>OX344750.2:35924820-36549820 GCA_947034885.2 Thuidium tamariscinum
GTGAAAAATTTTGAGCTTGAAATTTTTGTCATAAAATCAACTCTATGTTGATAGCATATGCGCCAAATTGCAAGCTCAAAAGATTTACATACAAAAAAATATTCAAAATCTACCAACATGTGTAGTTTTGCAAAACAAAATTTGGCACTACACATGTTGATAAAACTTGGTGACACGCTTGGTGGGAAAATCTTTTGAAACTGAAATTTGGCACATATGTTAATAACATAGAGGAGATCTCATGCTAAAATTTTCATGACCAAAACTTTTTTTTTCAATTTTTGCGAGGGCGTCAAAGTTGGGAGTAGTGGAATTTTTTTTCTGCACTACACATGTTGTTTCAAAACTTCATATCTTTTTTTCTATAAATCTTTTGGACTTAAATTTGGAAAATATGTTAAAAACATATAGAGGATCTTTCAAAAAAAAATATTTTAAGAAATAAAAAAATTTCAGCCCTTAGTAGGGCGTCAAAGTTGGGTAGGAATGCAGTTTTTTCACTGTGCCGGCATTTTGTACGTAAGTTTATGGTACCCGACTGTATTGTGGTAGAGAGGAGACATTAAACACCCCCCCTCAAGCTTTTCGTGCGGCTTGGGTCCCGCCCCATTCCAACTTTGTCGTTGCCCAGAGAAACTTCATCTCTTGCCTGTCCCTATGGGTCATACTTGGCTTCGGTCTTTCCCGCTGCCTTGCCATCTTCCCGCCTTCTCCAAGCAGAGTTTGTTTCTTCAACGTGCCACTTAGATCGACTGTTGATCGCGTTGGTCCCTGCAGTAGGATATCATTCAGAAATCCAAAAAATCTTGACAATACAAGTGTCTGAAGTAATCCCTGTAAAGTTTAGGTTTTTTTGACAACCTTAGAACATTGTCCGCTTACAAATACATGCAATCTTCAACGTAAGTCTTGTATAGATGGATTGACAACAGATTTATGGCAAGTCAGAGAAATAAAATCTGGATGGAGGAAGATGAAGTGATGGCATTGCGCCTTGAAATCCCTAACATAAATTTCTGTTCTTTGTTTTTGCTTGCTAGCCTCTGATCGAGGCCGTGCTTTGCTTGGGATTTCATTGTTGTAACTCATTTCATCCTTGCATCTTTTGTTTGTGTCAAGAATCAATAATAACTAGATTTGCATGCAAGATGGGTAGCATCACTCTCTACAATAAGGATCATCGTGACCAAATGACAATGTCACTCTGTCACAATACATACATAGTGCACCTCCTGATCGAATCCTATCTTTCCCTAGCACCTTCAAATCAGGTGTTCCCTGTTGGCCTTCTTTTCTTAAATTTCATTAGAAAAACTCTTTAAAGGACTTTTCTTCAACCTCAGCACACATCTAGCCTCACAATTTTACAACATTCATTAATAATACTATGATCAATCGGTACTATACTGCACAAGAGATCAATTGGTTCTTGCCATAGCTGATGGCTAATTCTCTGTAGGATTATTAATGGACAAGATCAACACTCCCTTCAAGTTTTCATTTCAAAAGATGAAACAAATTGTGGCAAGTTGAAGAAACAAACTCTGCTTGGGGACATAAGAGGATTTCTGGGCCCCCAAGAGACCGTTTCAGGGGTGTTCCCCGAAATTGTTCCCACTGTTGCAGACCAGCACCCTGCTGGTCTGAATTTTTGAATTTTGCAAAAAAAAAATTAAAATTTTTTTTTTTCAAAAAACTTCAGAATGTATTAAAGAGAGAAAAAATGATTTAAAAAAATATTTTTTTTTTCAAAAAAATATTTTAAAAATATTTAATATTTAATTAAAATTAATAAAAAAATATTTTTTTCTGACGTGGCAGTCGCTCGACCACATCAGCATCGCGTTCTCAGAGTTCCCAATGCGTTCCCAGCGTCTGGGAACTCGCAGTCTCTTACTGCAGCTGAAAATCCTCTTATGAGGTAGGAAGATGGCAAGGCAGGGAAAGACTAGAGTCAGGTATGACCTACAAGGACGAGCAAGAGACGAAGTTTCTGTGGGCAGTGACGAAGCTGGAATGGGATGGGACCCAGGCCGCGCAAAAAGCTCGGGGGGGGGTGTTTAACGTCTCATGTGGTAGAGGGACCCAGAACCGATTAAATAAGCACATTTGGACATGATCTAGGGTACCGAAAGACAAGGCAAATATTTTTAGAGGTGCATTGACAGAAATAATGGGGATTGCAAAAAAATTGGCAATTTTATTTCTTGAATTGAAATTATTATGAATTTTGAAAGATAAAAGTTGGGCTTGCTTCATGACCACCATCTAGAGTTATCTAATTCCAATCATTTGAGAACTACTTTCTTACTCATTGCTTCCTACTTTCTCGCTTACTTAATAACTTAACCCCTTAAGTTCTTTGACTATGTTTACACCAAAATTGGTTCAAAACTGGTCCAAAACTACCATTTTCTTAGCTTCATTAGCTTCCCCTCAAGGTTTATGTACAGTACAGCAATCAACTAGTTCTCAGCTTCCTGGAATTCCTGCATTTCTCCAGGCTGAGAATCTTCAGTGGCGTGAGCGCTCCAAAACTCTCAGGGAGGCTTTCATTGTAAGGAGTTGCACTGGGTGATATGAAGCTCAACTAGGCTTTGTAGGTCTCTAAAATCATTGGGCAATCCCATGTGTCACTTTTTTTAAAACAAAAATGGCTCAGTTTATGACCTTCACATAAGTACAGTAATACACACCAGGCTCAAATCATAAATGAACATCCATTAACCCCTAAATGCCCAAGGCACCCAAAAGTGGTGTCAAAAAAACTTTGAAGTTAAATAAAACCTTAGCTAATTTCTATTTTTAGTAATTTCTATTTTTGGAAGATTCTTTTTGAAGTCTAGTTTTAGCATCAATAATCTGATTTTGAAAATGAATGATTATGATTTTTCTATTCAATATTTAGTGCAAGGGTACCCGTTGCAATCTTGACATTCCGTAGTGTTAAGGATTTTTGGAAATGAGCCTCAAATACACTAGATCCTAGAGAAAAAATCACACTAAAAATTTATTTAAAAAAATTGTAGAATAGATTTTGAGAAGCCATAAATTGATTGGGGTTATCCTTGTTAGGCCCTTCAACCTCATATTTTTTTGGTGATCAACTTTTTAGATTTGACATGCAAAAAGAGAGCTCAAAGATTTTCATAGTTTTTACACTTGCATGATCAAACATTATAATCTTTCAATCCGTAAGTAGTATTGTTGTATTTTTTATTCCTATGTCATCTCTAACATGTCTACTTTAAATTTGTACGGTTACAATTCAAGAAAATTGATTCAACTTATCAAAATGTTGAATTTTAGTTCAATTTAGAACAAATTCTAAGAAGCTCAAAATAAGCTTGGGGCATTTAGGGGTTAAGTCAAACTAGACTACTGTATAACCCGACTGAGTAGAATGCAATTCCCAACAAAACAGAATGATGGACATCATGGATAGAGCCATAGTTTTACTTTCTTGAAACTCAGTGTACAAGACCGTGTGTCTTGCAATGAAACAAATTTTGATCTTATGCCGTCTAATGTAGACTAAAGCAAATGCAGAAGAAGTCACACTACATGTGACTTCAGAAAAAAAACTCATAATACAACTTTAAGTCTCATATAATTAATATCTTCAGGTATGACAAGTGTCTTTGTATGTATTATAGTCACATCTAGAGTGAAGTGGAGAACTTCGCCAAGTGTTGGGTGGAACAAGTTTAGAATTATTCCCATTGTTAGTCAAATAAAGTTCAGAATTTGGCCAATCCGGTGTCAAAAGTTTATACAATTTATTGTTCATGAACTCCTCCACAAGGACATAAGCTCCTCCAATGCTTGCAACAATCATAAGGAGGACACCGAGTACAATACAGCCCTGCAAGACCATCAATTAACAAAATTAATTCCAATTAGTAATCTAGCATTTTCTGTAACATTCTTCAGCAATTTGGAGGACTCACCTCAAGGTAGCAACATCTTTAACTATCACATGAAAAGTTATGAATATTCAAAGTATGGAATCATGGGGCTCGGCCTCATTATTCTGAACTGACTATTAGGTTTGCTAAAAAGAATTGTGTTAAAATCGATGAAATCCACACTTTCTTGTTGAACTTGATTCAACAAAATTAATTGTGTAAAATTAAATCACAATTGCAAAACCTACAATTAGCATACAAATCCTGACCAGCTAAATTTTCTCTGATAAGATATCATTTACGGTTATAAATTTGTCTTGTCATTACATCGGAAATGCCCTTCAATCCTTATCCAATTGCTTTACCCATACCTACCATACTGATTCAAAATTAAAATAACAAAAGAAACAGAAAATGAAATAAACAGATCAACATATGTATGTGTGTATTTGTATGTAACAATTTAAAAAATTATGCATTTTTTTATTCAACTTATTTCAGAACAAATTAAATATTGTTCCAGCACTTCTTATGAGTCTTCCTACAATATTCCTGTTTCATCCCATTTCCCTGTTAATGAAGGTATTTACTACGGTAAAGTTCATCTGCTTACAAACCTAAGGTGGGTACACCCAAAAGCGTCACTTATTCATACTGAGCCTAGTTCCTGCTATTAATGAGTTCAAATTTTTATGTAGTCTTGTTGGAAAGTGAAAGCATGTTTCAATGCACCAAAGAACGTAGGATTTGGATACTGTATGCAAAAATTATTAACAGTCAAAGTCTGTTTCTGAAAGCGCCATCTACAGTCTGTGAACATGACTGATTTCGAAAATGTATGTGCACTATAGATGGTGCTTTTAGGAACAGGGTGCTTTTGGGTGTACCTACCTTATATAGATCTTTAGTGGTGGCACTTGCTTCTTAGTCACATCCACAGTCTTTAAAGAAATATTAAAAGAAATATTAAAAAAATAAAATGTGTGTGCAAGCTGATGAACATACCCAATTGAAACACCAATCTCTTGACCATCTGTCTGGTTTTTTAATCTTCAACCATATGATACAAGGCAGCTGCATTGGCAAACAGAATTTGAAATTATATCAGTGTTAAAAAAACATGATCAAACAGGCAAATAAATGCAAAAAAGTTATGAATGCCACATGAATGCAATTATCATGTATCATTCTGAAAACAAGAAAGCCAAAATATTGATTGATACAAAATTACAAACTGAAAGGAAGTATCAGTGGGAAGGTGTTTTTAACCCCTAAATGCCCAAGGCACTAAAATCTGGTGTTTGCAAAACTTTGAAGTCTAACAAAACTTAAGCAAGTTGCTATTTTTGTAATTTAATATTTTTGAAAAGTTCTTTGAGAAGTCTAGTTTTAGCATCAAAAATCTAATCTTGAAAATAATCAATAGTGATTTTTCTATTGAAGATTTTATGCAAGGCTACCCATTGCAATCTTGACTTCCTATAGTGTTGAGAGCTCTTGGAAATGAGCCTCAAATACATTAGATCTTGGATCAAAAATCACATTCAAAATTCATTTTTAAAAACTATAGTGTAGATTTTAAGAAGCCATAAGTTGATTGGGGTTAAACATGTTAAGCTCTTTAACCTTATATTTTTTTGGTCACCATTTTTTTAGATTCGACTTGTGAAAAGAGGGTTGAAAGTTTTTTGCAATTTTAACACTATCATGGTCAAACATTATAATCTTTAACTCTATAAGTGATATTGTTGTGTTTTCTTTTCCTATGAGATCTCTAACATGTCTAGTTTGAATTGATATGGTTACAATTCTTTTTTTAAATTGATACAACTTATCAAAATGTTGGCATTTTGTTCAATCTAGAGCAAATTCAAAGTCACTCAAAATAGGCCTTGTGCATTTAGGGGTTAACAAGTAGGTCATTGGACTCACAAAGTAGGTGGTGGGGGCGATAGCGAAGCCCCCCAAGAAGCCCAGCAGGGGAGAAAAATACGGGAAAATCATGGCGAGAACCGTTGTAAGAACTGCAACCCACAGACGACTGGAGCTCAGGGACGACTAATTGACAATGCTAATTAATAATTAAAACCTCAGGTTGGAACTAACTTTGGCCATGCCACAAACAGAGCTCTCAATTGCTAGCATGCTTTTCATGAATTTTTTACAAAGAAAATTTTAGCACATACTAGTTCTGTAGCCCCCCCAAAAGACCAGAGCTCAAGAATGTTAGGTTGAAAGGAACAAATATGTAAGTTATTTTACCTATGTAGAGAGGTCGGATGAAGTATGGAATACTTCTCTTGATAAGTGGAAAACTTCCCTTGAACATCGGTTCAATCAAGGTTTTGTACCATTTCTCTAATAGATTGAATACTGGCATTCCAAAGATCTGCAAACAATATAGGTGTAAGGGCATGTTACTTGTTTCAATAAAAAAAACTATATCAAAAGTTACACTGAGAATATTTATTAGCATCAAACTCATTATGAACACTGATTCTCTCTTGTAAGTTGGATTTATTTTCCCTATCAATTGTTTTTGCAAATCAAAAGCTTTAAAAGTAACTGGAAACTGTGGATGCAACATCAACTATTTAGAGTTTGTCCAGGGTAAGTTGAAAGGTCAAATACAGGCTTGTACAACTGAGCCCTTTGAAAGATGAGTTACAAGAATTGAAACTATCTAACAACCTTTGATTTGTTTGTTTTAAAACATTTTGTATATGTCACATTCTGAGGATATTTGAGGAACAATCTTCAACAGTAGAGAATATAACACAATGTGCATATTATTCACATTCCCTGAAATATGGTCTTTTTATTGCATGTGTTGACCCAAAAAATACAAATTAAGTGCTCTTTGACTCCAAGCTTGTTGGTAATGAGAAAGACCATGTCCAGGCATTCGATCAAATGTGGCTAATTAATTATCAAAACTTGTGTTCCAAAATGATAAGAAAATGTGTTCTTGTAAACCAAGTAATTATGAAAACTTCCAAAGTTGAAGTGCCATGCAACTGGTACCTGATAGGCTCCAATGAGGTGAATGATGAGCATGATGTTGGCTGCTCTAACCAATTCTTTTGAGGCTTTTGTCTGGTATTGAAGGAAACTCAATGCATTTTGGCTTATTTGATTACCATAAACTGTATAAAAAGCAATCCCCATGGGCAGGTAGCAGAGTGCAACAAACACATAAGTAATCCTTAGGGCAGGCTTCATCTCGTCCCTGGAGGTTCTGGTAGGAGTTGACGGTAACCCGTTTTGAACCTCCAGAAGCACGTTATGAGCCGCATATGCAAAGGCGACAATGCCAATTGCATTAAAAGCTCTGAATACCTGATCTGCATGATTCAACTTTAGATGATTCGACGAATTTGATGTGGAATTTGACACACAGTGATCCACTAGTAGATGCCCTGGAAAAGTGTAATTAACATGAGTGTGTAAACCACTCCCGGGTTGTTCTTCAGGGCCACCAACATCTTCAGGGCCACCAACAGAAACAACCGTAATCCAGGCAATTGTACAATAGCTGCGAGCATGCACACCCAAACAGAAAGAAGGATCCATGAGCATAATTAACAACGTGGGTCACAAATCACAAGTTCTACGTTAACAGCTTATGTTACAAGCACGATCAATCTACAGGTAATGCCCATGCCCTTGCAATGAACTGACAGCCCTCACAGCCCTTCAGGATCTACTGAGTATCCAACAGACTGTGGACACTGGATGGTGAATTTCAATAAAATGGTGATATTCCATATGCCATTTTTCAGACCACGTGTTTTAAACTGAAAGTTAACATCTGAGAGAGAAATAAACTTTTAGACATCTAGGAAATGTGTAGATTTCCAAAATTTATGATGTATTTAAATTTCAGATCACGCAGTCTGAAACATCTTGGACAAGTATAGATTTCAGACATTTATGACTCATATAGATTTCAAAAATCCATGACTGGTTTAGATTTCAGACCACTCAATCCGAATTATAAAAAGTGTCAAATTAATGGAGTTTCACCATTTTAACGAAATTCACCATCTGGACTTTAATGGTCAGATTATATGTTGTCGAAAAATTACTTTAAATACAGAAATTGACAATTTAATAATTTTATGGGTCAAAATTGATCTATGAGTGTGCTGCAATTATGTGTTCTAGCGTATCGAAAAATACTTCTACAGTTATACTGCTACTTCAGTAAAAGGTGGAATTAGTTTTCTGATCTGGTTCTCCTTCTTATGCAATGGGGCCTCGCTCATTTGTTCAAAAAAAGAAAAAGAAAAGAAAGGTGAAATTAGTGAAAGCTTACCAGATTGACATAATTGCCGCAATCACGACAATCCAATTTATAGATTCGAAAGTTGGCCCCCGAAGAGAGAGGAGTATTTGAATGGCAGCAAAGACTGCAAACCAAGCAAATATGTGAACTGGACGGTGAGGGTTGCATGATCCCGCGAAGCTGTCAAATACACGGTTCATAGCCTCTCCAGCGGCAACCGTGTATAAGATGGCCATAGAGACCTCGACAACCATTTGGAGAGGCAAAATGATCCAGAAGCCAGCTCTCTCTCCAAATGCTCTTTGCCCGAGTTTATAGTAGGTAACATATCGCATCTTCTTGTTCTCTACAAACTCAAATTCATGGAGCATGGATAACTGCTGCAGTGTGAAGTAGGTGATCACCAATGCTAGGAGGAGAATAACCACTCCTAGATGCCTGCACAATTTGACAAGCAGAAACAGACAAGCTGATGATCTCGAAGAACCTGCAATGTTCAACTCAAGTGGAATACACCAACTACCACTTCTGCATCACTGGATATTAAGGTCATCTCTAGATATGATTAAACATTGAATAAGTCCGATCTACTTGAATTTCAAGGGTTCGAACCATGTGAGGAACACCATAGCTTGTGGAAGCCCAAGCACTCCCACCCCGACAATGGCTGTGATGTTGTATGCAGAGGCTATCCACATGTTGGAAGTTCTCTCAACGTCGTCGTCGTCAACGTGGCCACGGAGGGGATTCGTCGATTCCGGATCAACCTCGCCATTACTGTACCCCTGCAACGAGTACAGCACAGGCAGCATCTCTCGGGTAAGAGGAACACTTCTCATTTTAATAAAAAACTTGCATAATCTAACTCCAGATATTATCACTTGTGTTCATGCTAGTCTGCATTAATTCCAGCTGTGAGAAGACAAAACAACACGGACTGGGTATATATTTAACAGCCAGCGGCCCAACACTGGCGCTGAATTGAACTCCTCATTTCCCAATTTGCAAATT
Source organism: Thuidium tamariscinum (assembly GCA_947034885.2). Lineage (NCBI taxonomy): Eukaryota > Viridiplantae > Streptophyta > Bryopsida > Hypnales > Thuidiaceae > Thuidium > Thuidium tamariscinum. Next base: position 35,934,028 of record OX344750.2, read on the forward strand.
GTACAAACTTCCATCATCTACGAGAATCATATCGGTTCAAAAGATCTAGAATTAAATACATTGGTGTCTCCAGGTGTGGAAGACCTCGATGCCATCGCCACTTCCATATCACCACGCTGTTGCTTTTACTTCTGCGACACAAGCAGCATAGATCTTTCAGGTAAGAGGAAGTTGATTAAGTGCTTCTCATTTTAAGGTAATCTTGCATAATGAATTTAAACACTACGTTACTCCACAAGTCACTTGCATGCCAGTTTGCAATACATGACGAGATTCAATAACACAAGGTCCGCGATACTACAGCCAGCGGCCCAACATTTGGACATTTAGTGCTAAAATTCTCATTTCACAATTTGCAAACTGTTCAAACTTCTCTCATCCACTGAAGTCGGTTTGCCGACACTCCCGACAGAAGCATACACTGACATCTGCAGGCTGTGTGGAAGACGAAACATCAAAAGATTGGTAGTACTGATTTAGCGATAGTACTGATCTTGCAGCCGCTCCACACTTCACCACCACGACACTGATGGAAATATGGCAAATCAGCTGGCTAGCCTCACAGTACTTAACACCTAGTTCCTCTGACTCAAGATGTTACCTGCTGTGGGAAACTCCCGTGAAAATGTCTGTACGCTTCTAGATCGATAGGCCCTTAAAGGTTACTTGGTTGAAGCGCTTGACTTGGTTGATTCAGATTGTCTTCCTTTGCCCCTGGGGTCTGGGGTCGCTCGACTGTATTATTTAGTACTTTGTGTGATGAATTCAACACATTTACTTTAATATTTCCGTAACAAGTTAGACGGAAGTCCAGTCGTTGGAAGTTTGTGATTCAATCTGAGTGGCACTGGATATTTGTGTGTGCAATACCCTTCTCCAGCCTCCCGGCGTTGGACTGTCGTCTAAGTTAGTCCGCATGCTTCTTTTTAATGCAATGACATTTGACAGTTCAAAAAGAGGAAGTCAGTCGGCAATTGCAACTACAATGATGTAAGTTATTTAATAAAGTAAGAGAACATCATATGCCACCACCCCAAAATTCTTCTTTTAGTTCTGCGTTGCGACTACAATAATGCAAGCGGTTATTAAAGTAGGAGATCATCAAATGCCACCCCCCGCCCCCCGAAATCTTTCTTTTAGAATTTATTCGCTGGGGCAAGTGCTGGAGAATTGACCAAACTGTACCTCTCCCCCACTTTATTATAACCAGTGGTCCCATACGTTTTCAACACTGACCAGCATTTTTGGGAATCTCATGCACCAGAGACTCCTAAGTAGTTCCTTCTTTTAATGCTATGGTTCATTCTCTTTGTTAAAGAAAAAAAGACTCAATTGTCTACAGGTGTGTAGACAGTTTCGAAAGTTAACCCATACTGTACCGTGAAGTCAATGTGCAGACAATTGTATGATTGAATAGTCGACATGTCGAATACTATATGATAGCAAGGCAGAGTACAGACATTTTCGTCCCGTAGCACACGGTAGTCCAAGAGCACTGAGCATAGGGCCTCCTTCCATCCCGGTGGGCAGCAACAGTGCGCTGGTGATGAATGAGACAAAAGAGCAACGACCCATTGTCTTGCCGGGATCAGCAAACGAGAAAGGAGGAGAGGAAGTTTCACCGATTCGGGTGGACAATCGGTGGACCCTCTCATAGGCGGAGATTTGGCAAGCTTGAGAGAATCTCATTCGTCAATACGTGTAGGTTTCTTATTTAATCCCTCCCCACCCACCGGGGCCACATGAAAGTACACTGACTATTTTCTCCTAGAGCACTCCCTGTGAAGTTTCCTTGCCCACCAATACATGTAAGGAGGCCCTTATTGTAGTCACAATGTAGAACTAAAAGAAGGATTTGGGGGGTGGGGGGTGGGGGGTGGGGGTGGCATCACAGTCCTGGGAGTTTTGTAGAAATTTCGGAGAATTTTTTAGCTTCTAGAAGGTCTTGGGAGTTTTGTAGAAATTTCGGAGAATTTTTTAGCTTCTAGAAGGTGCTTCAAATTTTTCGAAGTTTACTTGGAAGAAAGCCTACAAAGTGCAAATTTATTCTTGACATCCCCCATTTTCTAATGTAATTTGGCTATTAGTCAACTTTTTCTTTTTCCATTTGGAATCTATCCTAAATTTCAAAAATGGGGTCAGTTTTTTTTGTTTTGTTGGTGAATTTGAATATATACTCCCTATTTTTTTTCCTATTGTTTCTTTATAAGGTAACTTCAGTATTTATTAATTATACTCACCAATTTTTTTCTTATTGTTTCCTTTTAAGGTATCTTTGACATTTATTAATTATACTTCCCATTTTTTTCTATTGTTTTTTTAAAAATATCTTCAAATGGCATTTACTAATTTCACTTTCTATTTTTATTTCTTAGAATATCCTTGGCAGGAGTTGAACCTGGCAAAGTCCCTACCATCTAAGGGCCAAGGATGTAGCCTTTGAAAAATATAAGAATCCAAAAAGTATCCAAGTATTTTTTGGAGGCTGGTTAATATTACTAGCCAAAAAATTTGTGGTTAGTATTACGAGTGAAAAAATCTATAGTTAGTATTACAAGTCACAAAATCTGTGTACCATTGCCATCACTATGCATAGCTCCAAATGAATAAGATGCATTACTTACACTAGGTCTATTTGGAAAACTCAAATAAGCACAAGGGTTCACATACAAAAAATGATACTTCGTGTCATACTTTCAAATAAGGATAGCATCACAAATGATATCATTTACCCCCTCATTAGGGCCCTCTTATGCAACCTGCAGCATGGCCTCTAAATTCTTATTACCCAACTTGTTCCTAAGACGAGTTTTAATCAAATTCTGTATACTAAAAGCACATTCACAAGTAACTATAGAAACACATTGTACATGAGCTAATCCTGCAAGAATGAGGAGATTAGGGTAGAGGGATTGCAAAGAATGATTCCAAGTTACCATACTCTACAAGTCTTTGAAGTTCTTGTCCCCCCACTCCATGGTACATTGCAGTTTAAAGGCAAAGAATTCACGCTTATATGCATTTGTGTCTACAAGAGGAGGGAGTGAAAACTTACATATGAGTAGTCTACCTCATAATGCTACAACAAAGTCTCCAACTTAGAAACGCACCAATTCACTAGAAGAAAACAAGGAGTTTTGCAACTACAATTTGCAACTAGTTTTGTAGTTGCATTAGGCATTTGCAACTAGGTGACAATTTAGAGACTATAGTTGTAGTAGACAAGTTGCAATAGTTGCAAGCTAGTTGCAATATATGGCAAAATTATTTCTCATCCGATAGCCTCTGTAGAACTTCGTTGATGAACTCTTCCGACGTGGTTGCTGATGTAGAACTTGATTGCCATGACTTGTTTGCAACTAGTTTACAACTGATTTGCAATTTGGCTTGCAACTAGATTATTTGTAGATTTCAAAATTTTTAATCTATCTTCTTTTTTAGATTAGCAATCCAAATATTTATATTGATAGATTTTACTACTTTAGAAAATTTTACAATTTTGTAGATTTCTACAATTAATAGATTTTTATAAACTATAGAAATCTACAACTTATAGAAATCTATAAAATATAGAAATATTACAAATTTTCATCATTAGAATTCATTATACAAGAATGATATAACTTATGATTCTTATATATTTAATCTAATGGTACTCCTAACAATTGATATGGGATTATCCCATATATCAATTATCAGATAATTGATATGAGACTTAATCCTAGTTGTTTCCTAGTTGTATACAAATTGTTTCTTAGTTGTAACGTAGTTGTTTACTAGTTGAATTTTAGTTGCATGATAGTTGAAAACTAGTTGAATGCTAGTTGCATAGTAGTTGACAATTAGTGGCATAGTTGCACTATAGTTACATGGTAGTTGCAGAGTTGTATAGTAGTTGCACAATCGCAAAAAAGTCATACAAATGCATAGTAGTTGCACAGTAGTTGCATAGTTGTACACATATTAGTCAACAATTGTAATAAACATTGAATGTAGAATACTTTACAATTTTTTTTTCATTCTTTTAAATTCTAAACTTCATTTTGCAACTACTTTGCGACTACTTTGCAACTACAACAATGTAAATGTCGATTTGGTGCAAATATAGAGGGTTATAGTTGCACAACAGTTGCATAGGACATGTAGTTGCATTGTTGTTGGTTGCAATAGATACGTTTTTCTTCTAGTGAATTCTGCAAGCCCACTTGCTTAGAAGGCATGTTAGTAGGGTTTACAAATTTTAAAATAAGAAATGACATCATTATTTTTAAAACGTGTGTTTAAGCCAGCACAAACTGTTTTAGCAAAGTTTTTTTGGAATGAAAGTGCTTCTTCGAGGTCAGTACCAAGTTTAGACTGCTCCATCCTAAACTCATGAAAACATGTTGCCTTTCACCTAAAATTGGAGCCTCCTCAAGTATCCACTGTGAAGCCCATAGTCAGGCAAAATGTGATAACTTGTGGATTCATTAAACACATTCGCATTCAAGTTACATGAATCTACAATAAACATCATGCAAATTTGAGCAATCTTTGTGCGAACACTACCACCTATCATTGTAACATCAATGAATTTAAGTTGAAAAACCTTAAATAACATGGTCAAAGAATGCAGAATATTAGCTAGGAAGAACAAAATGTAAATAAATTTAAACTGCCCTAATTTATCCAACACAATCCTAGCCTAAGCAACGTCACTCTCTTCTACATCTTTGAAAAAAACACCAACACAAATTCAAGAGAATTACAAAGAGTAGTCACTGATTGCCACCTACTAAACCAACAAATCTTATGATAGCATTTCATTGTTTTCTTAAAGTCAAACAGTTGCTCTCGTAAGGCTGCTAAAGCATATTTTTGTTTATTGGATTTTAATGAAAAATGATGAAATTGAGTTCAACAAATAATCCACTTGGGTTGAAATAACCTTATAGGCTGGTGCTTTTGAAGTGTCTAAGGTTGCAAGGTTAGTTCGGTGTGCTACGCAATGATAGGAAAGAAGGAACGGATTCACCTCATTATGAAGTTTGGTTGTGACACCACTATGGCTATCCACCATCATAGAGGCTCCATTACTACTGAAGGCAACAAATTTATACAGATCGAGTTTCCAATTCCGCAACTTAGAAATAACACAATCAAAGATGGTAGTAGCATCTTTCTTAGCACCTTTCAACTATAATAGGTCGAGAAACAAAGTTATTGGCAAATCGTCTTCTACAATTGTTGCAAACATCACAAGATGACCAGTAGCACTAACATATGTGGACTCATCAATCATAATTCCAAAGAAGGGAGAATTCTAAATTCTACAAATTATTTTCTTTTGGATTACCACAAAAATATACAAAATAAGATCACTATATGCTTTCTCATCTTGATATATACTAGCTGTAATAGGGGCTTTAACAAACAACAATAATTTACTTAAAGCAGGAAATTTAATATAAAGGAGTGATTGCTTTCCTGTAAAGTATGTTGCTTAGAAATTAGAAGAGAGTGTGTAGGGCTTCATCACAAGGACGTTGGCCGTTCTAGATCACCTTCTCCATCGTTTTTTTACCACTATTGGACACCCAGGCAAGTCTTTGGTGCTCACTTGATTGCCTGTGGTCAACAAAAGTACTTACTTTAAAAAACATTGACCTTTTTTTAGCATATACCAAGTAGCCCCCCTTGCAGACTTTATAGAAGAGCTTTTCCACCTCCGAAGAAAACTCTAACCATAGAAATTGTGCTACCCACTACTCTTTCTATAGATCTTTCACAATTTCTACTTAGGAAGGTGTGTGTGTGATCCAACCTTGCACCATGTCTTGATGCGAGGCTTTCACTTGTAGAAGACTGCAACTCCCTCGAATCCATTTGCCGTAATGTGGTAAAATAAGCCATTAGAGAAATTTTGAACTCTCCAAAGGGCCTCTAGAATGGCCTCAATTGGGGTCCTCAATTGGATTTAAATGCGTACTTGTCAAATAAAGGACAACTTTTTTCTCCTATTTCCACCCATTTTGACATCATGATGTTTATAAAGGTACATGTTTTTTTATTGGATAATGAGACATTAGGTACTTCTTGTCATTCAAATTTTAAGTACATTGAGGGATTATTTTATTTGGAGAAGGACAAATTTGGTGCAATTAAGTACTAATGGCTCATGTGTTTTTAGTACAATGAGTGAGACTTTTTTTTTAATAAGATCATTGGTACTTCATGCTCATGATGTTTGCACCATGAAATACCTCTTATTGGACAATGGAACAATAGGTACTTTTTGTCATTCAAGTCCTTGGTACAGTAAGTGAATTCTTTATTTAACAAATTCATAAGTACTTGATAAATATTCACACAAGGTAGTCACACATATTGTGTACTAAGGCTATCATCTTTAACCTTCAATAAATAGCTTTGCATGTCAATTCCTAACGGCCCTCTTGAGAGCTCAAAATTTCTCTAATGCATCCCGGATCGACTTTTGCCGCTTAGCCATGATTGGTAATACTTGTGACAAAAAATGCAAGATGATCATTTGAAGTATAAGATAGTGCCAAACTACAAGAGTGGAATACTAAACAAAGAAAATGAATTGATAACCTAAGGTATAATACAATGCTTGAATGCCACAAAAGAACGCTAAACCCCAAAAAATAATTGATCAATACAAATTCATGAACACTAAACAAAAAAATAAGAAGAGAAGTCTTTGAAATTGAAGGTTTCAAAATAGATGCAACCAACAAGGACTGCAAGCAACCAAGGTAAACCAGAAAGAGACAAAGTGACAATTGACAAACATAATTGGAAAAAAAAATTGGCATACCTAATTGTTCGGAAGGACCTAAACTATTCAGTACAAATGTTGGATGCTTCAATCTGAAGTTGCACACTTGCCTAAAGTCACACTAGTTCTGCAAGTCGAAAAAAATCGAAGCACAAAACAATGACTATATGACAAAATAAACTGATCATTTAAATGAATAAAAAAATGGGGAGGGATTGAGAGAAATCGGAGGTTTGAAAACACATGCAATCCTACACACTCCAAGAAGCCAAGCAAAAGCAAAAAGAGACAAACATAATTGAAAAAAAGAAATTGGCATACTTGAGCAGTTGAGCCGGATGCCTTGATTGAAGTTTGAAATTGCTAATCCTCCACATTGTGCCACCATTACACAGACATATACCACGGATTGAAGTCAATAGGAGATTCCCCCCATCCCCGATGCCACAAATCACCCATGCAGTAGGTGAAAGTGCAAGTTGCAGTAATGTACAGTGAAGAAACTCAATTGCGAGAGTGCAAATTACAATGCTTACAGGATGGCAGTAGGCAACCTCGAACAATAGAAAATGATTGAATATGCCCAAGGCAAGATGCTTTCAAAGACTCAAACTGGTTCTATTCACCCAATCAAATGCTGTCCAAGTGCCCAATTCGATCAACTGATCCAAAATCAGAGGTTTCAAAAAACAAAAATTGGACTATCGGAAAATCCTTAGTTTCTAACTCTTAAGGTTAGATTGTAAGCATGACTACATGAATATGTGAGCAACGTGAGAGATTGAGAGTATGAGAGAGTGATAAACAAACAAATTTAATTGCAATGCTAAAATTCTGAATGGCGATTACAATGTTGAATGGCGCAATAATCCTTAATTGTCTAGAGTGAAGAGGGAAACTAGTGCTACAACAATGAAATTGTAAAAACTAGGACTCTCAGAGGCTCGGAGCTCAAATGGAAACTTTGAATTTGGAAAGGGAATCCTAAAACTCTAAACCTAGAGTTCTAATTGTTCAAAAATTCAAACTTGAGAGTTTGATGATATCGATTTGATCAGACTATTGGTAGGAATGGAGGCTTGATGCCCTAGTGGCTGGTGACAACCTGAGCACCTGATGCCTTGATGTGAATGGTGAGCTAGAGTTGATAACCAGACTCATTTTGTCACAGAGAGCAAAAAAAATTTGGCTGTCAAATTTTAAAATGACACTATATGAGTCTATGACATTGTGCTAGTACTCTGTAGATTAATAATAATTTTGGGTTTCCTCCCCAATAACTTCAGATGCCTATAGACAAAGGTATTACATAATCATAAGGTAATGAAGGTATAATGGTATACCAGTTAGTAAAGTTCCAAACTGAATATACTAAAAAATATTTTGATATATATGTCTAAAAAATTTCCTAGAAGCTATATGCTCGGTCGACTGTCCGCCGTAAAAAAGGCATGTAAAACGGTAATTTTCCTACATACTCCAAGGATGGACGGCCTAATTGCCGAAGAATTTTTTTCCTATCCGATTCATTTCTGAAAATCTATTTTTTCCATTTAGAACCACTTCCTACACTTTTCTATCTTTTTCGGAAATTTTCAAAATCAATCGGCCAACTTGCTATTAACTGCCGGCACTCCTCGAGTCCCCATACATTGGGTGGCATATGATGTTCTTTTACTTTATTGAATAACTTATATAATTGTAGTTGCAATTGCGATGCTGACTAAATTTTTTTTAATTTTTTTTAGAAACAAATTAGGCGAGTCCATAGCATTGAAAGGAACCAGAGACAAAAAGCCGATGCGGACTAATTTAGACGACAATCCAAAGCCGGGAGGCTGGAGAAGGGTAGTGCACACGAACATAAATATCCAGTGCCACTCATATTGAATCACAAACGTCCAATGCCCAGGACTTTGTAGAATGTTAAATCATACCATTGAACGTGGGCCCAACGGATAAATCTCATTTTACTAGGGGTTGACAAGGATTTAGGGTTTATATTTGTGTTGGGTTTTTGGGTATGTTTAAGATCCCTCTACCGAATTTGGGGTCTTTGAATCTTTGATTCTAAATCTGAATTTAGAATTTGAAAAAAATAAAAAATGTGAAAAATAAAAAATCTCAACGTTTTCCCTTAGGTACATCCAGCCTACAAGGCCCACCTTCGATGGTATGATTTAACGTTGCGCCAAGACTTCCATCTAACTTGTTAGAGCATCTGCAATCCTGCCGGGAAGAGGGCCTGTATCGGCACTGTGCAGTGTTCAGACAATTTTCTATTTAAATTTGGGCTCCAATGCAACCGTTATTAGGGCCTTCAATTCCAAGGCCTCCGGTATGGGACCCTCGGGATCGGTAAATTTGCAATATATGGAGGGCCTCGGGAGTTGGCCTTTAGAGAATAATCATTATTGTCAAGCATTGGAATGTGTGCTCTTCAATGCAATTTTCCCATGTCTTCATGGAAAGTCCTTTTATAATGGATATTCTTTTTTATTTTATTTTATAATACAAAAAAATTCATTTGATGTTTGGGCTTACCGCTTTTGCATTGAGTCATTTTCTTCCAAATTTGAACCAACACTATGCCGCTCACGTGGAATGGCCCTCCATTTGCCTTTCTAGGGCTTGTTTGCAGGTGCTGCATTGCAAATGCCCTTAGTACGGACATAAAGTAAATGTCTTAAATATTCATCACATAAAGTACTAATAATCTAATATACTTGACCAACCCCAGACCCAGGGGCGAAGGAAGACAAGTTAAGGTCCCTGCAGACCTGGCATTAGGGCCCAATAAGGTTTGACCGTTAAATGCGCAGTTACATTGTTGTTTTATTTTTTTTAAATCGCCACATCCACAAGGTACAGCATTGTGTACAACTATTCTGTCTGTATTCAGTGTAGTCACAAACGTGTTCGCACTTGTAGGGTAAGTTCTGTAAATACAGAACATAAGTTGACATACGACAGAGGTTAAGCAAGATTACGAGTACTCTCAATGTTATTCACAAGTTAAAGATGGAGTACAAAGATGCTGAAGCATGCCTGTAATTGGCAGACGGAGGGTGACGAGGTCAGCGGTATTTACTACGCCGAAACCTTTGGCCGAATACTATGTCGAATACGCAATGAGTAGTGGGACCATAGTTTATTCTTTTGCATAAAAGTTGCAGCAACAGCCGGCAATGCGAGTTAATGTGCCCTCGCCCCCTCCGATAAGCCCACGTCCTTGAAATCTTCATTTCGAGCACATCGAGGTCTTTCTTTATGACCGCAACTACCCATTCTATAAAATATAGCAGTTTCCTTCCATAATCCTAATCACTGCTCTTATGAGAAGCCACGTCCGATTCCACGTAGGTTCGGCATTTCTGAAAGTCTGCAGGTCTGAACTCGCTTCAACTTCTGACTCCGAAGTCACTGCCTGGTTTGACCCGTAGCACCAGGTCTGCAGGGACCTTTAGACGACTTCGGAGTAACCGTAACTTATCTCCGTAAGGGCGATCTAGAAGCGGACAGACATTTTCAAGCTAGGAACCACAGCAAGAAGCTTGCAGGCATGAGTGAACCAAAACCAAAACCGAAGGATTGCTGTCCGGGCTCGAAAACTCAACTTGGAATTAACGTTGTGTTTCTTGCCATCGAGGAGAATGGGTTCTAGCAGTGAAGCGGTCCTTAGTTTAATTAGCAGTGGACTGTCTTTCTCTGTACGATGTAAGTAACATTCTTCAGGAAACGATAGAAGGGGACCAGCCTTGCGATTGCACTCCCCACCGGCCCAACTCTAGGGTTTTCTCGCCATCCCGGTGAAAATACCTCAGACACACTGAGGCCGATGCTTGTGCAGGTGTACTTTAGACAGGTGCTTAGAGTCGTTGTGAAGCGGAAGTATGCACAGCGCTGGATGGTTTTGAAGCCTGTTGGAGGTTGACGGTGTTTGCAATGTCCCCGTTCAACACCCTCCGTGTAAGGTTCGATTTATTCTTCAAAATTTCTCTCGAGCCAATTTTGACAAATTTTAGACATCCTCGCATCGCCTTCGTCGGGTGTCCGCATCTCATTTTCAATTATGTGTAGGCGTCAAGGTGGTAGATTTAGATCTTTGTAAGTGCATGATGCAAGCTATTATAAGGCGAGTTCGTCCTCGTATGATATTCCATGGATAGAATCATACGTTGTGGGCCGCATTAAACATGGTGAACCCTCGTGACTACCTCGTCAAGGCACAAGCTCTCGCTGCAAAGCTGCCATCTGAACCAGGTTCGATCAAACTTCACCGAAGGCAATGTTCCTGCTTGCAACAGAAATTAAGAAAGACACTGGATCTTTTTGTGAGAAGGGGAGCATCTGATGACAGAGTACTGGAACGATATGAGAAGGTGTTTGAAGAATTCCTTCACTTGGTACAAAAAGTGAAAACCTTTGTAGACGACTGTTGTTACGAGGATGAAAACGATTTTGTCTTGGCAGCCATCAGAGTGATCGCTCACAGGGGAAGATTTTTCCAGTACCATGTAGAGCTGGACTGGTGTAGCTTCTTGGTGAAGTGCCTTCGGGAGGCCGATAATTTACCCCGCAGGCCAGTGTACTGCCAAACGCTTCAAAAATTTGACTGGGAGCAGAAGTTCAAAAGCCTTTTTCTTAATAGTAGAGAGACTTCAAATATGATAGCGGCTGATGAAGAGGAGTTGAAGGCTCTCTTAGTGTCTTGGATTGCGAAACCAGGTGAACATCAAACAATTTGCTGGGTTCTCCTGCGCCGTTTTGGATCAAAGACAGATTCTGACCTTCATACCCTGCCAGGTCCAGGTAACCTTGGATTTCCACCTATTCCCACTACACTTGGAAAGTTTATAGGTTCAGGTTCATATGGACATGTTCACGAAATCAAGTGGAAGGAGAAGCTATTTGCTGTCAAATATTTCCGGATTGAAAGTGCGGATCAAACTATTAACAACGAAGTTAAAATACTGGAACGTTGTTGCCATCCACATATTGTGAATTTGATTCTAGCACACAAAGAAGATACAACGCAGTATCTTATGATGGAGCGACTGTCTTGCGACTTGGAATCCTACATAAACGAAAGGAAAAAGCGACGAGCATTTCCTTTCCCTACTTCGGAAGCTGTGGATATGATCTCGCAGATTTGTGAGGGCATGCTCTACTTGAATGATACTGAAAGGAAGGTGTCGCACAGAGATCTGAAACCGAGAAATATACTCGTCAAGGAGCTGAAGCCAGTAACAGACGCGGAGATTCCAGCCATAGAATTGCAAGTGGCTGACTTTGGAATGGCGAAGGAGCGTAAGGAAAAGGGACCGGGAAGGTCCTCTGTTTCCGACAACACTCCAAATTGTGGAACCTTATTGTATAGAGCACCAGAGATGACGGCGAAGGGTGGAGGCGGTAAAGTCCGGGGGTCATCAATGAAGGCAGATATGTACTCCTTCGCTGTAACTTGCAGTTTCATCTTGACTGGCACGGCGCCTTTCAAACGCTACACAAACACAGAGCATTTGAAACAAGCAATCAAAGATGGCGAAAGGCCTCATTTGCCTGACAATTATCCGCCGGCGTTGGTTACCCTTCTCGAACGGTGCTGGAATTCAGATCCCACTAAACGACCTGAAAGTTTTTACGAAATTCTTACAGAGCTGAGAAAACTGAAGGCCAATCTTCTCACAAGTGAGTGCGTTGAGAACTCTAAGTTCTTGGTCTTGAGTAGTCTTTGGCAAACCCAACGGCTTTGCACTGGATCACCAACTTTGAAGTTACTAAGTTTGAAGAATTCTTTTAGATATATGCATCTGAAATCAACTATGACATTCTGGTGATCAATTAGGGTTACGTTAAGTACACCATTCCTGGAGTCAAATCCTCTGTTGATATGTAGTCAATGCTTCAATTCAATAACTGCTGCCTAGTACTGACAAAAAATTGTGCTTGTGTAGGTGCTATTGAAGGAATAGAGCCACCGGAAGCAGAAACTCCTGGACCAGAGGTCGGTGCAAATTCTTTGTTGTTGTCTTTTCAGGTCTACAAGTTACTGTTTCATCCAAGCGCATTGTTCAATTTCCGAACATTTGGATGAAACTGCAACATTAGTTAGGCTGTTGGGGATCTTAAGTTTCTTCAATCTATCCCAGCGGTCAGTCCTTACAGGTCTACAATTGGTCCACGTCCAAGGAACACTTGCAAGAGAGATGCTCGGAGTAATTAATTTGTTTCATGATGTAATCATGTGAATGGATCATTTCATCACTTAGATGACATGTTTCGACATTGATCGATTACATTGTTGTTACATGTTGGTTATGGAGTGATAGGTGATTGCCAGTGATGTCCTTCAGTATGGACCTACGGTATATCACAGACTCTGCACTCACGTTTGTACTTTGTTCTAGACTGAGAAAGTTATAGGATGTCTTGACGATATTACGCTACATTTCATATTGCTCTTCTTTCCGTTCATTGAATGCTTGACATAGTAAAATTATAGTATATACATACCGTTGTTGGCCAAGAGGTTAACCTGAGTTATCGTATTCCTTTCAGTAGCTCATTAGTATTTGCTAGAAATTAACCCGGTCTAAACCTTTAAATATTGTCTGTTGTCTTGCCAGCCTGAACCATTTGTAACGTTCAATCCCGGGGATCGAAGATTGAATATCCTTGTTCTGGGGGACCCGGAATCGGTGGAAGCTGTCATGGGTCATATTTGTGGTGCTCGTAGGCGGCAGACTCTGGTCGAAGATCATGTGAACTTGACAGAAAGCAGGAATTCTTCGCCGCCCATGTGCTTGTACGGCGTTAAAAAACCAAAAGAAGGGATCAACAGAAACGATTACTCAGATATCAGAACCTTTGTGAAAGTCAGGAACGAAAAGTGGCATCGAACAAAGGTGGAGGCCTTGTGGGAGAGTGAAGTACCCGAGTGCTCTGGGCCCAGAAATTGGTCTGCATTGTTCCCAGACAGTACTTCGAGGTTGCACATGGTGTGGTTTGCATGCAGGAAACTCTCAGACCTCCCAAATCTTCTCAAATGGCCTGAGATCACCGAGAAGTTGTGTGATCTTCCAGTACGAATATTGGTGATCGAAAAGCAGAGCCTGGCTCAAGATTCGGACTTGCACGTTCAACAGGAGTTTGACAATATACTTGAGCACAGAAGCGTTTTTTTCCCGAAAGTTCAGGAGTTCATGGAGGAGTTGGTTGTTAAAGTTGATCTTCGAGATGATGACCTAAAGGAAGAGCTCTGGCGTAATTGTTGGGCTGTTAAAACAAGAGTTGAAATTGGAAATGTTGCGAAAATCATCAGGGAGATACGTAAACGACTTGGGCCAGCAGGAATATCCGTCCAGTCGGGTGTTGGTGGAGCGAGGATGCGCAAGGAAGTTTCATTATCGCGGAGCGGGGAATTTGTCCTTCATTTTTTATGCGCGTATTGGGATATTCCACAAGATTCTCTCCGTCGGGTTCTCCGAAGACTTAGCGGTCGTCGAACAACCTTCATATCACAGGCACGTGGCATAATTAAAATCAGCATCAAACCTCGTGAATTTGTTGGGTTTTGTTTGATTGTTGCTGCGATCATTCTGTACAACGCCCGAGACAACGCCAGGACTCCAAAATATGTTTGCAGGTGGAACGTTGGTTCTGCATTAAGCTTAGACCAATTGCAGACGGAAGCTCAAGAATGCTACAATTCTTATCTTGCTGGTTCAACCAGTGAGTCCAGTCCCTATTATGATACAATGGTATTCGAAGACATTCGACTGTTCCTTGAGAGTATATTTGAGAGAAAGGATTGGAATCCACGTTCTGTAGGAAGTGCTGTTAGAGACTCGTTCATTTCGAAGATTATGAAACGAATTTGTCCTCGCGGAAAATCTGTCAGTCCTGGCATGTCACCTTAAAATTTTTGACCAAATGGAGGGCGGCACAGATAACGGTGCTTCTGCTTCGTGCCCACTTTGCTCAATTGGTGCACTGTCGAAACCAGGCCATAGATTCTCAACCTCGTAGCATGCTGCGCGCAGAGCATGGGGTTTTCTAAAATAGTATGAGAATTTCGGGCAATGGCTGGGGGCAGCAGGATTCAGTGTATACTCCACTTAGTTTGTGTGATAGGTCAGTGACGTAGGTGATGTAAATTTCACTTGCAAATTTGCAGGTTGTACTCTATCTGTCCAGGGCATGGAAACTTTTCATCGCTGTCAAAAGTACGTTCAAGATAATCGTGCAACAGAGTAGTGACGACAACGTGCAGTTGTATTCATGAACAAAGGCTTAGTCCTGCGAAGCCAAATTCAAAGCCTTTTCAGATGATTTTTTGTATTCTTAATTCAGCCAGCTTGGCAAACCGTGGAATCATTCCGTACTGTTCCAGCCTCGGGTTGTGTGAGTTCGAGGAGCGGACTACAAGAGACACCTTTGACACCTTTGACTGCCGGGTTTGATTGTGAGGCCTTGAGCTGTTTTGAAATGTCTGAGCAAAGTCGCTGATTATGCATGCATGGTTCCTTATGCTCTGTGATGTGGAAATCTTCCACATTCTGAATAATTACGTACTCCATGTGACTTTTTGTACGATTCTTCTGATGCCCGTGCAGCACAACAGCTGTGCTAAATAAAATCTGAAAGGATCTATAAGAAAATTTCTAAGGACTTTATGTTTAAGAGTTAAACTTGTCGAACTTGAGCAAGAGTAGTAGCTATGATTTGTCTATGGTGGTAGAACCTCAGCAAGGAATTTACTACACTAGCCGGTTCTGATCTTGCAAACACCCAACTAATTTGCTTGTTCTGTTCTGTCCCGGAGTCAAGTTTTGATTTGTATTTGCATCTGTGAGAGTTTTGGCAAGACGGGGTCACAGCAGTCAAAACATTCTTGACCTGGAAGCTTGTTGATCACTATGGGTTGAGCCCCAAGATTCATTACATAGCCATATATATAGTGTCCAAATATTAAGTTTTTAAGTGTGTTGGAATTCCTTTTTTCTTATGGATAATTGGATATGATTTAATAAAATGTAGCATAATCTAAATTAATAGTAACCATGCTCATTTCTCTTAGAATCAATGTTATGGTGTTGTTGAAACCCTTAAATGTTCAAGGCCTTTTTTGAGCTTCTAGGAATTTGCTCTGAAGTGAACAAAAAGTCAACTTTATGATGAGCTTTATCAAGTTTTTTGAAATGTAACTGTACAAACTCAAACTAGATATGTTGGAGATTACTCAAGAAAAGAAAAAACAACAATATCACTTATGGATTGAAAGATTATAATATTTGATCATGCGGGAGTTAAAATTGCGACAGTGATGTGAAGTCTTTCAATCCTCTTTTCACAAGTCAAATCTAAAAAGTTTGTGACCAAAAAAATATGAGGTGAAAGGGCTTAACATGCATAATCCCAATCTATTTATGGATTCTCAAAATCTACTCTACAATTTTTTTTAAATGAATTTCTATTGTGATTTTTTTCCCAAGATCTAGTGTATTTGAGTCGGCTCATTCATAAGAGCACTCAACACTAGAGAAAGTCAAGATTGCAATGGATACCCTTTTTATAAAATCTTGAATAGAATTTTTTTTTCAAGATTAGGTTTTTAATACTTAAAGTAAACTTCAAAAAGAATTCTCCAAAAATACTAACTGCAAAGAATAGCAACTTCATTAGGTTTTATTTAATTTCACAGTTTTACAATCATCAGATTTTGATGCCTTGAGCATTTAGAGGTTAAGTACTTTGAGGGTGAGCCACTCTAAGGTGCGACGTTAAATCATGTAATCCAAACTGACGTGGCGCGAGGCTTGAGAAAGGGCCCGCGTGCAAGCCAGGCATCCCCGATATTCACGATTCTGGAAGGCTGCCCGACAGGGTTACGATGACCTGCCCGCGCAGACTCGACGGAACAAAAGAAGACAACGACACTTCCCAACGACGACGACGATTGCACCCATCGCTCGGAGCCGGCAGAGGCAAACCAGAAAATCGTCAAGACCACTAGAAGAAAAGTGTGTTAAAAGCCTCCAAAATGTGTTAAAAACTGTGTTGAAAGCTACACAACACATCATGTGGATTGTGTTGAGTTCCCTGTTTTCAACGCAGCATTTTGTGAACATCTATGTTGGACTGCATTTCTACGTTAGAATGCTACAAAATTCTAACATAAAAATGCAGTCCAACGTAGATGTTCACAAAATGTTGCATTGAAAACAAGGAACTCAACACAATCCATATGATGTGTTGTGTAGCTTCCAACGCAATTTTAAACACGTTTTGGGGGCTTTTAACACATTTTTCTTCTAGTGAACGCACTGGGTGCATTAAAGACGCAAATTTAACGTTCCACATGCTGCGACAAGATGTTCTGAACAGAATAAATGTCGACCTCCTAAAAACAACAGAGCTGATGAGGACTGCAGAACGAATATCCTGAGCCTCCATTTTAGATTAGAAAGTACGTGATTCCAATTTAAAGATTAACTTTACAAAGAAAGAACATGTTGCACTAAAGAAAAATTCATCCTAGAATTTAACTGACAATAGAAAATGTCTTGCAATTCCAAACAAATGCCACGGTTACAAGAAGTCAGAGCAAACACTGAAATTAAAAACTAGGAAACACAGTGCAGATGAAAGTACAAAATTAACAGAAGAAGATCTATAGAAAGAGATAAGGAAAACAAACGGAAAAAATAAGAAGCCTTCAAATCTAGAGAATCCTGTCATTACGAAATACTGCCTCTCATTGATAGTACCAGCAAATTCGAAATGAAATCGTAGAAGATCCTGCGATAGATTTTGAAAGTTCAATTGTTCTGCTGGAAATGGAAAAAGACCGTTAAATTTGGAACACAATCTACAAGCGATTATTACAAATAGCCTCGATTACTGAGAGCAAGTCAAAAAGAGGTGCTGCTATCCCAGAAATTAATAGCCCTTGATAAAATCATTCTGCATACCAATAGAATGATAAGCCACTGATGCCTCCAAAACATAGAATTTGAGTGTTCTGCAGAAACTCAGAAAATCAACCGTTTCCAACGGCCAGACATAATTCAATAGAATTTCAATTCCTCCTCGATTCTCGAGTGCAAGACCATTAACAACCATCAAGAGTTACTTAGAATTACAACGCACTTGCCGGATCCATTACACTCCAATTTTAGGAAGGTCGATTTGAAAGCAAGAACTGTGAGGACATTTGAAACATTTGCTTTTGTCTTCATTTCTCATGAGAAATCCTTATGCTTTTGATATGTAGTCATGAGTGCTGTAGTATTGTAGTAGGGAACCTGATCTCATAGGAGTGGTTCAGGAATTAGCATTCGTGCAACACATTGTAGATTGCAAACAACCATCCTGTCATAGAACACATCTTTCGTCTTGCAATAGTGTGATGTCATTCAAGACCTCCGTAGTCATTGGAAATTCATCACAATAGAATCATTGATCAGTCAACATTTCGCACTTCTTCATGCATAGGAAATCGCCACTGTAGGTTTACATACCTACATTACACAACTTAGACTAGCAAGGAGGAGTCCAGTAGTATTCAATTGTCCTGCCCAATTCTCTAGTAGTCTAGACACCTAGAAGTGGAAGCTAGTCCGATAAGTACAACATCTGAAATGCATTCAGAGGAGACTCCCGATTGCTCGAGTTCTGAGGAGGAAAAAGAAGCATTCCATGGCATTTATGATCTCCAAAGAGATCTGGAGCTTCTAGATGCTCTGCAAGATATAGTGCTGAACCTAAGTCCAGGACTCATCCGGTATTCCGATCTGAACTGGATCCTCCATGTCACCACTGGAAACGGATCGACATTCAACTCCGAAATTGCAACAATACCCTGGGAGCAACTCGAAGATTTTGTGCAAGGCCAGGAGCAGGACGAGGAGCACCCCGCACCGTTTAAATGACATGTGAGAAAGAAGAATCCACCAGGCTCACTCGCCTTCCCACGTGCAGCATCAGCAACTCAAATTATAAGGTATGGTCTATACAAATCACAATGCTTCCATATTTCCTACGAATTGAAACAAATAGCGCAGAGATTCAAAATCTAAGATTCTAGGTAGGACATCAATTATCCTAGAAACAACGTTCACTATAGGATTAGGAAATGGAAATGCAAAAATGATACAAAATAAAGTTTTGTATAATTCAGAGAGAAACTATACTACTAAAAAGAAGATTCACAAATATCTCTCTTGTCCCAAGAACTAAATGTCTTTGAACATAATAGTCAAAATTACAAAAGAAAGCATTTCACCAAAAGGACTTAAAGAATTACTGCACTAGAACATCTAAATTGACTATGAGAGAGTAATCGATAACAATTCAATATAAAGTACATAGAAGACTTCCATAAAACTCAGAGATACTAAAGTAACAAGCACATGTCCAGTCAACATAGAGATTATCATGGAAACATGAATTTTCCTCTGTACTGCAGGTACCAATGTTGTTTCGGGCCTGAAAACCACTCGATTGCAACCGCTAAAGAAGTTCAAGCACTTCTTGATTCCACTGTCAAGAAGCGCAAGGCCAAACCTGAAGTGAACTTGGGAAAACGCAGGCGAAAAAAGGCAGCACTTGAGTACAATGTCTACACAACAACATCTCGGAGTAAAGGAAAGCAGAAAAGGGTAGGCAAAAAAATGACTGGTATGTCTCGCAAACGTGGGTGTCAATGTTGTTTCTTTGCCAAACAGCCGTACCAAAATCCAAGTATCTGCCAAATAGTTTATCATCATCCGAAACATACAAATCAGGACGGCCAGGTCGTACACGGTTATTCAGTTGCAAGATTCAAAGATGCTTTAGGACCTGGACTCTCAGATGGCATGAAGCAACACTTGTCAAATCTACTATGGCTTGGACTCTCCCCATCCCAAGTTATGGCGCAGCACAAGCAATTGGTATAGGATCTTGCAAATCAAAATGGCGCAGTCAGTCGGGATACTTTTGTGCGGCCACAGGACATCAAAGACCTCGCCAAGATTCGAAGTGAAGCGCTTTGGCAGAAACATCCTAGTGATCCAAAAAGCGTGAAAATGTGGGTGGATGAAAATCCTGACTTAGTATTTTGCTACAGACAAAATGCACAACTTGACCTCAACGACACGCCGCAGGACAAGGTTCCATTCACATTGGGGATCCAAATACCATGGCAATTGGAAATGCTCTTGAAGCATGGAAGGAATAGTGCCATATCATTTGACGCTACATTTGGAACATCCAAATACCGGGTAAGTGTCGAACCGCAGAATTTGAAGTATATATTCTTCGTTTATGACATGCATACCTTAAAACTCGAACCCAAACCTTTATATCCTTGTGCCTTAATAAACGTATATTTCCATAATAGTTTTTATTTAAGCATCTATACGATATTCTCGAAGAGATTTCAAAATTTGAAATTTGCATGAACCGAATGTCTGAATCCGATCTTGCTGAACCAACTACTTGAAGGCAATACATTTCTGAGTCACTCACAAATTTGAAATTCTGCAGTACCCATTATACTCAGCAATGGTGTTTGACAAGTGGAGAAATGGAATCTCCATCGCATTCTTTGTCATATCGCAGTGTCGTGAGCAGGACTTGGAGTATGTACTATTTGAGCTTTGCGAGCGGGTTTTGAAGCAGGACATGACTTGGGCACCTTCATCTATTATAGTTGACAATACTCAAGCCGAGATTAACGTTCTTAGGTAAGCATGTCATTTTAAGCAATTATCTATCCTAAAAGAAGTAATTATGTTCTTAAACATGGAATTTACCTTGCCACTGTTGCCAGCATTCCATATTTCCATAGAGTTAAATGCCCCATGGCTTAGGACAAAGTATTTTCTCCAGAAAAGTAAAGTTCAAGACATCTTTAGAATTCTGCATTTTTCTATTTTATGAACTTGGCTTTGATTTTGGAAGTACATTCCTCGTAATGTATATCAATGTGTTAATTCCTCTACCTCTATAGGAGAATTTGGCCTGAATCCCAAATTTTCTTGTGCTTATGGCACATTCGAAAATCATAGAAGGAGAACGCAGTGAAGAAAATCAGAACAATATTCGAAAAAGAGTACATGTTCTGAATGCACTTGGCAATATTATGTATGGTAAGGGATTAGAAATGGGCACTGATCCCGTTACGTGGGCTCAAAGTCAGCTAGACACTTTGAAAGCGGAGCGTCCACTTGCTGCATGTTTTATGAAGTACATGTTTGAGCATTGGCGCGCAAAAGCTAGAATGTGGTGCATTAGTAAGCGCAGAATTCCGCACGCTGGGCAGAACACTAATGCTGTTGTTGAATCCTACCACTGCAATCTCAAGATGATGCTGCGGTCATCTCGGGAGCGATTAGGTGGACGGAGGCTTGACTGGTTAATCTATCATCTTCTGCATGTGGTCATTACCCACTACTGGTATGCAGTTCAATGCAAACTGTTTGGGTTTGTTCGCAACATCAGTCAAGAGCGAATAGTTGCTTCTGCTGCCCTGAGAGCTAAGGAAATACCAGACTCTGCAGTACGATTCTTTCCCGACAACGAAGATGTTGCGCTTGTTGCATCTATAAACAATAGCGTGATCGTTTGGACTATACATAGCCCGGATTCTGAGTGGGCTTGATGTAATTGCCCTATTGGCGATGAAGGAATGATATGCAAGCATACCATGAAAGTGTTTTGTCTTCTGCATCCTGAAATAGATGATGGACTCATTATAAGAGAAGCAGGGACAAGTCATGGGGTGGACAAAAGTACACCTTTGTCTCAGTGCTTCATGTCTAGAGAGTCATCATCTCAAGCATTGTAGGATTTAGCAGGCCTTGAGCCCATGGACATAGTCTTGTCGGTTGAAAATGACGAGAATTCTACTCCAAAGAAGATAGGAAAAACTGAAAGACCTGTGGATCCAAAGATTACAGTGGAAGAACTCTTTGGTCAGCTATTACAGACAGCTGAAAGTAATCCATATTTATTTGACTCCTTAATTGTAGACTTGAAAAGTGCTTATGGCAAGCAGTGTGTCTTGCTTGCAAGACAGGAAGCAGGACTTCACCACCCGGATGTTAGAAAGGACTTTGAGAAAGTCTCTAGTGATAGGTCCTTGAAGCGATATCGGAGTTTCCTAGAACCTAAGTCGAGAAAGGTTCTGCGCACAAAGAATGGATAGTTATGAGGCTCGAACATTGATTTGGCATGTGTACTGCCCATATATGTATATATATGTCAAAATCATACATTTATTGATTTTGCTTATTTCCTTTGCCTAATTGCAATATCGTGAATTTAGACATATTTCAAACTACTTCCACCCTAAACTACTACACATGCTCTGCTGTACGTTATGTTCTGTCTTCATATTTGTCACTATAGCATGGACTCATACACACGTTGTAATATGCACTTATTGTCTTTTGGTGCAATGTTAGGGTATACTTCACCCTTCTTTTCTAATTATCTTTCTCGTAGCCCACTGTTTATTTCTTCTTTCCATCACAAAATACAACAAGGTTGGAAGTGTGAAGAAAGGGCGTACTAGCCTTTTCACATTTATTTTTCCATA
This sequence comes from Thuidium tamariscinum, assembly GCA_947034885.2. Lineage (NCBI taxonomy): Eukaryota > Viridiplantae > Streptophyta > Bryopsida > Hypnales > Thuidiaceae > Thuidium > Thuidium tamariscinum. Next base: position 35,956,398 of record OX344750.2, read on the forward strand.
TAGTCTTTTTGTATTCGAAGATTACTAAAACGTTTACATGAAATTGAGAATGTTATTTTCGGATTTTCTTAAATGTGAAGAAGGGGATGAATTTCTCTAGGAAATGTAATAATAGGCCTCTTTAGATATACTTGAAAGGACCTTATTCTCTCACCCAATGATTATGCTTCTTTAGAAGTAATGAATATTGGATTAGTTGGCTTTGTTCATATTTCACGTAGTTATTTTCTTTAAAACAATAAAAATAATAAGGATTAAAAGCATCTTTGAATCCAAGTGATCATATTTGTTTTGGGTAAGACCGCTTTCTTCTAGAGAATGTCACTATCATAGGTAACATAAATGGCAGTGTTATATTTTGACTCCCCATTTTTCTTTAACATCCTATGCATGTGAATAGAAAAAACTACGAGTGCCCATATTTGTTTTGGATAACACCTCTTTCTTTAAGAGAATGTCACTATCATTGCATACATGAATGGGAGTGTTATATTTTGACTCCCCATTTATTTTGGCCATCCTATGCATGTGAATAGAAAAAACTCCATGTCCTGACATTTGTTTTGAGTAACACCTCTTTCTTTTATAGAATGTCAATACAATTGAATACATGAATGGCAATGCCATATTTTCACTCCCCATTTCTTTTGGCCATCCTATGCATGTAAATAGAAAAAACTCCATGTCCTGACATTTGTTTTGGATAACACCTCTTTCTTTAATAGAATGTCAATATCATTGAATACATGAATGGCAATGCCATATTTTCACTCCCCATTTTTTTTGGCCATCCTATGCATGTGAATAAAAAAAATTCCATATCCTGACATTTCTTTTGGGTAATACCTTGCATTTCTATACAATGTCATCATTATTGCCTACAGGAACCCTAGACCCAAAATGAACCCTGAAAACACCAAAACCCTAAATCTTCAAGGAACCCTGAAGGAACCCTAAACCCTAAACCCTAAGGGTGATTGCAAGAAACACCTGCCGATTTTGTTGCGTTTGGCTGATTTTTTCGGGAGTACTTTAAAATTAGAATTTTTTTTTAAATTTAAAAAAAAAAATATGAATAGTGTATATACCTCTAAGATGAAGGTTTTCACTGAAGGAAATGGATAGAAAAATTCTTTAAGTAGGAGAACTTGAAAAGTGCCAAACCTCCAGAAAATACATACCTTCATGTTTTAATTAGGGAAAAATAGTAAAAATAGATATTTTCAAAAAATAAAAAGTGGCCATTTGAAACAACTTTATGGAGATGGTCATTCACAAAAAAACCCACCAAAATAATATTTTATATGTTTCAAAATACAAGCAGAAGGGAGCTCACTTTGTAGACCTCCACACCACATAAAATTAACTATTTTTAAAAATCCTTCCCTGAAGAGCTAGAAGTCTATTAGAAGACCATCTCATCCAAATTTCATCTTAAAATCATTATAAAAAGGTACTCCATAGTACTAAAACCCCCTAAACTACCAAGTGTGACATCCAATTGGGGTCTATTTTTGGATAGTAGATTATTTTTGAAAATTATGAAAAAATTATGGAAGGTTTATGATAGTTATGAGTAACTTCCCTACAAATCTTGAGTCAATCAGAGGCAAAACACAAAAGTTATGGCCAAAAAACAGATCAGCACACGTAGTGTGACACAAAATAGGCAGGGATGACGGGACGTAGGCGCTAACCCTCGGACGTCCATTGACATTTGAAATTTTTTTTTATGTACGTCCAGCGGACGGATGACCGGACACTTCCGCGGACGGCATTTTGGACAGACACAGTGCGGACGGGCACGCCGCCGGCTTGCGGACGGGCGGACAGAGTGCGGACGGACTGCGGACGTTGTGCGGACGAGCGGATGGTGTGGAGAGCGTCCGCAGGCCGTCCGCACCCTGTCCGCCTGTCCGGAAGGCCGTCCGCAGGCCGTCCGCGTGTCCGCAGGCCGTCCGCACTGACGACGACAACTTCTGGCCGCACGATCTCCCGTCCGCTCTGAAGGCCGTCCGATCTCGATGGAGACGTCGCCCGCCGTCCGCAAGTATAAGTAGCATCGCGGACGGCTCATTCAGGCACAATCGTCCGCCTTCCGAAGTGGGTAATCCAGTGCCTCGAGCTCTGTGAGCCCCTTTCATTTTGGTGAGATGGTTGTGATTAAAACTTGAATACTTTCATAGTATTGAGTTTTAATTATTATTTGCTTTTGGGCGGCCCTGAAATTCCCATCACCCTAATTCTGGACTTTGGGGTAATTTTATTACCATGCTTCGCAACGATAAACCAAAATCTAGTTCCAAGGGCAAATCCCAAGACATGAATTGGGAGGATTGGGCAAACCCTTTGTGTGTAGCAGAACCTAAATGGGAGGAGGAGCCGAAGAAATCTTGGGACTGCACAACATGCAAGAAGTACATCAAAATGACGCACCTCTCAAAAATGTGGTCAAGAGAACGTGCTGAAAAGCAAGTTCGTCGTTGGGAGGGACAAATTTCGACGTGCCTAAGCAAGCACTTTGTCCACCGGTATGAGGAAGTCACACGGTCAGCTGAAATATGTGACTCCAAACCGAATGTGATGAACTACTCCAACATGGCCATGGTTTGGGCAGAGATTGTGCTCCACAAAGATGTGGATTGGCGCACAATTTACGGCAAAAATGTCCACGAACTGCATCGTACTGATGCTGTTATTTATACGAGTTGGACTGGTATAAGTGATTGTATGCCAGAGTGGTCTAACCGAGGCCAACTTGGATATGCACCGGTTGTATTGCCGGATGCTGAGGATGATTGGTCGGAGGAGGAGGAGGAGGAGGAGAAGGATGCTTCAGCGCCTGTGTCATTTGGAGAGATACCTCGGCGTAGACAAGAACGCGAAGACATCCAATACGAGCAAGAAATGCGAGATGCAATGCAACGAAGTCTCGAGGATCGTGGTCGACCACATGGGCATCATGGATCGTATCAACATGACCATAGTGTTTATGGGACCCAAAATCGCCAAAGTGATCCACACTACAGTAATGACCCTCGAGGTGGCTATGGCAACTACCAAGGTAGCCAAGGAACCACACGTGATTATGGTTCCAACCAAGGTAGTTCTCAGTACTATCCTGGATTCTCTGGAAGTAGTTCTTATAATGATACACGGCACAGGGGATCTCAGCGTGATGATTCAATTCCTCCTCCAACTTTTGGAGGACCTTACTATGGAAATTATGGGCATGGAGGTGCATCAAGCGGATCTGGAGACATATGGGGTGGTGGACCATTTCTCGGGACTTTTGGATTTGGTTCAATTGGCCCAACTCGCAAAGATGACACCGATTCGGAATCTGAGTGAGGGTTTAGGGTTTGGAAGATTGTAGCGAAACAATGGTTGCTTTAAAATAGAAATATAGTAATTAGCAATCGATTTTTGTATATTCTTGCCATAGGATATAGATTGGCATAAGGACGATATGAGGATGTTCGCCATTTTTTGAATATAAATTTTCAGTATGCCTATTTGTAAATTCCGATCCAATTATGTCCCATTTTCTTTGTGAAGCTTCTATGCTTCCTCCTTATTTCCAAAGCTGTGAGTTTGTGTGTTCATTATGTTTGCCCCAAAAACAAATTAACCCCTAAGTTACCAAGGCATTTTCTGACTATCAAACCACTGAAAACTGCCATTTCTGCTGCAATCACTCAAGAAACCTAAGAACACTTTTTTTCTTAGAATCTAACCATAGGATCTTGTACTTCACTTCTCTAACAACATGTGGTAAAAATTTCATGAAGTTTGACCGTACGGATTGGAAGATATGAGCATTCAAAGTTGGAAAACAAAGTTTTTTTCAACTACGCCCTGCAATTTCAGGTGACTTTGATGGCCATTTCTGGATTTTTTTTGCAGTACACACCATGAGGTCAAAATTTTTTATCTTCAGCATTTGAGTTGAGAGTTCGTAAAAAAAATTTTACAATGCCAACACTTGATTTCCACATTAAAAAAAATTGTTAAGTAGAAGTAGGTCCAAAGTTGAAGAAAAAACTGAATTCTTAATAGCCCTTATATTGAATAAAAAAACCATAATCCGAACGGTGGGATTGTTCTTGAAAACAAACTTAAGCTTTAAGAAAAAAAAAATGGTACAAATTTAAAATTGCACTCAAAAATAAATTCTACAAGCTGTTTAGGGTTGAAGATGTGTACATTGTCCAAAAAACAAGACTGTCCATAACTTTCTCATTAATAGTCCAAATAGGATGAATCAAAGCTTCAAATGGACACAAAAACTAAATTGGTGACAGGTCTTGCATCAAATTGAAACGCATTAATTCCAATGGTGAAACTGTTTTCAAAAAAAAAAAAAAAAATTATGCAATTCTCTATTCAACTATTACAATGGATGTAATGCTTCTTCTTCTAAAAAGTCTACTGTTATTGCTTGAAAAACAAGAAGATTCATAGCCGTCACAACGTCCTAGGCAATGAAAATAAATTAAGTTTCTCTACGTAGAAAAAACTGCTATTAAAAAAAAAATGTAATTTTCAAAATCATGCTTGTTTTTCTTTCTATTGCCTACATTGGGCCTTAGGGGGAATAAATTTTCTCTCAAATTACAATTGAAATAAAATTATATTACCAAAAACCCGATCAATTTTCCCATACCGAAGAAGGCCCAGAATTTGTTGCCACTAATTTAGTTGAAGTGTACTTCTTGAACACTTCAATATCCCAAACCTTCCAAAGTCCTTGAATATATAGGACTCCTGAGACTGTAGAATTAGTACTTTAGTAGATCTTCACATTGTTTTCTTTTAACAAATAATGAACAAGTTCAAAAGGCCGATACATTTTGAACCCCTATAACCCCAATGGGTTAGGACAAAACCCAAATGTGTTATAAAATATTAACATTACGATTGTTTTGAAGTTAGTATCAAAGAAGAATTAGAAGATAATGTAAAGCACAAAAAAAAGACAGTACACATCCAATCGAAGTAAAGAAAAAATTCCGATTATTTTTAAATAAATGTTGAATATAAACTTTCAATACCTCACCAAAATACTATTTCGATTGTCACGGTTCAAAATTCTTCTTGATTGGTGTAAATTCTGTTTTTTATTGACTTATAAAGAAATGCAAAATATTCAACCTCTAACAGCACAAGGTATTAAGGGCCGGTTTATATTGGGCCTGGGGCCGAATGGAAAGTCGGCCGGATTTGCCTTCAATCCGGCCTTCTATCCGGCCCTAATTTTCCCATCCGGCCCTAGTTAATATAAACCCCTTGGGCTGGATTCTAGGGCGCAATTTCTAATTCATGTTCTCTTAGATTCTCTCAATGCTCAATGAAATCAATTAAAAAAAATTTTAAAAACTTAAAAATACGCGTGCTTATCTTTTCTCTACCTCTAATCTTTATAGAAAAATAAACAACAAAATTTTTGTTTGTGTTTCTCTATTTTCTTCCAATTTATTTTACTTCCAAAATAAAAACATTTTTTTTCTACAAATTTTTTACCTTCCAAATTAGTGGGAGGTGGTGCAAATTTAATTAGACCATTCAAAGATGTATAAGATGGACTATCAAGGAAAAAAATTCATTGAAATTTCATACTATCTAGCAGACCAGCACTAGAATGGCTATAGAAAGAGGTTTTAGATGTTTGAAAGGAAGATGGAGGATTCGATGTGCTACTAATTTACAGAATTGATTTATGCGAAAATATAAAATGACTTCAATCAAATGCCAAATTCAACTTCACTCTTCCTAGTTCCTACAATTTTTTGAAAATTGTTTGAAGGAGCTCAAATTCTTTGAAAAGTCAATAAGATATGAAATAGTAGCTTGAAAAGTAGACTAGCATATTTTAATAAAACTATTTTGAAACATAAAAATATAATATAGTATCCAAATGTTGCGTTCTTTGGTCTATAGGAAATTCCTTTTACATTCCAACTCCCAAGTTCCCAACAATGAAGTAGAAAAATATGAACTATTTGTAATGGTAACTTTTAGCAAGTAAACAATTAAATTTATTCAAATTGTTAAACACAATAATTTTTTTTAAAATTTAACCATATGAGGTTTATTTATTTATTTTAAAAACTATTATGTTATTATTATGAAGATTAAAATTATTTAAATAATTGTTTGACCTCAATTTCTAATGAATCTTTTTGAAAATTTCTCATAAGATAGTAAAACTGATTAGCTTCATGGGAATGTAAATTTTATTTCAATTGGTGACCGGGAGAAAACGTTATACCACAAAAAGCCCAAATTTTCATTCGCCGGTCAGAATTTAATTTTTTGCAAAAAGTCAGAATTTAATTTTTTTATTTAATTTTTCTAAAATAATATAATATTGCTTACATGTGAAGCTTTGATTCACTCTTTTTGGACTTACAATGAGAAAGTTATGGACAATCTTGTTTTTCGGTCAATCTAAACAATTTCTTGAAAAAATAACTTATAGGAATACATGATTCATTTAAAAATGCAGTTTTCACTATTTTTCAAAACAAATTGTTGGACAGGGTAAGGTTTACTTTCTAAAACAATCTCACCATTGGGATTATTGTATTTAGATCCCATCTTAGAGTTATTAACCATTCGTTTTTTCTTTCAATCTTGGACCTACATCTACTTAACAATTGCAAAAGAATGAAAATCAAGTGTTTTTGTGTGAAATTTTTTTCCTAGACTCTCAACTCAATTTCTTGACACAAAAAATTATAGATTCAAAGTCTTCAATGCGATTTTTTAATACAAATTCCAGTCAAAGTCATCTGAAATTGCAAACCGCAGTTCAAAAAACTTGTATTTCCCACTGTGAATGCTCATATCTTCCAATCTGTACGGTCAAACTTCATGAAATTTTTACCACTTAATCTCAATCAAGTTAAGTACAAGATCCTACGGTTAGATCCTTAAATTTTTATTTTTATTTTTTTCTTCGATGAATGCAACAGAATTGGCAATTTCGAGAGTTTATTGACAAAAAGAAGGCCTTGGTCCTTTAGGGGTAAGAAGGATTTCCCAATTAATGTACAATTTCATTTTAAAAATCTAATTGACATAGCAATAGAGTTATCGATATGGATGTAACCATGGGTCATACTTTAAAATTTTAAACTAGAAGTGACACATGTAACCCTAAGATCTTCTAGTGCACCAATTGGGAGATGTACACAAAATTCCAGAAAAATTAGTAAGTCCCATAGGGCCTAATGTTCATCTTACAAATCAAAATGGAATTATTCAAAACTTTCCAAGTAGATCAAAATCTAAAGAACCAATACTTCAAGGCTTCAAGGGTCAACTCATCATGACAGGTTCCAAAAGACCAAAACATGCAAAAACAAATGTGAGATAGAAGTGAATTGCACATATATTTGGGAAAATTTGTGATGCACACATCTTTTTAAGATATAGTTGAGGACTTGAAGTACATAGGGATATATTTCCTTGCCGGTACATCTATTCAATACTTATGTACTTCTACGTAAAACACTAAAATACTAATATGAATGGCGGAAATGTTCATCTGGGATAGGCCAATTGTAACCTAGGCCAGTAAATCGTTGGACGATTTTAGTCAAACTTACTGCCCTCTCTACATCTGTAGAACACAGAAGTTCCAAATAATTATGAAACACAAGTCCTAACTCATGGTGGCTCCACTTCGTATGTCCTCTGTTATCACGATGGAGCGCCGCGTACTCCTTGGACATGCATTGCTTGTTGATCTGTTGAGCTAGTTTACCAACCGCAAACTCTTCTGATTTACGTGATAAATGTGGAATCGTTTCCACATCTGCATCTTTCTTATGCACATACACAATAGACGGATCCACCCACCATCTTCTTTACAAAGCTTCTTTCTTCTCACTTTCAGATGTGAAAGTGTACAAGGATTTGGGTGGATCACTATGTACGGTAGTCATGCCCCAATCGCAAACCCCAATATATACACGTGACTCATCATCCGGAAAGTGAAACATGATGTTGTCCGGCGAGAGATCGTTGTGTAGATGCCCCGCTTGATGCACCGCATGCAAAATGTGCACCAATGCCCATGCGAGCTCCGTTCGTTTCCTTCTCCATCGAGCTAGAAAGAATGCTCGATTCACCTCTTCGGGTGATGGCTTGGAATAAGCCAATCGAATGTGAATGTCATCTGGATAGTCCCTATCCATGTTCAACATTTGCCTCAACGTTCCACCATTCCACCAATACATGTACCCTTCATTGTTTGTTCCATGGACTGCTGCGAATCGTATAACTCCGTCATGTGGAATCCGCACTGCCATTGACTCGTTTTGGTGTTCCAACTTTGCGAGTTGAGGCCTCAAGCGTTGTTGATGCGATACCTTCGCTGCAAACTCCCAAGAGGCAGGTATCTCAGCACATCCTTCAATTCGCACCCTCTGTATTGTTGCATAGCCCCCCTTCAAGACCGTACTGTCTTGTGGAATCACCCTTGCGGTAATGGGCAATGCCACAAGATGCCGCCGCCCACGTTGCAACTCTAGAGCTCCTTCATCCGTGTTCCACCACCCCAATGATCCTTGTCCCTTCCGTTTCCTAGCATTCTTTGTAAACGGAGCACATCGTTGTACAAACAAGTCCGCCTTCAAAATGACTTCTTCAAATGTGGGATCATCCACCCGATGTTCCTTCCCGTACTTTGTCAATACCACTTTGGCATTCCACAATGAATCTTGCACCCTGTTCTGCAGAAACCTTTGGAAGCCTCTCTTCTCCGTTTCATGAATCCATCCTGGAACAAAGAGAGCATCCGTCATCCTCTTCGTCATATCCGATTTGAACTTCTCAATGCACTCCTCTTCGTATCGGATGTACTTGGTATCAAGGGATGCAGTGCTCTCCTCCTCATAAAACTGCACTATGATACGGATGACATATGCCTTGCAATCATCCGAAGGCATGTCCTCAATGTCTAGCGCTACTGGTTTTGCCTTTGCTACCTTCTTTCCTTTCGGCATCGTGATCAAATCAATGATAAGAATTTAAAAACTCTTGATTTCAAGCACAATGCACAAAAGATATACAAAAAAAGGGCAACAAGTTGGCCCTAAATCCCACTCCTAACTTCCCTTAGAAAGGAGCCAATGGAGGATTAACCACCAAGCTCTCCGCTCTCTCTTGTGAAACACAAGGGGGAAGATAAGAATGCGGTTGCGGACGGGCCGTCCGCCTATCTTATACCTTGCGGACGGACCGACCCGTCCGCAACCTCGTCGGGGCCGTCCGATCCGTCCGCCGCGCCTCGTCGGGGCCGTCCGCCTCGCCTCGTTAGGGCCGTCCGATCACGCTGGCCGTCCGATCGGGGCCGTCCGCGTCGCCTCGTTAGGGCCGTCCGATCGCACTGGCCGTCCGCCTCGTCGTCATCGGGCCCGTCCGATCGCGCTGGCTGTCCGATCAGGGCCGTCCGCGTTGCCTCGTTAGGGCCGTCCGATCGCACTGGCCGTCCGACCGGGGCCGTCCACCTCGTCGTCATCGGGGCCGTCCACCTCGTCGTCATCGGGGCCGTCCACCTCGTCGTCATCGGGGCCGTCCACCTCGTCGTCATCGGGGCCGTCCGATCGCGCTGGCCGTCCGACCGGGGCCGTCCGCCTCGTCGTCCTCGGGGCCGTCCTTGGGGCCGTCCGATCGCAGTGGCCGTCCGATCGCGGCCGTCCGCCTCACCTCGTCGGAGTTGTCCGCCTCGACGTCCTCGGGGCCGTCCGATCACTGTGGCCGTCCGATCGGACGGCCCCGGGGCATTCCAACTTCAAAATTTCATAACTAATTCTACGAAGCTTTAAAAAATACAAAACCAAATGGGGTACACATCAATTCCACTTGTCTTGAAAGAGAATATTTTTTAGAACTACCTCAAGAAGTTTTACCTACCTATTATTTACTTTTAATCCTTCAATGGTCAATTGTCCTTGAAAGATATGTGCAATTAGCATGTAAACCAAGTTCTTTGGAACTTTGTGGAACTATGTCAAATTAGTTATGAATTTTTAGAGTTGAAATGGCATGGGGACCTAAAATCGCCCACCTCCTAAAATGTACATTGTTTGCACATTGCTAAAGTGTACAGGAAAACAACATGTTTAAATAACTTACATTTGAAGAAGTGGGTGGTCTTCGGTCTTGAGCACTTTTAGGACCTCCTCTCATTTACTGATTGCACAACCTGTTTGTATACCATATTCAGGTTTTAGAATTGTGAATAAAACATTTGTTATGATAAAAACAGATATGCTTTTTTGATTCCTAGTATCTTAGTTTCTTATATATAATATTTTATTTTTAGAATTTGGAAAAAATTGTAGTGTAATCGTATTTATTACTTAAAAAAATTGACCTTTAAATTGTATGACTATGCGTAGAATATGTTTGAAAAAAAATATCAATATAGAAATCCATTATGAACACTTCTGTTTTCATGTGTAAAATAAAACAATGTGGTCTCATTAGTCCTTTATTATGTTTATTTTGAAGATGTCAATTCAATAATTATTATGTCTACAAATTTCAATCTATAACCCCTAAACAACGGAAAAAAAATTGAAGCAACTTATAAAAATTTGAACATAAATTAGTGCGAAGTTCATGGATGGAGTGATTGACTCTAACTTATTTCACTTTCTTTTGATGTGGATGGGATTCTAATTCATGAAAACTTGAACATAAAATAGTGCAACAATGCTAGTAAATGAGCATGAACACGAGCATGTGAACTCCTAATATGTATATAAGTAGTTATACTTCCACCTAAGAAGGTGTTTATAGTAAAAATACCTACAATATAGGGCTCTATAATATAAATACACTCTTATTATACAAGGTTTCTATAGTGTAAACAACTACATTACAGGTGCATCATCTTTGAGGCTTACAAGCTCACAGTTAGGGCATAAATTTGACACCCTAGCCAAATTTCTAGGGGACACCGTGGTCAAAATTTTGGGTGTTAGAAGGACACCCTTGTCCAATTTTTGGGTGTCCCTCATTTTCCATACATTTTTTTTGGTGAGTTTGAATATTATCAATTTTGAAAAATTTGTAATACCAATATGAATTTTTTGTTGCACATGAAAAGAGTCACTATATACCATAGCGTACAAAAGAAAACAAACCTACAAGCCGCGACCTTTCATGCCACACCATTTTAGTAATTTCACCCAAACTTGTTCAAAGTCAATGGCTTCTATAGGAATTCTTGCCACTGCAACTCGAATTTCTGCTTCCAAAGTCTCCAATACTAAACTAGAACGTAAATTAGACTCAATATAATTTTGAGTAGAAAATGCCCTCTCACAAGAATCTGTGCTACCAGGAATTACAAGAATACTTTGCCACAGCTTGGACATGTGAGGCTACCTTCCAATATAGTCCAAATTGGAAGAGTACACTATAATTGCTTGGTGCATTTTCAAACCACCACATGAAATTTGAAGAGTACCAAAGATGATCGATGGTTGGCATGGATTCAACTCCTGTGGAGTCTTGGAACTGAATTTTACCACCTCGAGAAACGTCCAAGAAATGTGCCACAAATTTCGTATCTGCATCAAACTCCTCATTATTTTCTAGTAATCCCTTATTTAAACATTTATAATCTTCTCAAAAATTGAAGATTGGAAAAAAATCATCATCCAATATTATTTGGAAAATTATTTTAGAATTGATGATGTACAAATCAAAGTTGTAGACTTTGAATTTGAGATTCCGTTTGCATATTAGTATATTACCTATACCACTATTGTCACCATTCTCTTTTTTTAAAAATAAAAACATATATATAATTACCTTTTCATACATTAATGCTGTATTGGATATTTGATCCATTAATACCAATTTTTGAAAGCAAAAATCTACAGTTCAAATTCCAATGTTTGAGCTAAGGACTTTCAATTTGTGAACAAATGGATAGTGTAATATAGATAAGACCTAGACATCACGGTAGATGGGGTCTTTGGCTCTTGGTGGATGGAGTCAGGTAAGACAAGAGCTTACACGGTGAAGGACATCCGGTTAAATAGGTGAGCGGTTTAAGGTGCCTCAGTAATTAAGGTTTTGACAAACAGACAAACATGATTGCGTCAAATAAGATTGAAGTGTATAGGGTTGGTATATATGGGGTTGGGGTACAAATACTTTAGGAGGTTTGTTTGGATATAACTAATGTGTTTTACATCCCTTGGGGGCATGAGTGCCAGTAGTCATAGTGAAACAAATTTGCCAAAACTTTGCATGGGCAAGTAAAATTTCCAAAAAATTTCATATATGCTCTATATTATGTATTTATATGAGACCCTCTGGGTACAATTGTACGAACAGTGGCTAAACATGTGTATTGTAGAGCTAGTGAAGTCAAACATGAATGACTTCGAATTACCTTCTATCCAACAATGTCTTTTGTCAAACATAAGTTAGAGGACATTGTGGACTACGTAGTAAAATATTGGCTGTTGTAAATCCTATAGTTCCAACTAATCCTTGAAATTTTATTTATTTTGCTTATTGCTCATTTTTAGAGTTAGCTTGGTAAAAAACAAAAACAAAAAGTATTAATAAAATGCTTGAAGGGATTCCCTATAACAATGAAAATTTAGTTAGAATAGACTAAGAGTTGCTCAATATGTACATGTAAAGTTCAAAATCATTCTATTTTGATTAGTCACATGAGTACATGACAAGATAAAAGTACTGCATTCGAAAGCAAATTCATATATGTGTTGTTGACTTGTTGTGTCTATCTTCTACATTATTGGATATTCACTTTAATCATTTACATAATGATGATATTTGGCATACAAATTTCTTTTTCAATAGAATGTCATGAAATATGAAAATTGCCACTAAACAATAAACCCTAAACCCTACGAACCCTACGAACCCTAAACCCTAAACCCTAAACCCTTGACCTTGAGAAAGTCTCAGAAATATAAAAAAATTGCACATATTACCATTGCTTGCTTTAAATTCCTTCTATAATTTTACAAGAACTAAATTTAAATAACTTGAACATTGGATCCCTATCCTGAATTAGTGAATTCCTCATTGCGCGCTATTTGCTTTGCTGGCGGACTTCGAATCCGAGGACACACGCACAGGAGAATCCCAGGCTTAAACGCGAGTTTACAAAGCCATCGGACGCGCGCATGGCGCCTCCGCACCTGCGGACGGGAGGACCGCTACTGCGGACGGCGGACTAGGTTTGGGCGTGCGGACGGGAGCTTCGGCGGCGCTTCTAGGGTCGAGAGCGGACGGCGGCGGACTGTCCGCCCTCGTGGCCGCTTCGCGTCGTTCGGGCGGACGGTCGGTGCCGACCCTAGTTAGGTTCGGGGTCGGACGGGTATAAGGGCGGACGGCGGACGGATTTCTTTCACTCCTCTCCATTATTGGGTTCAACCTTGTCGAATGTTCTACTGTTGCTTCATTGTGCCAGTTGTATTCTACGAGGTGGAGAGTTGGGTGATCAAACTGATTTTTCATTTCCCGACAGTGGTGGACTCAAAGTCATGGCAAGTGAGGGTGAAGAACGTGGTGGGGGAATAAATCCAGCGGGTGGTGACAATCGAAGGCATAAGCCAAAGGGCGCCAGTCACGAATTACATTATGAGATTTTGGATGACCCAAACATCAAAGCGGAAAACGGATGGGAGGATGAGGTAGCACCGTATTGGTCTTCAAAAATGTGCAAAAAATACGTGAAAATGTATCACATTGACAAGTTGTGGCCTAGGGAGGCCCATGAACTTCATACACGTGGATTTTTTTGCAAACCCACCAACTGCAACAACGCGCATTTTGTGCATCGCGCTTTGGAGGTTTGGCGGGCCCTCTTTGGAAAGAAAGCAATGAGTAAAGGGTACATAAACTACAGCTTGGCTTCTATGGTGTATGCAGAATTGATATTGGAACGCAAGGTGGATTGGAGCACGTATCCGACGACAGCACAAACTCCATTTGTACAAGAAATGAATGGAAAAGACATTCCCGATTTGTACAATCCTCAAGGAGGGCCAAGTGAGGTACCGAAGCCCAAAAGAGTATTAAAAAATACTAGAAAAATTGAAACAAAAGTCTCAGAGGTACCAAGTGATGGACCACGCTTGCAGCCTAGTGAGCCTACACACACTTTGAGGACAATGGAAGATACTGAAGGTGAAGGTGTGGAAGGAGAAGTGTTTGCAATTCCTCCTACAGATTTAATATGCACACCAAATGTTACGACGGTGGCTGAACAGGGCATTCTTGAAGATATTCAGAGTGGGAAGAAAGAAGGTGGGCCCCCATTGGCTCGATGTGAAGGTACTGAAGATACGGAAGAGGTAGCCGAGGGAGAAGTTGTTGAGGCCAATGCTACAATTCATGATATTATTGACAGTAATGCTCTCGACATCTTCGGGCTAAACCCTAAACCATCATGTTTGAGCAAACCGAGCGTTTCCAGCCCCGTACAGAGCGCCAGAATTGAAGCAGCTACCGCCAAAAAAAATGGAGAGGCGTCTCAGGGAAAAGGAAAAGAAGTAGTCATCGATGTTGAAGTCATCCCCAGCCAATACCCGCATTTGTCCACATTGAACACATCACAATTGGAGGCTCTTTCGAATATGCCGAATGTCGCAGAGCTGGAACGGTTGTTGGAGGGTTCAGTTATGTTTGGGTCTCACCTTCTTGACCTAAACCGGTCAAAAGAGACAAGTGAGGCCACCACAAGCATTGCAACCCAAGGTGAAGCCAATCGTCACAGTTGGGCAACTGTTGCTGAAATCCAAGTGACATTGGCAACTCTAGGTCGATTTGTAGCTGAAGTATCTCCGCAACTTACAGAGGTGGCACAGGAGTTTGCAAAATTGTCACCTGAATTGTTGGCAAGTGCATTGACGTTTCATAAGTTCACCGAGTCCTTGTTACCGTTTTTGGACGAGCGCTTCGAGGACAAGCGCCAATTGGTGGCCTTCTTGGAAGAGAATACAAAACTGCTGGCCTTGCAGAAAGAATTGAAGGGAACCTCAAACGAAATGGTAGAGCAATTGAGGACTTCTAAGAATACGGCACAATTTCGAGTTGCAACTGTGAAATGGCAAAGTGATCGTATTAAAGATTTGGAGTCAGAAGTTGAGAAATTGAAGGACGTGATCAAAAAAGGTGAGTTCACCGAAGCTAAGGAAGGAGATGGAGCTAAGCATTTTAGTGGCGATGAGAAAAAAAAGATACATGAAGTGACACCTCTAGTGGCCATTGAAAATCGCAAAACTTCATTTCAAGATGCTCCCATTCAAACAGAATGCCATGAAGTTGATGAATTGAAGCAGAAAGTGGAGAAGCTCACCGAAGAAAACGCGTCTTTGCAGAGTGAATTGCAACGACTAGAGCATGTTCTTCGATTGGATGACTCCCTTCCAAAGAGTACTAAAGACGATCGATGGTTGGCATGGATTCAAAAACTAGAAGACAAACCAACTGTAGTTTCACGAGCAATGAAAGGGCTTCTCAAATTGGCTGGAAAATCGGATGAGCAACAACAAATAGTAGAATCTTCACTGATGAGTATGAGGAAGAGGTTTGAAACACATCCGAAGGGGACTACAGAAATCACATGTTGGGGAGACATGGACGCGATGTTCGAGCGGTTGAACCACACAAAGAAAGAAGAATCACCCCACATCAATTGGGCCTTGGAGGTAGAAGAAGGTTGGGTTCCGTACAACACTCTTTCGGCACACATCAAGGACAATGAGAAGACAGTGGTGCATGCTTCTCACACTTCTCGAGGGATCTTGGAAGGTAAATGTAGCATTTGTCAAGGTCCATTTGGTCCCGAGGGAGCCCTAACTATGGGCCAATGTCGTCACACTTTCCATGTGATGTGCATAATCAAAGCCTCACTCGTTCGCTCGGTTTGTCCGGAGTGTCGTTTTCCTTTGAGTTCAAGGTTTTACGAAATGGTTGGGACCTTGGAATGTATGCCCCCTAGTCACGAATACAATCGATGGACCCTTCCACTTGATCAAGCCCCGTTTTACTTCCAAAATTATATGCATTGGGGAAAACCTCTCACGTGGGATTCATTGGAAGAGAAGCATGGGTTGTACGAAGAGGCAATGGTGCCGCTAGATCCCTTTGTGTGGATGACCCAAGATCGACACGTGGAATTGCGAGCAAGGGGTATTGAAGATCCCGAAGCTCGCGAATTGTTTTGTCGCGGCATGGGTGGGCATTGGAGCATAGACCATCACAAGTTCTTTCGATTTCCAGAGAAGGAAGTGAACAAAGGACCAGATGGCAATTGGGTGGATGTGGAGCATACAAAAGAGTTGCAAGAGCGATACGGGGCGTACAATCACACATTGATAGGGAGGGCCCTCTTCCTGTCAAAGTTGGAAGAAGCTGCGCAGGTTCGAGCTCTTGTAGAGTTAGACGGGGATTCCAACTCCTCACAGTCAATTGTGGAAGTGGCAGGGGCTTTTGACAGGAGGATGAGCGAGGCCATAATGTCTTTTCGAAAAATTTTAGTGGGAGGAGATGGCCCCGGCCCGCACTGGTTTTCCGTTGGAGATGTCAATGTAACACTGAACTTGATGGTAGCTTCAGTAGATGATGCCTTGGAAGCATTAAAGGCACATGAAGTGGATCTGCCTCAGAAGCGAAAGAATAAGCGGAGGGTGGAAGATGAGGATGACTTCTCTCCAGAAACAAAAAGACAATTCAGTGCTGTTGATATGGCAGTGGTTTCGAGAGGGTCCACTGGCGACGGAAGCCCCGGTCCTCACACTCGCCGTACAAGTGCAAGACTTAGGGATAGAGAGGGTCCATCTCGTGTTACACCGTAGGGTATTCGTGAAAAGATTTAGTAGAAGTGGATCTTTTATTAGCTGTTAGATATTATATTACGGAGGACTTGTTTTAACTTTGAATCTTTCGGAGATTCATTGCAAATCATTCATAGTAGCTATAGTATGGTTTGTATTTTTTTTATCAATACAAAAATAAGTGTAAAATACAGAGTTGCAAATGTGTATATATATTCAAGAGTTTTATTTTAGTTGAAGTCTGACATGTACCATCATATGATCAATTGATCATATATGAAGATGTTTTTGTTTGATGATGCAAAAGGCTAATTTTAATTCTAGAAGAGAATGGGATATGTGAATGAAGGTAGGAGCCATGCAGGAAAAAAAATAAAATTACTATGTTCACTGTAGAACTTCATAAATTCATTTTTGATCATTCCATATTTTTTTCCAAATGCTTTTGAAATTACCATGATCTTGAAGAGTTTAAAGAAACCAAGTTCAATTTAGTCTACAAGAAAGTCTTTTGTGATTTGTTGTCTCTAAAACAAAGTTTAAGATGTTTGAAGTCCAGTTGTAAATTTGTAATAACAATTTAAGTATAATTGAAAGCCCTTAAAGACCCAACTGGGTTTTTTGGAACATAGGAATATCGAACAACTCATTATGAATGGGTTTTTTTTTGGGGTTTTCTTTCAGATTTTCACACAAGTTGTATCCAATGTGGTGGAAATTTCATGAAGTTTGACCCTAATATGAGCATTCAAAGTTGGAAAACAATGTTTTTTTGAACTTGAGTTTGCAAATGCAAATGACTTTGTCCTCCATTTCTGTAATTTTTTTGCACTACAGACCTTGAATTTAAACTTTTTTCTATTGAGAAATTGAGGTAACAGCTCAAGAAAACAAATTCAGCAACAAAAGTGTGTTTTTTCATTCTTTAAAAAATTGTCAAGTACATGTAGGTCCAAGATTGAAAGAGAAAGTAAATTGCAAAGATCTCATACATTGAATTGAAACACTATAATCTGAATGGTGAAATTGTTTTGGCAAGCAAAAACAACCTTGCCCAACAATTTTTTATTGAAAATTGTGGAAATTGCATTCACAAGTGAATCCTAAATTTTTTTTTTTAAAAACATGCTTACATTGTCTAAAAAACAAGATTGTTCATGACTTTCACATCACTAATCCAAATGGAATGAATCAAAGCTTCACTTGTAGTCTTGTAGACAAAAATAAAATCAATTAGAAAAAAAAATTATTTTTTTAATTCTGAAGTTTTTGATGATTTTTTTCTTCCCGGCGACATGAAAATGATATTGAAGATGGCATAACTTTTGCTCACGGTCACCAATTGGAAAAGAATAATATTCCCACAGAGCTAATCAAGTTTTCTATCTGAGTTATGTGAAAATTTCTAGCGAATTCGTTCAAAATTGAAGTGACAAGTAACTGCCCAAATTCTTGAAGTCCCCCAAGTGCACTCTTGGTCCTTTGGGATGTAGGCCGTCCGATGTAGGCCGTCCGCCTCGTGGGGCCGTCCGATCGGGGGCCGTCCGCCTCGTGGTGGCTGTCCGCTAGACCCGTCCGCCTCTTGGTGGGCATCCGAGGGGGGTCCGTCTGCGACCGCTCGCCGTCCGCCGATCGGAGTATCCTGTCGGGCCGTCCGCAGTTCGGTCCGCTGTTCGGTCCGCAGTGTCAATCGGGATTGTCTCCCGTCCGTTGCAACGGTCACGAAGAGCAACCTTAGAACTAAGGAGTATAAGTTTCCAGAAATTGTCATTCGCAAGCACTCCTGTAAAGCTGAACGCTAAGATTTCCAAGGGCTAGGCGCTGCAATTTCGGTTGTGTCCCTTGCTTGGTAATGCATAGTTCAGTGGTCAGGGGGGCTTTGGTTTCCAAGGCTTCTTTCAAACTATATCGGTTACTTTATTGACGATTTTTATTCCTGCGGAGATCTTCACCCTTTTTGTGGTTACACTTGGAATTTGAAGTTCCAAAGACGCACTTAAAATTCATCATTATGAGCAAGGATTGGTCTTCTTGGTATGGCGCCCCTTCAATTGGGAAGGTACAATGCAAAGCCTGCAACCTAGTGTTTGCCAAAAAAACATGCCGTATGTTTAGCCATCTTGGTTATGAAGGTGCATCGGGGTCTCGTGATCGAGGAATCAGTCTATGTCCACGACTCACATCCCAAGTTCAGAAGCTATTTCGTCAATGCAAGGGGGTAATCCCACGAAGAGGTGAAAACGAGAATTTGGGTGGAAACGGGACATTGGAGGCCACGGTTGAAAATGATGCAGGAAATGAGAGACCTTCGACATCGCCAATACGTCTTACACCAGAAGATTCTTGTACAATACCAAAAGAGACCCTAAACCGCGTGTCTTCTGGAGCACTTGCCAGTACTCAAGCATCAGATGAAGGAGACACAGGGGTAGGATCAACTAGTAGGCCTTTGGTGCAGCGGCGGATAGGAGATGGCTTCGAAGAAGCGAGTAGACGGAAATTGCATGCAGTGTGGGCTAATTTTTTTTATGCTGCGAACATACCATTTTCGGTGGCACGGAATGCAGCATTTAAAGAAGCGGTGAAGAAAACGGCTGAGTTTCACAAACCCTATACCCCACCGTCATACCATGAATTACGACATAAGTTGCTTGATCAAGCGAAGGCAGACATTAAAGTGAATATGAAGAAGCGAACAGAAGACAGCATCAGGAAGTTTGGAGCAACATTGTCTATTGATGGGTGGACTTCGGCGGCAAATCGTCCTTTGGTAAATGCAATGCTCGTGTCTTCTGCGGGCGAGCAATTCCTAGGATCGGAGGATACAACAGGAAAAGAGAAGAATGCCGCCTATTTAGCCTCTATATTGGAAAAATTCATAGAAGAAGTGGGTCCTCACAAAATAGTACAAATAAGCGCAGATAATGCGCCTGTGAATGAAGCCGCATTCAACTTGATATCTCCGAAGTACCCTCATATATTTTACCAGGGTTGCATGGTCCATGCCCTGAATTTGTTATTGAAAGATTGGGGCAACGAACGGTGGATTGAGGAGGTCGTGGGCAATGCCCGTAACGTAGTGAAATTCTTCAAAAAGAGGCACATGCCTCTTGCAATATTTCGAAGGTACTCGCCGGACTGCATGTTGTTGATGGCGGTGGAAACTCGGTTTGCTTCCAATTACAACATGGTGGACCGTATGTTGAAGGTGAAGGGGAAGTTACAGCAAATGGTGACGGACCCACAGTGGGAACAATACGTGAAAACATTGGGGCGGAATACTCATCCTCGCAATGTGAGCCGAAGGGTGAAGGACATCATTTTGAACGAGCATTTTTGGCGGCGTTGTCAAAATTTCAAGGATTTATCGGCTCCGGTGGTACATGGTCTACGCGATTTGGATGCAAAAAGGCCATGTATGGGGAAGGTGCTACATATCATGAAGAAAATACAGAAGCACGTTTTGTCATTGGACGAAGCACCTTTTAGTTTGTCCTTGGATTTAGCCATCCATCTACAAGAAGCCTTTCATGAACGGCGAGCGATGGTAGAGACAGATCTACATTATGCAGGGGCTTTGTTGAATCCCTATCTTCTTCACGACAAAGAGCTTGCTGATGATCAAGATGCAATGGATGCATGCAAGCGTGTTTTAACGAAAGTATGTACCACAGAACAGTATGCCGCTGTTGTGAAGGAATTTGTAGCCTTTCGACATAGGGAACCCCCTTTCCACAAAATGTTGGACCCCAACGAACAACAATTGTCAGCACATGCTTGGTGGGATTTTGAGGGCGCATGCGGGAAGTTCATTGCTCCAATTGCCAAGCGTATTTTGGCCCAACCGGTATCTTCCTCTTCGTGTGAACGAAATTGGAGTAGCTATTCATTTGTTCACAACAAATCTCGAAACAAGTTGACGCCACAGAGAGCACAAGATTTGGTGTATGTGTACACCAATACTAAAGTGCTTTCCGCATCTCAAGAAAATGATGAGAAGAAGTGGTACGAAGAGCAATTCGAGAGTGTGGATATGGAAGAGTCCATGTCAAAGGATGAAGGTGGTGAAGATCATGGCGATGGTGAAGAGAGAGATCCCCTATTTGATGATGAATATGATGCGGAATACAATGTGACTAGTTTGGTTGATGAACCATCCCAAAACCCTCATCATAATGATGAAGACTTTCAAGACAATCCATTGGATGTCTTCAATTTTGAAGAGGACGAGGAGAATTACGACTATGATGAGGGTGTCCCATCAGAAGCTAAATTTGTGGATGGAACTACAGTATTGAGTAGTGAGAATGTTCGAGCACATAGCCGGGACACTAATGTGGCAATGGAAGAGAGAAATGGGGCAACGATGAACATCGGTGGGACTTCGACCCCGGATGAATTGATTCCAATTTCTAAATGTCCATCGCCAGTAGGGGTCGAAGCAGAAGAACTTGGAAAACAGAACGACTTGGGAGACAGTGGAGTGAAGGTGGACAAAAATGTTGGTGATACAAGTGTTGCATTCGTTGAAGTATTGGCGTGTAAGAAAAGCTGTCTTGCAAGTACCGAGAAAGGTAAAGCACGGGGAGTAGCAACATATGTAGATGCAGGTATGATGGAGTCTGGGAGCCCCATGTCATTTGATGTTGGCAAAGGCAAGAAGCCCCTCGTACGAGATCCAACCCTACCCCCACGTAGCGGTCCTCCACGCATACTATTCAAAAACGGCAATGCAAGTTTAGGTGGTCTCGGTAGTTTACGCAACGGAAATAAGGATCCAGAAGAAGATGAGACATTGGAGTCTATGTTTGGTCGACCTTGGGTGAAGTCATCGGATCGATCACTCTCTTTTGGCGCAAATGAGATCATCATTCCAAGCGGATCAAAAGCAAGACAACCAGCAATGAAAGAGTCCAAGAAAGCTAGAACTAAAAGAATACTGGAGGCCTTTTCAAAATCACCATCGAAGCGGCAAAGTCTAGGTCGAACCCCCCTTGATGTATGTGAACCTTTCTCACAAAGCAAAGTGAAACCGGTTAATGGTCTTGAACAAGGGATTGGGAAGTCTACACTAGGAGGTAGAGACATGGTGAAAGAGAAAAAGAAGGGTAGACGCAAGAGATCGCTTGCATCAAAGCAAGTATCCGGAAGAAAAGAGCGAGCTCTACAGTCTTCATCCGATAGTATGGATAGCACAAGTAATGAAGAAGACTCGGAATGGGATTCAAGAGGTCATAGTAGTGGAGCTGAGGTGAGAGGAGACGTTGATTACAAGCCTTAGAAATTCAAGGAATGTAGACTTAGGTGTTTAGATATTCATGGTACATGGAGCTTGTAATGGAAATGGTTTGTTTGAACCTTTGAAAGTAATACAAGTTTTCATGCGCATATTAGAAACGTCACTATGATTTATTGATTTTTGATTTCTTGGTTTCATGGTATTTAAAAATAATGAACAAAAATTAAATTGTGACAATGTTTACACCTTGTGACCATCTCGTGCCACCTCAAGGTTGTAACGCTTCACCTTGTACAATCCATCATAGGAATACATTTTGTTCCATCCAACGTCCACATCATGGCCCCTAATCAAACGAACAACTTCCCCACGTTTGTAGGAGTTAATAAGCGCTTTGTTCCCTTTCTTGGGCTTTGGATCCCCTTAAAACCGCTTGTCACCTTTGTAATCGTTTCCACCCTCGCTAGTGTATTTGACTGTCTCCCCATAGTCATCATCATCTCGGTAACCACCTGAGATCACCACGCTGCAAGCCACCTTCTCCCCTCGATCTTCAACCCATGCAATCCCTCCTTGCACTTGCCGGTGCAACCCAATGGCAAACATTTCTAACCAAAATTCAAATTGATCATCGACTACGATTCCGGGAACGTGACCAAACTTTTGAAACTCATTAGATTTTCCTTCTTCATTCATCTGCTTCATTGCCTGCAAGTCAGGCCGATTACCAAGCAACTGACCCCTCGTCTTGAGTTTTTGATAATGTTGTAAGATCCGGGAGTACAGAGCACGCTGCTGCAAAAATTGATCCCTGACACTGACCTGGTCAAAATCTCTTGGTAGTTCTCCATCTACCTCATAAGCTCCCGCTCCATTAGGGTCTGAAATTGCCTCTTCCTCTACAGTTCCCGCTGGTTGTGGCCTTGTGGGGTTCTTCGTGACTTTCCTCGGCAATCTCACACAACCCTCAGGAAAATCTCGCGTGGCAATAGGACCGTCGCCATCTATATGGAACAAGGCTAGACAGACTGAAGCAATGGATTGAACTGGCTTGGCTTGGCTTGGCTGCTTTGTACTCTGTGTTTTGCAATGGAATTCCATTTGTTTAAAAAAATAAAAAAATAAAAAAAATTTACGACAATAATTAGGCTTCAAGGAAAACATAACCCAACACATTTTTTGGAAAACTAACATTTGATGAAAAAGATACAGGCCACTGAAGTTGAAGCCATCTCAATGCAGTTTGGTGAATTCAAATTGAACTTGTGAACTTTGATTGACTCCCAAGTAATCAGTGTAACTTAGATTGTTCTAAAAATTTTATCACACAAACTAGAAGAGAGTGTGCAAATTTTCCGACAAGTTTTGTTGAATTTGGAAATTGGGTACAAAAGTTATAGCACTTTCAATTGGACTTAAAAGTATATGAAGACAATGTTGGTTTTAGGGCTTAATTTTAGTAAAGGTCACATTTAGGAATCTGAAGTATTACTTTTTGAGCGCTTCATTGCTTGTTTTTGGTCAGGCAATGGTTTTTTCCACACTGCACTTGTGTGGGTTTTGCAACTTGCAAGACCTAGAATCACAAATACATACCTATGCTAGAATTCTTTGAAAACATAAGTAATTTATAAATGATTGGAAATATATGAAACCATTTGGTTTAGATTTCGCATCAATGGTTCTTGAAATGAAAAATAAGGGGAAATATTTTTGGGAACCCTAAACCCACTCTAAACCGAACAGCCCTTAAAGGGTCGCTTTTCAAGCCATCTACCTTACATGTTATTTGAAAACCCTAAATCCAGAAATACAAGTTGTCGACCGCCCACTCATCCGTCCTCCCGTCCGCAGTGCCGTCCACCCGTCCGCACTTTGGTCTGCCCGTCCGCTGGCCGACCGCTCGTCTACCCGTCCGCAGTGCCGTCCGCGCGTCCGCACTTTGGTCCGCCCGTCCGCTGGCCGACCGCCCGTCTGCCCGTCCGCACTTTGGTCCGCCCGTCTGCAGGCCGACCGCCCGTCTGCCCATCCGCAGTTTCGTCCGCTTCTCCGTCCGCCGGTCGCCGAGGACAACGTCCACTACGTCCACTAAGTCCGGACGTCCGGATTTTGGACGTAATTTTGGCCTGGACGTACCGATTCGTCAACCCTGAAAATAGGACAGGTGTTTCTTGCAATCACCCCTAAACCCTAAATTGCAAACCCTAAAGGAGCACTTAAATCCTACAAGAACCCATAAACCATAAATCCTAAAGGATCCCATAAACCATAAAGGAACCCTTAAATCCTAAAAGAACCCTTAAACCCTGAAGGGACCCTTAAACCATAAAGGAACTCTTAAACCCTAAACCCTAAACCCTAAACCCTTAGTCTTGGAACATTATGTGTTTTGATTGTCTATGTTTTGGCAAAGGAAAAGGTGATGATATCCCCCTTTGGAGATTCATAGATAACATTTATTTGTAGGTGTATCCCTTACAAATATTCATAGCAAATTAGGGACCAATTTTCATTTGGCCTCTGGTATTTTTGAACCTAGTGACTATGGTAAAGTGAATTTTAAACACATACCATTAGATTTTGTCATCTATCAGTCCTTTTCACCTACCTATATGTAGGAAATTCCTTGGGTATTATTTTTGATGGCCATTTGTGCTTTAATAAGTACCATGCCAACATTCCATAGATTGTAGATATTTTATAAATCTTATGGATTTTTCTTTCTTGGAGAGTCTTTATAATTTTGGCCATGTTAATACATGAAGAGATCTTACCATACAATTACAACTTTTGTATGAATAGGAGGTCTCAATTTAATTTTAGCATGGAATGTGAAAATTAGAACCTTTGATACTAAATGTAATATAATACATAGTCATGTAGTGTGACTCTATATCTTTGCCTCTATTAGGTGTCATTATAAGGTTTTCTAATACCATGACACCATTATATTAATTCTAATTTATTGTTAAGCCATGGTAGGGATATATATATATATATATATATATATATATATATATATATATATATATATTTTTTTTTTTTTTTTTTTTTTAAATTTTTCAACATGGTTTAGGTCCTACCATTCAAATCCAATTTTTTTTGAGTTATTCCAGTCTTTGTAGACTCAATGGAATTGGTCAAGGGGAATGAGAGATTCGAACCTTCCATGGTGGTTGAAGAAGGATGAGCCTATGTACTTTGATTTGATATGTGGTGGTTATAGTAGGCTTGTCTGGCACACCATAGGCTGTACCATACTAGAGTACACATGGGGGCTATGTACTTGTATGTCTGGCCCAAAATCCTCCACATGGTCATGGTAGTTGGAATTTTCTTAAATTAGAGGCCTTCTAGAATAAGTCTTGTTGACTTGACTATTCCTTGAGCCTAACACGTGTTTCCTTGGCTTCCAAGGCATCGACTATACCTAAGTATGGCTAGCTTGTATATAAGGACATTTTCATGTTGGAGACCCGGCACAATTTTCTTTTGTTGGCTGGCTCTCTTGAGGTGTTGGAAGTGACTACATTTGTGTGGAGTGAGGATAGAGATGGCTTCTATACAGGTTTTCTATGATGCACATTTTTGTTAGACTGCAATTTGTTGTCAGTTTCTTGTAAGAAGTTTTAAGCTTTGTTGCGTGATTTTTTCCTTTGTGACTGCTATGATATGCTGTTGTGAACTGAAGACACCTTGTCTACGACTTACTAACATTCCGATGTTTGGTTTGTCATGGGGACAGGTGAGGTTCACAACCTCTTAGGTTATTTCAACAAGACAAAGTTTACTTCAAGAGGATGACAACTTATACTTTTGGGGTTACTAAATCTTACTGTGCACAAGATTTAGTTTATACTATGAGTAGTTAGCTTCTAAAGTTCTTGACTTCCTATCTTGATAGGAATACAACTATATAATGATTTGATGTGATCTTTATGTAGTTTATTGAAGTTATCCTTTTGATTTGGGTCTATAAATTAGAGATGACATGATGGCTTTATGCGATTTGATGGTTTATGTGGATGGAAGCCTATCATTTCCATTAAACTTTAGAATTATAGCACTGTGAGGTCTATGATTTCTTTGATAATTTAGAAGCCTTCTTGATAGATTGTCTTTGTGAGAAAGGCCTCTCTTATCATTTGATAGTCAAGAAATTATGAGGTGTTGTAAAGACTATAATTTCTTTAATTGGATGAGAGCTTTATTGATTGGATAGATTCAACTTAAATCAAGTAAAGCCTAGTTATAGCTATGGTTGGATTGGAATTAGATAGGAAGGGCCCTGTATGGGGATGTCCCTCCCACCCACCCGGGTTTCCTGAAGCCTAGGAAAGAAAAAGTGGTAGGTTAGGGAAAAAAATTAGGGAAAGGAAAAAATTCGACCCAAAAAATAGGGAATAACATGGGAATAAAAAAAATTGGGAATGGAAAAAAGTAGATAGTGAAATATATTGTGAATACATGAATATGAGGAATGAGAATAATATAGGGAATGACAAAAAATCTAAACAAACTATCCGATGAAATAAAATCAAGGAATTGAAAATGTCAAAACCCCAAGTATCTTTGCCTAAAATCTAGGATGTTGAAAAGATAAGAGTATTTTTTTGCAAAGTAAGAAATTCAATTTTTAAAATACTCACATATATGTGAATATTTTCTTTTGCCATGAAGTGGCTTTCACTTAGCTTATCAATTTCTTTCGATTATAAGGAAAATAGACTAAAACAAATTAGAACCATCCCTTGTATATAAGTAATATAGGGTGCCATACTGTAAGCTCTTATTTCAAATTATATCATTATAGGAGTATATTTTTTTCTTTAGAGGAGGTCACTGAAAATGGTACATTAAGAGATTTGGTACATTGCTCATGTATTGTATGTTATATATTTCTAGGTGGTTTTGTAGAACAGAATTGGACATAGTAAAAATCCTTCAATTTTTAATATGGTAGACCAAATTAAACAACTACTTGCTTGAATAGGGTGTCAAATAAGAAGAGAATTAATGGAAAAAAAGGGTATAAGGAAATAGAATAGGAAGTTGGAATTACATCACAATTGATTATAAAAAAAGTTTCCAATGAAAAAAGAAAGAGTTGAAAAGAAATTGCAAATTAGTACTAAAGAAAGTACACAATTGGTAAAATACTCACATAAATGTTTGTCATTTCTTCCCCCAAGCTATGGCTTCTCTTTTGCTTGTGAATTAATTTTTTTGGCTTATAAGGAAAATTAAGTGCAAAAAAGTAGAACTAACTCTTTAGTATAAATAATATAAAGCACTATAATATGTGCAATTTCGTGATTTCTCTATAATTATATCGACCTTTTTATTTCTTTAAAAGAGGTGAATAGACTCTAAAATAAACCTCCTCACTATAGCATAGGTAATGAATATACAAAGAGTGATTTACCGAAGTTATAGTACAAAAATGAGTATAGAGATTTCTGAATTTACATATGGCGTTTCAGAATGTACATGGGGGTTGAGATGGCGGTATGTTTCACAAAAATTGTTGTGGAAATCATTATACAAGAGAACATAAAAAAATACAAGGGAACGATTATAATGGCGGAAAATAAAAATAAATGGTGAATAATAAGAACATGTAGGAAAAAAATAAGCAGTATATGTAAAATATACCATTTTCAAATATTCTTTTACAAAATTACGAATACCAATATGATAGCTAATGATGAACATGTCTCTTAAATTCCGAAATTACTATGCCTAATTTAAAATGTTGTTCAACTCATTAGCCTCCTTTTAAAATATAGGATTCTCATAGGAGTTAAATAGATAGTTAAATTCCTAGATTCCTTTATTAATTTACAAAATTGGAATGCTAAGATTGCTCGTGCGACAATTGCTCTTGGAATGTTAATGATCTCTACAGAATTCAATATTTCTCAAGCATTTTTAGCATTTAAGGGTTCTTTTAGGATGTTAGGGTTCCTTTTGGATTTAAGGGTTCCTTTATGGTTTATGGGTTCAGGTAGGATTTAAGTGCTCCTTTAGGATTTAGGATTTTGGGTTTAGGGTTTAGGGTTAAAGGGTTCATTTAGGGTTCCTTTAGGATTTAGGGTTTAGGGTTCCTTCAGGGTTCCTTGAAGATTTAGGGTTTCGGTGTTTTCAGGGTTCATTTTGGATTTAGGGTTCCTATAAGCAATAATGATGACATTGTATAGAAATGCAAGGTGTTACCCAAAACAAATGTCAGGACATGGAGTTTTTTCTATTCACATGCATAGGATGGCCAAAAAAAATGGGGAGTGAAAATATGGCACTGCCATTCATGTATTCAGTGATATTGACATTCTATAAAAGAAAGAGGTGTTACCCCAAACAAATGTCAGGACATGGAGTTTTTTCTATTCACATGCATAGGATGGCCAGAAAGAATGGGGAGTCAAAATAGAACACCGCCATTTATGTTACCTATGATATTGACATTCTTTAAATGAAAGAGGTGTTACCCAAAACAAATGTCAGAACATGGATTTTCTTTTCACACATTCATGGGATAACTCTCTGAATCTTTGAATCTATAATGTCATCCCACAAGATCTTTGGGAATTACTTCAACTCTTCTTTTTTCTATTTCTTATTTATTACCTTGAGAAGTAATGGTCAGGCATGACTTCATCCTACCTCAAATAGTGGGTAGTCCATACAATGATCAGAATGAACATAATTCATCTACAGTACTGCGAACAAAGACTATATTCTGCAAACAAACAGCAGAACTACATCTACTAGTATAATAAGGCCAGCTAAAAATTGTGAAAGCATTCGTCATATACTTAAATCTATACTGAAAATTGTACATCAAGAATGAAAATTCCAATAAAAAGTGTTCAATACAAGAAATACATGTGAAATATACTCGAAATCAATGTTTGTGAGCAATCATGAGAACCCTATACATAGATATCTTACAGAAGTCTAGAACATCCCTGTGAGCCCTTGAGATGGCACTCAGGACTTTGGGTCCATTTTTCGCGATTAAATAGCGAAAATTAGTCAAAATATTCAAGAAAAAGACATAAAAAGAGTGTTGAAGGAGTTTTGGTGTCAGTCTATGCCAAAATGGTAGAAAACCAACTTAGAAGGTGGAAAATTCCTAATCCTAGAAATTTGAATCATTCTAAGTCTCCAAAGCAAGTTTATGTAAAGATTTAGTAATTCCGAGAGAAATAAAGAATAGAGAGTTAGTCCTAGCGAATGTCTGTGCAAAGTCAACCTTTTAAGGATGCACGTGACATACTGACTAAGCTAAAGGTGTCTACTACGAGCGTGGGAGAGTTACCAGGGCTTAAGTTCAATTTTGAAACAAATTGGATTTAAAGGTAAAACCACTACAATGGATTTGGAGAATTCGAACTTCACGAGATAAAAGATGGAGGATTGGAGATTGAAGACTACAGAGAGGTGTTCCAAGGGTAGGAGCATGCCAGGAGTGAACAAGAATCAAACAATTGTCCAAGATTCCCGGGCATCGGGAATTAAATTGTCCAATTGGGCAAAGTAATTCCAAATTGCTAAAATTAGAAAGGTGCAAGGTTGCGTGGGACTTACACCAAGAATCTAGGGGTGCCCTAGATGTTACCCAATTAATTTTGGATTTTTTCGAAATTCCACGTTGACTCCATGGGAAGTCAACCGCACATAGAAATGTTCGTAAATTCATAGAAATTACTTATGATGCCGTAAAATCTCACTAAAAATTAGGATAGGTTTTTGTGTGCTAAATAAGCGCCCGGTCAAGTTTGAAGACATTCCAACATTCCCAACTACCGAAACCGGCATCGACATCGAATTTCACTGAAAGTTACAAGTTGGCGGCGGGTTGACCGGCGTATCAGGAGCGAATGATGTCCGATTGTCACAAATAAGGAGTCATTCCTTACTCTCACAGACATTCCTAACAACCCTGGCTTGACAGATTCATCGAAATGTGCAAATCCTAAAAGTTAGATTTTTGACTTTTAATTGGAGTTACCGTAATTCCAATTTGGGCGCGCAAATGGCCTAGGAGTGAGGGGTAAGGGGTCCCTTAGGCTAATTGGAGTCTTCTAAAGACAATGGCACAGACGGTTTTCCGTTTCGAGTTTTTCCCTAAAAGATAGAGAGGGTCAGCTCTTAGTTTGACTTTTTAATCGTTAATTGCGGTTAATTAGAAGTGATTTTGGAAATATCTCTTGGAAAATCAAAGATTGGATTTGGTCAAGATCTCTTTCTTGCGTAAAAAGCTATCTTTGGGCTAAAGAAAGACAATTTTCAAAATGACTTTGGGTTAATTTGCAAAATATCTACGTAAATTAGGGTTAATTCCAAAATATTTTGGGTTAAGATCTTGGATTTGATTTGGCCAAGATTTCTTTGACCAAATGGGGATGTTTTTAGAAATTTCCACCATTAAACAACTAATATTTTGGAATTACATTAGGATAGTTTAGGGTAGGAAGTAACAAAGTGTTTTCACCGGCAATTACCGAGAGGGGCCCGGCCATGGGTATATAAGGGCCCCCCTCGAGGTTGCTAGTACCCTTATTTCTCGCACCGACACTTTGTTCTTCCCACGTGCTACCGACATAGTCGGAGCACCACTTGGACCAAAAGACTTTGGCCAAGTTTGCTTTGTTGTGTTTGAATTTTGAAGGCTTAGGGCCCCTTCAACTATTTCTCATTTCTCATTTGCTGTTAACAACCCAACTTCAACATTGTTAGTCACTACTAGTCTGTGGAAATTTCAAGCATCGAGTACCAAAGTTCGGTTTAAACACTATCATGTGTACCCCCCTTGGTGGCAAAATCTTGAAATACTAAGAAATTTTAAGAATTTAAAGTGAAAGTTCGGTTAAACACTGTCATGTGTACCTCCTTTTGCGAATAAAACTCTTAAAATACCATCCGTCCAACCCCCTACGGCGAAGCTTTGAACTTAAGCCATTAGGGGAAACAATTCTATCTCTCCAAAACCACTCTTCGATTATTCTCCTTCATACCCAACCTATTCTAAGTCTTGGAAAGATAATTGATAAGACTTTGAATTGGTGAAGGTTTAGCCTTAGTCATCCATTAGAATTTTCATTTCAATTTAACTCAAAATCCCCAAAAATTATCTATATAGTTAGTTTGTTTATTTTGCCAAAAATTAGTTTAGATCACAGAGAAAAACCAAAAGGCCAGACCAGCAGCGGCCAAACCAAACAGCGGCCAGACCCCCTCACCCCGCCAGCCAACCACCTACGGCCACGTGGCAGGGGGCTCGGGGGCCTTACTGAGCCTAATCGGGTGCCGACTGGGAGACTGGGCGGTGCCGAATTAGGAGCCTGGGCGGGTGCCGAAACTGGGAGCCAGGGAGTTGGGGTCATCCAAGGGTTGGAATCCAGAAAACTCACATTCCATACAAGTGAGAATTCTCACCCAAATCTTTATTACAATTATTTAAATTTTGGTCAAATCAAAGGAGAGTTACAAGAGAAACTCTAAACTCCTCACTTCAATTTCTCACCAAAAATTTAACAATTGCAACATCAAAAATCTTCGTCCATCTTTCCAAACTAAAAACTCCATAGCCACCACTCCCCTTACAAAAACTTGCAAAACATCTCGGAAGCAAAGTGAGGAGGAAGGAAGGAAAGAATTAGGAGAATTAAGGGAGGATTTGGCATTAAAAAATCAATTTCCTGAGAATCTTACTATTGAAATCTAATTCTTTATTCTCAACGTTGACCCCACCCCCTTTTAAAACTAATTGTTTTAGAATCTTACTATTGAAATCTAATTCTTTATTCTCAACGTTGACCCCACCCCCTTTTAAAACTAATTGTTTTAGAATCTTACTATTGAATTGGCACTTATTCTAGGGAGTATGTTCTACATTCTTTGGTCGGTAGTTCTTCATTAGATTCTTAAAAGGTTTGGATTTTGTGGTTTTGTTTTATTAGGCCTAATAAGCCAAAAAGGAAACAAACAAATTGACAACTAATTTCCTAACAAACAAACGCCAATTTAAAATTAATTAGATTTTAAAAGATTTGATGATAGTTTTTTGATTAAAATATTCTAATAAGCCAAACGGGAAACAAACAAATTGACAACCAATTTCTTTAGAATTAAAATAATTTCAAAAATTAATTGGATTTGAAAAGATTTGAAGGAAATTTCCCATCCAAATTAATTTAATTCAATTAGAATTCGTTGGAATTTTATAATATCAATTTAGAACTAAAATAAACCTAACAACAACAAATAAGTGAACCATTAGATTTCCGTTGATTTAGAATAGACTAGGTAGACTAATTTAATTGCCGTATTTCCTAATTACCGGGGACGTAGGAATTAAAAGAATTACGCAATTAAATCCATGCTACATAACCTTTAATTTCTTTTTAAGCAGGACAGAATTAATTGACCAACAACGTGAGAATTATTATGAATTAGATGGAGAGCCGGGATGATTTTGATGGCGAGGTTGTGGGGGAATATCTACACATGATGATGTTTGACGACGGGACCATGGAGATTTACGCAGAGGAGGTAAACCGCTCACATTTGATTTTTATTCTCATTGTTTTATTGTTAAGTTTTTTTTTACCAAATGCCTGGAATTAGGTTTAGGTAACATCATTTGATAGAATAGAATAGAATAGGGCCTCGTTGGGTTGAATTTTAGAATAGAATAGAAAGAATTATAACCACGAAATTAGATTAGAAACACTCAAAAGACGTGACTAAAAGAGTTCATTGCTTGGAAGGCTTTCTTTTTCACCCAATTAGAAAGAAAACTCAATTAGACACAAGACCCGTGTGAAAAACTCTTAGCTCGAGGGTGGAGTTAGGAGCGCTCACAATCCCTGCTGCACAACATGAAGAGTCATTGTAGCCATCTTTGTGGTCACACAAATTCAATTAACCACTACACCATGGACAACTTGAGATTGGTTATCGGGAATCCCAGTGTCCTGTCTATCATCCTTGCTTTTGCCTTCGGTCTTCATCTTCCGTTTCACTGGACTTACTTCAACTACCCACCTGCTTTCAGCAGGATTCAAACCAAGCAGAACAAAGTATATAGAGTTCTTCACAACCTCACGCACGGTACTGCCGTCCTCTGCAGAAATGCTTAGTCTCACCTATACAAACAATAAATTCTGCATCAGTTCTAATATGTTAGGAAAAGAATCAGGGACAATAGTCTATGATATTAAGAG
Organism: Thuidium tamariscinum; assembly: GCA_947034885.2. Classification (NCBI taxonomy): domain Eukaryota; kingdom Viridiplantae; phylum Streptophyta; class Bryopsida; order Hypnales; family Thuidiaceae; genus Thuidium; species Thuidium tamariscinum. The sequence goes on from OX344750.2 coordinate 35,989,715, forward strand.
TTCACCTCTTGTAGATTCAAACATCCATTGTAAGCTTTCTCCACAACTGTCAAAGCATACTTCATGGTGAAGAACCCACACTCCCAGTTTTCTTCCTACTGTGGAACACTTGGAACCCTCTAGGAGCGTCAGTCCACGGCATACTTATACTTTGCATCTGAGGAACGAATTCCAAGTCTTATTGCCCATAATTTAGCCAACAAACGATAAATTTGTAGCGAATTGTGGTAATCCATATGATGCCAAGAATCAAAATGATAGAACTTGGCATCATTTGTCATGGCTGCCAAACTCCTGTGATCATGTTCCAAGATAGGTACTACCAAGATGTCTGGGCCTACATCCAACTTAAACTTCTTCTCCATAACGCCCTTCAAGCTCCCAAAGAAGTCTCTCTTATCCTTTGTCTGATGCTTCATCCACGTAAATACAAACGGACTGCAGAACAGGTACCTCTTAGACGGATACTGCACTTGGCACCAATGTCGAAACCAATCAAACAACGATGCACTAATCCACCCGTCAGGGCGGAGTAGAGGTTGAAGATCGGTAGTGTACAAAAGCGATGTTCCATATCCATGACGGCTAAGGTGAAGTGTTAAATGCTACCACCCACCTGCATTGTCCACTACGCGTTGAAGTTCAGCTTCAAACCTGCATAAACTCCAAGGGGAATATTTTGCAAAATGAGCTTCAATGACTGAAAACGACAATTAAGTATGCAACAGAGAATAAATTACATTTGAATGGAGAGAGTTATAAGAACTCAAAGTAACATGACATTGAAGGTGACCGCATTTTTGAAATAGTTCTGTTGAACAAGAAAATGGAAACCTCTACAAAATTAGACTATAGTACACTGCTTTGGTCTCACCTATCACCACTATGTTCTGCAGAGATGTTGTCGGCTGGGTTCTGCTAAAATTTTGTTCGCTTTGCAGAAGGTGATTGAATCAAGTCTTCACCACCTTCGTTACCTTGCAACCTCCTCTCTCCGGACACCTTGTTCATTGAAGTTAAAACCAATCTTCGACCAAGTAGCTTCTCATGCTTTCTCTTCGGAGTTCGAACTCAGAACGTTGTCTTTGGCGTCGAGGTTTTGCGCAGCAGTATCCTTTTGAACTCGTGAAAATAGGATATCATCTCCCACAGCCCGAGGTGGACTCCGAATATGCCAATTACAGAGGGCAATATCCTTCTACACTTGGTCGATGTTAGTGGCCTCCAGTTTCTCTGACAACATGACAACTTTTCCATTCCCATAGGTTTGAACTCCATCCAAAAACTTAGAGGATGTTTTCATAGTGTCCTTTGGAGAAACAACCTCCGAAGGCTCTACCAGCTCTTTTATGCCGTCATCAATGCTCACATCCTTCTTCTCCTGCAGCTCCAAAACCTGAGGTAAATTTTGCTCCACTTCAGTGAATTGAGTGCCGAGGCTACGTAGGGCTTGGAGTCGTTCTACGCGATGGTTGAGGACTGTGAATATCCTCAACGAACAAGTGCTGCGGCGTACTCTTGCCTACAAAAGTCCAACCCATGTCGATGTCTTCTCGTAGAATGAGGGCAGCTTCGAAGATCTACACTTATTATTTGAGAGATTTATGCGGTTAGTGCCATGTGATACAATTAAATTACTTCCAAAGTGAGAAAAAATTTAAATCAACCATCTCATATCCTGCTTACAAAGACCTCAAGTACTGCGTAGAGAAAAACCTAGGCAAATAATAGTGGTAAGAGGAGGGCGGTGTGAGGTTCAGTACCTTCATGCACTGAAGTTTCTCTTCATGCGTCCCGAACAAGGTGCACCACATGGTTGCAAGTTCTTTTAGGTGGCCCATGTGAAACATGTCTAGGACAGCTCTCCATGCAACACGCTTGAGGAAGTTTAGAATCTTGTCAATGATTTGTTGTTTGTCAACATTTCCATAGCCAAGAAGTGTTAGAACATCCGTTCTGCATTGGCTGACAAGCTCATGGCTGCTGTAAATCTTAGGGAAGAACAACCACCCGTGACTGATCAAATCCTACACAACAACGACAAGGCAAATGGAGCTTTTCTTCACCCTCACAAAGTCCAAAATCTGTTGAGCATCCAACCCTTCTGTAGGATGCGCAAGAGCTTCACCTGGCCCGTACCTCTACCGCACCACAACTTTGATTGCCTTCAGAATTTGTGGGCACTCTGCCTCCAATGAAAGCTTGTCCTGCGGCTCCTCGGCTACAATATCGAAAAGAAGCTTATCCAGCTCGGTAGAGCTGTGTTCCCATGGTGCTTTTGGCCAATTCTGAGGTGGTCCATCATGAAGTAAATCATAAAGGGGCGACCATCCCCAACATTTCGCTTCCGCTGCTAGCCTTTCTGATGTATCGAAGGCATGCATCTTATCGGCAATGTACTTTGACTGGATGTCCTGTAGAGTCTTTACAGCCTTAGACTTCTCTAAGACATACTGGTCAAACTGAACACGGTAGGCGAGGTAGTCATGGATTTGACGGATTTCCTCATGTGTTGATGTTGTGCAGTTGCTCTCAACAGAGTTTTTGGTGTCGAAGGCTCGTATGGATCGACCCACCTCTACAAAGACCTCCGGTGTCATGCTTATGGGGTTCAACTCCTGATTTGTATCCAGCCAAGAATGTAATGAGACTTGTGCACATGTGTTGGAAGGAGTAGTTGGCAAATTTTGTGAGAAATTTGAATGGCAGCATATTGAGTAATATTGTATTGCATTGAAAACGCTAAATACAAAAAATTCAGGTATTCATGTCAAAGAAGAAAAAGGAGATTACAAGACTATAGAGAAGGGGCAGTACCTTTGGTGTCTCCGTGCTCATTCAATGGCCATAGTTAAGGTACAGCTTCTGAAGTAGTGTACCCTCTTCATGCATTTTCAACAACGCACTTCTGGCCGCCTCCGGATTCTTTTGAAGAGCTCTGTTGAAAACTTCGCCACTTTCATAAATAAGAAGTCCTACTCCAGTCGACTTGACCTCCTCTGGTTCAGGACGTAAGCCACCATGCTTTTCGAGTGTGAGAAGGGCAGCCTCCGCAGTGGCTTCAGCTTCAATCTCAGATCAACTTCGTGGTTGTTGCTCCTTCGCCTTTTGAGTCGGCTTCTCATCTTTAGTTTTTTGGGCCGCCATGTTCTGTAGTTCTTTAGAGTTTTGCTTTGGTCGATGTCTTGTGCTGCCTTCTCCTTTTTTGCTCGCTGAATTCTTAGCAGCCATGTCCTTGATATTTTCTGTTGTCGTGCGCCCTTGGCTTCTCATGCAACCCTGTCCTGTTGATCTGGTATTTGGCGTAGTGCAGATGGCCTGGGCATGAGAATTCTGTTGTTGGCTAGGTTTGGGAGAATGGCTGTTGGATGCCTTCAAGATGCTGCGAGGCTGTGGACTTGTAGATGTGGCGGCTTTTCGCTTTGTCGGCAACTTCTTTGGTCGTTCTGCAACTTCAATGGACTAAGTTGTAGCCTTCGACTTCTTTTTCTTGCGTTCTGTGTCATCAACATCCACACGGCGCTTGGCTGGGTGGTCACTTTGAGCTGGAGTAATCTGTTGGTTATTGAGAATGCGTCCCAACTCCTTAGTGTCACCTTTGTCCCACGTGGGGTACATCTTGAGGAACTTGGTACCTTTGTACACCTCACACTCAGCAGTCATTCTATGCCAGGACAATTTGTTCTTGTTTCTGCGGCTTCTCACAGTGGATGCACATGTATGGAGGACGCATTCCTGTTGTCTTTTCTAAATCTGTGGGCTTGGGCTTGCTATGGACATGTGCCTCAACTGTGAGTCGCTCGTACTCTGGCTCTGTGTATAGGCACGCTGCCATCTTCCGACAATGCATCATAATGCATTTGTAGAGGCGGAGATTTTTTGAGTCCCCAACTCTATACTGTAGAGGTCCAACACAAATGGATTAAGTTAGAATAGATTGGCATGACGTTGTTCTCAGTGAAGACTCAAGCAATTAAAAGATGGAAGAAGGCGGATTTTAGACTCAATAGGTATTCCAATTCTCAAAGTGTAGAATTATAGGCACAAAAAATCTACAAGAATGACACTTCCTACAATGCATTCAAAGAACTGAAATAGAAAAGGATGACCTAAATAATGGCCATGTAAACAATGGCGGACAAGTACCATCTGAAATTGCGGCTCAGAACACTGTGGGCAGCGATTTCGTCCAATCATCTGCTTCCTGCAATCCTACCTAGTTGTTGCTCATATGTAAGCAATTGAGGTATGTTTTTAGTGTGGCAGAATCATACAATATACCTGCATTAATTGAGAATTGAAGCATGGATTGAAGTGTTTACTTTGGGCAGTAGCAGAACATAAAGGGTGATGGATAGCAGGACAACAGCGCACCTCTTTAACAAGTCCTGTGTGGTTGAATCGAAGAACCTCAAGGAAGGTGTCTTTTCCTAGCCAGCAGATCATGTCTGGATCTTCATACGCATAGAATTGCTTGCCATTAGCATCAAAGAGCTCCAAGACATGTTTGAATGTCTTCTTCCCAGAAGACCACTTCTTCGCCTTCTTTGGTGGAGCGCTCCTTGCTTTCTGATCCTCCGACGTCCGAGTACTCTTCCCTTCAACAGACTTCTTTGGCAATGCACCTTCCTCCTCCTCCTGGAAGTGCTCACTATCAGAGCTAATGTCAACGAGTTCCTCAGTCTGGGTCTCATCTTCGTCCGACTGAGCTTCATTGTTAGAGTTCGATGAGGTCGACCGCGCCATTGTCGGAGCAGACCGAGAAGTTCAGAGCTGAACCCTAATCCCTCTAATTCAACAACAACCTGCAATGTTGGTGGCAGAAATGACCAAGGTCATTGGAGTGGAAGAGGCGTAGCGATGGTGGGGACCCTAACCGCAACCACGTTACCCTAAACCTTGAGTCCACAAAATGCAAGATTGAAATCACATTACAGAAGTAGCAAAAGGAGCCTACAACAAAGAATCAGCGTCGTGGACAGAGCTCAAGATGCATAGGAGCCGAAAGAGAATACAGCAACAATGATACCGACCCCTAATCCCAAACCGCAATAGAAACAACAAAGACAAAGATCTTGCCCCACATACCCTAAACCCTAAGCAGAAAAACAACTGCAGCACAAGTCAACCAAAAACAAAACAAATAACTCCACACACGGCAGCACAAGAAAAAGAGGGAAAACGTAAGTATACCAACTGCAGCAAGGCGCGATAATCGCGGAGCAGAACGATGCATTCATTTTTCTCTACTTTGCACATCCCATTGACAAAGGGGCAGAATGTCTCCTCAATGGCGCGACGTTGACAGAAAGTTTTGCAACCGGGCGCGACGTTCGCTGGCCGCTCCATCCGTCCCGAATGGTGCTCCGTCGGTCCGCAACGGGCTTCGTTGCAAATCGGGCAGCGCGGCCTCGAAAGAAGGTGGGCTGCCCTGACACACCGGGCATGCCCGAGGCCCGCGCGCCACGTCAGACGGGCCCACTTTCAATTGCATGATTTAACGTTCCGCCACTCTAAGTACTATGGAGTACTAAAGAATGTTATGGGGGCACCCAGGTTCAGTCTTCATAAAAACTAATCAAGTAACATGCAAGATTGAAAATGATTTGCTTGAATTAAGTTAAAACCATGTGGGCCTCCTACTTATGAGGGAATGGAATGTTTTTCACACTCACCGAAGATATTGGCTTACCAACCACCAAAGTTTTGCACATCAGACCACCTCTCCATGAAGCATTCTTGTGCCCAAAGTTGGTGGATGAAAACAAAGAGAAGTTTAAATAATTGAAGTAAGTATAATTTTAAACATTTAATGAGAAAAAAGTCATATGTAGTGTATTGAAAAACTTTTGAAAATCTTAATTTTTGGTAGAAGGTAGTCTATCAAGTTAATCCATAAGCATCTAGACTCATCTCCAAAAATGACAATTTCAGAAAAAATCATCACAAAATACTATTTTAAAGAAGAATATTTTGGAATTGAGATGCAATTCAAAGTTGTAGAATTCAAATTTTAGATTCTATTCATGCAGTTTAATTCACAAATGCTATCACCAATATTTCTTTATAAATTTTGAAAGAGAAATTTCAAAATTCCATCTAAAATCAAATACAAGCAAAATACTTTCATTTTTTGACTATATTTTGTTGAAATAATTTTGAAATGAGGTTCTATTGACATGGTGATTTCTTAGAATTTTTGTATTCTTTGATTCTATAAACTCATTTTTGCAATTCTAGATTTGAACTAAAGTCAATGGGTCATTGCAAGAAACACCGTGCAAAAAGCGTAGCATTTTCAATAGTATTTTTTTTTTCCGGGAGTATTTTAAAATTAGAAAAACAAGTTTTAAAACAAGTGAAAATATGTTTCATGTATAAACCTTTAAGAAGAAGATACCCTAGAAAGGAAAAGCATAGGAAAAATCTCTAAGTAGGAAAACCAGAAAAGTACAAAATCTCATGAAAATTGGTACTTCCACATTTTAATTTGTAAAAGATAGGAAAATCAATTTTCTTAAACACTAAAAATTATCCATTTGAGGAGTGATGATGTTGATGAGATTTGACCAAAAGAACAATCTTAGAACCATCATCATTGTTCAAAAATTGTGTGCAACAAGAAAAAATTTGTACTCATGTAGTCATGTGGAGGACATAAAATAATATATTTTTAAATTACATTTGGAATTTATAGGTTTTACACCTATGCAAATAGACCATGAAAGTTTTGTCTTCAAATCATTAAATTTAGGCACTCCAAACATAGTAAAAACCATAAACTACACCTTATGACAGCTCAATGAAAATGATTTTTAAATATAAAATGATTTTTTTAAAGTTCTAAAAAATAAGGGATCTAATAACCATAAAGTTAGACATCTTCAATAAAAGTTTCATATTCATTGGACTTCAACTTCAAAAGTTATAGTAGAAAATAGAAAAGTGACTCACAATGTGACGGGAAATAGGACCGGTGTTTCTTACAATGACTCCAATGCAATTTTGGCTTGGTCAATCACTTGACATACTTCCACATTTGAAATTTCAAAAAAATATGTATTCTACTAATAAAAAATCCAACCCTTAGAGAGGACAACAACTTCATAAAGTATCCATGAAAATGAAGATGACTTTCAAGTGATTGCAAGAAACACTTGTCCTATTTTGTCACAACATGTGTGCTGATTTGTTTTTTGACCATAATCTCTATTTTTTGGCTCCGAGTGACTCAAGATTTATTGTAAAGGTACTCATGACTATCATACACCTTCCTTAATTATTTTCAAATTTTCAAAAATAGTTTACTTTCCCAAAATAGATGCCAATTCAATGTCACATTTGCTTATTTGGAGGTTTTTAGTACTATTTAGAATCCAAAAAAATGAATTTGGAGCTGAAATTTGGATGAGATGGTCTCTAGTAGACTTGTAGCTCTCTAAGGAAGGAATTTTTAAAATAGTTAATTTTATGTGGTGTGGAAGTCTACAAAGTGAGCTTTTTTTTGCTTGCATTTTGAAATATATAAAATATTATTTTAGTGATTTTTTGGGTGAATGACAATTTCTATAAAGTTTTTAGAAATGGAAAATTTTGGTTTTGCAAATTCATTAATTTTCACTATTTTTACTTGATTAAAACATCAAGGCATGTATTTGACTATTTTCTTGAGAATTAACAATTTTCTAGTTCTACTACCTAGAGAATTTTTCTATGCAATTCCTCCCTGGGTATCTTCATCTTAAAGGTGTATAAATTAGTCATATTTTTAAAATTTAAATAAAATTAATTTTCAAGTTTTCAAGTATTTTCCAAAAAATCATGAAAATACAACAAAATTGATAGGTGTTTCTTGGACTCACTCTTTCATCCAAAATGTAATGAGAGAGATATCTAACATTCAATCCGTACACCATCTAGAAAATGAACGTTAGAGCACTTAATTTTGAAGCACTCCGATGTCTATGGACTTTCTAGACAATGTACAAACTAAAAATCAAATATCTTTTTCATTATAGCTTGGATGAAAGTCATCCTAATTTCTAGAGATACTTTATGAAGTTGTGGTCCTATCCAAGGGTTGGATTTGGTATTACTAGAGCACATTTTTCTAAAATTACAAATGTCAAAGTATATCAATATATTGACTTGCATTGACTCTAGTTCAAAGGCTTGGAATTGCAAAAATGAGGTTATAGAAATGTAGAGTCAATGAACATAAAAATTCCAAAAAATCACCATGCCAAGAAAACCTCAATTCAAGTCTCTTGCAACAAAATTTACTCAAAAAATGACAATATGTTACTTGTAATTGAATTTTGAAGGAATTTTGAATTGTCTCTTTCAAAATTTATAGGAAAACATTGGTGATAGCATTGGTGAATCTAACTGTATGGATAGAATCAAAAATTCAAACTCTAAAACTATTATTTGCATATCAAATCCAAAATATTCTTTCAAATAGTGCTTTATAATGATTTTTGTGAAATTGTCAAGGGTGATTGCAAGAAGCACTTGTCCTATTTTTATCCCCTTGATCTCCAATAGGTAGTTTTTTGTGCATAGCTTTTGCATGTTTTGTTTATTTAGCTCCAAATTTGGAATTAAGGTGCACACAAAAGTTTTAGATGTTGAGTAATTTTTTCAGAATTTTAAAAATTAGTTTACTATTTTTGACCTGCCCTTGATTGAGTGTCTAATTTGGCCATTTTGGAGGTTTTTAGTCCTATTTTTGACCCAAAAATCTGAATTTGAAGCCACAAACTGGACAAGTTAGAGGTCTACTAACATTACAAGAGGTGGTGATGAGTTTCTATGAAAATAGCAACATGTCTATTCCACACATGGGATCAAAGTGACCTTCCTAGGTACAAAGGCTATAAAGAAGAAAAAATTTCCTAAAGGAATTTTTTGTTGCAATATGAGCACAATTTTGTTTACAAAAATGGATTTAAAAAAATATTTTTTTGAATATTTTTTAATTACTAAAAATGAAAAGGTCTACAAATTCCTTTTCTGCTATTTTCTACTTCAAGTGGCCTTAGTAGTACTTTGTAGCACTTTGCAGTACTACATAGTACTAAATCAACGACCCAAATTTACAGGAGCCCAAAATCAATGGCTGACATTGATAAGCGCAGTGCAGATGCGCAGTGTAAGTAGGATTGTACAGGACTACTAGTCCTATGCCAAAAAACTACGTTTTTGAGACAAAAACATGAAGTATTTCTTGCAATGACCCTCAATTCTAAAGATGAGCCTAGATACTTATCTAAGCTCAAGGATTAATTGTAGTAAGAAACAATATAACAGCACCACTATTGCAATATGGCACTTGTACGGGTGATTTTTAGCTTAACTCCTAAACAACATTAGAGCTGTTTTATGGTCAATGAATAAGAAAACCTTTAGTAGTAGAGGATAGAATTGCAAGCATTCATCCTTGGAATTAGGGGTGGAAAAGGAAGATCTTCTATAGTTTTTTGACTTCAAATGAATATTTTTGGATTTTTGAATACCAATGATTTCCACAAGTTCAAAAAAGATGGTTTCCTGGGTTCCCTCCCACGTCATCTTTTAAAGGTTGGGGTGAACTAGCTCTCTCGCTCAACGACTCCAAGTAATTTTAGGGATGCAAGTAAAACAAAAAGCCCCTTATTTTGTGCTTCACTAATTTACGTCGTTCATGCCTCCTAGCTAATTTGAGGCCTCTAATTGCAAATATGAATTTAGAATTTGGAAGAAAAATTATTTGCAAAAAATAAAAATTCTAGCGTTTTCACAAGTGGCCTAGTGAGGGCAAGGAGAACTAACCCCCTTGCTCGGCCACTCAAGTTAAATGCTGGAATTTTTTTAATTTTTCACATAAACTTTTTTTCGCAAATTCTGAGTTCATATTTGCAATCAGAGATCCGAATTTAGCTAAGGGGTGAAGAAAGAAGGGGTGATCCTAAACCAAACTAGAGTGTTTTTTGTTTTGATTGCACCTCTAGTAAAACATGGTAAGGTCGAGTAAGCGGGCCAATCCACCTGGATCCGAGCAAGGGGGGCAGTTCACCCCAGCCCATTTGAGGGTTAACTTCATATTTAAGAATTATTTATCTAAGAATTGTATTGTACAATAAAAAGGATCTCAATAATTAATATGCCAAACTGATGGACATTGTACATCTAGGGTCTTTTCAAAGTTGGGGGCCTATAGCTAGCAAAGTGGGAGAGATGCTCTAGACCTTGTGACTTTTGTAAGAGCTAGTTTCCATTAGCGGGCTAGACGTCCAGCTCCTAGAAGGCGGGCTGGATGGGAACCGGACGGTTAGAAGGGAGGTCCAACTTTCCATTAGAAGCCGGACCTCTAGGACCTAGAGGAGCCATAGCGCTTTCCATTGGCTATGTCATGTTGTTTTCCTATTCTAGGGGGGTCCAGTGAGGGGTCCAAACCCTCCAGGTTTGTATTGGAGCCTCCTGCGATCTGGAGGCTGGAGGGGGATTTGGACGTCCAATTGGAGGTCTAGCTCCCCGTTCCTCCCAATGGAAACCGCCTAGACTTCCCGAATCTGGAGGTCCAGGCGGGCAATGGAAACGCGCTCTAACAGTGCTGCCATAGTACCAATGTATGTAGGTTCTTGCGCTTCCCAAACCAAATCGAAGTAGCACATGATGTCGGTGAGGTGAAGCAGGTTCATGCGATTGACTTCTGGCAACCGGTAGAGGGGTTTACTATAAGTAACTTAGTCTATTCCCTTAAGATTGTGTAAACACGTTGGCAGGCATGAACATTGAGTGGAATCCTCTCTTAGCTAGCTATTTGTAGAGTACTTGATTTAGTTTCCTCATGCTCAACCAGAGTTGCGTAATATGTGCAAAGGAAACGCGCATCGGAAGTTGCAGAGCTCGATCACCAGTTGACTCCATTTGTTGGTGACACCAATGACCAATCTATATGTGAGGAGAAAGAACGTTCTTGCCACGAAAGCAGTATTTGTCAGATTCAACCGAAGTTAGATTCCACGTTGAGAGAATCGTAGACTTGTAGTTAGTAGAAGGAATTCAACCGTGAGAGTTGTAGTCGATGGAAGGGTTGCAAGCTTGAGAATTGGAGTCGGTGTCACGGTCTCAAGAAATTTTTTGCTATGATTCAAGGGCTCAGTATTTGTTGGAATCAACTATTAAATTCTACAGTAGGAAGGTACATTGAGAATTCTAGTCGGTAGAAGGGTTCCAAGCTTGAGGGTAGTAGTCGGTGTCACCGTCTTATGATTAAATGACAAAGACTCAGGATAGTGAGGACATTGTGACGCATGCTCAGAGAGGTTCAAAGGTTGGGTAGATTGCAAGAAATTTCTGTACTAATTCGTTTCACACCTAATACCTTGTGGTGTGTAGATTTGTTTTTTGGTCACATCTTTTGCATTTTGGCTTCAAATGACTCAATATTTTTAGGTGAGGTACTCAACTATTCATGACTATTATACTCTTTGCTTGTTGTTTTTTTCATTTTTCAGAAGGTTCAAAATTAAGTCCCTAATTTTTGTCACACTTGCTAATTTGGGTTTTTTGATTTATCTTCAAAACTTAAGAAAATAATTTGGAGCTTAATTTTGGAAGAAATGGTCTTCTATAGATTTGCAACTATTGATTGAAAGTATCCTAAAAAAAATTAATTGCATTTTGTATAGAAGACGAAGTCTACAAAGTGACCTTTTTTTTGCTTGCATTTTGAAGCAATCATGTGAAATATTGTTTTGGTAATTTCTTTTGGTTAACCTTCTCTAAAGAGTTGTTACTATAGCCAATTTTCTTTTCCATTTTTTTCTTTCTTCCTATTTTTTACAAATTAAAGTATCAATGTATCTATTTTCTTGAGAAATAGCACTTTCTAATTTTCCTACTTAAATTTCTTTTTCTATGCTTCATCTTCCTAGGATACAATCTTCATAAATACATGTGTATATATTAGGCATATTCGTTTTTTTAATTGAATTTGTTTTTGCTATTTGTGAAGTTCTCAAAAAGAATAAGCATGAATAATGTGAAAATGCAACTATAAAATCAGGAGGGTTTTCTGGCAATCACCTAAGTGAACAAATCTTCAATGTTAGATCAACGCTTGGTGCTACTTTTGCACCATAAATTGGCAATTCATTTGGAAGTAATACTAGATCATTGAAAGAACTTTAACTCATGAGTAATGTAGAGCGGAGTCGGGGATAGGCGTAAGGTATTATAGGCCTTTTGCTTGTCTGAATCTCATCAAAGGATCGTTTTTGGAGCAGGATTAACCCTTTAGTGCCCGATTGACCACTTTTGGGTTGATTTTTGCACTTTTGGTCTAATCTTGTTCAAAATACATTTGATTACAAAAATCTCAAAGAGCAGCGCAATTAGAGTGTCTTCATGTGCTTCAAACAAAACCAATTTCAAGAGAATTGGAGCACTAATGCATTAGTTATGAAGTTGCAAACTCAAATGGCGTGAACCTTCAAATGGGAAGTATTCAACAAAAATATGAAAAAATATCAACCAATTTGTGATATTTTTTTGTGTCTTGATGTTTTGACAAGGCATAAGTGTTGCTTTGTACTCTCATGAATTCCCAAAGTAAACTTATACATTGAAATTTATGTAGCACAAATTCTCAAGGGTCATTCAGGTCATTGATTTTTGAGGATTAAACAAAACAATTCAAATTCCAACAAGGCTCTAAAAGCAAACATGATTTAGAAGTGCATTTTTCTTTCTTCAATGTACCAAATCTGCACATTTTAGAAGGGTATTGCTTTGATGACCATGGATGACTATTTTTTGTGAATTATAAAAATTTGTAACTAATTTCAAAAAGCTTCAAAAAATATGAAACAACTTGGATTAGATGCATATTCTACTTACCTCTTAAGAAAAATTTACTACAAAATATTTTAAATGCTCCACATCCCAAAAATTCAATTCTAGCCTTTAAAAGGTTGATTTATGGACCTTTTACCTTATTTATAGCAATTTGTACCGTTGGATGAGTTTGATTTTTTGTTAGGTTAAAGAATCTCCCTTACAAAAATACTTTATATAGTTCGATTTAAGATTACATCTTTAGAGTGACCACAAAATTCACTTTCTTGAAGAACTACGCTTGCCCCTCAAATCAACCACGGGCACTAAAGGATTAAGGACCAAGTTAGCGGACTGATTAGATGATATCATGTGCACGCTGAAGAGGCATTTTGTTTTGAGACATATGCACATGAGGTTTTATTGTGATTATCCGGTTTCTCCCCATCATTCCATATAAAAATTGGATTAACCCTTGATTTCCCTTGGTTTCCACTCGCTTACAAATCCAATTTTTTCTCAAACTTTGAATCAAGGTTCAGAAATGTATTGTAGACCTGTATTTTTCAAATTGCAATTTTGTAGTCTTCTTATGAATTGAGTGTAGAGTGCATGTAGATGGAATTGTGCATAGAGTTTAAATAGAAAGTATTAGCAATTGACCAAGTTTAATTGACTGGTCTAGGTAACACTATAACTTTCTCTCATCTTTTTGTCTATGCAGTAATTTGAAGACAGACACGCGCTCATGACAACTTAGGGAACCTAGAGCAACCCATATTATTTGATCAGTACGTATATATAGCAAACCGCCTTCTAGAATGAATGAGTATAAGAATGGAGAGTCAAGCAGGTACAAGTAGAGCTACGGAATCGAGTTCTCGTTCTCATCGGTATGGTGTGTTCGTAAATCACCGAGGGTGAGATGTGAAGAATACACTTGTGGCTCATCTCCTTCCTGCTCTCCGAGAGGCTAGATTGCAACCTTTCTTGGATGCGGAGGACATTGAACATGGTCGGCACATCTTCAACTCCATCAATGAAGCACTGACAGGTTCTTGTGCTCACGTGGCCATCTTTTCCGAAGGAAATGCTGAATCTAAATACTGTTTGAACAAATTTTGCTTGATGCTGGAGAGTGGAAAGGATATTCTACCAGTTTTTTATCATGTCAACCCAATAGACTTGCGGTGTGTCAAAAATGGGCCATTCGAGGAGGGTTTCAGAAATCATAGTGAACAGGAGACAGAAGAGCAGATCTCGAAATGGAAGGAGGCTCTTTGCAAAATAAGTGCTTACAGGGGTCTGCGATTGGATGAAGTGAAATGGTAAGATTTCACATGGCGCTTCAGGGTCATTGCAAGAAACACCTATCCTATTTGTTGCGTTTTACAACAGTACTCATGATTTTTTCAGTAGTACTATAAAATTAGAAAAATAATTTTATTAAAATTTTAAAAATAGGAATAATGTATATACCTCTAAAATGAAGGTTTTCACCGAAGGAAATTGATAGAAAAATTCTCTAAGTAGGAGAACTTGAAAAGTACCAAATCTCAAGAAAATAGGTACTTTGATTCAAAAATTAGGGAAAAATAGTAAAAATAAGTATTTTCAAAAAATAAAAATTGACCATTTGAAAAAACTTTATGGAGATGGTCATTCACAAAAAAACCCACCAAAATAAAATTTTATATGTTTCAAAATACAAGTAGAAGGGAGCTCACTTTGTAGACCTCCACAGCTCACAAAATTAACTTTTTTTAAAAATCCTTCCTTGGAGAGCTATAAATCTACTAGAAGACCATCTCATCCAAATTTCATCTCAAAATCATTAAAAAAAGGTATAGCTCAGGTACTAAAAAACCCTAAACTGCCAAGTGTGACATCCAATTGGGGTCTATTTTTGGATAGTAAGCTATTTTTGAAAATTATGAAAAAATCAAAGAAGGTGTATAATAGTTATGAGTACCTTTCCTATAAATCTTGAGCTAAAACACAAAAGTTATGGCTAAAAAATTGATCAGCATGCAACGTGTAACACAAAATAGTACAGGTGTTTCTTGCAATGACCCTTCAAGTGTATCTATTAGTATTTCAGACTCTGTTTATGAACCATATTAATTATCATACTTGAAATACAAAGTTCTAGCATAAGACTCATGGAAGAAAAATTGACACATAATTGTAGAGCATGTTACAATGTTAAGACATGCTCTACTTCTTTTGGCCACAACCTTGATTAGGTCTCACAATGGATTAAATTTGTTGTACAATGGGGTACCAATCAAAATGTTGTTTTTGAATCCGCAGTGAGAAAAATTTCAGTACTACCAACTTTGAAAGCCTCTCGAGAGCTCAAAAATTGGTATTTTACCATGACATTTTTACCACAACATTATCTTTAAGTTAATTATATATATGACAAATTTCAAGGCCTAAAGATTCACAAAATTTTTTTTATTCAAAATCTACCAACATGGGTAGTGGTGAGAAACAATTCACTACTTTCAACTTTGACACCTTCCTAAGGATTGAGTTTTTTTTCTTTTTTATTGAAATTTTTGTCATGAAACAATATCCATGTTTTTAATATGTATAAGAAATTTCAAGGTAAAATTTTTTTTTTAAAGAAGATATTTGAAATCTCCCAACAGGTGTAGTTTTGAGAAAATTTTCACAATTGCCAACTTTGACTCCCTCCCAAGGTCTGAAATATTGGTTTCTTACCATGAATTTTTTTTTGTGAAGTCATCTCTATGTTGATAATATGTTCTCCAAATTTCAAATTCAAATGAATTACCAAAAGAAAGATATACAAAATCTCCCAACATGTGTAGTTGTTGAGCCTTTAGTATAGTGTTTGTGGAGCAAAGTTTGACACGAATGTAAAAACTCAACCTCACAACTACACATGTTGAGAGATCTTGAATATCTTTTTTTGAGTAAGTGTTTTGAACTTGAAATTTGGAACATATATTATCAATATAAATTTGATCTTATTCAAAAATTTTCATATAAAATAGACAAATTTTCAGCCCTTGGGAGGGTGTCAAAGTTGGCAATAGTGAAAATTTCCTCACAACTACACGTGTTGGGAGATTTTGTATATCTTTCTTTTGGTAATTCATTTGAATTTGAAATTTGGAGAACATACTATCAACATAGAGATGACTTCACAAAAAAAATTCATGGTAAGAAACCAATATTTCAGACCTTGGGAGGGAGTCAAAGTTGGCAATTGTGAAAATTTTCTCAAAACTACACCTGTTGGGAGATTTCAAATATCTTCTTTAAAAAAAAAATTTTACCTTGAAATTTCTTATACATATTAAAAACATGGATATTGTTTCATGACAAAAATTTCACTAAAAAAGAAAAAAACTCAATCCTTAGGAAGGTGTCAAAGTTGAAAGTAGTGAATTGTTTCTCACCACTACCCATGTTGGTAGATTTTGAATAAATTTTTTTTTGTGAATCTTCAGGCCTTGAAATTTAGCATGAATATAATTAACTTAAAGATGATGCTGTGGTAAAAATGTCATGGTAAAATACCAATTTTTGAGCTCTTGAGAGGCTTTCAAAGTTGGTAGTACTAAAATTTTTCTCACTGCGGATTCAAAAACGACATTTTGAATTGTACCCCACTATACATATGAACTCCAGGAATGAAGAGGAATTGGTAAGAAGAATTGTAGAAACAGTTCGGCGATTGATGCCCATTGTGCTTCTAGGTAAGCAATTACACATGGTAGGGAGGGTGAATGCAAGAAACACCTGTACTATTTGTTGCATTTTATTACAGTACTCATGACTTTTTCTGGAGTACTTTCAAATTAGAAAATTAATTTGAAAAATATAAACAATGTATAGACCTCTAAGATTAAGGTTTTTATTGAAGGAAATTGATAGAAAAATTTTCTAAGTAGGAGAATTTAAAAAGCGCCAAACCTCAAGAAAATACATACCTTCATGTTTTAATTTGGGGAAAATAGTAAAAGTAAGTAAATTCAAAAAATAAAAAGTGCCCATTTGCAACAATTCTATAGAGATGGTCATTCACAAAAAAAAAAAAAAAAATATATATATATATATATATATATATAATTTTATATGTTTCAAAATTCAAGCAAAAAGAAGCTCACTTTGTAGACTTCCACACCACATAAAAATAATTTTTTTCAAAATCCCTCAAGTGAAGAGATGTAAATCTACTTGAAGACCATCTCATCCAAATTTCATCTCAAAATCATTAAAAAAAGGTACTCTTTAGTACTAAAAACCTCCAAATTCTCATTTGTGACATTTAATCACTAGTACTATTTTAGTATTAAACTATTTTTGGAAATTATGAAAAAATTATGTAAAGTGTATGATAGACATGAGTACCTTCTCTAGAAATCTTGAGTCATCTCAAGCCAAAATATAGAAGTTATGGCCAAAAAACAGATCACCTCTTAGCTTGTGACGAAAAATAGTACAAGTGTTTCTTGCATTCACCCGGAAGTTCATTAAGGATGTAAAATTGAGAGTGTGAGTATTTCAAGGTTTGGTTCCAAGCATGGGAGATATTGGCAAGACCACCACAGCTTGATATGGAAATATTATACAATCACTTTGTCTTGTGTTGACAATCTAAATGGTATCGCTTTGGAGAAGATAATTATGCGGTCAAGTGAGTCCTTGACTGATTTGGAATCTTGATGGTCAACTTGTTAATAGGTACTAGCTCTTCAGTTCAATAGACAACTATATATTACTACTAGACTTAGTTCTTACAAATGTTGTGCTGGTATAGATCTCATCAACAAGATTGAATATTTGAATGTCCTTATTCTAGGGAAATCAAAAGTAGTGGAAGAAGTCGTCAGATAGGTTTGTGGTGGTGAGAGGCACATTCAGTTCCAAGACCACATTGAGAATTGCGGCTTGACAGAGAGCAGGAATTCTTGGCCACCAATCTATCTGTATGGCGATATAGATGGGAAGAATGGCAACGATCTCATCGATGTGAAGGCTTTTGTAAAAGCTAGGAATGAAAGGTGGCATGACTGGCATCAAACAATTTGGGAAGCCAGGATTGAAGTGTACGGGGGATCTTCGAAAAAATTGCTTGACCACATTTTGAGGTTGCATATAGCCTAGGTGGTGTGCAAAAATATCTCAGAACTTCCTAAAGGTATAAAATGGTCTGGGATTATTGAGAAGCTTTATGGTCTTCTAGTTCAAATATTGGTGATTGGAACTAAGAGCACTCAAAACCATGTAATAGACTTGGAGTACAATAAGATACTTGTGCACGGAAGAAATATTTTTCTAAGCGCTCAAAACTTGAAGGAGTTGATTGTGAAAGTTGCCCCTGGAATAGATGGTGACCTGAAGAAAAATCTCTGGCGTAAGTATTGGGCTACTAAAACATGAGCTGAGATTGAGATTTGAGAATGTAGCAAAACTTGTCTGAGGGATTCAAAAGGAACTCAGAGCAGTAGGAATATTGGTTAATCTTGGTGTTGGTGGTGCTCAAATTCCAAAGAAAGTTTCGTTATCGCGAAGCATAGTGTTCTATCTCTAATTCTTGTGTGCATACTGGGATGTTCCTTAAGATAAAATGCATGGCCTCCTCCAAAGTCAAACCTTTGAGCTTGCCGCAAGTGGCAATTCTATCAACATTAGAACTAGTGGATTTGTGAAGTTCTGTTTGATTGTAGGTGCCATCATTTTGTATGACACTTGGAAGAATCTTGAATATATGTACCATTGGGATGACGCTTTAGATTCAGGCTCCGAGATCCTGCAAGCGCAAGCTGAAAAATGCTACAGACTTCCTTACTTTCCAAGTTCACTTAGGCTCTCTTATTATGACCAAATGAGTTCTGATGAGATACGAGAGTTTCTTTAAGATATCTTTGAGAGAAACGAGGTCGGGATATGTTTGAGATGCATAACTCCATGTCTTGTCGTAAGTGGTTACACGAACAGTTCAAAATTTATGAAACTAATCTGTCATGGTGAAACTAGCATTATGGCATAATTTTTCACCTTAGATTGGACGTGTGGAGGGAGGGGCGGCAGAACATGTCGCAGTGCTTGTGCTTAAATTTGTTCCCACTTTGGTCCGATCATTTAGTGTTGTGTAGGATTTATTAACCGGTTGGTAGACTCCCGACGTGGTAGCTTGTATGTTGCAGGACATTCAAGAGCTACATTGTGAGAATTCTGGATGATGCTTGGGAAGTGGGGATAGAGACTTGTTTCCGGATATTATACTCCACTCAATTTGTATAATCATGGGCTAGTCACCTAGGTGGTGTAAATTTCTTAGTCCATTAAATTTGGAAGTTGTACCCACCTTAGGCAAGGATAGGTTTTCTTTGTTGGCACAAGGCAAGATAATTGTGAGTAGGAGAGCAATGTCAATGTGTAGAAGCACCCGCTGTCTTAGACCAGGTTATGAAGATTTATTGGACCTCAAACTTCAAATGTCATTTTGTATAGTACTTAAGTTGGGTTGGCAATTAATAGAACCATTTCATCTGCCAATTTCCAAGTTCGAAAAGTAGACTACAAAAATCATTGTTTCAGATTGTACAATGGAGTCTTCAATCTTTGTTTTATCATTAAAGAAGAAGAATATTTCGTTGGTCAATCATCGTGCCAAATGCTGCGTGATTGATGTGGGGATCTTCTCCATTCCAAATATGTGCTTTGCATGACTTTCTTCACTTGCATATAGGTCTCTACCATATATCTTTTGAATGTTTGGCACAATTAGTATGCAATCTGAAGCAGGGTTGCTTCCGTCGCGTCATGTCCGTCCGTCAGGATGTCCGTCCGCTGAAGTGACGGGGAGCCGAGCGTCCGTCAGGATGAAATTCACGACAGAATCCGCGACAGAGGATGAAAAATCGTGACAGCGGTTGTGGACGCCCTCACGGACGACCTCCGTGGACGGCCTGGAAGGACGTGTGTCGTACGCGCAGTCTAGCAGAAAGCACCTTTATCACACTCAAATGTGATAATATGACATGGAATATCGTCCTAGGAGATTCCAGACGTTACTAATAGTTGCATTTTTCGGTTTCTAGGTTTCCCAGCTCAAAACACCCAAGTTGCTACTCTTAATCCGGAATACCAACTTGTCTTCCGGAACTCTTTTTCTAGATCCGTCGTTTCTTTCCGAATCCGTCTCTCAACTATGACCGGATTCCTTTCTTGGATCCGGATTTCACCTTCACCCGGATCCGTCTCAATCCGGAATCTGGTTCCGTCACTCAATAATCGGTTTTAGATACCCCTGTTTTACCCTCAGGGAGTCCTTTCTTGATCTTTAGAGGGGTAGGGACTTACCACTCGTACACCTCACGCTTCTCTCCTCTCAAACAAAACGCACGAAAACACCAAAATATATCCGGTGTTGTATTAGGGCCGGATCCGGATCCTCACAACTTCCCGGATAGCTCTAGGCCAATCCGGTTAGCAGGTCACTCAGGACTACCTCACTTGCCCTTACTACAACGACAGATTCAAAAAACCCTAGACCCGAAAGGACATACTTTCCTAGTTCTTTGGATCGACTCAGTGGTTGGCAGACCTTCCGGTGGACGGAACTTTCCTATGGCGGTTGCTTAACTCCGCACGAATCCGCCCCTGCGGTTCCAGAACCTCCTCCTCGTCACTCTTGGACTCACACCGGATCACCGTTCCGGTGAATTAAAGGCTCCACGCTCAAACTCACGACTCAAGACCCTAACTCTCGGAAGTTGGTCACTCAGTTCGGATTTCAAGTGCCTAAGAATCCGGATTCCTCCTCACCCGTCCCTCTTGCCTCTCAACACTTCGACGAACACACCAAGAAAAGACTCAAACACAAGTCAGAGCTAGAATGTCCATCTGCCGGCTCAAATTAAAGAAGGGAATGAAATACAATGGAATATGCACTAGGAAGGAATGATAGGCCAACTAACTTGCCTGCCCCTTAAAAGCTCAAAACGAAATGAAAGTCAAAGCCTAAAAACAGAAACGGAATGCCAACAAGGCAAAAGAAAATCCGAAACAACCAATCGGAGACCAACCGGATTATCCGGAAAGGTCCGGCCAGTTGTCCCTAAAGTTCCGGATTGGGGCCCACATCCGGGAAACCCGTCCAGGAAACTTCCGTCCCAAAATCTCAAAATCCTACCTAACTACACAACTCTGTCCTACTTACGCGCCCGCTTTGATGTCGTGCCCACGGGTGGAACTGAACTCCTCCGCGTTACTACCTTGGGAGGTGGAGCTTTCTTGGTGGCGGATCGGGTCTGTCTTGGCTGAATCGGAACCGGTGGCGTTCCGCTATCTTCCGTCGAGGTCTCATCCGAATCCGCCTCTGAGCTTTCCGACCGCTCCACTTCCTGGAATCCGCCCTGCTCCCTAGCTTCATCACGGATGATGATGGGCGGATTGTCTTCCCTGTCCAAGTCATCCAGGATGACTGTCTTGCTGCGCGGATCCTTGCCCGGAATCCGGTCTGGCTCGTTCATGTGGGCGAACTTCTCCGGATTCTCCCTGGCCGGATTCGCTAGGGCCTTCATCCGGATCTCCAGGTCGATCTGCGGTGATGCCCTCTTCTCTTGCGGTTCCGTAGGTGTGTTGGACGGTCCGGCTACATTCGGATCCGATCCGAGCTCGCCGAGGTTCTTCATGACCGGCGAGTTCCCGAGTAGCTTCCGATCCGTCGACATCCGTCCTTGCGCTCCGGGGCTGAAGTCCGTATAAACTTGTTGGTTGAGCAAGCTCGACAGGCCTTCCCCCAATTCCGGATTGAGAGCCCCAATTAAGGCCCTCATCTCCTTCAGTACCCCTTCCATCTTGGCCTGGTAATCCACCAAGATGGTGAGGACTTTCGATCTGGTGACGTGCCCCTCCGTCATCAGCCGGGCGGAAAATAGTTTGGCCTTCATCACTGTTTCCGCCGGCTGGGCCACCAACTCTTGCAGGTTCTGAACCAAGGTGGTGGCCTCGCCGATCTTCCCGTTGGCGACACTGAGATCACTTTCCAGGTACGTCACTGTATTACGGAGCCCATTCCGCTCCTCTTCCGTCTTCCGCCATCCTTCTTCAGCCACCCGGGTTAGATCTTCCGCCTGTCGGGTCCGATCCGCCTAGATCCGGGCTTCGTCCTGCCACTTCCGGATCTCCTCGTCCTTCTTCCGCAACACCTCTTGAGTCGGAAGACAATCAAGGATTTCCGGAATATCCTCGATCTTCACTGCGCCTAGCTTGGTGGCGATCTGCTCGAGTATGGCCTCGTTGTTGTTGCTGTCCGCGTGGGCCAACATGGCGTGCCAGATGATGGTGTCGAAGTGATCCCTCTTCTTCTTTCCCAAAACCGATCCGGGTAGATTCGGGTTTGGATTGCCCCTCTTATCCGGCGTCGTGGATTTCTTCCGTTCCGGCTGGCTGGCCGGCTTCTGCTCTTCGGGGTCTTCATCCATCCGCTCGTCCTCTGGGTCCTCCGGCTCCTTCTCCAACTCATCCGTCAAGCCGTACTTAAGGATCTGAACTCCCGTCTCATAGCGGAGGAGTTCCGGGCCACTCAATACATCATTGTGGTGGTACAGGTGGAATAGATAGGCGCTGATGGTGCTGGTCTTCTCCCGTCCCACATGATCGGCTAGCCGATTGACTACATACTGGAGGATTAGGCTCCAGTTGACTATCCGCTTCTCAAAACACCCGAAGATGGTGTTTGCTACCGTCACCGTGACACGGGTAGGCTTTTCCGGGTAGAGGATGGGAATCAGGAATTCCAACATCCGTCTGTGCCGGTCGTTCGTGCAATCCGGAACTGAATATCCGTCCTTAGGGTGGGGCGGATTCCGGAACTTGTTAACACCGAACTTGTCCGTCCGGGGAGCCATACCTAATCCGGTTTTATCAAACCCGTATACATCCACCCAGATATCCGGTGTCCAAGCACCTAGTCTACCCCTCATTGTGAGTTGGTACTGATTTGGAACTCCCGAGAGGATTTCCTGCACCATCTCGTCACTCTTCACACTCCACGGGCGCCGGATCAACCCATGACATCCTAGGAAGACTAAATCATCCTCTAACTCCTTCCGATGCTGCGGATCGGAAGGGATGAGCAGTGAGATCGCCTTGGCAGTTACTACCGCCCGTTTCGGATTGGAGGAACTCGCCATCTCTCCGCCCGAGTCGGAACTTGTCGGTGCGGTCGGCACCGACCCTGAACTAAACCCGGAACCGATCTCTACTACTCACCACTCTTTCTCTCTCTATACGCGCTCCAAAACCTGCACACAAGCCGTACCTCGATTTGCCAAATCGAAAAGGAAAAATGAAGTGGAGTGGAGGGGTTTATATACCAGTCGGTACCCTGCGTTCCCAGTTCCCCTCGGAACGGCGCGACGTTCCCCGGCCGTTACGCTAGTTTCCGTAGGTCGGCGGCGTAGACCCGTAGGTGCCGACCATTCGGAACTGGCTCGGATCCGTCTTTAGGTATACCGGATCCGTCTTGGACAAGTTCCGTTCCGGAGACTGGAGAATCCGGATCCGGAAACTTATACCCATAACCCGGAAATTCTCCTTGCTTAATCCGGTTCAGACGGATCCCAAGGGAAAAAGACTCTAATTGTCTTTTTCTCCCCATATCTAACCCTAAAATTTTGAAAAATTGAAATATTCTATATACTATCTTCCTATTTTACTTACATGATATTTCCGGTCTGTGATAACGTGCTCGGTGGACAGTTCCGATGGACGGTCCTAGCTGACTGGACGGCTTGGATGGACACTCTGGGTTCTGCGGACGGTCCGGATCCGGTGGACGGTTTTAGGGGACGGCCCCGCTTAGACGATCCACGAGGTATGGACGGCCCCGATGGACAGGCTGTCCAGTGGACGGCCCGGACGGACGCCTCCAGATCAACGGTCTGGGTACGATCTACGCTTGGGAAGGACGGCTTGGATTGAGAGGAAGGTTGGACGGCCTGGGTTTGATGGACGGCCTGGCCGTGCCGTCGACGGTCAGGATGGATGGCCTGGGCTCCGTGGACTGGAACTCTTTATTTATAAGACTTAAAAGTCTGAGTTCATATTTGCAATCAAAATTTTCTCATTAGTCTATGAGGTTTAACCATCTCTAAAAAAATAATTTCTAAAGTTCTGTATTTTAGGCCTTCCATAGTCTAAATATAATATATATTCTGTATTTAAAAAAAGGGTGTTAATGGTTTGAATCAAAAAAATGGAAATGGTTTGAATGAAAATAACGTTAATGGTTTGGAATTGTGAATAAAAAAAAATGTAAAACTGGTTTTGAAAAAAAATGTGTTAATTGTTCGAATAAAAAAATTATGGAAATGGTTTGAATAAAAAAAACACGTTAATGGTTTGAAATGTTGAATGAAAAGAAATATAGAAAGGGTTTGGAAAAAAATGTATTAATGGCTCGACCAAAAAAATTTGGAAATGGGTTGGGAAAAAAATGTGAGTAGGGTTTGACTAAAAAAAATATGGAAATGGGTTGAAATGTTGGAAAAACAAATTTAGGAATGGTTTGGAAAAAAAATGTGTTAATTGTTTGACTAGAATAAATATGGAAATGGTTTAGGGTAAAAAAAATGGCCAAGTTTTGAGTAAAGAAAAATGGTAATGGTTTAGGGTGTTGGAAATAAAAATATAGAAATGGTTTGGAAAAAAGATGGGTTAATGGTTCGACTAAAAAAAATATGGAAATGGTTTGAATCAAAGAAAAAGAAAAAGGAAATGCTTTGAATAAAAAAAAAGTTAATAATTTGAAATGTTGAATACAAAAAAATATAGAAATGGTTGGAAAAAAAATGTGTTCATGTTTTGACTAAAAAAAATATGGAAATGCTTCGAATAAAAAAAAATGGAAATGGGTTGAATAAAAAAAATTGGGAATGGTTTGAATAAAAAAAAAGGCAATGGTTTGAAAGGTTGGAAAAAAATATATAGAAAGGGTCGTGAAAAAAAATGTGTTAATGGTTCGACTAAAAAAAATATGGAAATAAGTTGGAAAGAAAATGTGTTCAGGGTTTGATTAAAAATAATATGGAAATGGTTTGAAACTTTGAATAAAAAAAATGGAAATGGTTTGAAAAAAAAAAAATTTCATGGTTTGAAATGTTGAATAAAAAACATTTAGAAATGGTTTGGAAAAAAAATGTTAATGCCTTAATGGTTAAAGCTCAAATTGGAAATAGTTTGAATCAATAAAATGGGAATGGTTTGAATAAAAAAGAACGTTGATGGTTTGAAATGTGGACGACAAAAAAATATAGAAATGGTTAAAAAAAATGTGTTCATGGTTCGACTAATAAAAATATGGAAATGGGTTCAATCTAAAATATGGAAAGGGGTTGAATCTAAAAAATGGAAATGGGTTAGGGTAAAAAAAATGGTTATGGTTTGACATGTGGAAAAAAAAATGTGGAAAAATGCGGCGGGAAAAAATTGGGTTAATGGTTTGATTAAAAAAATTCGAAATGGTGGGAATAAAAAACAAAAGCATATATACTTGTGGCATATGTAAAATATAGAATTTTGGCATTTTTTAAAAGTAAACTTACAAAATATACTTTAAGTGAAAGTATGGCATTGGATTTAAATGAACTTGTTGCACATACATTTCAAGCAAACGTATTGAGTATTCTTTT
Source organism: Thuidium tamariscinum (assembly GCA_947034885.2). Taxonomy (NCBI): domain Eukaryota; kingdom Viridiplantae; phylum Streptophyta; class Bryopsida; order Hypnales; family Thuidiaceae; genus Thuidium; species Thuidium tamariscinum. The sequence continues at coordinate 36,015,220 of OX344750.2, forward strand.
CATTTGTTCATGGTTAAGTTTTCAGTTTAAGTGTTTAGCAGACAATACAGTTGTACGAGAAAAATGAAAATGCTTCATTGCCCAAAAAATGTACTTTTGCAACATGAGCAATAAACACTCGTAAATGGTCGTCATAGCCAAATACTATTTACAATACTAATATACTATACATCCGTTTAATGGCCTAACTCATCACCAGAAGGTATTCAACCTTGTTCTGGTTCTACAATGCCTCTGGCTATACTATTTCTCAAAAAAATTTGCAATCCTTCTCTAGATTGCAAACTGTTCAACGTAGCCACTACGGTTCGATCATATCGATCGTGCAAGTAGGAAGAAATGGATGACAACATTTGCACCTCATTGAACGTAGTGTCTTTGATGAACCTCATTTGTGCCTCATGATCCAAGTCTTCGAGTATTACGACAGGGTTTCCGCTGGAGTCAAAAACCACATTCTCTGGATGTGGTCGGCGCACGAATTCCTCTCGGTCCAAGTCCCAATGGCCACCAGCAAGTTGGCCAAAAAATACTCGCCGCCCTGGATCGCCCGTACCAATCAGCTTCTTTCACACCTCCATAATCTCTGCATCATCGATCCACGGAACGTCTTGCACGTTGTGCATGGTGAGGTGTCTACTGTCATGGCCCCACTTCCACATCCATATCATGTCATTACCCCAACTCCCTCTATTCTCATCGCCAGGCAAGTTCTCTTCGTTTAACTCGAAGTGCGGGGGCATGTGATGCTCCAACCCAAATTGGACGTACAACCGCCGGTGCAAAGGAGCCTTGCATTGCGCGCACCGCTTTCTTGTGACCATGTGCGGAATGAGACATCCGAAGTGGTACATATGTCCACACGTTCCAAGGCTCCATCCACCCTCGGGTCCAAACGGTTCCATGCAAATCATGCACGTCGTTCCATCCTTCACAAACACGGGAACTGTGGGCCACAGAAAGGGGGTATTGCCTTCTCTATCCACGGGCCCGTATCGGTATCTCGCGGTGTTGAATTGGAAGTCTAGATGCGGATGCCCGTCCCAATCAATGCTTGCATTATCGAGATTTGTGGGCAATGTAACTGGAAACATATCCTCCAGTCGGACCCATGATGTCAAGCCAAAATAACGTTGGCTACCTGTGGCAACCTAGAATTCACCTAAGCAGGTTCTTAAGCAAAATACGGGAAGAGGGATCTATTCAATCCCCATTTTTTTTGTTGTTTTCTTAGTTTCTACACATAATTGGGACCAAGACCGGAAACCGGAAGACCCTAGACCGTAAACCAGAAACTACGTTAAGGGACAGCGTATGAAATCCCGGATTCCGCCCACCTAGCGACCGAGACCGGATAGGTAATGAGTGGCTACCGAGTCTAGAGATCGTCGGGATCTCTCCCACGTGACCAGACTGGTTTAAACCTAACGGTCAGTAATTAATGCCGGGGGAAAAAGTATAAGACCAGGGAAGCAGGGCCAGGTCCTGCCACTTTCTTGCACGCAGTTCGAGAAAGGGTTTCCGGCCAGAGATAGAGTATTCGGTCTACAGACAGAGAGAAGGGATAGATAAACTGTCAATCCGGTCTGGTACATAGTTGAGCGAATAGCACTACGCTAGCTGACAGGTTCTTGAGCGCGGGAGGTTTAGTTAAGTTGGACCGCGCCTAGATTGTGTAGGCGTCAAGTGAGAGATGGCAGAAGAGGTGCAGGAAGGAAGGATTCTAGCCTTCCGGAATGTGAATCCGGTCGTGCCAACTGACGCACAAGACAAGAGGGAGCTGGAGGAAGACCTCAGGCAGATGGGCTGCGAGGGGTTCATGGCTCACCCCTGGAACCTGAAGGATGAGGCGATGGTGGAGGAGCTACTGGCCGGCCAGACCAACGAGTGGAAAGGGACGGTCCGGGCGCTGCCAAAGGAGTGGAGTGCAGCGATGTGGCGCAAGGTGTACGCCTTCGAGCAAGGAGGAGATGCGACGGGCACCCGGACGGACAAATTCCACCAAGGGAAGTTCCGCAGGCCCACCAACCCGAAGGACGGCTTTACAGTAGCAGAGTGTGTGTCTGCTAGACACAAGAGGCTACTGCGGTTCATGATGGCGATCTTGAACCCGGATAGACCTAGTAGGATTACGGTCACCGTGGCCAACACTGTCTTTGGTGCACTATCGGGAGACAGGAAGATAGATTGGGGGTTAGTTATGAGGGACCGGATGGACCGAATGGTGAAAGGAATTGGGAAATCTAAACCCTCTCCCATTTCACCATTCCTGTTTCATCTGTATCATTCGTTAGACCTCTTGAGAGAGAAGGAGATGGAAGCTTACGAGGTAGGGGCTGCATTGATAGAGTATGAGATTGCAGACCCGGAAGCGGAAAATGACCAGGACAAGGAGGACTCCGAGGATGAGAGTCAGGAGGGGCATCAAGGAGGCACACAAGAAGTAGAGGAGGTTCCAGAGGTAGGAAGAGAGGATCCACCTCTAGAAACCCCTGTAGTAGCCGGGGAAGCCCAGAGGTTAGATCCGGTCTGGGAACAGGATCCCTTGCTAAGGATCCTGCGAGACCTGGAAGATTTCAGAAAGCACCACCTAGAGGAGAGAGGGTTATTGCGGGCCATAAGCCAAGCCTTAGGCTCTATTCCCCCCTCCAAGATCATGGAGGTGTTGGGAGAATTGATTCAGGAGGCTCATGATAGTCGGGACAGAGAGGAGGTACTCCGGCTAACAAATCAGGTCTCAGCCCTGAGGAGGGAGCTCCATCACACTCAGGAGGAGCTGGATGAAGAGAGACGCCTCACCACGCAGGCCCGGAACACACTCGGAGAAATCCGAGAGTTCATCACGCATCCGGGTGAAGTCGTCAACAAAGCCATGCTTTTCGACAGGAAGGTCTTGGAAGCAGGCAAGATGGTGGGTCCTCAGATGCTTACAGCTCTGGTGGCCTACAACAAGAAAATGGAGGCAGCGCTGGAGAAGTGGCGGTCAGTAGTCACGGAGGTCCAAGCTAGTTCTGCTCCGGTCTCAGGACCGGAAGAGACAAAGATGGAGAAGGAGCAACTGAAGGATCAGCCACCACTAGCAGCTGTCGAGGTAGAAGCCGGCATATCTGAACCGGCGAAGGAAGAAGGAACCAGGACCGACGCAGTGGAGGAGGAATCTGTCCCACCGGCCCGGATTGAAGAGCCCAGGGTTTCTCAACCCGAGAAGACCAAGGAGCCGGAACCCGAGCCAATTGTGTTGAGGGAGATAATCCGGGGAACCACACCACCAAGGGAGAAGACCAAGTTCATCACCTTGTTGGATGATTCTCCAAGCAAGTCATCACCCACGGTCATCACACAACCAAAGACCGGAGGGGAAGCGAAGGCAACGGTGCAGGTCCGCTCTATACTGAAGACCGGATCTGGATCCTGGTCACCAAGCCAGGGACCAGCCCGGACTGCCGAGAGAGTGGGGGAGCAGACCCCGCAAAGCAAGATAGTGCACCACCCGCCCATCACCGGATTCAAGAAGAAGACCGCGGAGACATCCAAGGTGAAGCGGAAGGCCCGGGATGAAGAGGAAGAGGAGTCAGATGAGGAAGATGAGGACTCGGAGGAAGAGACCGACTCCGGTGATGAGTCGGAACAGTACTCAGATGCGGACCAGGCATTGGCAGAGACCACGAAGACCAGGGCCAGGGCGCGGGGTAAGACCAAACCGAAACCCAAGCCCATCAAGATGTACCGGTCTCCGAAGAAGCAGCCAGCCCGGAAAGGTGCGTCACCTCTCAAGAAGGCGAGGAAATAGGGGGCATTAATTACAGGTAGATAGGAAGGCGGCTAAACCAAGTTATATTTAGGTTAGGAACTTTTGAACTTAGGCCGGATCCAGATATGTAGGATCTGTGATCCTATTTTGTTGGTATTTTTGTAGTTTTGTGGAAGTCAACCTACCCAAGTTGTAGAGGAATGTGAGGTGGCATTCTTGGCGGCTGGTGTTGATTCCATTTGCACTTTTAGGTTTTCTTGCAGTTTAGTATTTAAACCCGGTTCGTAATCGAATTCGGGCGCGCATTATGTTATCTTACTTTCACAAGTTTTTGTGTTGCAAATACAAGTCAGAACCTTTCTGATTCACTCTGAAGTGGACTGTGTGCATGAGACCTTGTCAAAGTCTTATGGTGATGGTTAGGATTGCAACCTTGTGTGGATAAGTGTGTGCCCGGATGGTCAGTTTATCCGGTCTCTGGACTTAAAGTGAATTCGGTTTTGATAGGGAATTTGTGCAGGATCCCACAGTGCTTTCTGAAACTGGTCTAGGGAGTATTTGATAGAGATAGACACTTGTAGAGTCTAGGTTTGAGATCGGGAGCGTCCGGCCAAATGCCAACTGAATGGTGATCCGGTCTCTGTAGAAGAAAGAAGGACTAAGTGAGGAAATTCAACTCTCTTGCATAAGTTACCGCCCTTATTCTACCAGGGATTAGACTAACTGGTTCTTCCGTCGTTGTAGTCTTTGTTAGGATTAGGCAGGAGTGCTTGCGTGACCTGCTGGGTCGGATTAGTCCCGGTCCAGTTGTGAGGTATTCCGGTCTGTTTGTAGTAGTAGTTTCTTTTTACTCATAAGTGGAACTTCTGACACTTTAAAACTTGAAGGGTAGGAGTAAGCTTCCTTCCTAAACGCCCAAACAAGCAGATCCCTCTTGTTATCGAGGTTAAACTTACACTTGGTTACTATACTAGGGATTGGACCAGCTACTAGTATCCGGTCTTTAGTCCCATATCTAGTGAGCGTAAGCATCAAGGTGGTGAACATACAGGTATAGATAGATAGACTTAGTTTGGAAGGATAAAGGATTGATCTGGTAATCAGGTCCAAGGAAATCTTAGGAACGTTGGAGACCAAGACCGGATCAGTCTTTTGCTTGGGTTTTGTTGTGATAACCACTAACGTATTCCGGTCTTTCGTCAACTTTCGACCAAATCTCTTGGGAACGATACACGAGTCACTTTAAGGCTAATTTAGTGCATTCTAAAGCCTTAGAGAAGGAATTGTGCTTTCCTGTGCTACGACACTACCATCTCTAAATTCTGCAGCTACTCTCCTGACCTCACGCTGTAGTTGCGCGACCTCGTTCATAGCCAAAGTGCATGCCAATCTCATGTTGCTCATGGCAAGCAACATTTGTTCCCTCGTAGTTGACGTTTGGAGCAACAATCTATCCTTCATGGCATTTACAAATGCCAACTCGCCCTGTAGTTCACGCATGGACGTTGATACAGCCTCCATGTTGGCCTTGGCCTCATTGCACTCGCCCTCTGCACGCTCCGCTCGTGCCACAATGGCATCGTACGCCACCCGCTCAACGCTAATGAACTCTTGGCCCAACGCATCTGTTGATTGGTTTGCCGCATTTGAACTCTCACCACGAAAATGTGGTGTTGGGAACATACCACGAGGCCGCACCCGGCGCACCGTGAACGGGTCAGCTGGCTCAATTAGACCATATGTGGCCCGCTCCACGACCTCATCCAATGGTGGAGTGCCATCCGTGCTTTGGCGACGTACACGTTCAAGCAAGTCAATGTTACTTGCTAGTAACTTAGCATTCGAATCCTCCAAAGCCTTCACCCGTGCGTTGCAGGCTTGTACCTCCATCTCGTGCCTTCGCTCAGCTTCTGCACCATCCTCACGCAGCTGAGTCACCAATGCACGTAATGCCTCTAATTCCCCATTCGCTCCAAATACTTCATTAATTGTCGTGAACGAGGGAATTGGGTGAATGGCGAGTGGCATGGGCTCGCTTGGACCGGCAATGGGCGCCTCCAATTCGGGAGCCACCGGGTTTTGTTCGTTGGCGCCTTGAAGTGCATTGTCGACCTCCATGGGGTCCGCGTCCGCCGCTTCGTCCCCTTGTGCCCAAGCCACTCCTTCGCCCTCCAATTGCACTGCAGGATTTGATGGAATTCTATGGCTTTTAGCAGGGAAACAGCCACCCCGTTGTTTTGCCGTATACGTGTTCCAATCCACGTCCTTGTGTGGCAAGACATATTTTTGATCTTTCCATTTAAAGTCAGTATGGAGCGGAAAGTCGAAAATTTAGCAACCGGATTTGCTCAGGGAACAGGTAAGATCCAGAAGTAGTACCAGATAATGTTGTAGAGACCGGTGGCAGAATAATTCTGGTTTATTACGACGGAATACCGGAACGGAAAAATTCCGGACCCTACAGAACGGATTCTATCCGGATTCAGTCCCAGAACGGAACGGATGATTTCCGGACTTGGACCAATCGGATGGGAACGGGAACGGATGATTAGGAACGGAAGACCGGATCCATTTCTGGAAAGTATATAAGGCCTGACATTTTCAGTTGGCCCATTTGCTCTCAGGCGCTTCGTTGTGTGTTTTTCAAACCTCAGCGTTTTCCGCCTTTTCTGTGAGTTGGTTTTTCGCGCGTGTTTGGTGGCGCACTTTTCTGTGACGCGGCTGTCAGTGTTAGCAGCGGGTGTTTTGTCAGAGCGGGCAGTTGTCAGCAACGCAGGTTTCAGACTGTGCGCTGAGGCGCTGGTGTGTGGGAGGAGTGTGTGTGTGTATGTGCAGGTGGTTATTACGGGCAGATTACTTTTGTATTTGTGTTGTGAGTGTGTGTGAGGAACGGGACGTGCGGCTAGGAGAGAAGTGAGGTAGTTTTCCGGATAGTTGCCATGCCGCAGCTACGCCGGAAGAGAACCGAGTCCACTACACCCCCACCCTCAGGGATAAAGCTGAAGAAAGTAGTTCCGATCATCCCTTCCACAGAGCTGGAGAAAAGCAACTTGATGGCGGACATAACCGCAATGGGGTGTCTAGGGTTAGCAGAGATACCCTGGGGATTCAAGGAGGAGCGGATGGTGAAGGAGCTGAAGGGCAAGGTGTCGAATCAGTTCGACAACACGGCGCGGGGAATGCCGCACAAATGGACGGAGGCGCACTGGAGGGCCGTATACGGGTTCAAACACCAGGGGCACGGACCGGCCGGGAGGAAGGTAGACTTCCTCCAAAACAGGTTTCACGGCACCCCTCACTCGAAGGACGGATATCGGGTGATGGATTGTAACGAAGACAGGCATCGACGCCTGTTGAAGTTTCTGCTTCCGGTCTTGCATCCGGAAAAGCCAACCCGGGTGACAATTGGCCTGGCCAACACGATCTTCGGTGCCCTGATCGGAGACCGGAAAGTGGACTGGGGCCGGATCATACAGGAGCTGATCACCCGGTTACTGAAGAACCTCGGAGGGAGTAGGGCAACTCCGATCTCCCCCTACCTCTTCCACCTCTACCACCATCTGCAACTCCTTTCGGATACGGAAGAGAAGACGTGGCACGCCCAAAAGATAGTCTTGACGTATGGGGAGACGTCAACGGATGATGAGGAGAGCTCCGAGTCCGAGACAGAGTGGGAGGACTCAGATAAGGGAGAGGAACCGGAAGTTCCGCTCGTGAAGCGGCAGAAGACCACACCGCCGAACACGAGGGGATCTCCTCCGGTCCGACACAATCCGGGAACGGAAGGCAGAGCGGGACCATCCGAACCGGGTCAGGTCGAACCAGCAGCAGAGGAAACGGATCCCAGTGATCCGTTCGTGCAATTGACGGAAATCCTGTGCAACATCCGAGCGGATTGGGAGGTCAAGCGGATCGTCCTGGAGAACATCGCAGGGATGGTCAATGGCAAACCGGATCATACTCTCCCGACCGTGGTAGGGAATTGCATCGCCTCGCCTATAGATCTCGCCAAGCAGGAGGAGGAAAACCGGAAACTTCAGGAGGAAGTTGACCGGTTGAAGGCGGAGCTCCTTGTTCTCAGGGACAACGAGGCCGCTACCAAGGAGATGGCGGCGGAGACCGTCAAATTGGCGGAGCACGTGAAGGCAACATTCGGGGAACCCGGATCGGTTGTCATCCGGGCTCAACTGTTTGACGAAGAAGTGTACAAGGAGAAGAAACTATCCGGAAGCCGGATAGTCCGGATTCTGTCCGACTTCTCCGAGAAGGTAGAGACGACTCTGGTGAAGGTTCGGGAGGCGGCCGAACGGATGGAAGACTGTAGCCGGAGACTAACGGAAATTCCAGTCAGACTCTCCGATCTATCTCTTCCGGATCTTTCCGAAGGGTTGCCTCAGAGGCCAGGGAAGGACAGGACGCCGCAATCCAAGAAGTCGGAGCGAGCGTTAACGGGCAACCGAGAGGCAGCAATTCAGTTGTCAGAGTCTCCTGCGAGTCCGGTTACTGGAGCTCCAGTTGCAACAGACGGAGAACGAAATCGGAACCTCACCGAGGTCTTCGAGCAGATCAGTAGGGCGGAAAGCCCGACTATAGGATCTAGGGTAGCAGAGCCGGATACGTAGGTATTAGGATTTCCTGTATTTTTAATTTTTGACTTAGGAACGGATCAGGAAATAATCCGGTCCGGATTAGGAACTTGGAGCGGGTTGGAATCCGTTCCGGTTCAGAAGTAGGTAGGAACGGATCCGCCGAGCGTTAATCGCGGCGGACTTGTATGGCACTTTTTGCTTTTTGCCCATTATTTAAGTCAATCCCCTCGCGGTGGACTAGGAGTCTTTTCCTTTGCATTATTTTTGTGTATTTTATTCTCTCTTGCTTTGCGCGTGTATCTCCCGAGGTTGGCAGGGCGGCGTGACGCGGAGTTAGGAAGGCGCAAGTGGTTTTGCAGGCGACATTCTCCCTTTGGTGCTTATTTTCCGTGTCTGAGTATATGAGAACGAGTAGAGAAGAGTTGGGAGTGTAATTCTAGTACCTCAGCGCTTCTAGGACTTAAGATTCCGGGTGAGAAAGCCGTTGTTAGGCTAGGCGAGAGGGAGGGATTCCTTAATCGTGCTAGAGCTCCTAGGTGGGAAACCCAGTTGAGTGTCCGATCTCCTGTGAGGTCTCACCGTCTTTGTGGCAAACGGAAGAGTTCCGGTTGACGTTGGAACGGACGGATACACTTGTAGCCACCTGACTCCCCAGGAACGGAAAGTAGTGTCAAAGTCGTTGTAGTATGAGAAGATCGTACGGGGGATCTCTGTGTGACCTACAGTCCGGATCTTTGTCTGGACTGTTGTGAGGGATCAAACCGGATCTGAAGTAATTTTAGAATTAACGGGTAGAAAGTGGGTCTTCAGCCACTATAAGTCACAGAAGGAGCGGTGGGCCTACCGCTCACAAAATCAAGCGGCGACCCCTCTGATGGTAAAACAGAGGCAAAGCTAAACCGGATTAAGGAATGGGTGTGAACGGATCATCCGAAGCAGATTGGTCCAGAGAGGAAACCAAGAGCGGAACCCGTTAGGGAGCGGATCCGTTGCAGTCTGACGGAACGGATAAAATCCGGGAAACCGGAAAAGTGAGGGAACGGATCCGTTCCGGACTAGAGTGCTAGAATATCAGTTTTGAACGGGATAATGGGTTGTTGTCTCGGGTTGTTTGTGGGTTTCCGGTTCTAAAATCTAGAACCGGATTATAGAGATTTGGGGCTGTTCTATCTTAATCGCTTAACTAAGCCAGATACTTCACAGAATCTCGTGGGTTCGATCTTTAGAGTCACTTAGTTATACTCTACAGTGATTTTTGTGAGTATAATGGGGAATTTACTTACCCTGTGTTGCGACACCTTACCCAAAAAAACCTCCGCATACGCCATTTGACACAATGCGAGGGTCCCATCCTTCTTCGAGAGGGTCCCCCAAAGTGCCAATGCCACCTCAGTCAACCGCTTTTTGAACGCCGAGTGTATGCAGTACTTTATCAATGCACAGCCACATCGCACTTGCGTCTCATTTCTCTCCCGTGAAAAATGGCGGTTGATGTGGGCCCAGTCCACGTATGTCCGACATGTGGTGCGGGTCCATGGCTCAAGCGCCTGTTCCCACCCGGGCGCGGCCAAAACTTCACCAGTATTGAAAGTCGCCCAGTCTACAGTGCTCATGTTCCCACGACGCCTCCTGTGTGGGGGTTCACCTTCATGGGTCACCATCTCCTGGTTTTCTACCACTGGAGGGTGATTTGCAGCAACTACCATCTCCTGGTTTTCTGCCATGGGGGGGTTCTCGGCATGTATCACCATCTCTTCAATTTCTGCCACAGTACCTGCACACAATGCCACAACACGGATATATGTATGTACAGATGACTATGCTCTGCATCCTGTTGCGTGAGGGCAACTGGAATGTGGCAAAGCAATAGCCAAATGCTTGACTTCCTCCCGAATTGCAATGCAAAGCTTTTTTCAAGCTGGGACAGAACAACTCAAGAGAGAAAGCAAGGTGAATGTGGCTTAATTTGGGATTTATACTCCCCATTACCAAGGCTCGTTAGGAGTGCTAATTTCCGTCTAATCACATTGCCATGCACAACCTCCTGCCGTTGATGCGGACGGCCATCGACGGTTGGTACGTCCAAGGAGCGTCGACTCTGGTTCGGGAGGCCGTTGACAGCTTCGGGATGACGTCACAGAGGCCGTCCACAGGTCCGGCGCCGTCAACGAGTTCGAAAAGCACTCATGACAAGGGCGGAAATTATTACTCCGCCGAATTACAAATTGGACGGCCCAAAATGGACGGACGCATTTGGCTCATCGTGACGGCCTGCCCGTGGTCTTGGACGGCCAGTGTTCTGCTGTGGACAACCTGCCCGGACAGGTCGACGCTCCGGCCCGAGGTCCTGGACGGCCCAAATTCGTTGCGGATGGATTTCGGATGGCCTGCCCAGGTCCTAGACGGGCTCGTGTTGCTGGACAGTTTTCTGGACGCCCTCCGTCCCCGTGACGGCCTGCCCAGGTCTTGGACGAGCCCAATAGGTGGCTACAATATATACCCTCAATTTCAATTAGGCAGGTGGAATCCAATTAGACAGCCAGGATCCAATTACGCAATTAGTATTCAGTTAGGCAGTTGAGATGCAATAAACTGTAAGACAGCTGAATTTTAATGAGGGTGAACTGGTGAAGATTGCCAATGCAGTACCTGTATACTGTAATTTTTATTGGAGCTCAGTGAGTTAACATTTACAGCTTGCAATTCTTTTTAAAAAATTTTGGGATTCATTCATGATTGTGACAAGTGTGTGACTCATTCAGATCTTGTATTTCTTTTTAAATTTTTTTGGGATTCATGATTGTAACAAGTGTGTTAGCCATGTATGCATGGTAGGAGGCTAAGATTCCACTTATTTAAATTAAGAGTTGATTTGCTTTTTTCATGTATGTCTTTAGATGAAAATATTTTTAGTTTATTTTTCAGTCAAGGAGAAATAGATGAGGAATCTAATACAAGTTGTTTCATATTTTTTTGAAGCAAAATTGAATTAATTATGAATTTTCAAACACAATTTGTCATAGGACCCTATTTGTGATCAGTAAGCCTTGAAAACCTATACATGCACAGTTTCTAAAAAAATCTGGTTTGGTTCAAAAACTAGTAATGCAACATGTAAAAAACACTAGAAATGGTTTCTAAATGTGTCCCTTTCAAAAACTGAAATGAATTCTTCAATTAATCATTATTTCAAAACAATTTAACATTTGAAAGAAGATAGTTTAACAACCATTTTTTATTTTGAATAAAATTAGTAGACACCTATAAGTACACTTAGTTAGGATTGAATCCATTGTAACTCTAAAACCATCCATTCATATAGTAAAAATCAAATCTTAGCATGCTTCAATATAATCCACAATTAGTTTTCTCACAATGAGCTATCCAATTCAGACCCTCCTATTAGGTAGATACAAAAGCCTGCATAGTTTATGAACCTCCGTGTGAGCTTCCTACCATAATAGTTGATTTGAGAGCAAGAGGTCCTTGAACTTCTTCATTTTAGATGTTAGAATGGATTTGCAGACTTATTGATACTTGTGTTTTTAAACACAATCAGCTTATTAAATTCCCTAAGTTTTCTTATTATATAAATGAATGTGAATATGCTCTTGTGCTTTAAAATTGGTTTTAAATATTGCATTAGGATTGTCTACTATAGTTTAATTTCTCTATTGTGTGCTTTGTTTTCTTATAAATGGTGAAATATAAATAGTTGTAGCTTTGATTTTTGATTTTCAAACTCTTTAGTGGCACATAGATAGCATATGCTGTGCGTTTCACCATGTTCTTAGTTCATCAAAATCCTTGAAGCTGACATGTTTCCTTGTATACAATGTTTTTGATCTTCTCAGTATTTTGTAATTATGAAATGTAGAAAAAAAATAGGGTGTTCAAAAATAGTCCTTCAAAGAATTTACAAAAAAAAATAGGGTACTCTAAAATACACTCCGGTAGCTTTATTTCTACTAATAGGGAGGGAAAAAAACATGAGAAGGACATAAATACCCCCCCATTAAATACCCCATTATCGCACGTGGTTACCAAAAGATAAGGGGTGTGAACCCCCCAAGTCTGTTATTCAAACCATTCCCATTTTTTTAATTCAAACCATTTCCACATTTTTTTCCAAACCGAACCATTTCCATATTTTTTTAGTTGAACCATTAACCCATTTTTTGGTCCAAATCCCTTCTATATTTTTTTTTCCAACACCCGAAACCATTAACGTTTTGCTTTATTCACACCACTTCTATTTTTGGGATTCAAACCATTTCCATATTTTTTTTAATCGAACCATTAACACATTTTTTTCCAACCCATTTCCACATTTTTTTTATTCGAACCGGGCTCGACAATTTCTTTCCAAACCATTTCTATATTTTTTTGGGGTAACTTTTTTAACCCTTTGACGTGTTTTTTTGGTTCAAACCATTAACACACTTGCGGAATTCTAACTCTTTCGTCTAGGGTTTATCATACACTTCGGCAAAGAGAGGATTAGAGCGGTTTAGGGTTCCGCAGAAGAGTCTGAATTCTGAAAATTGGTTGGTGCCCACTAACGGAGTCTTGCTTGCCAGTGCCCCCGTCCTAAACTCCTAATTAGTGCTTTAGTTCACTTATACTTTCATAACTCATAGTTTCATAACTCATAAGTAGAGTACATGACTACATGACCAAAATATTATGCAATATAGTAATATACTAATATGTATATGTAGTACTAATCTAATTTCCTAAAAAATATATGCCTAGTCGGATGGCTCCCGAATTTAAAATTGAGAAGTTTAAATCCCTACATATCCGTAGGACAACTTCTAAAATTTAGGGTCCATCACTTTAGCCATTCTCGATATGAGCTGAAGCACTGGAAGGCAATGTAAAATTTTAGCCGTGTACATTACACACTACCCACCAACAAGTTTAGGATCATCCAATTCTGCCATTGAAACGAATTTTGCATAATATAATCAAGCATACCAAATGTGGATTTCACATAAGTCAAATTCAGTTTTTGGTGAATTGTTTCATTCAAAACTCATGGTTTAGCATGATAATTGATTATAAAACATTGGTGATGAATTAGCATTAATTTGCAAAGAGGAGATATGTAGGAAACATCCATATGCACATCTTTCATACCAAAAAACATCCTAGATTCCTAGTAAGTTACAACAATATAATTGGGTTGAAGAATTCAATTAGGCATTTTATATGACCCCATTTTGTAAAATAGATGTATGTACGCTTGAATTAGATTTTGGCAAAGTCATTGTACGGAAATGATTTAAGTTCCTCAAGGAGTTATAGTGTGACCATCAAATAGCAAATGCTAATTAAGCCGGATTAAATTATTAAAATTAGCTCCTATTTCCTAAATTTGCGGGGGAGAATGAAATTAGATGGAAAGGGAGGAAGTAGAGCTTTTTGACGACACAACTGAGAATGGATACGCATCAACCGAAGAGGTATGTGTTTAGACTAGAACCAATAAGTTTAATCATTTCATGTTATTTCTTTTATTTACTTCAAAATTTGCAAAATTAGATTGACGCTAGGAAAAGAAAGATCAATTACCGAATACAAATTATAATGCACTTCTTAAGTTATTAAATTACTAAACTAGACATTTTACCCTCATTTATGCAAAAGTAAAAAGGAACTTAAACCCTAAACCCTAAACCCTAAACCCTAAACCCTCGGTTGGGCAAGGGCTTTAGGCTGGGTTTTCACCTTCTCAAAATTCAGTGTCAGCCCTTAGATGGGCGGTTTCTGGGCCTGTTACCTTATTACCTTGTAGAGGAATTTCAGTCGCACGAGGCTTGCCATTAAGTCCGTTAATGGCTTCGCTGGCATCTTCACCGCCCTGTGCTTCCCCGACGATCCCCTTAATGGTTCAGAATTCCCGGGATGCCCTGTGGGGTCCCGTGGACGGCCTCGTTCCACGATGGACCCCCGAATTCCCAGGACGGTTTGTGCGTCCCCTCGACGGTCTCGCAGTTCCTCGACGGTCCCCATGATGGCTTCGAAATTTCCGGGACGGATGGGGCGTCTCGTCGACGGCCTCATCGTCCTCGACATTCCCCTCGACAGCTTCCGAATTCTGAGGACGGCGAGCGCGTCCCCTCGACGGTCTCGGAGTTCTCGACACCCCTCGACGGTCTCGGAGTTCCCGACACCCCCCGACGGCTTTCGAGTTCCCTGGACGGATCGGCCGTCCATGCAACGGCTATATAAGGTGGGGCAATTTTGAGCTCTCCACGAGTCTCTCCTACTCTGACGGTGCTCTCTTGCCCTGGATTGGTTGCAGTCCTTGCTTGGGAGCGCGGGTGCTTGCGAGGAGGCTCGGTTGAGGAAGGGGGGATAGTTTTCACATTTGTAACTACTGAACCCTAATTCCTTGGTTTTACCATCGCATATTTTTTTTCAGAATGGACAGGCGAGGTGCGTCGAAGCGCAAGGTTGATGCGTGGTTTTCAGGCATCGGAAATCCTGTTGGTGAACAGTCTCCAGAATCCATTGACTGCGTATCGGAGGCAGTATTGGCCGGAGAAGGGGTCGGTGGTGTGGCTGGAGGAGAATCTTCGGGGGCCAAGAAAAAAAAGAACAGGCGGAGGCACAAGGCTGCGAATACAGACGATTGGCCAAGGAAGGCTGCGACCAGAAAAGTGCAGGAAGTGGCATTGGATTTTCTGGAGCAGTATACGATTTCTCAATTGAATATGACCTACGTCTCGCGTGGATTGCAAAGGGTGGAGACAATAAAAAACAAATTCACCCACATGTTTTGGACAACAATGAGCGAGGATGAGTGGCTTGAAGATCGCACAAAGGAACACTTCCGTCGTTGGCTTGACGAACAAGTGCAAACTTGTGTTTTCAACATCGCCCAAGTCACCGCATCGATAAAGGGCTTCAAACGAGATGTAGCGCCGAAGCAATAAGCATTGCATTTGTTGCACAAAAAGGTGTATTGGTGGCATGATGCAATGAGAGCGCTGTCTTCCAGCAATATCCGCTCTGCCCCATGGTTTCAACAGAGCCAAAGCTTGTCCCTAGGCCAAGCGGGCCAAGCGGGTGCAAGAGGAGTGGTATTTCTCGAACGAGGAGTGGTGGTGGTTCCATTGTCAGGCCACAACAAACAAGGGGGGCACGGGAGGGTGCGTAAAGTGAGCCTCCAAAATTCAAGGCACATTCCCCCCACGATGGAATTGGCGGGCAAGACAGCCCTATATGTGGATCAATTGAAGAAGTCGCGGGAGAAGTTGTCCATCGAGGCTTTGGTTTGTCCATGTAATCATCCAGGGGTCATAAAATTTTTTGCTATAAATGACATGACCATGGAGTGTTATTCTCAATGGTAGAATGGAGGAACATTGGGAGCCATGTTCGCCTTGGACCACAAAAACTGAGATTATGCTGAGATCGGGGAGCTTGCCTACCATGCAACTCCACAGACAATGCAAGAAGCCAAAAGACTCTTGGCTTATCGTAGAAACCGCACCGAGCTTGCATGGGTGTTAATTTGCATCGTGGATGCGGTGCAACAGTCTTCGGTGCTCCACAACGACATCACGCCAGAAAACATCATGTTGCATTTTCCGAATGATGATGGGCGAACAGTGTGGATTGGGCTATGTGATTGGGGAATGGCTAGTCGTATCAATGAAGAAACCCATTCTTTGTACCAGTTTCAATGTGGAAGCCAAATGCGGGCTACACGTCAGAAACGTTGGTGGGTGGCCCCTGAATTGATGTATGTGACTGGAGAGGCGGGCACTTCGGTATCCCCCACTCACGCAGATGGGGCACTGTGTGTCAGTATACATATAGATGGATTTGTTGTTGGGAAGCTTGCGGAGAAGATATGGAAGAAAGACCGCGAAAATACGGAAATGCTTCCCGACCATACAGTGTTTGGTACATTTCAAGCCACATTGGGCGAATTGTGCAAAGAGGACCCACTACAACGACGCACGGTTACGTACGCCGTGGGACGAATTAGTGGCGCCCCCTTATTTTGGACTCCACCCGTGGATTGCTACCACGAGGCCCGCAAGGAGCAAGCACTTCTACAAGAACAAGCAAGGAATGAAGATTAGAGAATAGTATTTTAGTGGCAATGTAATCGTAGACGTACCTTAGTACTTGCTTTTACCACAGTATAGTCCACGAACTTTGCCTCACTGAATTTTGTACTAACTCCTTTTTGAAATAAATATATGTAAATCTTTTTGTTCCATTCGAGTATGATTCCGGTGAGTGGATTGGTGAGTAGTTCTGTCCCTTCGCAAATTTTGGACTTAATGCCATGTTAATTCAGTACTTTCAATCATTTTCTCTATATTCCAGATTACATTTGTTTTCTTGTACAGGGCAAAATCCATAATGATCTCAAAATATCCAAGCATGTAGGTAACTAGCTTCGAAGAATGAATCCACACTACAAGGATTTGAGTGTTTTATGACTGCCAAATATGACTGCAGTGAGTCACAAAATGCAAGAATGTGACTCAAGCGAAAATCACTGTAGATGAGCGGGATGTGATTGAGATGAGTCATGGTCGAGTCATTCACTTTGAGTCATATCACTGGTGAGTCATATTTGCAGTCATATGGATTTGGTAGTATAATAAACCTTTTTTAGATGTATTTTGCCAACATGGCGTATATGTTGACCATCCTTGGAGGCTTGACTTTTTTATGAGCTGCCCGGGCAAAATAGAAAAATCCTACGTGGAATGTGACTTGGCTTAGTTATATTTTTGATGACGTGGATTGTGACTGCGGTGAGTCATAATTTGAGTGATATGGAATATGACTACAATAAGTCATATTCTTAGTGACATGGAATATAACTATAGTGAGTCATTTTTTGAGTGATATGATATATGACTACAGCAAGTCATATTCTAAGTCATTTTTTTTAATGATATGGAATATGACTGTAGTGAGTAACATTTTCAATCATATTTTAAGTGATTTGGAATATGATTGCAATGAGTCATATTTTGAGTCATATTTTAAGTGATATGGAATATGACTGTAATGAGTCATATTTTGAATGATGAAATATGATTGCGGCAAGTCATATTTTGAGTAATATCAGATATGACTACAATGAGTCATATTTTGGCTTATATAGAATATGACTGTAATGAGTCACTCTGTTGTTCAAGTTAGTTTTTGAAGAACAACAACACAAATACATCAATATAATAATTAAAACTTTAAAAAACAAAACAAAAAAGAAGAAACAAAACTTAGAAAGCAACAACTTAACAACAACTAAAATACAACAACATAACAATTAGATCTTCAAAAAACAAAAAACAAAACAAAAAACAAGAGTTAGGAAGTAACAACTCACCACCACCACCAAACCTTCAAAAAACACAAGGAGGAAGAAACAAGAGTTAGGAAGCAACAACTCACCGCCACCACCAAACCTTCAAAAACACAAGGAGGAAGAAACAAGAGTTAGAAAGCAACAACTCACCACCAACAAAAACTCACCAACAACAACAATATAAGGAGGAAGAAACAAGAGTAGAAAGCAACAACTCACCACCAACAAAAACTCACCAACAACAACAATATAAGGAGGAAGAAACAAGAGTAGAAAGCAACAACTCACCAACAACAACAACAACAATACAAGAAGGAAGAAGAAACAAGAGTTGAAAGTAACAACTCACCAACAACAACAAACAATTACTACTAAAACTTCACAAAACAAAAGAAAGAAGAAGAAATAAGAGTTAGAAAGCAACAACTCACCATCATCACCACCAACAACAACAACAAACAACAAACAACTACTACTAAAACTTCAAAAAACAAAAGAAAAAACAAGAAACAAGAGGTAGAAAACTACAAAGAAGAAAGAAGATGAAGCACATGAAGTGGCGGCTAGGGTTTCAAAGCCCTAAAAAAGTGACGGCTAGGATTTTAAAACCCTAAAAAATGGTGGCTAGGGTTTTAAAACCCTAAAAATGATGACTGAACCTAGTGATACAATTGCATTTGTGACTACCTATAGTAATGTAATTTAATATATGACTGAATTTAGTAATACAATTGTATATATGATTGTATATTGTAATGTGATGTCATATGTGACTAAAACTAGTAATATAATTACATATATGACTACTTAAAGTAATGTAATTTAATATATGATTGAATCTTATTATACAATTGTCTATACAACTACATGTAATTATGTTATTGCAAAAAAGATTGAATGTAATGATTAGCACTGAAATATGACTCCATGTAGTGTGTTGTTTTGCATGTTTTTGACGAACTCACATGCTTCATGGTTGTATAATATAAAAAACATGAAGATGATATGTCAATTTGTAAATATGAACGTCAACAATATAGGCGGAAAAAAAAATAGATACAATATTTAACGAAATTGTATGATGAGGAGTTCCACATTTGGTTTTCAAAGACAGTGTTCTGTGCTATGAAAGACGGGATTGAAGAAATGGAAGAGGATGTGGGAATTTTGATGTTATCTCCATCACATCAAGCCAAGTCATATTGTTCTATGTATGCATTTAAAAATCACATTTGTATTCAAAATTGTGAGAAACAATTGACAAGAATGGATTCAAAAGTAGCTAAAACTTTTTGACAATTGTGTCGAGCAAATGTAAAGGATAGGAACATGAAGGCTTTAGAATTAGAGTTCGTGGGGTGTGTGTGGAAGAGATCTTATTTGTAAATTACGCAAACTTTGAGGTAGTAGTACTATATTCAGTATATTGCAATTGGGTGGTTGCAAATAAAAAGGAGGATGGGGCTACCATAAAGCGTGATGAGTATGGATTCACTAGTGTGAATTTTCAAAAATTGATCCCTTACTTGACACAGTAATTTGCTTTTCCTCTACACATTGAACACGTATTCTTTATACTAGACAAGGGCAAGAGTGGATGGAAAGTTGTACTTCAAAAGGAACCAAGAGGTGTTCAATTATTCTCTGTACATCAAGCAACACCTGAAGTGCAATGCATATCCTTGGGAAAGACAACAAATTTTCATGGATTGGGAGCCA
Source organism: Thuidium tamariscinum (assembly GCA_947034885.2). Taxonomy (NCBI): domain Eukaryota; kingdom Viridiplantae; phylum Streptophyta; class Bryopsida; order Hypnales; family Thuidiaceae; genus Thuidium; species Thuidium tamariscinum. Next base: position 36,034,628 of record OX344750.2, read on the forward strand.
CAGACTTGTACAAAGATCTTCTTCTAAAGATACCCTTGTATGAAGCAGTGAAAGTAGAAGCCAATGTGGTTGCAACTACATTACAACATCTCAAGCAAGATGACATAATTGTGAATGACTTATAGTGCAACAAAGCTAATTCAGAATGAGTTTCTCTGTATGACAAAGAAGAATAAATCCAAAATGGTCTTCAATAATTCCTATAGAGGATTCTATGCAACAATGTTTTTGGTGTATAACGCAAAAGGAAAGAATGTAAGTATGTTTGTCTTGGATGAATGGCGCCATTGCAATATACTATACTTCTTGTACAGTCTTTCTACATATAAAGAAGAGATGATGTCACATCCTTTTAGCTTCAATTGTTCTCGAAGCAAATTAGAGAACCATCTTAATTTTTTTTTTAAATTATTGCCTTCATGTGTGAAGCACTTTTTGTTTTGTATGTGTCTTTAGCAAATGTATATGTTAATGAAATTCAAAATGAAACTGTTGTGAGGAATGAAACCATATTTCAAGGGTTAAGAGACATTCAAAGTATTCAAAAGCTTTCCAATGTCCACCACCCTTTCCAATGGAGTAGGCAAAAAAAAAGTCCATTTGCAAAGTTATATTTGCAATGCCTTCTTCCTTTAGGAACAACCTTGCCTCATTAGTACATTGAAATATGTAATTTAAGGAATTTAAATACAAATATGTGGCCGCCCTAGCCTAATTGTTTCGCACATATTTTATAATAGATGAAGCTTAAAAAAATTCAGTGCATGCAAGAAATGAAGTCATATCTACATCAAAAGAAATTATCCTTATGGCTAAAATACAAAAGGTTTACCTACATTTGAGCATGTCTTCCATATGTGGCCCAAAAACTAAAAATTCTTTACTATCAAGAAAGGGTGATTGAAAATATGATTGCACAATGTGACTGAGAAAAAAATACGACTAAGTACTTTTGGAGCCCAAATTGCACTTGGACTACCCCCAAAAAATAATTGTAATAATTGTATAAATATGACTGCAAAATATGACTATTTAAAAAATATGACTACATAATGTGACTAAAGGAAAAATATGACTGGGTACTTTTGGGGCCCAAATTGCACTTGGGCTGCCCCCCCCAAAAAAACATTGTAATAATTGTACAAATATGACTACAAAATATAACTGGAAAAAAATATGACTAGCAAATATGACTGGGCGTTCCCGAAACACGTTCCCAAAAGTTCCCTATGAAGTGTTTTGCCATTCTCAATGGATATATACTATACGGCCATGAAGTATAAAACAAAAATGTGACTAGCAGTCATATTTGCAGTCATTTTTTTCCCAAAGTTTTCAATTACCAAAATATGACTGCGAGCAGTCACCAGTCATCCTCAGTCACATTTTCACAGTCATAAAACACTCAAATCCTTGTAGTGCCAAATTTAAGAGTATAGAACACATGGCAAACGACAAAGCAAATATTTCCATTTCTAGGGACAAATATCCATAAATGGATCCGTTGTTGCGTTGTAGAATTTGTGACATGTGAAGATAAAAAATTTCTACCCACGCGCTTTACATGAGCACAGGAAGCATGGGTAGTATTTATAATTAATGCCGAATTTCACATGCAAGGTATTCAGCCTTACACAGTATTACATAAGATGACATGGAGACATTTTTTTCCCTAGATGCTCTTAACGTCTTGCACGTGTACGATTAAGAGCCATGCTCCTTGCAGCAGCCTCTCGCGTGGTTGCTTGGTTGTCTTGAGGTGCAGGTGGAGGACCTCTACGAGTCCCTCTATAATCACTATCTCCCGGAACTTCACCATCTTCACCTATACTAGGACCCATGGATTCATCATTATGATTGGACGTTGCCCTACCGACTTCGCTTGGTGAGTTGTCAGGGCTGTCTGAGCCTTCACCTACAATAGAAGCCAATCTGCGGATTGTTCGCCCCCCTACTCCATCTCCAGCGGTATCCACACTGGGCCCCGCTGGTCCAGGGAGAAGACCTTCGCGGAGAAATGGTATACTCGCCGCTTCTTTCCTTCTTAGCCTTCTACGTGTTCTTCTACTCACACGTTCATTCGTAGGGCCTTCTTCACGTGTCCGTGGCCGTCGATTAGTAGTGCGTGTAGGCGGTGCAACGGGTTGTTCTGAGGATGGAGGTGCATTCCTTCGCTCGGTCATATTTAGAGTTGGGAAGAGACCGGCCAATCGTGTACCGATTGATGGAGTTTCTTGGTTGGGGCGGGCTCTAGAAGATGAAGGCCGTGCTGAATTTTGGACGGGTGGATCATCCAAGCTAGGCGCTTGTGGTCGCACGCCGATCGTGTCTCGACGCAATGTGCAAAAGTCTATCTCGACACCAATGGGGGATCTGTGGCTACGAGTGTTTCGCGCCACTGGGGGATCTGTGGCAACGACCTCATCTTCGCCTTGTCTTTCTACCACAACGACATGTTCATGTCTCCGGGTACGCATTTCTTCTTCAATCGGCCCTATAACCGGCGAAGGTAGGGCTTCAACCCCTTCGTTTTGATTTCCACCACTTGACCCCGCAATCGATGTACGTGGCATCCATGACGGACTGCCATCATTTCCTGTGTTGTCATTTCCACCCTCGTCTCCCCCGTTGTCATTTCCATCCTCATCTCCCCCGTGGTCATTTCCATCATTATCCGTGCCATCAAAGTCAAATACGGACTCGTCAATTAGGGGACCCCTTTCTTGCCTTTCACCCAAAGGCCGAAATGGTGGATCATCATCGCCATTGGAACTATCGTCTGAGTCATCGTTGTTAGCGTCTGACATAACCGAACCACGATCGAAGCCATTTGATTCGGTTGTCATGGAATCTTCGGACAACATGTTCTCAGTGTACCATCGTGCTGCATCCGCCGCACCCCTTTCCCTGAGAGTCCTCGAATTGGTATAAATGTAAACCAATTCCTCTGCGCGCTCAGATGTCAATCTGTTGTGAGACTTGCTGTGGACAAATGAATACATGCTCCAATTGCGTTCGCATGATGATGCGGAACATACTTGTGCGAGGATCCTTCTTGCAATAGGTGCAAGCATATGAGCACCGGCTCCGAGAAGATCCCACCATTCATGCGGCTCCAAATTCAAAGTATTCACATCGGGAAGTCCAGCGAACATGCCTCGGCGGTCTCGAAAGGATTGGTACTCAAACAAAGCGGCTGCATATCCCAACCCTCCAACTGCCAATTTGTGTAGTACTCTAAGAATGGCCTCCTTTGCCTCGTTATCGTCTATTAGTACAATTTCATCAAGGAGGAATGGATTGAGCAGGGCAGCTACGTAGTGCAAATCGGTCTTCATCAAATCCCATCGTTCGTAAAACGCATATTCAACACGGTCCGCATAATTTGCCTCCAATGAAAATGGTCGATTCCTCAAAGACAAAACATGCTTTTCTAGCTTCTTCATCACGATCCATGCTTTGCCCATGACCGGATGTTTTCCATCAAACTCTCGAAGAGCCACCAACACAGGCTCTACCATATGCACGAAGTTGAGACACCTCCTCCAGAACTCGTCCTTTCAAACCCTACGTCGAACCTTTTCTGCCTTATTGTGTATTGCAGCGTTCGAGGACCTCACATATTCGTTCCACTACGGATCGTGGACTGTAGATTCCACGGCTTCCTTGACCTCGGCCAAACGCTCAATCATGAGGAACATGGTCGCAAAACGTGTCTCAATAGGATTCTTCAACATGAGATTAGGAGAATGTCTTCGGAAAATGGCGAGTGGCATGTGATGCGTGCGAATGAATTTCACGATTGATTTTGCTTTCTTCACCATTTTGACCACCCAAAGTTGCTTGCCCCAATCTTCAAGTAGAAGGTCAAGTGCATGCGCGGAACAACCTTGGAAATATAGGTGAGGGAATTCACGAGTAATTTGAGTACCAGCCAAACGCATGTTTGGCGCATTGTCCGTGCAAACTTGCACCACATTATGTCCCCCCACTGCGTCAATGTAATCGATCATGCGATTAGCTACATAAACAGCGTCTTTGCTTTCGCCTGTAGTGTCCACCGATCCCAAAAATACTTCTCCACTCGTGCACAACAACATTACATTGATCAATGGCCGATGGGTGACATTGTCCCATCCGTCAGAACATATAGTGACACCGTACTTGTGGATAGGCCCCCTTGTCTTCTCCGCTACCAATGCAGCCACTTCCTCCTTTGTTGATGTCATGAGCTTCGTACGTATGGCATTGTAAGGTGGAGGTTTGTAAATAACTCTGGACTCGGAGGTTGATTTCACGGCATCCACAAAAGCGGGGTGTCTCACCACATTGAATGGGATATTTGCTTCGTAGAAAAACTTCGCCCACTTCTTGTCTAGTACTTGCTTTTTGGATGTGTCCATCCCTTCTTATATGGATAATTGCCTCAGCGGTCGACTATGGGTCAAAGAAGGGACAGGCGCCTCTGATGATCGAACTTGAGAATTTTGGCCCACAGTATTTCCTCCCCCTCCACTAATTGAGATTGAAGCATTGGGTAGTTCTTAATCACGTACCACCCTCGTTGGATTCGATGACGGTGATGTCACTTCCACATCATGTTCCTCTTCGTCTTCGGAGACCGTAGGAACATTCCCCCCACAATTGAAAAACATAGCCTTCACTGCTGCACTGGCCTTGTTGCACATTCTCACTCCGGGGAGGGTGTCATTTCGTCTATAACCCAAGTGGAAAAGCAAGCGATCCTTGCGGTAACTAATCTTCGTTTTGCAGAACTTGCATTCCACTTTCCCATCCTGTTGTAGCTTGTACCAGGGTTCCCATTGTGTCCTCCCCCCTTCCATTGCTCCCACTGGTTCTTCACTTGAAACTACACAAACAAAACAGGTTAGTATTCTGTTTGGATGTGATGTGGAAATAACACTTACTGCTTTCACAACAAGTGTTCCTCCTACACACTCTTCTTGGACTTCACTCTAGTGCAATGGCTGTGTGCCAACCAGGTCATAAGAGCAGAGATCAACAAGGAAAAGTGACCTTCAAATACACGGCTCGCGCTATATACTGTGAAGGCCTGGCAGCAGTCGTCCAGTCGACGGCCTGTCCGTTGGCACACTGTGGACAGCCGTGGACGCGACATCGTGGCCGTCCCCGCAGACGCTCTGGCCGTCCAACGGACGTCCCGCTGTCCAGATGACGGCCTGGCCGTCTCGTCGAAGTGCACAAGCCGCGGACGCTCTGGCCATCCAGACGACGGCCTAGCCGTCCCCGCAGCGTGGACGGACTTTGGACGCCGCGACCGTCCGTTGAACAGAAAACTGTCGAGGCGACGACCTAGCCGTCGCGCCTAAACCCTAAAGCCGCGGACGCTCTGGCCGTCCACGCGATGGCCAGTCGTCGAGGCGGCCGACAGGCCATCTGCACGCTGTCGACGAACTTCATCCGCGCTGTCGACGACGCCGTCAGCATTCGGGACGGCCTCTGACGCGTCCTGACACGTCATGACATCCGGACGGGAAAAGCCCACGTCACGTCGGGATAGACAACCCTGATCTGAAGCCAAGCTGAGGATAAGGTAGATATTGTGAAACATATTTTTTGACTGGCACTCAAGTGTAGAGGACAAGTCAATCTTATACAGTTTACACTACACTAAGGGTCGTTGCAAGAAACACTTACCCGTTTTGGTTCAAAATGGCTCAAAATTAGTGAGTCCTGTGAGTTCTATCACCATTTGAAATAAATTTTTTTAAATTGAAAAAAATATGAATAATTTGAAGAACAATGAGAATATTATGTTTCTTGAAATTCAGACCTAAGAAATTTTTCCTCTAAATGTTATAGACAATGGAAAATACAATGAAAATAACTCTTTTTTTACTAATTTGGTAAAAATAGTAAAAAAATTCAAAAAATGAAAATGTAAAATCTTTTTTTTTCCCAAGTAAAGGTCTTTCTTTCCCAAAAAATCCCATCTTTGGAAAAAATTAATTCTATTCTCTACACTTGTGCAAAGTCAGCTACTTTGACGACATGTGGAGGTTGAACAGTATAGTATTTTCAAAAGATCTCCTCGAGGTCTTGTGTAACTTTAGGTGAGGTCATTGCATGACAATTTTTAGCTCAAAATTTGTATTTTTGGGTCAAAAATAGGACTAAAACCCCCCAAAATGGCCAAAGTAGACACCCAATCGGGGGCAATTTAAAAATAGTAAACTAATTTTGAAAAAATTAAAAAAATTAAAAAAATGTAAAACTTTTGTAGGCACCTTCATTCTAAGTTTCAAGTCGAATGAACAAAATATGCAAAAGTTATGAGCAAAAACTACCTACTGAAGGTCAAGGGGACAAAAAAAAGGACAAGTGTTTCTTGCAATCACCCCTAACCATAAATATATAGCACTAGTGTAGATGAAACTTTATAATTAAATGTATGCCATTGTACACCTGAATATATTAATAATTTTTCATCTTTCTCTCATCAAAACTGGTCAGACCTGAGTATAATATGGTTCTCTGGATTGAGATTTAAGATTGTAGCGTGTGTGCTTGGTGACAAGGTTGATGTATAAGCTTCTATCTTTGTTTTGAATTTTGTTCCTAATTCTCAATAGAGTAGGATTTTAAAGGTGGTTTTTGCAAGGTCTTATCACAGGGAGTAGTTTTAGAATTCCCTATACACAAAGTAACGGTAGTTCCCTCTGAGAACTACTTTTTTTAGCTTGTTTTATTGCACGCAACATGGAATGTAGCCATCACAAGGAAAAGTAAGCCAAGGAATTTGTGAAAATGTCCCCAGCTTCAAATCAACTCAATTTATAAGATTCAATCTTCTCAAATGTAGATTTACGCCTTTATAATCTAACTTTGGTGTAGATTTTAGTGTGCAAAATTAGTACAATTTATAGATTTTGGAAGCTCAAATCCAATCTTTCATGTAGATTTGGAATTTCCAATCTCATTGATTTGTACAAATCAAAATTTTAATGTAGACTCTTTTTAGATTCAAGATTTCAAATCATACTTAGGTAATATGTAGATTTTAATTCTACACTTTAGGAACATTTCACCTATCATAAAATGTTTTGGATTTCTAGAATATAGACTTTTAAGAATTGATAAATATTTAGATAGACAATACTCTTTGCCGTAGATAGACAACTTGCAATACTCATATGTCTTACCTTATGGTATCTTAAACAATTGATATCGGACAATTGCAACTTGTTAAATGTACCATATATTAGATGGAAACAACATTGAAATGTAAGATGTGCCAATGTGTTGTAAAGTCTACCAATTTAGATTGCACAAAAGGAATTTGGGGAGAAATTATAAAACATGAGGCCTTGAGCTGTATTGAAATGAGCAAAGTTGTTAATTATGCATGCATGGTTCCTTGTGCTCTGTGATATGAAAATCTTCTAAATTCTAAATAATTACGTACTCCATGTGACTTTTTGTACGATTCTTCTGATGTAGTATAACAACTATACTAAATAAAATTTGAAAGGATCTATAAGAAAACTCCTAAGGACTTTATGCTCAAGAGTGAAACTTGTGGAACTTGAGCAAGAGTAGTAGCTATGATTTTTCCATGGTGGCTAGAAACTCTGAAAGGAATTTACTATATATAAGGTTCTAATTTTGCAACCACCTAACTAATTTGCTTGTTCCATTCTGTCCCGGGGTCAAGTTTTTGATTTGTATTTGCACTTATGAGTGTTTTGACAAGAGGGGGTCACAACAGTTGAAACATTCTTGATCTGGAAGCTTGTTGGTCACTACGGGCTAAGCCTCAAGATTCATAACATAGCCATATATTATAGCGTCCAAATATTACTTAACTACTATGCAACCAGAGTAGAATGCAACTCTTGACAAAAATAGATGTCATGTGTAGATAGTTTTTACTTCCATGGAACTATACAAATCATTGTGTATTGCAATGAATTGAAATTGATTCTAAGGCCTTCTAATGTTATATAGACTAATTAGTAATCTAACATTCTTCACAACATTCTATAGTGATTTAGGTGAGTCACCCTCAAGAAGGCAACATCCTTTACTATGACGTTTAAGGCAATTGAGTATGGTTGTTATAAATATCTCATAAAATTTTAATTTGATCATATTATTTGGAATTTTGGACACCATATGACTATATGAGACATTATTTAGAGACTGTATCAAAAATACAAAACCTACAATTAGCATAAAAATCCAACTAAAGTTTGTGTAATAATAACACATTTTTGGTTATAAATTCATCTCATTATACTAGTAATGCCATTCAATCCTTTTCCATTTGATTTAACTGTACCATACTGATACAAAAATTGAAAACTAAAAGAATCAGAAAATGAAATAAGTCAAATAACTAGATCTACATATGTATGAGTATCTATTTGAAAATTTGATGCAAGTTATTTCAGAACAAATTAAATATTATTTTGAACAACACTTTTTAGGAGTCTTTCTAAAGTATTTATGGTTTCATCCCACTTCTCATTGAAATTATATAATATTCCTAGTTCATCTGCTTACAAACCATCATAGTTCTATAGTGGTGGAATTTGTTTTATGCTGCTTTTAGAGTGCAAATAATAGAATAAGAAAAATGAATTGAGCAAGCTCATTAACATACCCAATTGAGACACCAATCTTTTGACCATCTACTTGGCTCTTTTATCTTCAACCATATAATACAAGGCAACTGCATTCCAACAAAACTCAAAATATCAGTGTTAAACATGATCGATTAGGTGATGTGAAAAAGTCATGTCACATGAAAGTATCATTTCTAAAGACAAGTAAGCAAAATTGTTGATTGATACGAATAACTCAAAGACAGTATGAAGGTGTTTTTAACAAGTAGGTCATTGGTCTTACAAAGTAGGTGGTGGGGGCAATAGCGAAGCCCCCGAAGAAGCCAAGTAGCGGAGAAAAATAGGGGAAAATCATGGCAAGAATTGTTGTAAAAACTGCACCCCACAGACAGAAGTAGAGCTTAGGGACGACCAATTGTCAATGCTAATTAAACCTCAATTTGGAAATAAAAGGTCGTATTCGTTAAATTGAGAAAGTGAGGAGTCTCTTTTTAATCGTGAGACTAAATTTAGAAAACAAAGGTAGTCATTAATTTGAGACAATTGACTAAATTGAGAAAAGAAGATACTAAATTTAACTGAAAATAAATGAAGAATTTATGATTTTATTAAATTGATACATTCAATACAAAGTACACATAAAAAGTTCAAATTTACTCATCATTGAATATACAGTTACATATAGTCTTCCAAAACAGATATAGATAATGCAAATATAAAAAAGGAACAAGAAAATAAACAATATAGAGTAGACAATAACAATACACATTTCTTATATTGAACAATATCTATTACATTTCATTTAAAAAAGACGTCAATACAATAATTTTTAAAAAAAAATTGCAAACAAATTCTAAGTATTTCTTGTATGAAAACTAATTTTTTTGGTGGCATTTTTTTCTATTTTTTCCTATTAATTTTTTTTTCCTTTCCAATGAAAGACAATATAGAAAATAATATATAAACTCATAGAACTTCTAATAAACTAAATTTTTTTTTAATTTTTGGATATCTATAAAACTAAACTACATATTTCTAATAATAGCTATTTAATTTCTATATGTATAATCTAATCTTCACGCTGTAGATGCATTGTTGCCTTCATTGGACATGTATGCATCTACTGATGCCTTGATGATAGGAATTTGTGAATTCGGAATTTTGATCCTTGGATCTGAAGTTGTAGATCTCACACGTGGCTTCTAAGCTGTCATGATGCAATCAGTGTGTATCCAACTTGAAGATATAGCCTTATCTTCGCACCAAGAATTCCCTTGTTTTGTATCCCACCCAATGTAGGTGTCTTCATCAATGTGTTGAAAAGATGTAGGTGTCCAATATTGGAGCTGAATGAAGTTCACATGCGCAGGATCCGGATTAGGATTTGTCAATGCACGAGCTAGCCAAAATGGACGAAGATCACCATCAGCATGACGTACCACAACAAAATAACCTGCATACACGTCACGGCCAACACGGAATGACGGAAGTGGACGATCACGTCTACGACCAACAAAGGGGGCATCTTCTGCAAACTCTTTGCGCATTGTGCCATCATCAAGGTATTGGTCCACCTCCTCAATGGAGGTAATCGAATTTGGCCAGAATCCATCTCTCAAAGTTTCGCGTCTCACAAGTGGTTCAAGCAATGCACTTGTCACACCTTCCCAATATTTCTTCACTGGCTCAATCTTTCTCCGAAACTCTCCAGACAAGTCTTGATTAGCCATTGAACTCCACAAATCAATGTAGCCATCTAAACCCTTACGAACCTCGTCAAAGCAACGCATGAGTTGTGGAGCCAAAGGCTTGGGACTTCCCCTTGGAACTTTAGGGCGCCCATCTGTTGTCTCTTTCCACAAACGAATCCCACCACCTTCCTTTGGCAACCAATCACCATCAGTACAAAGAATTTTGTATTGCATCATAGGCCATCCGTTAGAATCCTTATAAAATTTGAACTGTTGAGCTTGAGAATGACCTTGTAGAGAATCATCACCTGTGTGCAAGTATCCATCTACAAATCCTTTGAAATCAGGAACCTCTTCAATGAAATGTGGAATCACGGGTTGCGTTTCACAATCCATGAAGGACTTCATCAACCTTGGAATTGTGGAGTAGTCATTAGTCTTCAATTTGGTACTCCATCGTCCAAACAGAGCATCAATGTCTTCATGAGTGTGTCCAACAATGAGGAAATTGATGTATATTTCGTGGAATATAGCTCTATGTACAAGAAGAGAGTAAAATGCAAAAACCCAATGGTTTTTGTTGTCACCAGAGGCATTGTCAAGTTGCAGAGTCAAAGTTGGAGGTAGAGATTGAGGTTCAATGACTTCCTGAGGAGGAGGAGCAAGAGAATCTTCACACATCTTAGACCCCTCTAAAATAGCTATGGACAATGGATGAATAGGATCATATTTCACAAACAACTTTCAAGATGAGACTTTTGGTTCCGACTCCAAATCACGCAACAATTTTGCAATGGATCCAACTATGTGATTGGAATCTGTAGGGAAGATATCCAATCCATAATGCACATATCGGACATCTCCATGTCCATGAGCAATCATGCCCGTAACAGAAAGAGGCATCTTCATAAACGAATCAGTGCCTTTGTTCTTGTGAGAATAATGTGGAGATGCTGTCTTTGAGTGGTCCATTTTGTCGTGAATAATAGTCAACATCTTCTCAGGGCTCTTCTCAGACATCAAACGGTTGCCATAATATAACTCTCGATGAGCTTGTTGCCCTGCAAGGTGTACTTTCAATTTTTTAGTCCACACTTCTTGAGCATGCGAGCGAGGAATATAAGTGTTTTTCAACTGCTTCAGTCTATCACATTGTCCACAGCGTGCGAAATTGTCACCACGAGCCTTGGGAGCATATTCTAGAAAAGAAACACGACGGATGTTGCTTAATCCACTAGTTGAGATTCGTTGCAACTGAAACAAGGAATTCACACTATTGATCTCCGGCAATGTTTCATTCCATCGAAATGCAGAAGGAAGAACCATGGAAGGAACTTTCTCTCCTGATTGAAGCGTCCTTGATTTGTGTGGCATTTGGTCTGCGCTACTATCAAGAAGTAATCGAAGAGTCGCAGTTGCCTGTACAGTATGTGTGCGAGGCTTCTTCAAGCCAACATTACCATGGTGCTCCGGTTGTTTACCATTCTTGGCCTGCTCTCTGTACCTATAGAAGGTCGACTTATGAACTCCGTGAATAACACACCAAGCAATAGGACAAACCTCACGTGATGCCAAGGTGATCATCTCTCTTCCATTAGAGTCATGGTGAACTTGCTTGTGCACACCAAGCAAACATGATTGACGATTGTAAACACCACCATGAACATAGAGTTGTGAACGAATGGCTTCAATCTCCCCACGAGGAAATGGTTGCAAACAGTTCTGACGGCAACAAACCATTGTAGAAACTTCTGTAATTGCTCGCGTTATAAGAAGGGCTTCTTTCTTGGGAAGATTTTCTGGCTCCTTCTTCTCACGAGTACTCTCATAAGAACGAACACCTGTTCGAACACGCTTCGTAGATGCACTTGTTGCTGTCTTAAAGATATGTGTCTGATCATGATCAAAAAGACTGGCTCCTCTCAGGAAGACTCTTGAAATGTTCCACGATCGCATTGACCACATCCAGGAGGATGGAACGTCAGCCTCACTAAGAGACTGTGCAATCTGAACAGCAACAAGGTCGTCGCCGAGAGGCTTTCCATCCATGTCGATGACAAGGTTTGCATCCACGCTGTGGCAAATCGCTCTTGCTACCTCAACCCCTGCCTCGTTTGTAAGGATTACACCTTTCGTAATCCAAGAAGAACGAGAAATACCCTCGCAAGAGGCCACGCCAGCTGGTAAGGTTGGCAGTGGCCCTGAAGACTCATTCGTCTCGGATATGTTCATCCGGCGCATATAGATAGTTCAGTGAATGAGAAAGATATATATCCTCGACTCGAAGATAATGTATTTCTAAATGTTAATGGCAATCGACTCAACGGTTGTAAATGTGAAATGAATGACTGCAATATACAGATACTAAAAATTGATAGAGACTCATATACTCCATACAATATGAAAGCTTTATAAACCCGATATGAACACGTATATATTCAATTTTCTGAATAATGTAGACATATTTCATCATAAGAAGATTATCTTCGATTCGAGGATAAACAAACATGTATGATCCCCTCCAACTCTTACAGAAAATCTTAAATCCCAATGTCTAGAGGTTCCAATACTGATATCAACTATTCAAACATGATCCAGAAGGAACAGAGTTATCTTCGAATCGAGGATAGAAGGTAAATCTCACACTAGCTGTATAAACACGATTCAGAATTTCGTTCTATGTTTTCAATTTTTTTTCTCTAATATGATTCACATTTAATTGATAATGAACTCTTAGTACTCGTAGAACAAGATTATCCTCGACTCGAGGATAATGTGAGCGTTATCCTCGAGTCGAAGATAACGAGCACAGTATCCTCCAGTCCCTTATTTTATTAGGTCGTCTTATTAAGTTTTCGTTCCGGGTTTTACGGCGTAAAATTCGCTATGCACTGTTTTTTATGCTTGCAACATATACCACGAGTGTCCTCCTCACTGAACTAGGAACCATGCGGACAGGGTGACCAAACTTGAGAACACACAGAAACCATCGATTCATTGTACTAAGGTATTGTCAAAAAATTCAAACTCCAAATGATAGTGGGCAAGAAACAGAATTCACTGAAGGCACGAAACCGGAAACACAAAATGTAGCGAAGCAATGAAGGGCTAATTGAACTTACGAAAATACGAACGCAACTCAGCTGCGTAGCTACTACCAGTGCGGCAAGGAATGAAAGAGATCGCAATGCAAAACAAGAAGGCGGCGGCAAAGCAAACGCTTCAACAGGTAGTGAGTGCAGAAACAAATGAGAGGGAGTAGCTCCAAAGGAGAGAGACGATGCAAATTGCTTGGCGGGATTTACAGAGCGGGAAAGGAAACGGCATTTCAAATTTTCAAGTTCGGCTAGAATTAGGGAGGAAGTATCTCCTGGGCTTGGGGGCTTTGCATCCTTATCCGCCTTTAAATGGATTTGGCTGCGACTCCTGAACTACTTCTTCCTACTTCCAATGGAATCTACAGAATTTCAGGTGATTTCGACAAATTCGGAGGGGCATCTCACTTTACAGCTTTTTGATGAGCCGCCATTTCTTGCGGGCTGTGGAATTTTTGATTAATGCGCTTCTGTTTTTGGAATTCCTTACATTGTAGGTTCACTGGGGCATCGTATGTTCCACCAAGGTTCGAGAAACACCCTTTTTTAAGTCAAATTCTTTGACATGTGGGCTAAATTTGAAGACGCCTCTAACCTTCCAAGGCCACTGGCGGTTGGGTGAATGTATTTTAACCACTCGCAATGGAGGTTACCTTTATTTGTGCCAAAATTCTTTGTTGAAGACGCTTACCTGACATCTACTATTTAGGCATATACATAAGTCTATTGTCTTTTATTTCTTATTTTTTGGGTTCTAAACCCTAAATCTTGAAGGGTCTACTTTCACGGACTTCTATTTTGGATTGAATTTGGTGATTTCACTTATTTCTTCCTTTCTTTTTTGTCTTCTAGGCAAGTTTACACGTTTGTTCCTTTGTTCTTTTAATTATGTTGGCAAATGAAATTATTCAGTAATTCTAGTTCTTATATTTCATTTTGCCTCATACTTCATGAAAAGAACTCTACAATATAGAGTTTTAAATTCTAAAAAATGGATATGTGCTCTAATATTTTGTAGCTAATGTGACTTACATTTCACAATAATAGAAGGTACTTTAGTAGTGTGTCACAATCCATATTGCTAGTAAAATGATGGCATACATTAATTTATTTCATTCATTGTTTCTAACAACCTTATTATGCCAAGCACACATTGTAAATTACATCTGATCATACCTATTACTTCCTCTTCATTTCTAGGATACCTCCAATACTGCTAATTTTATAGTTATTTATTTATTTATTAGTTTTTATTTAAATTAATTGAAGGTGCATTTTTTAGAAACCTAATACCTGTAACTTAACATATAAATTTATGGTTTTAGTTATTCTTTTAATGTACAGTGTTTAGGTGTAGATTGAGCTCTACAAGAGTAGTGTAATACTATGAAGAATATATTTTAAACTCTTCATACAAATTCCAAAGGTATTAAATAGTCGATTACTATTACAGGAAGAGAATTTTGATTTCACGATATTAGACTTCAAATGCATTTTTAGAAGTATAGTGTCATTGAAAATACCTTTACCATAGTGAGTGCAAGGACAGACTATTATTTGTTGAAGATACTAAGATTAAAAAGGAATATACAAATAAATGTAAAAGAACATTTTTAGTGCTTATTATTATTAAAAAATAATAATGTAGGCACTGCACAATGTCATACAAATAATGTTGTGCATACACTATAAAATAAAAATATTAATAACTGTATTAATTTTCCAAACTTTGCATAATCTGGCATTCTTGCATAAATTTGCATGCTATAATGATTTTATTCTTTCAACTTGAACCACTCTAAATGGAGGATTGAAAATTTATTTGAACTACATTGTATATGCTCTTGTAATTTTCAGTGGGGGATGCAATATAAAATTGAGGATCAAAATAGAAGAGCGAAAATAGTTGAGATAATTATGAATGCATTCTAAAAAGTACTAGTTCTATCATCATAACAAGAGAACGGATAAAAATAATATTTTTTTTAATAAAAAGAGGAAACATGTGTGTATTCAAACCTACAAGTAGTATTCCACATTTATTCAAGAAATTGCATAATGTAATTCAATTATTTCTTGTAGAAACAAAGTTTTTTTTGTAGAACAATTGCGTATAGAAAAGAAAGGTCATTCAAAATTTATAATAGTTACTATTGTAACCTGAAAATGACCTTGAATTTTCTTCACAATTAAGGAATTTACTCTACTAACATTGAATAAAATGCCA
Organism: Thuidium tamariscinum; assembly: GCA_947034885.2. NCBI lineage: Eukaryota > Viridiplantae > Streptophyta > Bryopsida > Hypnales > Thuidiaceae > Thuidium > Thuidium tamariscinum. The sequence continues at coordinate 36,050,250 of OX344750.2, forward strand.
ACATTTTGTAAAATTGTGCCAATTTTTTTGGAATTGTACCTATACAAATTCAAAGTAAACATGATTGTTAGAGATTACATACTACTTGAAAATACAACATAATGAAGTATAGATTGGAAGATTATAATGTTAATCGAAAGGGTGTAAAAAATCTAAAAACTCTAAAAACAAAGGGGCATGAACAAATTAATTTTCCTAATTGCCACTACTATAGGGTATTCAATTTTAGTCCAAAATTTTAGTTCTCTTTTGGTTTATGTTTGCACTCCTTTTTAATATCATGTGTTTTAGTTAAGTTTATATTTATTATTCCACTTTTGTTGCTATTACTTTAAATGACTTGAACACCAACAATGTTTTAGAATTTTTATTTATTTTTTGAATACTAGCAAGGGTGATTCATTGCTTTCTTCTTTTCTTTTCTTTTTCCAAAAAGATTGTTTGTTGTACAACCAATTGTTTGTTGTATTCTTTTCCTACAGAGTCTTCTTTATTTGCAAACTATAACTTATTCAAAGTAAGTGACATTTCTAAATTTTTTACTTTCGTAAACTCTGTATGCTTGAGGAACATGCATTAAGTTGTTCATGATGTTCATAATTACTTTAAATTTGTCTTTAGTCTTGATGTTCTTGTATTTGGTTTACAATTTGAAAGATGTATTGTTGGAATTTAGCTTGTACTTTTTTTGTTATTTTAATTTTATCCTTTTCATGTCAAAATATAGTTTGCAAACTTGTCCGTTCGTAACATTATACTCTCTAATTTTTGTAGCTAACCTTCTTAGTCGAAGTTTAGGTAGAAGTTTGTATTTCTAGAAAATAATAGAGTAAAAATCTACTGGGAAGACTTCTTTAAATCCTGAATGTACCTCGTTGAAATTGGACCCTAAATTTAATATACAAATTAAAGCTTATAAGTCCTATTTTTTCCATGCTTTTGGTATCTTGTATTTATTAATAGAATTCGATAGTATTGGTTGTGAAGAGATTGAACAATCATGCATTGTTTTCTAAGGTCTAAAATGTTTCGTTTGAAATAGACCATTTGAAACTCAAATCTTTCAATCTTTTAGCTTATAATCTTTCCATCTATAATTGATACTGTTGTATTTTCTTTTTCTATGTAATCTCTAACATGACTGTCTACTTTGAATTTCTATGGTTACAATTAAAAAAAATTGTTACAACTTATCAAAATGTTCACATTTTATTCAATGTAGACTAAATTAGTTAAAGCTAAAGAATACTCAAGGTCATTTCGGGGTTAATAAATTTACCTTATAGAAATTCCTTACTAATGTAATGTCTCTTTTTGCAAACACGAATGCTAACCCCGGAGCGCGCCGATGTCCAATTTCTGGGATCTAGAACATATTTGAAATTACTTTTCTGTCTCGTTACAGCTTGGATGGAAGTCATCCTAATTTTGAAAAATTCTTTATGAAATTTTTGTTCTATCCAAGGATAGAGTTTGGTAATTTTAAAGTATATAATTGTTTAAAATTACAAATGTGGAAGTATGTCAAGTGGTTGACTTGCGTTGACTGTAGTTCAAAACCAAATTTGCAAAAATGAGGTCATAGAATTAAAGAACAAAATATTTCAAAAAATCACCATGTGAAGGGAAGCTCATTTCAAATCTACTCCAACAAGTTTTACTTGAAAAATGAAAATATTTTGCTTGAAATTGATTTTTGAAGGAATTTATAGAAAAATATTGGTGAAAGCATTGGTGAATCTAACCGTACGGATGGAGTCTAATATTCAAAATTCACAACTCTTGTATTTATTAGAATCCCAAAATATTCTTTCAAATAGTACTTTATAATTAATTTTCCCAAATCGTCAATTATGGACATGATTCAAGATGCTCTAGGGCTAAATTAGGGTGACCAAAAGGGTTAAAGGATTAAAGGGTTAAATTAGGGTTAAAGGGCTAAAGGCTAATACAGCCTTTTTGAAAGCGGCCACGCGGATTAGGGCTCCACGCGCCTCCAATCCCCGAATGCCACGTGGGGAGGCCCTCAACCAGGAATCCTAACCCTCTTGCTGGATTAGGGTTGAGGCCATTTCTGGCGCGCACAACCACGGAGCTGTGAGGACGTCGTGGTGCACCGTGTCTTCCGAGCTTGTCGCCGTGTTCGAGGAAGGTGTGAGAGGAGGTGTTGTGCGTGTGGATAGTTGTGGCGTGCGAGAAGGTGTGTGCAGTTGAGTGGAGAGTTGTGTGTGAGTGCAAGTTTGAATTGTGAGTGAGTTGCGCTTCGGTTTGTTGAGCGTTGTGAGTGTTGTGTGAGCACTCCGTTGTGAGTGCTGTGAGAGAGCACCATTTTGTATTCGGAGGCGCGGCTTAGGAGAGCACTATTTTCTGTTGGGAAGTGTGGCTCAGGAGAGGGCGCCCTTTTTTCTTCGGACGTGCGGCGGCTTCGAGGTGCTTTGGTGCGCGGCATTGTCGGGCGCTTCAGCGGCTTCTCTTTCATGTGGAGATCATCCCCAGCTTGAGGTTGAGGTAAGCCGAATCTGATCATGCAGCTCTTTCTCTACATTTGTGGAGGTTCGTTGTTTGTTTCAGCATCGTGCATTGCACTATCAATGTACAGAAGTGAAGAATTTGTGTTTGTCTTGTTGCTTATTGTCATGCCCAGTATTCCTAATTATCAGTATTCATTGTGAACGGTTGCAGGACCAGGACTGAGATTGGCGGGGATTGTCAATCTTTTCCCACATTCTGAAAACAACAGCAAATCTCAGGGACGAAGGTAAGGTAATCTCTCATTGATCAGTGCATTGTGAGGTTGTAGAGGCAATCAATAAGTGAAAAAAAGCCCCCAAAAGACAATACCAGAATTAGGGTTTCCAAAAAAAAAAAGAGTTTCAGAGAGGAAACACACTACATCCCCAACAAAAACGATAACCTCGCCTCGAGGGTAACTATCCTCGAGGCGAGGATAACTAACCTCGGGTACCACCCTCCATGAATCATAGAACGCAGTAATCAGATTCAACCTTCAGAAGCAGATTAAAAGAAGTTATAGAATAAGCTCCAGTGTATCAAACAATTACTCAAATAGAAATAAAGAATGCACCAGCTATAAACAAATCACATACTATATATCCTCGAGTCGAGGATAACATACGAGAGGACAACATAAAAACTAATAGAGTGTGAATTTAGAACTTCCTCCTAAGAAATAAGTTGGGAATGATCATTGTCTCGACCCCAAACACACGTAAGAAACACAGACAGAAAGACTGACCTCCATGTAGAGTCAATTATCCTCGACTCGAGGATAGAAAAAGATAGCATCTCACAAGAATGTCATCTGTTTCATGTGCAGGTCACAAAAATGACTGAGGAAGAGAAATACGATTACTCAACCACTGTTCCATTCATAGAGCCCTTCGACATGTACATAGGTGAGGGTCCCTTCATAACAGAGATGGAGGCACTATATGGAACTCTTTGGCAGTTCAAGTCTGTCATCGACTCATGGACATTCAGTATTAACCGGTTCAAAGATTACGTGTTCCTCCGACACAAAGTGAAGAACTCAGGAATGTACGTGACTTGGAACCTTAACGAAAAGGTTGTGCTCGTGGAGCATCACCAGAAACTGTTCATAGTGATGACATTGCAAGCCTTAAACGATAAGGGTGAGGACCTGAAGCACACTCATTCACTCGTCTACTGCGAGAGTGACGAAAAAGCCGTCTTTGATCTGGAAGAGCTCATTAAGTCTCTCCGGGAAGGAAGTAATGAAGCCCTGGTGGACGAGCTCAACAACCAATTCCATCCGTGGGTTAGGAATGACGCCGGCTCTATGGCGAGAAGAATGAACATGCTCTTCCGTCGGCTTGAGAAACACGCACTCCTTCACGTAGAGAAACTTGTCAGTGCCGCGAGGGACACCACGCAGCGAAGAACGAGTGCCCAAGTCGCAAATCAGTCTGCTTCAGTTGGGAGAGGTACCTCGGCAAGTAGAGGAAGCGGAAAAGGCTCGACAAGAGCTCCAGTGCAAAAGCAAAAGCAGGCAACTCCGGCAATTGGAGAAAGCAGCAGGAAACGCCAGAAGGTTAGTGCACCAAGTCGGGCTACAGCTGCTGGGAGCTCAGGATCCGCGCTGACCACTGTGCAGACCGGATGCACTGCGGATGATGAGCCCATTGCAAAACATGAGCTTGTCGCTGCTTACCAGAAGAACTTCTGGGAGAAGTGTAAAAACTGCTTCATCTTTGATCCGCAGACGTTTCCAGTGTCCATCGACAAATGCTTTCTGGCAAGGCCAAAATACGTCATCCGTAAACTGGAGGCAAAGATTGTACATGACGTGAAGCAGCAGCTCATAAATCTGGGCGACATTAAGCAGCGTCAGACAATTTGTTTGACGCCAATGGATGTGAATAAAAGACTTCTGAAGGAGCATCCTAGGAGTTGGGATGAAATAAAGGACGGCAGCTTCTACATCATCAACGGTCAGCATAGCGTCACAACTGCAAAACAGTTGCAGCAAGGTGGCGTCTGTGATGAACGGAAGAAGGAGTTGTAGATCTGGGACGCAACGATTGTGTGGACCCTGAGCGCCGAGAAACTGACTAAAATTTCGAATTGGTACAACAAAACGAACCACCTCAAACACAGTCAACCAACATGGGGGAATCAGATATTTGCCTGTCGAGATATCTGGATTAGCATGAAACGGCCAACAGATCTGGAGTTCGAGCCCCAGAAAAGAGAGAACAAATCCGTTTGCGACAAGGACAAATATTGGGTGAGTCAGTGTTTTTTATCCTCGTCTCGAAGATAACTACAGCGTCCTTGATGTTGAGACTTGTTTCTTTGATGTCAGTTCTTGTTATGTTTACATTATCCTCGACACGAGGATAAAGGTCCTAGCTCTGTATTCAATTCTCAGATCTAACGATCGTTTTTAATACTCCCTCCCTTGCAGAAGTTCGTGGACGTAGTGCTCTGTTGTTACCAGAACATTAATCCCGAGAAGGACGGCAGTAATGTCAAGAAAGAGACCGACGTGAAGAACAAAATTCAAATAGTCACGTTAAGCGACGGTGTCTACAAAATGTGGGAGCAGTTTCTCACACGGCATATGGAGGGGTCCTTGATTGATCCGTGCACTGTCGAACCATACCGGAGTGCAAAAAAATTTAGCTTGAAAAATTTTGAGCTTAAAAGGGAATTTTTCAAGTACATGGGTCACTTTACTGACAAGGACCTGAAAGAGTATGTTATCCATCTGCTTGGCAGAACACCTGGGTGCTCGAGGAAATACCCGAAGGTGTCCATCGGGAAGACGAAGTTCGTCTGCGAAGACAATGTCTCCCACGCCGATTGGGTTGAACGTCGAAAGCGCAAGAAGGTTATTGTCGAGGAATTCATGGCCCTCGACTTGACCCTGAAATTGAAGGACATCAATGGAGATGTTGATGATGAAGTGTGGAGGGCTTGGAAACAGAAACACTTTTTCACAACCGCATCCTGGGATTTTTTGTTGAACGCCCTGCCAAACCTTTTCTTTGTGAAGCGCCTAACAAACGAGGGGAAGAAGAAAAGAGCTTTCGACTACAAGGAGAAACCATTCCCCGCGGTATATCCTTTGTTGAAGAGGTTTTTGAAAATGAAGGATTCAGTGGATCAGCTAGAAGGGGAAGTACACATCCGGGGCCACGAATGCTATCCACAAGCATTTGTGAAGAGTCATGTCTGGCCTTACCAGAAGAGGGGACTTCCTCTAGGTGTGATAGACTTCCGGCAACTTCCGAGGCCAGACGTTGGGTTAGGCCAGAATTCACCGATGTTGTCGTTGCTTAAATTCCTCGCAAACCACATGAAGTCCACTCTTTCCGGGCCAGAGATATGGTTGTGGATTCCCGGGAATTCATTTGAAGCGCAGGAGGCCGCTTCATATGCGGAGAGGCATATGAAAAAGTACGTGTTGAAGATCTCCACTTACGTTCAGTGTAAGGCGGAGAAATTGAATAACGCCACCTCTCGGGCGGTAATTCCTCCTCTCAAGCTTCTCTTCCTAATTTGTAAGGGAGAAGATGGCGCTCCAAGGGAGCATAAAGCTATCAAGAAAGTGTACGACACTTCGGAGAGCACTTTCTACACATGAATTCGCTTCAATACCGAAGCGAAGCATAGAACCCATCCGAGCGAGCTCAGAATGGAGTTCTACATTGATATTTTGCAGAATATTGCAGCACAGGGGGAGAATATCCTAAGTGTCTACGGAGGCTCAAAGTTTCTACTTGCTACCAAGGTAATTCGCCTGAGAATTTTTATCATTATCCTCGATTCGAGGATAATGTCTTTTGTTTGCCTTGTATCCTCGACTCGAAGATAGTGTCATGTGATTGCATTTAAGAATTTGCATGTACAAATCCTTCCATGTATATTTCTATTACTCTTATCCTCGATGCGAAGATAATTTGTTTTCACGGGTGTTCATGTTTTTTGTTTTGTATTGCAGATGTGTGGTATGTATTGCTATGGCATTGTAGACAGACACAACCGAGACAAACAGCTCGAGGTGGTTGAATTTGGCAATAGGGCAGACGTGAATGATTTTTTACACGACAATTCGCCATACTAGGTTAACTACGTTCGTCTACGCATGTTGCATTCGCCAGACCTGAGCTCTAATTCTTCATCAGGAGAGGAAGGTGCACGCGATACTGCGGGTGCAGAGGCTGAGGATGTGCGCATCCAGGGTGAGTCCGACCTGAACATAGACGAGTTCGGGTCTAATGCGAACATCGTCCGCAGTGGTGAACTTGAAGTTCATCCTGATGACTTCACGCTAGTACCCCGAGCACCTCCGCCACTGTCAAGTGCTAATGTAGAGTCACAAGCGGAGGTGAGGGCGGCTGACAAAGGGAAAAGACCTACAGAAGAGGTGGAGGACGAGGAGGAAGGAAAGCAGCAACCCGGGGTGAACATTGTTGACCTAAGCGATGTGGACTCATACTCTGACCTAGAGGGTTTCGATTTCTCTGGGCCAGAGATTGATACTACTACAACCTTTGGCGCAGGAGAAACTTCTAATCCAGGGTGCACTTAAGGTAACATGAGCCACGGACAACGTGCTTTGGGTCCTTTTTTGAGTCCATTTTGGAATATTTTGTAGAATATTTCATTCAAAAATGTCTCCAATTGCATTGAAAATAATTCAAAATATATTCAATTGGAATATTGATGGCAAATTCTATTCAAAAGTTCAAAAATTTCAATGAAAAGGTTTGTTATTCATCAAATAAAGCACACCACTAAGGAGTACAAAAGGACTGGTTACAATACCTTTATAAGTCCTTTTGATGTCCTCTTTTTAGTTAGAATGCATTCATATTTTGACACATAATATGTCTATATATATAAAACATTGACATATAATTTTTTTTCATTTTTTTGAATATTTGTAGTTGTTATAATGAAGATTCCATGGAAAAAAAGGTTAAAAAGCACTGGTTACGAGAATAGTGGCTCATGTTACCTTAAGTGCACCCTCCAAGGGGAGAGTCTGACGCAACTCAGGGTGAAGAAGGTGGGTGTCCTCCGAGCACTATCGCTACGGATGTCGTGGTGGTAAAAATGGAGTACAGAGATTTCTAGAAAGAGCGCGATGAAAAAAAGGCAAAGAAGAGAGAAGAAGAAGCCCAGAAGAGGGAGAAAGAGCGTCTTGAAAGAGAAGCTCTTATGGAGGAGAACAGGATCCTCAAAGAGAGGCTGTCACAGCAACAGACTCCTCATCCTCCTCCAGCATCACAACAGAGTCACGGTGATACCAGCGTAGATGTTGGTTCTTCACAAGCCTCTGAACAAATGCACTCGGTGGCCAGAGCCCAGAGTTATCCTCGTGTCGAGGATAACATTGTACCGAAGCGTGCATCACCTATCCGCGAATTCCCTAGTGCTGTCCATCTTGACTCTCAGGATCTCTTCCTGCCCCTCCATGACAAAGAGCCCAGTCTTGCAGCGGAAGTTCATGGTCATGGTAGTAGATCTGCAGATGTTGCCAATGTTGTTGACTATCCTTGAGTCGAGGATAGGCTTAACACTGAGGCTGGCAAGTCTCTCAACTCAAAGGCCTTCCCTGAGACTGAAAGGGATGTTGAAGCCTTGGGACGATCTCCATCGCCAAGGACGTCCCCCAATCGGGAGTTCATGGTGGAGTCACAGAATCCACCCGATGACGATGACGAAGAACTCGTGGACTTCGGTGGCGCTTCCGGCGACGAAGTAGAGCATCTAGCATTCGGACAGGTACCTTCTCCTCAAAAATCTGATCCCTACAGAATGACATGAGTCTATCTAGTGTTATACGATGGATGTTTGTTTATGGCTGTCATATTTGTAGTGTTAGACTCTTATACCAGTTCTTCCTGTTGACAGGAGGGAGTGGAGAGTCAGTGATTGGATGGCGTCGACAACCCTCCTAACCGTAAATCGTCCATTGTAGTATAGACGATATTAAGTGCGAATTGTAGTTTGCAGTTGTATAGAGCCGATAGGGATGAGGTAGAAATCCGAGGAATGTATCATGAATTATTCTCAAATAAATATCGTCTGCGCCATTTAGTTCAACTGGTATATGGTGAACTGATTTCGTACATGTTTTGTCCAGCAAGAAAGACGTAAAGTCCACCGTCCACTGGCACGCATACAATGTTTTAATGGACGGATTCTGCAATCGCTTAGTGGGGGTCAGTGGGGTTCGCCGTTGTATGGGTCACCTGGTTCTGCGTTTAAACAGGTAACACCATCTCTCTCGTATTTCTAATTTCATCAGATAGTATCGGGGAGGCGCGGAGAGAGTGTGCCGCGGAGTGTGCCCCCGATAGTTCCAAAACCGCGGAAGAATTGGTTGAACTTTGTGTTCGACCTGAACGGAGTTTTCTGTCATTGCGACGCTAGGTCCTTATTTAAAGGAAAAATCTCGTACCGACCCGAGGACTTCGTGTTCTCGGATCGTGATCCCACTCATTAGGAAGAAGGCAGTCTATGTTCGTCCCAATCTCTGGGAATTCTTCAGAGAGGTCAACAAGATCTCCAATCGCGTTGTTTTTTGGAGCTCCATGCTTAAGCAGACAGTCGAGCCAATCGTCACGTTTCTGTGCAAGCACAACAGGCAGCCTTTTGACGTTTTAGGTCAAGAAAATTGTAAAAAGGTTGAGCTGTGTCCCGGGAAATTCCTTGTGCAGGATGGGAACCCTTTTAAGCCCTTGTTCTTGAAAGTGCTCAACGAGCACTTGTTCACATATCCGGAGGACCCCGAGTTTTTTAACATGGACAACACCATTCTGATAGATGACTCCCCGCAAAAGGGTATTCTCAATGAGAATGGCAACGGGATTTTTTTAGAGAAATGGGATCGTCGTGAACGAGGTGACAATGTGCTCATGGGAACCTTGGCCCCTTGGCTTAAGCGCCTGCACGATGATTGCCAGCCCGGGCAACTACATGAGTATGTAGACGCGAACTGAATCGGTCAATTCCCCGTCACACCTACCTCCTATAGTGCCGACGTGCTTCTGGACGGATTTAGACAATTGGCAAAGAATTTCAGTTCTAGTTTTGTATTGCCGGGGATGAATTTAGTGATTGGGCCTAAGGGGCGGAAGAAGTAGACATCATGTCGTGCCTACTCGGTTGCAGATGTCATTGTACATAGTACATTATGAGAATGTGAACAAATTTGTAAATGTTATTCATTTGTAATATAAGGTGTTTCGATCTTCGGTTTTCATCGGTGCATTCTATTATTTCCTTGTGGCAGTGATTTTTTCTATGGCTTGGTTATCTTTGAGTCGAGGATAATGTAGGCAGCTTGTTTGCATTCTTCTATTTTCTAGGTTGGAGGATCTGTTATGCATCTTCTTCGTCGGTCCCAGCCACTAACAAGGAGTTTGTTGTCTGGATCTGACGCGACACTTTCCGTGAGGTCTGAATCCGATGGAGGCAGTTGTTTGCCGTTCGCTTATTTGAAGCCTCTTATTTTGTGCTCCGCCACGGATGCAACTTCGGCAGCCATCAATTTTTCGAAGGGGAATGTGGAAGGTGTGGTAAACAGTCCTCCTAGCAAGGGTCCGCTCAAGACTCCCGTGTGCTCACCATCACCTTTGAAGCGGACTGCGTCGACACCCAGTCGACTGCATTCGCAGTCGCCAACTCCTCATACAGAGATGACTGTGCATAGAAAATTGTATGCAGGCTTCGAAGGAGATTCTGACAATCCTCGACATAAGGATATGGTTCAGGGTGCAACTGAAGCTGCTGGTGTGGCAACCTAGAATTCACCTAAGCAGGTTCTTAAGCAAAATACGGGAAGAGGGATCTATTCAATCCCCATTTTTTTTGTTGTTTTCTTAGTTTCTACACATAATTGGGACCAAGACCGGAAACCGGAAGACCCTAGACCGTAAACCAGAAACTACGTTAAGGGACAGCGTATGAAATCCCGGATTCCGCCCACCTAGCGACCGAGACCGGATAGGTAATGAGTGGCTACCGAGTCTAGAGATCGTCGGGATCTCTCCCACGTGACCAGACTGGTTTAAACCTAACGGTCAGTAATTAATGTCGGGGGAAAAAGTATAAGACCAGGGAAGCAGGGCCAGGTCCTGCCACTTTCTTGCACGCAGTTCGAGAAAGGGTTTCCGGCCAGAGATAGAGTATTCGGTCTACAGACAGAGAGAAGGGATAGATAAACTGTCAATCCGGTCTGGTACATAGTTGAGCGAATAGCACTACGTTAGCTGACAGGTTCTTGAGCGCGGGAGGTTTAGTTAAGTTGGACCGCGCCTAGATTGTGTAGGCGTCAAGTGAGAGATGGCAGAAGAGGTGCAGGAAGGAAGGATTCTAGCCTTCCGGAATGTGAATCCGGTCGTGCCAACTGACGCACAAGACAAGAGGGAGCTGGAGGAAGACCTCAGGCAGATGGGCTGCGAGGGGTTCATGGCTCACCCCTGGAACCTGAAGGATGAGGCGATGGTGGAGGAGCTACTGGCCGGCCAGACCAACGAGTGGAAAGGGACGGTCCGGGCGCTGCCAAAGGAGTGGAGTGCAGCGATGTGGCGCAAGGTGTACGCCTTCGAGCAAGGAGGAGATGCGACGGGCACCCGGACGGACAAATTCCACCAAGGGAAGTTCCACAGGCCCACCAACCCGAAGGACGGCTTTACAGTAGCAGAGTGTGTGTCTGCTAGACACAAGAGGCTATTGCGGTTCATGATGGCGATCTTGAACCCGGATAGACCTAGTAGGATTACGGTCACCGTGGCCAACACTGTCTTTGGTGCACTATCGGGAGACAGGAAGATAGATTGGGGGTTAGTTATGAGGGACCGGATGGACCGAATGGTGAAAGGAATTGGGAAATCTAAACCCTCTCCCATTTCACCATTCCTGTTTCATCTGTATCATTCGTTAGACCTCTTGAGAGAGAAGGAGATGGAAGCTTACGAGGTAGGGGCTGCATTGATAGAGTATGAGATTGCAGACCCGGAAGTGGAAAATGACCAGGACGAGGAGGACTCCGAGGATGAGAGTCAGGAGGGGCATCAAGGAGGCACACAAGAAGTAGAGGAGGTTCCAGAGGTAGGAAGAGAGGATCCACCTCTAGAAACCCCTGTAGTAGCCGGGGAAGCCCAGAGGTTAGATCCGGTCTGGGAACAGGATCCCTTGCTAAGGATCCTGCGAGACCTGGAAGATTTCAGAAAGCACCACCTAGAGGAGAGAGGGTTATTGCGGGCCATAAGCCAAGCCTTAGGCTCTATTCCCCCCTCCAAGATCATGGAGGTGTTGGGAGAATTGATTCAGGAGGCTCATAATAGTCGGGACAGAGAGGAGGTACTCCGGCTAACAAATCAGGTCTCAGCCCTGAGGAGGGAGCTCCATCACACTCAGGAGGAGCTGGATGAAGAGAGACGACTCACCACGCAGGCCCGGAACACACTCGGAGAAATCCGAGAGTTCATCACGCATCCGGGTGAAGTCGTCAACAAAGCCATGCTTTTCGACAGGAAGGTCTTGGAAGCAGGCAAGATGGTGGGTCCTCAGATGCTTACAGCTCTGGTGGCCTACAACAAGAAAATGGAGGCAGCGTTGGAGAAGTGGCGGTCAGTAGTCACGGAGGTCCAAGCTAGTTCTGCTCCGGTCTCAGGACCGGAAGAGACAAAGATGGAGAAGGAGCAACCGAAGGATCAGCCACCACTAGCAGCTGTCGAGGTAGAAGCCGGCATATCTGAACCGGCGAAGGAAGAAGGAACCAGGACCGACGCAGTGGAGGAGGAATCTGTCCCACCGGCCCGGATTGAAGAGCCCAGGGTTTCTCAACCCGAGAAGACCAAGGAGCCGAAACCCGAGCCAATTGTGTTGAGGGAGATAATCCGGGGAACCACACCACCAAGGGAGAAGACCAAGTTCATCACCTTGTTGGATGATTCTCCAAGCAAGTCATCACCCACGGTCATCACACAACCAAAGACCGGAGGGGAAGCGAAGGCAACGGTGCAGGTCCGCTCTATACTGAAGACCGGATCTGGATCCTGGTCACCAAGCCAGGGACCAGCCCGGACTGCCGAGAGAGTGGGGGAGCAGACCCCGCAAAGCAAGATAGTGCACCACCCGCCCATCACCGGATTCAAGAAGAAGACCGCGGAGACATCCAAGGTGAAGCGGAAGAGGAGTCAGATGAGGAAGATGAGGACTCGGAGGAAGAGACCGACTCCGGTGATGAGTCGGAACAGTACTCAGATGCGGACCAGGCATTGGCAGAGACCACGAAGACCAGGGCCAGGGCGCGGGGTAAGACCAAACCGAAACCCAAGCCCATCAAGATGTACCGGTCTCCGAAGAAGCAGCCAGCCCGGAAAGGTGCGTCACCTCTCAAGAAGGCGAGGAAATAGGGGGCATTAATTACAGGTAGATAGGAAGGCGGCTAAACCAAGTTATATTTAGGTTAGGAACTTTTGAACTTAGGCCGGATCCAGATATGTAGGATCTGTGATCCTATTTTGTTGGTATTTTTGTAGTTTTGTGGAAGTCAACCTACCCAAGTTGTAGAGGAATGTGAGGTGGCATTCTTGGCGGCTGGTGTTGATTCCATTTGCACTTTTAGGTTTTCTTGCAGTTTAGTATTTAAACCCGGTTCGTAATCGAATTCGGGCGCGCATTATGTTATCTTACTTTCACAAGTTTTTGTGTTGCAAATACAAGTCAGAACCTTTCTGATTCACTCTGAAGTGGACTGTGTGCATGAGACCTTGTCAAAGTCTTATGGTGATGGTTAGGATTGCAACCTTGTGTGGATAAGTGTGTGCCTGGATGGTCAGTTTATCCGGTCTCTGGACTTAAAGTGAATTCGGTTTTGATAGGGAATTTGTGCAGGATCCCACAGTGCTTTCTGAAACTGGTCTAGGGAGTATTTGATAGAGATAGACACTTGTAGAGTCTAGGTTTGAGATCGGGAGCGTCCGGCCAAATGCCAACTGAATGGTGATCCGGTCTCTGTAGAAGAAAGAAGGACTAAGTGAGGAAATTCAACTCTCTTGCATAAGTTACCGCCCTTATTCTACCAGGGATTAGACTAACTGGTTCTTCCGTCGTTGTAGTCTTTGTTAGGATTAGGCAGGAGTGCTTGCGTGACCTGCTGGGTCGGATTAGTCCCGGTCCAGTTGTGAGGTATTCCGGTCTGTTTGTAGTAGTAGTTTCTTTTTACTTATAAGTGGAACTTCTGACACTTTAAAACTTGAAGGGTAGGAGTAAGCTTCCTTCCTAAACGCCCAAACAAGCAGATCCCTCTTGTTATCGAGGTTAAACTTACACTTGGTTACTATACTAGGGATTGGACCAGCTACTAGTATCCGGTCTTTAGTCCCATATCTAGTGAGCGTAAGCATCAAGGTGGTGAACATACAGGTATAGATAGATAGACTTAGTTTGGAAGGATAAAGGATTGATCTGGTAATCAGGTCCAAGGAAATCTTAGGAACGTTGGAGACCAAGACCGGATCAGTCTTTCGCTTGGGTTTTGTTGTGATAACCACTAACGTATTCCGGTCTTTCGTCAACTTTCGACCAAATCTCTTGGGAACGATACACGAGTCACTTTAAGGCTAATTTAGTGCATTCTAAAGCCTTAGAGAAGGAATTGTGCTTTCCTGTGCTACGACAGCTGGTCTTAACAGCGATCTTGGCGATGATTCTACTGGAGGGGGACGTAAGAGGAAGGTCGCGCTTGTTACAAGGAGTGCAGCTGACGGCCCGCAAATTCAAGGCATTGTCGGAACTCCTCTATCAAAGTTTGTGAGAGGTGGATCTTCATCTTCTCTTGTATCTGTAACTCGCACAACAGTTATCGGAGACTGTCGTCCATCAAAGGACGTACGGTCAATTACTACTGTAGATCCGTACATAAACAGTCTCAACAAATCGCTACTGAAGCCGCCTCTTCGGAGTTCTCGATCTCTTTCAAGCTCTGATATTCTATGAAGTGAACGCAAGCGGAGGAAAGAGGCTAGCGAACTACTTAGGATGGGGATGTGGGGTGTTCCTTGTGCATCTGAACAACCCAGGCCTTCCCGTCATGAGGATATCTTTAGAGGGTTGGCCAAGCTCAAAGCTTTAGAGGCCACAAATAGTAGTTCTCCAAACAAGTACATTGGTTAAAGGATTAATTCATGTCACAACCAGAGGCTTCCCAAAAACTTTGCGTCTATTAATAGAAATGAGTTTAGATACGCAAGTCACTTTTATTTTTGCACAATATAAGTCTTAATGAGCACATGTCTCTACATTCCTACACAAATACATCAATCAATCATTAGAATTATCGGTATAATTCATTTCTTAGGAAGTGAAGTATATAGACATGTGAGATAAATTGTTTCATTTGTACATGGGTTCCCAAGGAAATTCATGCCCTTCAATGTAAATTGACCATTTATAAATGTTAAATACTTTTTGACCTCCCAAATGGATTTTACTTCATATGGCTTTCATCTCTTCTTGTTGTAGTGTTTTCTTGTTCTATGGTGTTTTCACATGATACATGGTTTGTAGACATAGGCTCCATTGCATTTATCTTTGCCTTCAACAACTTATCTTTGAAGTGAAGGGAACTTAAGGTCTCAATATAGCCATTTTTTCTCAATTTAACGAATACGGCCTTATAACTTTGGCCATGCCACAAATGCTAAATATCAACTAGCGTTTAAAATGATCATGAATTATTTCCCAAGAATATTTTAGAACATATTGATCTCCTGGCAAATAAACCACCAGAGCTCAAGAATGTTAGGTTGAAGGGAACAGTTATGCTATATTTACCGATGTAAAGAGGTGTGATGAGATGAATACTTTTCTCAATAACTGGAGAACTTCCCTCAAATCTTGGTTCAACCAAGGTTTTGTACCAGAATTCTAATAGATTGAATACTGGCATTCCAAAAATCTGCAAATTAATCAATATAGGTGTCACGGCATGTTACTTGTTTCATTAAAAGAAAATTATATCATATGACCTATATCATAGGTCATGAAGTTATTAGTATCAGGGTGAATGCACGAAACACCTGTACTATTTGTTGCGTTTTTTTGGGTTGACCGCTTTAAGATGGCTCTAACTTTTCAATAAAAAACTAAGTGCCCAAAATTAAAAAAAATATTCCTAGATATCTTGACTCTCATTATTATCCTTATTTTTTACAAATTTAAAAAAATCATTTGATATTTAAAATTCAATTTTGTTAATTTGTCACACTTTGACATTGTGGGGTTTTTAGTACTATTTAGAACCCAAAAAATCGAATTTTGAGCTGAATATTTGAGTGGATATTCTACTAGTAAACTTATAGCTTATTTCCAAAGAAATTTTAAAAATAGTCATTCTTTTGATGTGTAGAAGTCTACAAAGAGATTTTCTTTCTACTTGCTTTTTGAAACATATAAAACATTCTTTTGGTGATTTTCTTGGTCAAGCCTTATCACCAAAAAGTCTTCTCAAATGGCCAATTTTTAGATTTCATTAAATTTGTTTTTTCTATTTTTTACAAATTAAAATGTTAAAGTTGTATTTTTCTTCACTAGAATTTTGGACATAGAACACATAGAATTCCGGTGAAGAAAATACATACTTCAATGTTTTAATTAATAAAAAATAAAAATAAAAATTTAAAATAAAAATAAAAATTGGCCATTTGAGAAGACTTTTTGGTGATAAGGCTTGACCAAGAAAATCACCAAAAAAATGTTTTACATGTTTCAAAAAGCAAGCAGAAAAAAGGTCTCTTTGTAAACTTCTACACCACATGAAAATGACTATTTTTGAAATTCCTTTTGAGATAAGCTATAATTCTACTAAGAAAACATCCTCTCAAAATTTTAGCTCAAAATTCATTTTTTTGGGTTCTAAATAGTACTAAAAACCCCTAAATTGGAATGTGTGACAAAAAATCGGGGGCTATTTAAAAATAGTAAAATATTTTTTTTAAATTCTCAAAAATTCTGAATGATGTATAATAGTTATGAGTACCCATTTAAAAAAATTTGAATCATTTGGAGCTAAAAAACAAAATTTATGGCTAAAAAACTAGTCACCACAAAACATGATGCAACACAGCAGTACAAGTGTTTCTTGCAATCACCCATCAAACTCTTTAGTCACTCTAATTATAATTTTTAGTGATTTTGGATTTATATTCTAGCAAATGGATTGATTTTTTTCTTTTCATAAGCTTTAAATTACCTAAACACTATGGATGCGACAACCACCATTTAGAGTTTCTCCATGGTAAGTTGAAAGGTCAAATACTTGTATAACTGAGTCCATTGAAAATGTGTTTTTGTAAACCAAGTAATTATGAAAACTTCCAAAGTTGAAGTGTCGTGCAACTGGTACCTGATAGGCTCCAATGAGGTGAATGATCAGCATGAAGTTGGCTGTAGTAATCAATTCATTCGAGGCTCCTGTCTGGTACTGGAGGAAACTTAATGCATTTTGGCTTATTTGATTACCATAAACCCCATAAAACGCAATCCCCATGGGCAGGTAGCACATTGCAACCACCACATAAGTAATCTTCACTGCACGCAACATCTCTGGCTCGGAGGTTCTTGTAGGAGTGGACGGTAATCCGTTTTGAATCTCCAGAACCACATTATGAGCCGCATATGCAAAGGCGACAACTCCAATTGCATTAAAAGCTCTGAATACCTGCTCTGTATGACTCAATTTTAGATGATCCAACGAATTTGATGTTGAATTTGACACACAGTGATCCACTAGTAGATACCCTGGTCGTGTGTTATTAACAGGAGTGTGTAAGCCACTTGCGGAATGCCATTGGTCTTTGGGGCCAACAACAGAAACAACCGTAACCCAAGCAATTGTAGAATAGCTGTGAACATGCACACCCAAATAGGATGAAGAATTTGTTAGCATAATTAACAACGTGGGTCACAAATCACAACTAAGTTCACAGCTTGTGTCTCAAGCACAATCGATCTACAGCTAATGCGAGTGCCCTCGCTCTGAACTGACAGCCCTCACAGCCCTTCAGGATCTACTGAATATCCAACATTGTGGACAGTGGACTGTAATGGTCAAATAATATGTTGTCAAAATATAACTTTGGATACAGAAAATGACAATTTAACAATTTTATCGGTGAAAATTAATCTATATGCTGGAATCATATATGTTTTCTAGCATATTGAAAAATACTTATACGGTTATACTTGCTTTCAATAAAAGGTGGAATAAGTGAAAGCTTACCAGATTGACATAATTGCCGCAATTACAACAATCCATTTTAGAGATTCGAAAGTTGGCTCCTTAAGAGAGAGGAGTATTTGAATGGCAGAAAAGACTGCAAACCAAACAAATATGTGAATTGGACGGTGAGGGTTGCATGATCCCGCGAAGTTGTCATATATACGGTTCATAGCCTCTCCAGCGGCAACCGTGTATAAGACGTCTAGGCTCATTTCTACGATCATTTGCAGTGGCACAATGATCCAGAGACCAGCTCTCTCTCCAAATGCTCTTTGCCCAAGTTTGTAGTAGGTGTCATATCGAATCGTCCCGTTCTCGTTATACTCAAATTCATGTAACTTGGTCAACTGCTGCAGTGTGAAGTAGGTGATCACCAATGCTAGGAGGAGAATCACCACTCTAGGACCCTTGCACAGTATGACAAGGAGAGTAAAACAGACAAGCTGTTCAAAAGAACCTGCAACAACTCTCAAGTTGAATACACCAAGATTCTGCATCAATGGATAAGGTCATCTCTACATATGACAAAACATTGATGAATTATAGGTCCGATCTACTTGAATTTCAAGGGTTCGAACCATGTCAGGAACACCATAGCTTGGGGTAGCCCCAGCACTCCCACCCCGACAATGGCCGTGATGTTGTACGCAGAGGCTATCCACATGGCGCCCGATATGGCGAAAGCTCTCTCAAATAGGTGGTCGTCATTGTGGCCATGGAGGGGGTTCGTCGAATCCTGGTCAACCTGGCCATCATTATACCTGTCGTAGTACAGGAAAGTACAATTCCTTCTCTAAGGCGTTAGAATGTACTAAATTAGCCTTAAAGTGACTTGTGTATCGTTCCCAAAGGATTTGGTCGAAAGCTGACGAAAGACCGGAATACATTAGTGGTTATCACAACAAAACCCCAAGCAAAAGACTGATCCGATCTGGGTCTCCAAAGTTCCTAAGATTTCCTTGGACCTGATTACCAGATCAATCCTTTATCCTTCAAAACTAAGTCTATCTATTTATACCAGTATGTTTACCACCTTTATGCTTATCCTCACTAGATATGGGACTAAAGACCGGATACTAGTAGTTGGTCCAGTCCCTAGTATAGTAACCAAGTGTAAGTTTTACCTCGATAACAAGAGGGATCTGCTTGTTTGGGCGTTTAGGAAGGAAGCTTACTCCTACCCTTCAAGTTTTAAAGTGTCAGAAGTTCCACTTATAAGTAAAAAGAAACTACTACTACAAACAGACCGGAATACCTCACAACTAGACCGGGACTAATCCGACCCAGCAGGTCACGCAAGCACTCCTACCTAATCCTAACAAAGACTACAACGACGGAGTACCCAGTTAGTCTAATCCTTGGTAGAATAAGGGCGATAGCTTATGCAAGAGAACTGAATTTCCTCACTTAGTCCTTCTTTCTTCTACAGAGACCAGATCACCATTCAGTTGGCATTTGGCCGGACGCTCCCGATCTCAAACCCAGACTCTATAAGTGTCTATCTCTATCGAATACTCCCTAGACCTGTTCCAGAAAACACTGTGGGATCCTGCACAAATTCCCTATCAAAACCGAATTCACTTTAAGTCCAGAGACCGGATAAACTGAACATCCGGGCACACACTTATCCACACAAGGCTGCAATCCTAACCATCACCATAAGACTTTGACAAGGTCCCATGCACACAGTCCACTTCAGAGTGAATCAGAAAGGTTCTGACTTGTATTTGCAACACAAAAACTTGTGAAAGTAAGATAACATAATGCGCGTCCGGATTCAATTACGAACCGGGGTTTATTTACTAAACTACAAGAAAACCTAAAAGTGCAAATGGAATCAACACCAGCCGCCAAGAATGCCACGTAACATTCCTCTACAACTTGGGCGGGTTGACTTCCACAAAACTACAAAAATACCAACAAAATAGGATCACAGATCCTACGTATCTGGATCCGGTCTAAGTTCAAAAGTTCCTAACCTAAATATATCCTGGTTTAGCCACCTTCCTATCTACCTGAATTTAATGCTCCCTATTTCCTCGCCCTCTTGACAGGCGATGCACCCTTCCGGGCTGGCTGCTTCTTCGGAGACCGGTACATCTTGACGGGTCGCGGCTTTGGCTTGGTCTTACCCCGCGCCTTGGCCCTGGTCTTCGTGGTCTCCGCCAATGCCTGGTCCGCATCTGAGTACTGTTCCGACTCATCACCGGAGTCGGTCTCTTCCTCTGAGTCCTCATCTTCTTCATCTGACTCCTCTTCCTCTTCACCCCGGGCCTTCCACTTCACCTTGGATGTCTCCGCGGTCTTCTTCTTGAATCCGGTGATGGGCGGGTGGTGCACTATCTTGCTTTGTGGGGTCTGCTCTTCCATTTTCTCGGCAGTCCGGGCTGGTCCCTTGCTTGGTGACCCGGATCCAGATCCGCTCTTCAATATAGAGCGGACCTGCACCATTGCCTTTGCTTCCCCTCCGGTCTTTGGTTGTGTGAAGACCGTGGGTGACGACTTGCTTGGAGAATCATCCAGCAAGGTGATGAACTTGGTCTTCCCCTTGGTGGTGTCGTTCCCCGGATTATTTCCCTCAACACAATCGGCTCGGGTTCCGGCTCCTTGGTCTTCTCGGGTTGAGAAACCCTGGGCTCTTCAATCCGGGTCGGTGGGACAAGTTCTTCCGCCACTACTTCGGTCTTGGTCTCCTCTTCCTTCGCCGGATCGGATGGGCCGGCTTCTACCTCGACAGCTACTGGTGGTGGCTGATCCTTCGGCTGCTCCTCCTCCATCTTTGGCTCTTCCAGTCCTGAGACCGGAGCAGAACTAACTTGGACCTCTGTGACTACTGACCGCCACTTCTCCAGTGCTGCCTCCATTTTCTTGTTGTAGGCCACTAGAGCTGTAAGCATCTGGGGACCCACCATCTTGCCTGCTTCCAAGACCTTCCTGTCGAAAAGCATGGCTTTGTTGACGACCTCGCCCGGATGCGTGATGAACTCTCGGATTTCTCCGAGTGTGTTCCGGGCCTGCGTGGTGAGGCGTCTCTCTTCATCCAGCTCCTCCTGAGTGTGATGGAGCTCCCTCCTCAGGGCTGAGACCTGATTTGTTAGCCGGAGTACCTCCTCTCTGTCCCGACTATCATGAGCTTCCTGAATCAATTCTCCCAACACCTCCATGATCTTGGAGGGAGGGATAGAGCCTAGGGCTTGGCTTATGCCCCGCAACAACCCTCTCTCCTCCAGGTGGTGCTTTCTGAAATCCTCCAGGTCTCGCAGGATCCTTAGCAAGGGATCCTATTCCCAGACCGGATCTAACCTCTGGGCTTCCCCGGCTACTACAGGGGTTTCTAGAGGTGGATCCTCCCTTCCTACCTCTGGAACCTCGTCTATCTCCTGTGTGCCTCCATGATGCCCCTCCTGACTCTCATCCTCGGAGTCCTCCTCATCTTGGTCATTTTCAGCTTCCGGGTCTGCAATCTCATACTCTATCAATGCAGCCCCTACCTCGTAAGCTTCCATCTCCTTCTCTCGTAAGAGGTCTAACGAATGATACAGATGAAACAGGAATGGTGAAATGGGAGAGGGTTTAGATTTCCCAATTCCTTTCACCATTCGGTCCATCCGGTCCCTCATAACTAACCCCCAATCTATCTTCCTGTCTCCCGACAGCGCACCAAAGACGGTGTTGGCTACGGTGACCGTAATTCTACTAGGTCTATCCGGGTTCAAGATCGCCATCATGAACCGCAGTAGCCTCTTGTATCTAGCAGACACACACTCTGCTACCGTAAAGCCGTCCTTCGAGTTGGTGGGCCTGCGGAACTTCCCTTGGTGGAATTTGTCCGTCCGGGTGCCCGTCGCATCTCCGCCTTGCTCGAAGGCGTACACCTTGCGCCACATCGCCGCACTCCACTCCTTTGGCAGCGCCCGGACTGTCCCCTTCCACTCGTTGGTCTGGCCGGCCAGTAGCTCTTCCACCATCGCCTCATCCTTCAGGTTTCAGGGATGAGCCATGAACCCCTCGCAGCCCATCTGCCTGAGGTCTTCCTCCAGCTCCCGCTTGTCTTGTGCGTCAGTTGGCACGACCGGATTCACATTCCGGAAGGCTAGAATCCTTCCTTCCTGTACCTCTTTTGCCATCTCTCACTTGACGCCTACACAATCTAGGCGCGGTCCAACTTGACTGAACCTCCCGCGCTCAAGAGCTTGTCAGCTAGCGTAGTGCTAATCGCTCAACTATGTACCAGACCGGATTGACAGATTATCTATCCCTTCTCTCTGTCTGTAGACCGAATACTCTATCTCCAGCCGGAAACCCTTTCTCGAACTGCGTGCAAGAAAGTGGTAGGACCTGGCCCTGCTTCCCTGGTCTTATACTTTTCCCCCCCGGCATTAATTACTGACCGTTAGGTTTAAACCAGTCTGGTCACGTGGGAGAGATCCTGACGATCTCTAGACTTGGTAGCCACTCATTGCCTATCCGGTCTCGGTCGCTAGGTGGGCGGAATCCGGGATTTCTTACGCTGTCCCTTAACGTAGTTTCTGGTTTACGGTCTGGAGTTTCCCGGTTTACGGTCTTGGTCCTAATTGTGCGCAACAACTAAGAAAACAACAAAAAAAATGGGGATTGAATAGATCCCTCTTCCCGTATTTTGCTTAAGAACCCGCTTAGGTGAATTCTAGGTTGCCACAATACCCCTGCAACGAGTACAGGCAGCATCTCTCGGGTAAGAGTTAGGAAGTCGTCGACACACTTCTCATTTAAGGTGAACTTGCAAAAAACCCTCCAGAAATCACTTGTGATGTGCATGCTAGTCTGCATTCTGGGAAGAGACTAAACAACACGGACTGGGTATTACAACCAGCGGCCCAACTTTGGTGCTGAACTATCTCCTCATTTTGAACACAATTTTGCAAGCACAAAGCTACAAACATCTATCATCTACTAGAGTTGGTTTGCCGACAGAAGAATACATTCGTATCTCCAGGTGTGGAAGGCCTCAATGCTAACTCGATTTCCGTATCACCCATTCACCCCAGCTATTGCTATATATTCTTCTGCAAATGTACTGTGTCGAGTGATTGCTAGCTATAGAATTTAATGATAGAACTGATCTTGCAGCCACTCCACACTTTACCATTGTGAAACTGATGGAGTACGGCGCCCTGATCAACTAGCTAGCCTCACAGGATTTAACACCTCAGTTCCTCTGACTTATGCCTTCAAACTCCCTGCTGTGGTTCCTGCAAAGGAACTTCTAGAAAGGAGCTTAAGGTTACTCGCTCAGAAGTCTGTACACTTCCATAAAGAACCTAGCTTATCTCACACCATATTTGAACTGACCCCATCACTCGGCCGCTTTGGAAAATGCTGAAATTTTCTATTTTCCACGGATGATAAAATTTGCATGTTCTGAATCATATTTGCAAGCAGAGGCCCCAACTAAAATTAGCTAGGAGGGGTCTACAAGGTAGCACAAAACAGGAGGCTATTTATTTTGCTTGCACCTCTGGAATGACTTGGTGTGGCCCACTGAGTGGCCGAGCGAGGGGGCCAGTTCACCCTGACCGTATGATTAGGCGAGACGTTATTACTAACGTACCCCCATCGAGCAGTTCACGCGGCCTCCACAAGTTTTTTTGTTTTTTTATACAACTAAAGGAAACATTTACTGCAAGAATAAGACAAACAACACTCAGCTGCAAGCGGCCTAGGCAGAACCAGCAATTAGAATTAGTGCTACCTATGTTTAGTGGGGCGGTGGCCCCCAGCACGGCGTGAGCCGCGCTGAAGACCACCGATAATCTAAGGAGGTTTAAAAATGAATTCCGCTCTGAGTCCAGCTAAACGCCACCAAGGATTGCCGTCAACCAAATCAGCAACAAGTCCCTGTCTACACAACCGTTTCTTGAGATAGAGTCAGGCTTTTTCTTCATGGTCGCCACAAGTTTCGTCGGAGCGTGCACCCCAATAAATCTCTAAAAGGAGGATTTCAGGGGAGGTATGATCATCATGATCTCTTATTTTATTGATGAACTTACATTAGGGGTTGTCACGGCACCTCCAGGTTCCAGATTTTCCCAGGGAATGGAAGGAAAAAGTGAGCCAATCGGGTTGCTGGATGCCGGAGGTGCCGTGACACCCCTTCCCAAGGTAGAAGATGAACCCTGAGGTTTGTTTACCTCTCACAGACGTGGTTGAAAATGTGTGCACGCTTGAGTGCAGCGGAGGGACAAGAAAAGTACCACAGTAGGGTGAAACTGCGAGCGGAAGATCAAATTTTCCCAGGGAATGAATCCCAGGGAACGATTAAGCACCCGCGGAGGTGAAGAGAGCTACAGTGATTTTCCCAGGGAATGAATCCCAGGCTTGACACGGAAGACAAATGGAAACCTGCTGTGTAGACGTTCCCAAGGAATTCCACAACAGTGAAGGTGCCGTGACAACCCCTATTATTGTAGTGTCGGTACAGACAAAGCTACTCAACAGCCAGGACTCGGGAGGCGGGAGCAGTGCAACTGGGAGGACGTTAAACACCCCCCTCGAACTTCTCGGGGTCCTCCGTGGTAGTGGGGTAGGCCCACGCTGCCAAGCTGCCCTCTGCTACGTGCTCGGACTGCCCCACGTTGGTTTCGTCCATCGGTTCTCGTTGTCCTCGCTCCCTCCTGCCTCAAACTGCCGTATGCGGAGCAGCTCTCCCGCTCTCCCGAAATTTCAAAAAAGCACAACCAGTGCCCATTGTTGCTCGTGCTGTGCTCCGCAGTTAATTGTATACCAAACTTTCAAGCCAGGGACTCCGACTGATCAAGGTGGTTATTGTCTGCCTTCCAGATTTGGTCAATTATTGATAAGTGAGAGTTTGTCCCCTTCTTGACTGTACGACTGGATACAATTGAACCCATTCTCCGATTTTATTTCACCCAGTCTGCACGGGCAGTGTCCTCTCCTTTTGCAGAGGAGATGGATGTGAAGCAAGAAATGTTGCAAAATCTTAATGCAATAAAAGGAAGAATCAACTACAAACGAGGGCTATGATGATTTCATATATACATAAAAGAGCAACGCAGTCAAGCATTGAAGCAAGACACAATCGAGAGGCCTACGGGCCTTCAGATGGAACTGAAGTTCACCTCCTGAGACAGCTGGTTGCATAGAAATTTTATTAAATTTTGATCACTTTCCAATCTCAATGAATCCTTGGCGATCACAAGACAGTAAATGGCTCCAGACGATTTGTCTACTTAGTGAAGATTTTATCGATTGAATTGACCTCTCAAATTGCGAGAGAAAATATTTCCGATGTGCACAAGCTGTAAAATTTTGGTGTGAAAGAGTTGGACGGACAAGGTTCATTTCTACTACAGCGTCACAACTATGTCAGGTTAGAGGTCCATGAATCGTTCACTTAAGAGCTAAATCTAAATTTTGGGAGGTGAAACATCTTGGAATATTTTTCAGGAAATATCACTTAAGAGACGAATGGGATTGGCATCAAAACCATATCATTTCATGTTTACTGCAGCTTTGTGGGATTATTTTTTTGGCACCCCATTGCAACCAAGTCATATCATTTTGTAAACTCCACTGATCAGCAGCTGCTGCGCTTCTAGAAACCAAAAGGGACGGGGATAATGAAAAGGAGGAAATGATAACCACCTTCCTCAGTTGGAGTTCTCTGGCTTGAAAGTTTGGTATACAATTAATTCCGGTCTCCGGAGCGCAGCACAAGCACGACTGCGGAGACAATGAACGTGTACAACTTCAACTCGCATCAATAAAGAGCAATACTGTACTTGAACGCGATGCAAGCAAACGATCCAAAGTTAGCGCGAGAAACAATGGGCACTAGTTGTGTTTTTTTGAATTTGAGAGAGGGGAGGCGGGAGAGCGGGAGAGCTGCTTCGGACACGGCAGTTCGAGGCGGGAGGGAGCGGAGGACGACGAGAACCGACGGACGAAACCAACGCTGGGCAGTCCGAGCACGGGGCAGAGGGCAGCGTGGGCCTGGCCCATTGCCACGGAGGACCCCAAGAAGTTTGAGGGGCAGGTGTTTAACGTCCTCTGGAGAACTGAAGGTTATTGGACATGAATATCAAGTGAGTGCCACATGTCATCTTGTGATTGGTGTGTAGTGAGGTGAATCGCTTGAGAATCTGTCGTGAAAATTCAATATTCGGCACTCAGACGGCCAGATCTTCCACGTCTAAGAAAGCCGGGGCTGCCAGTCCCAGCCCCAGGGGATGCAGCAGTCGCTGCCAGTTCCTCCATCGCATTCAAAGTAAAGACTTAAAGCAAAGGCAAATTGGACGCCACTCCAACTGCGAATTTCCGTCACGCAGCACGAAGTGCGGTGCCTCGACCACGGGAATCGAGGCAGAGGTCAATCGAGGGGGCGGAATTTCCCGAAGACGCGTGGGGGAGTGACTATGTCGGCCAAACGGAGCCCGAAGCGAACGATGACGGTCGTGGAGGGCGACGGAAGGGCGACGGAAGGGGGGAGGGGAGGGAAGGGAAGGGACTTTGAAACAATGCTGCGGATACTAAGTGTTCGATAGATGATAGAATTTTTTCGCATGGAAGACAGAAATGCAATTGTTCATCCTTGAAAATTTCGTGTAAAAAGGAGAGGTCATGAATAATAGTTTGGTCTCCAATGGGTACTTTTGAATTTTTTTTGCATGGAAGACAAAAATGCAATTGTTCATCCTTGAACATTTTGTGTAAAAAGGAGAGGTCGTGAATAGTAGTTTGGTCTCCAATGGGTACTTTTGAATTTTTTTTTATAGTAAATGATGTGCACTATTGCAAAAGGAATGATATCCACGGAAACTAGCAACGATCCTAGAACGAGTTAAGCATATTTTAGCCAAATGTTCATTTTCAAAGGAGTTTTTTGGAATGTAGAGTGAAGGCATACATAATATTGGTAAACCAACAAGTTAGGTCTTCCCCAGGTCGAGGCATTATTCTCCCCTGTATACCTAGGGGAAACTTCAGTTACAATACATGGAAGATCATTGTCTGGCTATAATCTATATTGCAGGGTTGTTAGAGTTTCTGGAGACTCATTGGTCTAGCAAATATGAAGGACTCCTGATTGGAGGGGGGGAGGGGCAAAAGGGACCCCATAAAAAACATTAATAATGTTATGTGATGAAATTAAGGAGCAACCGAGAAGAATTTAGCTAGTTTTGGGATCACTGCTCCAGTGATCCCAAAACTGGCTAAATTTTGCTTGATTGCTATTTAATTTCTTCATGCCCTCAATGTACGTAAATTCAAGAAAAATCTTTCAAAAATCAACATTTGGCTAAAAACCTTGAAGCCCTTTGGAGATCATGGCACTGGAGCCCAGCCAGTCCTTCCAAGGGTTAAGGTAGACAGACCCATACCCATCTGTTTAAACAGATCGTGTATTGGGAGGAATCTAGGAGGTTGGGAACAATATTCAGAGGATCAGCCTTTTTATAGATAGGTTGAAGATGCAAAAAAAATCCAGAAAAACAGCAAGCAAAATACTTTATTTCAGGTTTAAAGGTAGGATTCATAGGCTCCTATAATCAGCCGTAGACTGTTCTATGGCAGCCAATGCTTGTTTTGAAACTCAACACTTTCCTCACAAGTTCCTGAGCACTAATGAAGGCAAAAACCTACCCATGCTACACCCTATTCCGACCCATATTAGCCTTTGAATTGTGCGCTGTGTGGTGCCAGAGTCGCAAGCTAGGCAAACCCAAGTCCGTCAACATTACTACGACAGGCTGTCTGTTTTGAAATTGTAACTCGTGCCTTCAATGTGCCATATCCAACTAATTTGGCGCGCTTCCCAGCCATTCTCTTTGCTTGCACTGGCCGTTGAAGTAGCCGTTGTTCTCGTGATGAACTTCCATCAGTAACTTCCTGTGCTTGCTAAGCTTCAGTGAACTCATTGAGATCATTCAGTTGCCCAGTTAGGATCGCTGCGATGCACCCAAGGTGGAGGAATTGTTTGCAATACCGCGTCGAGTGGACAACCTGCACGCTTCGCTTGCAATTGAGCCATTGCAATAGCTTGGTTACGACGACATATGGGAGGACAGTAAGTTAGAAATTTCCCTGCATATTGTCCAGGAAGGGGAGGTGTCCACGATTTGATACGGCGATGGAGTTCGTCTCCTGCTTTCGCAACTACTGCTGCAGACCACTTTTCTTTGAAGGCTTTGCGAGCAATAGCGTCTTCTTGTCTTTTCTTCTTCGTAGCTTCTTTAAGGTTTTTGTCGTGAATCCGTTGTTCTTTCGCAAGGTCCGCCTCCCTCCTCCTCTGCTCTCTTGCTTTTTGCGCCTCTGCCTTCAAGCGTGCTTTCTCCTCCATAGATCATAAATAATCTTCACTTGTCATTATAATGGATTTAGAATAATCGATAATGGGATCTGTTCTTTGGCTCCTTCGTGCAGGTACATGAACCTCTAGGAGTTGAAAGAAATTCGGCAGCGTTGAAGACTGCTCTCCTCCTGCTGGCACCATGGCTTCACCAGCGTCATCAGAGTCGGAGGACATGCTTGCATCAGCGACTTCGGGACTGTTGATGAAGAAATGTTGTTGCTGCCGTTGGGAATCGATGATGCGCTCACCGAGAATCTCTTGCAAACCTGCATCGTCGGCAGGTATGTTTTCGTCTTCATCTTCTTTATCGCTACCTGCTTCAGAGTGTGATTGTAGCAATCCATTGCCATCCATAGTGTGCATTTCTTGATCTTCATCCCTATCACTTTCAATGCTGTCATGAACATCTACAGGCATTGATAGACTTCCTCCTGCAATGAAATTATTCTCACGCCCTGGAAGTTCTGTAGGCATATGGAACTGTCGACTGGGACCCATCTTATTTTCTAAAGCCTGGAGATTGTAAGGCCATATTCCAGTGCTAGCAAAGCCTTTTTGGATGTTCAATATAGTCAGAGCTCTCTTCAGTGCCAAATCTACCCATTGTGCTAAGTCCTCTTTCTGAGCAGCTCTTCCTCTATTCTGTAGTGTCCAGGCATCCCTGTAGCCACGGAAGGCGCACTTGAAGGGACGAAATACACTTACATCTAAAGGTTGGAGTCTGTAGCTAGTATGAGATGGAAGAGTTAAGACATCTAAACCAACGGCAGATGCCTTGTGCACCACCTCTAAAGTGACGTGCAATCCATGTCCGTCTAGTATCAATAAGTGTCTGTTGGTTGGAGAAATACCTCCACGACCTTCAAGTGATTTCACAAAATGTGAAATCTAAGACAAGAATAAATGACCAGTCATCCAAGCTTTTGCTTGCATGGCCATTGTTGAATTTGGCTCACACTTCTCTATATAATTCCTTCTCATGCGCTTACCTCGGAAGATATAGAAGTGTGGAATATACTCACCACTGGCATTGACACATGCAAGAACGCTGAGCCACTCCCGTTGGTCTGGGATGATGCTGTGGACAGATCGAGAGCCCTGCTTTGCAAAAACTAAGGTACCACCACCGTTCCTTCCAGCCTGTGCTCCTGTCTCATCACAATTCCAGACATGATTTTCGTCATAGCCATGTTGTGTGTACAAGGTGTTGAGATTGTGATAAAATGATGCAACATTTTGTGGACATAAACCTCTTGCTCGGTTTGTCTCTAGGCCTTGACAGGAACGCAGCACGAGATCGGGATGTCGATGACGCCACCACCGCAGCCAACCATCACCAGGGATGCCATTTCGGAACGGAGTCTCCCGAGTCTGTACAAGCTCTGCAACTTTCAGACGTAGTTGTGCAATGGTAAGAGGATAGCCAAGATCTTGCATTTGCAAAAGGTACCGCTCTATTTCTTCTTCCTCTTGAACGGTCAAAACACCTTGTCGACCACGCTTCCTAGTCAAAGTGTGTCCATATAGGTGATCTCGGAGTGAAGATGCTGGAATGCCGTAATGTCTTGCCACAGTCCGTAGTCATCCGCCTTGTTCAACTGCTTTGAAAGCCAACTTAAGCATGCCGTTGGACCATGGCACCACGCTCCTTGTCGCTGTTTCGTTGTCGATGGAGATTGTCGATGCATATCTCGGGTTGGCTCGATGTTAACATCTTCCAGTGTTTGCCCATGCAGCCGTGTGCATGGCCTCTCTGAAGAACTCGCCATACTCAGACCCCTGTTTTGAACTTCCGCCAGGAGTTACCTGGCCCCAACCAATGGAGACATGCAAAGAATTTTGATCGTGTTAGGGTTTCGTTTCTGTAATTTGATCTTTGGAAGGCAACATGTTATTCATTTTTAATAGATCAATGTGCATGCAGGTAAGATCCAAGGTGAGATATCAATTTCTTCAGAAGGCAGATCATGAGAATGAATTAGCATGCAATGATTTATAGAACTGGTTTCTAGATTTCTAGACAGAAGATCGATCAACGAACTCTCTGATCTAATTCATGTTATCGATGCTAGTTGTGAAGACCACAAGCATTAGAATTTAATAATTACATTTACCTTCTATTTTGTTGTCATACATGTAATCTACTTTAAATAATGCATTCCAAACTAGTTTTGTGCACTCAAAAAGTAATCATGGTGCATCCCTGTGTAGATTGCAGTGAAAGTTCGGTGGTCTCTTACTTGAGAAATGTTGATGCCGTGAATGCTGGAGTCCTTGCTACCGTGAATGATGTTGTCCTTGCTGCCGAAAGTGAAAGTGATTCCCTCTGAGATAAATTCCTTTAACTTAGAGCTGTAAACTGTGCAGCAATTCAGCAAGCATCCATTAGTCTATGTTCTGATCACTTTATAAGTCAAATCACATCAACAATAATCTCAAAGAAATGAGGCATCTTCCTCTAACAGCATGCTAAATGTCTATGGTATAAAAAGCAAGGTAGACAGTAACTTCATTATTGTGCATACAACTGAAATAAAGAGAAAACGGCCACATTGCACTGAAAATTGACAAAACTGGATAGGAAGAATTGTAAACCTGGTACTTGAAAACTTTGAGCATCATGCACTATTTTGCATCTTTGGTTAGTTTGGCACTAGTTATATACTAGCATGGAGTAGCCAATATTCATTATTTGCGCCGCTGCATCCATGCGCCATTTTCAGGGTTGTCTATCCTGACGTGACGTGGGCTTTTCCCGTCCGGATGTCATGACGCGTCAGTCGTGACGAGTCAGGACGCGTCAGAGGCCGTCCCGAATGCTGACGGCGTCGTCGACGGCCTGGATGAAGTCCGTCGACCGTCGACAAGGCCGTCCACCATCGACAGGGCCGTCGAGGAGGCTGTCCACCGTCGACAGGGCCGTCTACGAGGCCGTCGACCGTTAACAGGGCCGTCGAGGAGGCCGTCCACCATCGACAGGGCCGTCGAGGAGGCCGTCCACCGTCGACAGGGCCGTCCACGAGGCCGTCGACCGTTAACAGGGCCGTCGAGGAGGCCGTCGACCGTCGATAGGGCCGTCGAGGAGGTCGTCGACCGTCGACAGGGCTGTCGAGGAGGCCGTCCACCGTCGACAAGGCCGTCGAGGAGGCCGTCCATCGTCGACAGGGCCGTCCACGAGGCCGTCGACCGTCGATAGGGCCGTCGAGGAGGCCGTCCACCGTCGACAAGGCCGTCCACGAGGCCGTCGACCGATTAGGGCTGGCCGGCTGCAAACTTCAGAGCCTTGTAACTTTTGCAAAAAGTCTTCAAATTGGGCAAATGAGATGTTTTTCGGCATCTACAGTTTCTGTAGATGCCGAAAAACATCTCATTTGCCCAATTTGAAAACTTTTTGCAAAAGTTACAAGGCTCTGAAGTTTACAGCCGGCTAGCCCTAATCGGTTCGATTCTATCCTGGACGGTCCGGTCGACGGTGGACGGCCTCGTCGACGGCCCTGTCGACGATTTTTCATCCTCTGTCGCGGATTCTGTCGTGAATTTCATCCTGACGGACGCTCGGCTCCCCGTCACGTCAGCAGACGGACATCCTGACGGACGGACGTGACGCGACGGAAGCAACCCTGGCCATTTTCACAGTGACATTGTTGCAGCCATCCTGGTACTTAATTACGATCAATTTCTGCCCTACACTTGTAAGGCAAGTGATGCATTTCCATGAATCGAGGTCTGAAAACCATTAAATCCAGTATCAAAATCCAACCATGTGAACAACCGCCATTTCTAATCTCTTTTGTTTAATAAACCACCCTGACAGAGCGTTAATCTGTCCACAATCCCACTCTAATTAGTGCCCAACTAATCTCATTACCGTCTGAAACATAAACTCTGACATTTGCAACATTTAGTGCGTGATTTGGAGATGTACGCCGTGTGGTGAAGGGTGCCTTTATAGGAGGCGGTATTGGGGACCGGCCGGAATTAGGTCTGTCTACCTTAGCTTGCGACTCTGGCACCACACAGCGCACAATTCAAAGGCTAATATGGGTCGGAATAGGGTGTAGCATGGGTAGGTTTTTGCCTTCATTAGTGCTCAAGAACTTGTGAGGAAAGTGTTGAGTTTCAAAACAAGCATTGGCTGCCATAGAACAGTCTACGGCTGATTATAGGAGCCTATGAATCCTACCTTTAAACCTGAAATAAAGTATTTTGCTTGCTGTTTTTCTGGATTTTTTTTGCATCTTCAACCTATCTATAAAAAGGCTGATCCTCTGAATATTGTTCCCAACCTCCTAGATTCCTCCCAATACACAATCTGCTTAAACAGACGTGTATGGGTCTGTCTACCTTAATCTGTCCTGTGCCAGGAAAGCTTTTGTTTGAGCTGTCACAAGGTAAGGCAATAATAGAAATAATAATTTGAGAAACAGAGGAGCGATCTGACAACGTGCAGAATTGAAGCATCCGTTGCATTTATGGATGAAGGCTTCGTCCCCTGATTCATTCAACTTCAAAGTCACTTTTCAGATGGTTTTTTGTATTCTTAAATCGGCTCGGCAAACCGTAGAATCATTCCGTATTGTTCCAGTGTCGACTTGTGTGAGTTAATTCGAGTTGCAGACTACAAGAGACACTCGGTTGCCATTGTGAGTATTCATTCATGTATGTATAGGCCTTTTGCTACTTTCAAATGACCGAAGTGGTTAACCATGGTCCCTTTTGCTCTGTGCTGTGGAAATCTTCCACATTCTGGATATGAACTCCATGTAATTTTTTGTATTATTCTTCGTCTCGCGCACGGTTATCCCTGATGCAGCACAACAGTTGTGCCAAATAAAACGAAAAGATAACAAAAAACTCCAAAGGAATTAGTTTGTGTTTACGAATTGAACTTGTGGAACTTGAGCAAGAGTTTAAGCTATGATTTGTTTATGATGGCTTGAACCACAAAGTATCTAAGTATCACCCAAGGTTCTGAACGCATAATGGTAACGCATGTAATGTTAGGACATGCTCCACTTCCTTTGGTCACAGCCCGATTAGGTCTCACACTGGGTTAATTTGTTGTTCAACTCCAGGAATGAAGAGGAACTGTTTAGAAGAATCGTAGAAGAAATTCAGGTATTGATCAGCACTATTAGAATAAGGGGGATGCAACGTTTTTCAGCCACGTTTGGTGAGCTTTCATGAAAATAAGCAATGTTTGGCAATGCAATGTGGCAAGTTCGAAGAATCAAAGTTTGAAGCAACGTTTGAGCAACGTTCCTTCTTCGAGCACGTTCCCAATGCATTTCCGGAAGGCCCAGTTCTTATAATAGGGTGATTACAAATATTGAACAGTTCACATGCACTTGCGACGGAATGCCCTGCTCAGGCCACGGTTATTTTAAGCTTGATTTCTATTGTTCAGTGGAGGCTTCGAAGTGGACCTGATGCTCAAAAGTATCATTCTATTTTGATGGGGAAGCCTGACGGCAATTAAGGAGGAATTTCGAAAACTGTAGTTCCTTTTCGTTGACATTCAACGATGTATCAACTTACCTTGAAATGTAAGGTAGGTACACTCAAAAGCGTCAGTTTTTCATACTGTGCCTAGTTCCTGTTATTATCTAGTTCAGATTTTTATGCAATCTTGTGGGCAAGTGAAAGCATGTTCCAACGCACCGAAGAACGTAGGATTTGGATACCGTATGCAAAAGTTATTAACAGTCAAAGTCTGTTTCTGAAAGTGTCATCTATTGTCTGCGAACATGACTGATTTTGGAAATGTATGTGCACTATAGATGGTGCTTTTAGGAACAAGGTGCTTTTGGGTGTACCTACCTTAAATGTTTTGCTCGGGTTTGGTGGCATTTGTGCTTTTGATCAGATACTTTTATAACTTATTAGGGTTTTATGCATATAGTACTATATGTCTAAAATGTATTTTTAATTAAATTTGTGTTAAAAAAAATGTAGTTTATTTTTATTTTTCCTTTGAAATGAAACAACTTTCTCAAAAGAGTCGTAATTACTAAAATGCATTAAGTTACATTTAACTTTGAAGTCTTTAAGTTCCTTAACTATATTTTAACCAAAAATATTATA
The DNA here is from genome assembly GCA_947034885.2 of Thuidium tamariscinum. Taxonomy (NCBI): domain Eukaryota; kingdom Viridiplantae; phylum Streptophyta; class Bryopsida; order Hypnales; family Thuidiaceae; genus Thuidium; species Thuidium tamariscinum. Next base: position 36,084,473 of record OX344750.2, read on the forward strand.
ATTTTTTCATTTATGGTAGGATTACCAAATTTAAAATTTAAAAATTGGAGACATGCAACCATAGACTCTTGTACTATGTTTGTTCTAAAAGATGTGTTTAAAATTTTAGAAAAGTACAACTTGTCAATTGCAAGATATAGGTGATTGAATTGATAAAAATATATATATTTTTGGTCCTATGGAAAATAGTACATTTGTACTTCACAAGGTTACATTGGCATTAGAAAATGTCCATGTTGTTGGTGCTTCTTGGGATTCATTTTTTGAGGCAACTTGGCTATATATTTAAAAAATTTCAAATCTTTCTTTTAATTGTACGTCATATAGAAAAGAATAAGTGATTAGAAAGAAATAGAAGATGGTTTGTAGTGCTAAATTATTGATAGTTTAGTAATGGAATCGAAAATTGTCAATCCAATCTATACCTTAAGATAGGTTATTTATTTTGTTTGTTTTAAACATTGACATATAACAAACTATGAAGCATCCAGCAATGCTCTTGGCACCACTAAAAGCTCTTGGAGAAGTGAGGTGCACAAACTTTGTTTTATGGCATTTAGTTCTATGGTGTGAAAGTTCTTGAACTTCAAAATATGGTACTTTATGAATTGGAAAATTAAATTAATGTACTTTTTGTTTTTAAAAATTTGTAACTTTTGCTTTGTGGGTTTAAATGGCACAAAATAAAATTCTTGCACTCCTTTGTATATAGAGCTTTGTATATGTACCAAGAACGCAAAGTCTCACACTATTATATGAAAGGTATTGAATTTCAAAGTTTTAGTGAATTAAAAAAGTAAGAAAATAATTTGATTTTGATGTTGATGTTGCATTAGTATAGGGACACTAATGGTTATAATGTTATAATTAAAAATATAAATCTTATAATTCAATATTTTTCAAAAAACATTGAATCTTGAATAAAACATGAAGGATTTTAAAGTTTATTTTAGAGTAGAAAATTTGTAACTCCCTTGCAACTTAGGAGTCTTCATAACTTTCATCTTATCAATCAAAATGGAATGATTCAAAACTTTCTACATAAGAATATAATAAATCAATTTCAAAATTGTGTTTTAGATTAAAAAAAAGATTTTTTCTTTAATATGTCTAGACTGCTCAACTTAGAAAAAAATATTTGTCTATATATTTTATGAACATTTCAAAGGAAAAAAAATAAACACTTCACTTTGTATTGAGTTGCCTAAAATTTCTATAGTGCCAAGGAACATGCCCTAGCCCCTAGTGCTTCAAGGAGTTAAATAGAAATAATATTGACAAACATTGTGATATAAGTGGTTATTGTTCAATCTCACACAAAAAGTAATTTGATAGAAAAAGTTTATAAAGGGTGTACTTTCAATAGTGAAGATAATATCTTTAATGTATTTTTAAAATTACAAATTAGAGAATTTTGAAAAATAATTAAAATATATATAAAAAATAAATTATTAGAACTACAAATTTAAGAATAATGAAAAGAAAATTAAATGCAATAGAAAGTACATCATTACAAATATAATTTTGTAGTTAAATTTCAAAAGTATTTGAAATTATAAACTAATGAAACTAATGAAAATGAAATAAGATGTATTAAAAAGTATATCACTACAACTATATTTTTTTAGTTAAGTTTAATTTCTAAATGACCCAAATGCCTACTCTTTACTTTTAGAGAACTTCACCAAAGGAAGTGGAGCATGTCCTAACATTAGCATGTCTACTTTTTATATAAAGATAACATCTTCAAAGTTCTAAATATGCTACTTTTGAAATTTTCTATTTTATTTTTCTTGGAGTAAGCTATGGAAGTATTGTACAGTGGGGTACCAATCAAAATGTCGTTTTTGAATTCACAGTGAGAGAAATTTCAATACTGCCAACTTTGAAAGCCTCCTAAGAGCTCAAAAATTGGTATTTTACTATGAAAATTTCATTAAAAAATCAAATTTAAGTTAATTATATGTATGACAAATTTCAAGGCCAAAAGATTCAACAAAAAAAAGTCATTCAAAATCTACCAACATGGGTAGTGGTGAGAAACATTTCACTACTTTCAACTTTGACACCTTCCTAAGGATTGAGTTTCTTTTCTTTTGCCATGAAATTTTTGTCATGAAACAATCGCTACGTTTTCAATATGTATAAAAAATTTCAAGGTAAAAATAAAGTTTTTTAAGAAGATATTTGAAATCTTCCAACAGGTGTAGTTTTGAGAAAATTTTCACTATTGCCAACTTTGACACCCTCCCAAGGGTTGAAACATTGGTTTCTTAATATGAATTTTTTTTGTGAAGTTTTCTCTACGTTGATAATATGTGCTCCAAATTTCAAGTTCAAATGAATTACCAAAAAAGATATATACAAAATCTCCCAACATGTATAGTTGTGAGAAAATTTTCACTATTGCCAACTTTGACATCCTCCCAAGGGCTGAAAATTTGTTTATTTAACATGAATTTTTTTGGATAAGATCAAATTTATGTTGATAATATATATTCCAGATTTCAAGTTCAAATCACTTACTCAAAAAAAGATATTCAAAATCTCTCAACATGTGTAGTTGTGAGGTTGAGTTTTTACATTTGTGTCAAACTTTGCTCCACAAATACTATACTAAAGGCTCAACAACTACACATGTTGGGAGATTTTGTATATCTTTCTTTTGGTAATTCATTTGAACTTGAAATTTGGAGCACATATTATCAACATAGAGATGACTTCAAAAAAAATTCAAGGTAAAAAACCAATTTTTCAGCCTTTGAGAGGGTGTCAAAGTTTGCAATTGTGAAAAATTTCTCAAAACTACGCCTATTGGGATTTGGGAGATTTCAAATATCTTCTTAAAAGAAAAATTTACCTTGAAATTTTTTATACACATTAAAAACATATAGATTACTTCATGACAAAAATTTCATGGAAAAAGAAAAAAACTCAATCCTTAGGAAGGTGTCAACTATCAAAGTTAAAAGTAGTGAAGTGTTTCTCACCACTACCCATGTTGGTAGATTTTGAATAACTCTTTTTTGGTGAATCTTTTGGCCTTGAAATTTGTCATAAATATAATTAAAGTAAAGATGATGTTGTGTTAAAAATTTTGTTGTAAAATACCAATTTTTGAGCTCTCGGGAGGCTTTCAAAGTTGGCAATATTGAAATTTTTCTCACCGCAAATTCGAAAACAACATTTTGATTGGTACCCCACTGTACATCAAATATAGATTATGATGTTTAGCATCATTACTTCAATTTTTAACAAAAAAACAACAACTATTTTATGATTTTTATAATACTAAAATGATTTGTATACAAAATTTCTTAAAGAAATCATATGAAATTGAATGTGATGTTTTAAAATATCAAAAAAATTAAATTAAAACTTCCAAGTGCATTGATACATTTTGAAAATATCATATTTGAAAATGTAAATGGATATATAAATATTATGAATTTTGATGTCACCAACCAAGAAATGTCATTAAAGGGCTTAAAATAGGAAGATGACTTGGAGATGAACTAATGTATAAGAAGATCCTATAGTTAAGGTAGAAGGCTCAAACTCCAAGTATAAGGTGGGAACATCCATAACCGTCAAAATAAGCAATTCAGTAGAGTTCAAAGTATCTTTTTCTAGAAAAAACATTTTTACAATATTAGCAACTGAAAATCACGAATTTTAAAAAAAAATAGAATTTTTAGACAAGTCATCTAATTTTTGTGAATTTTCAAAATGGAACTCACTAGGGCACTCTATACTGCACTCTATTAAATCTACCTTGATTCTCACAACAAAATCTAAAAAATTCAGAGTTTACCAATCAAAATTAAGAGTGAGTGACAATTTAAAGACACTCTACTTGTCAGTTATGGGTGTAGTAACGGTTATGGATGTTGTTACTTTATATTAAAAGCAAACATGAGTGAAAGGTATCATTAGGAGGGAATGGAGGCCTCTACATGGCCGTTTCAAGGTCTGTTCCCGAAACAGTGCAGGGAACTGCTAGTTGCTATTAGCCAGCAATTACCTAAAAAAATAAAAAATTGGGGGGTCCTAAAATATGAAAAAAAGTCCAAAAATATTTATTTTAAAATTTTAAAATTTTGGTTGACTTGGCATGGTCTCGGCCACGCCGGATTCTTGCATTTTGGGATTCCTACGGCAATTTCGGCGTTCCTAGACTATGGGAACTACAATCTTGTAGAGGCCTCAAATCCCTCCAAATGTATTTTGTTTTCTTCAATGTACCAAGCTTGCACATTTAAAGAGGTGGTTGTTTTTTATGACCACATATGACTACTTTTTTCCACTAATTCCAAAAAGCTCCAAAGATATGAAATGACTTTAATTAAATGCCTATTCTATTTGCCTTTCAAGTAAAATTTAGTGAAAAATATTTTAAGATGTTTCACCTCCCCAAAATTTAGTTATAGCCCTTAAATGGTTGATTTATGGAGCTCTACCTTATATATGTTAATTTTCTTTCCCTAAGTACCATAGTTGTACTACAATTGGGAATTCTAGAACATTTTTTGTGAAATTATGGTGAAAAACATTTATGGGTTTAAATAGAATTAAAATGTAGAAAATTATCTTAAAAAGTAGAAGTACAAGATATATCATTATATCTATGTTGAATAAATGGAAATTTTACTATTAAAATAATATAGTAAATATTTTTTTCCCACTTTAAATACATTTTGAAAATAGAATATTCAAATATTGATGTTGACTTAATTTTTAATTCTTTTCACTGTAGCCTTTTTTTCATTTTTTTATGAAATAACCTAGTGGCAATATTAAATGTTGTAATGGTGCTCCAAATTTCAACATTCATTCACATATTGGAGAGAAAATATCACACGAGCACCTTGTATACATCCATAATTATGTTTTCATATCTATTGATTCAATCAAGATTTTTTTTTAAAAATTATTTGAAGTTCTTTGACCATTCCATCAAAGATTTTATACCTTAGGGTCTAAGGATTTGGTGCTTGACCTATTATTGTGGTGCAAATTGACAACACATTGCTCGAAAATTGACTTAGCTATTCCAAATAATTCCAAAAGTGCCTTTCTAACAAAAAGCCTCCTAATTTGTCCTTAAACAATTTCCTTTGAACACTCATCCAAGCTAATTTGGGGCCTCTAATTGCAAACATGAATTCAAAATTTGCAAAAAATAAAAAATTCCAACATTTTCCCAAGTGGCTGAGCAAGGGATTAGTTCACCCCGGCCATTACTCCTGTACACCATTTTACACTCCCAATATACCTTTAGAGCAGTGAACTCCGAACATAAAATACGCTGCATTCAAACCTTCCTTATACGCATTAGAAGAGATTCGGGGGCAACGGGAGACTGTGAGTTCCCGAAGCTGTGAATGCAGGAATCTGCCGCAGGAATGCGGAACTGGCCTGTGCTGACGTGGTCGAGAGTGTGCCACGTCACCGATTTTTTTTTTTTTTAATTTTTAAAATTGGACTTTTTTTTGCATTTCAGGACGAACTTTTTTTTTTTTTTTTGAAAAAAAAAATTAATTAATTACTGATCGGGAACAATTTGGGGAACAGGGCTTTTGTAGTCTCCTGTTGCCCTCGAATCTCCTCTAATGGGAGTTGGTGTGACTTTTAGAGGTGATTTTTCCCTTGCACTCCTATAGATCTTGATTTCGTTGGCAACTAAAAGAGATAAAAAAATGAAACTAAGGAAGGTGTTTCTGTACTCTCGAAAGGGGTAGTGACAGAAAGAAGGAGGGAAGGAGAGAGATGGCGATGGAAGAAGAATCAACCACGCAGGATGATGCACCAATGACGAGAAGGGGAACCAAATCTAAAATACTAACTTCGGTAGATGGTAATTCTAAATTTCCTAATTGACCTTCTTGTGCGATAATTTTGACTACAGTTGCAGCAATTATCAGTAATTGGCTACTTCTGAAATTTGTTTTGTTCAGAAATTGTTCTTCTTCTTCCCCATGTACTTTGAAATGTTTGAGTTTCGCGTGCTTGAATGAGCTCCAACTATAACCCTTTCCCATTTTGTGGATTCCAATTGTGCAGAGCTATGGCCGGCCAACCTTAGAAACTGAATCACAGATTGGTCACTCAAGCCGGTTGCGTACCACTAGTATTGGTGAGGTAATGTGAAACAAACTTCTTCTTACATCAAGTGTGTCTGCAATGTTTGAGTTGCAAACGTTTGGGTGTTAGTTATGTTGTTCTGAAATCTGATGGAGAAGGTCTTGGAATGTGGGGTTTCAGAAGATTATGCGACCTAGATTCAATGATGTTCAAGAATATAATTCTTAGGGTTCATCAATTTATTCTCTCAAGAATTTTGAAGTTCTTAGGAAATTTGATTCAAATTTTGATCTAAACGCTTTTAAGGGAAATCTAATTTGAATTTGTCGCTTCTTGTTCGTGAAATATGTCCATGAGGTACATCCAATTTGTTATGATGTTTGTGTGTCCATCTTGACAGAAGTCAAAGTATTCAAATTCTTGATTTGCTTGCAAATTCACAAGCTATGTTTATGAAACATCACTTGTGATTGTCTCCCTATGGTGATTGGGGTTTGTGACTCTTAAGTGATTTGTATATTGAAGAAACAAAGCAGCCCACATTTGAAGTTTTTGAATGTTTCATTCACTAAAATTTGGTGTCACTGTAGGATTTTTAGGCTGAACTTTCGAGTGACTTTTGTAGGCTCAGCAGGACTTCTCCTCCGCCTTTCCATTTGCAGGTATACATCTTCGTTATTTAATTTTGAAATTTGTGTATGAGACCTTACTTTAGAGTTGGTACAAGTCACTCTCTTCTGGTTTTTACATGATTTTCTTTTTCAAATGTCTGGCCGTTGCATCTCTATTGGAGTCTCTGCCCTCTCACGCTTGCATGTAAAATATATTGCAAACTGAAGTGTTTGTACATACACTATATGTCAATGTAGGAATTTACAAGCTTAGAGGGTTACATCAAATCCTTGCAATTTAGTGAGGTTCACAAATTAAAATATAGCAACTATTACTTACATAGTTACATATCTATGTACTAGAAACTGACTTTGCAAAAATTTTGAAAGTGCCATTTCCAGTTTTGGAATGTGCAAGTTCTATTGATTTGAATTGTTTTTTATTTCATCCAATTCTTATTGCTCATGAGTCTCATGCATTGCTTGAAATTTTATATTAAGTGCTTGGCAATATTTTACAATGCTATGATTTTCATTGACTATGTGAACTTCAATAATTAAATCAAATGAAATCAATTAGCATTAATCAAATTAAGCAATTATTTATCATTTTAAACCCAGAACGCAGCCCTATAATAATCCATTGTATTATATTCAAGAATCCAAATTTATTACAACCCAATTCATTTATCAAAAAAATGTCCAATTACAATATGACACGCACAACATCGTCATTGCACCCCAAACCTGCATAGCTGGACCTTTTCACTATGCACCTACAATTTAAATTGCATCAAGCATTTCAAAAATAGAAATGAAATTGTCAAGAATAGTGACTGAATCCGCAATGGTAGCAAATGAAAAAAGTAAGAGACCTCCAAAGGGCATCTAAATCAGGAAAGAAGACTTTACCAAGAGTATAAAATTAGTTGCACTAAAAATATTCGATGTAGTAGGTCCAGTGTAGTAACATGCGAACCAAACCCTAGTCATTCCCAAAGACGTTGGAAAGAGTAGGTACCAAAGTGTGGTTTCACCTGAGCAACGTTTACAGATGCATTTAAAGCATGGTTTGAACTGGACTGTCATTTGCTTTTCTAGAGTATTTTGCAACGTCCTGGGTGATGCAAAAGGGCTTCCATTGTAGTAGCGTGATGCCCAGTGTGCTGTTAGGTAAGCAATTATATGGTATGGAGTGCATTAAGGATATTTGGAAGTGTGAGTGTTTTAAGGTTTGGTTGGCATGGGCGATATTGGTAAAACCACCCTAGCTTCATATGAAAATATATAAACAATGACTTTGTTTGTGTCGACAATCTAAGTGATATTGCTTTTGGAAAGATATGAGGTCTAGAAAGTTCTGAGTTCTTGAACGATTTAGAACCATGTTGAAGAAAAAAGAGGTAGTTCTTCAATTCAATTCATGAATATATTACTAATTAGTACTTACAAACATTGTGCTGGTGTAGATCTCGTCAATAGAGGAGATCAACAAGATCGAAGATTGAATGTCCTTGTTCTAGGGAGATCTAAATTAGTGGAAGATGTTGTCAATCCTATTTGTAGTGCTGATAGGTACACTCAATTCAAAGATCACACTGAGAACTACGTCTTGACAAAAAGTAGCTAGGAATTTTTGGCTGCCAATATATCTAAGTATATGGCGATATAGGTGGGATCAATGGAAACAGTCTCACATATATGAAGGGTTTTGTAAAAGCCAAGATTGAAGGGTGGCAATGCACAAAGGTGGAGGCTTGTTGGTCAAATGAGGTTCCCCGAAGATCTCCTCGAGAAAGGCCTGACTGCACTTGGAGGTTGTATATGGTTTGGGTTGTCTAGTGAATTTGTAAAGTTCGGTTTGATTGTAGGTGGCATCATTTTGCATGACACCTGGAAGAATCATGAATATATGTACAATTGAGATGACGCTTTAGATTTAGGCTCCAAGCTCCTGTACGTTGTCGGGTAGAGAGGAGCGCGCTTAGGGAACACGCGGGGTGCCTAGCTGCAAGTCGTTAAGTAAAGTTGGGTAAGTCTTCAAAACTCGAATCTTCTCTTGATCTTCACTTGAATCTCTGCTTGAACCTTCACTTGTTCTTTCGTTGGCCTATTCTGTGGCTGGCTCTATAGGGCCAAGGGTGAAGGTGGGTGATAAGAAACAAGGCTTCGGACAGGTAAAACGGGACAGCCAACACGAGTGACCGTCCAGATGATGGGCCCCTAAATTTCAAACCCACGATGACCAGGAAGCGCCTTTCATCAATGGGAACAACATAAAAGATCGACCATGTGGGCCATTAACCCCACTTCGTCGCCACAAACACAAAATGGAGCGCTTACTGGATAACCACGGCTCGCAACAGTTTTACAATGCAAAAATTGAATTTTCAACTAGCCTCCAAAACCGGCTGGGAATAACAGAAATGAAAACGAGCCACAAGCCACAACACAAGGCTAGGTCCTCGGCATGTACGGCCTTCGAATCTTCAAGTCTTCAAAAGAACCCAAAGAACCCCAAAGAACCCCAAAGAACCCCAAAGAACCCCAAAGAAAACTCTTCCTCTCAATAGCTGCGACCTTTTTTCTAGTGCTACAGATGGCTTAAGTCTCCAAATACTTAGTGTAATAGCATTTTGGAAAGATAACTTTACAAGGAAAACACCCTCCAAATCTCAACTCTATCTAAACTACTGTCCAAAAGTTATTAGAGTGCAAAGTAGAGGTTCCTCAAATCCCTTGGCAACCAACTACTGCCTCTATATTTTTCTATAACTTTTGAACTACAAATCCAAATTGCAAGTGTGATAGCAGTTTAGAATCCTCAAACTAATATCCACAATCTCAAAAAGTTTCATAATAAACTAAGACTCTGTCTAAAAGTTATTAAAGAACAAAGTCTCGGGTTTCTAAACTATAAAGACAACACTCCTTCCTATCTTCTACACTCTATAACTTCTTCAATAAGAGTTCAAATGAAGTGAATGAACTCATTATGGATAGGAAATTCTACAAAATAACTCCATAAGAAATTTCAAAGACATATGAAAAACACACCCAAAGTTGTGGTCGTTTCAAGTCACGGCCTTTCTCCTTCCAAACTCCAATTTTTCTCCAGACCTTCAATTCTTCATAACTTTCTTCTTCAAACTCCAAACCAGATGGGTGATGACTTTTTTGAAAGCTACTACAATGATATACAATCCCTCCAAATCTCAAGACAAGATGAAGAATATTACAAAAGTTATGACTCAAAGTCTAAGCCTTTGCTCTTCTCAATGGATGGCCTCAGGTCCTCTCAACTTCAAAACTCTATAACTTTTGATTCATAAGTCTAAATTCAACTTGTGAACACTCTTTGGAAAGCTCTAAACACAAGGAATGTCATGCCAAAATTTCATTACTCAATTCTTCATGCTCAATGAGCTACATCAACCCAAATTCGGCCAAAACTCTCCAAAATACACACACACTTCTTTCTCTCCACACACCAACTAACCAAAAAAACTCCTCTGAAAAACTCCTCAAACTCCCCTAAGAGGAGGAAGAAGATCACTCATCAACCCTAAGTTAAGTGGGAGATGCCCAAATGGATCTCCAAATAAGTATTAGCCAAAGGAAAAGAACAAGAACATAAGTTCAAGTTTACTCTTCAAAGCCAATGAAACTCAAGATCAAACTAAAAAATAAACTAATTCTAACTCATAATCTTATCTTCTAAACATATGGATAAAATTTAAGATTAAAATGAGATATTACACTTAAACTAAACTAAATGGAGGTAAAAACTAAAGTCAAAGAAGAATCCTAAGACTCTAAATCTCATGACTTCATAAAAACCCTCCAGTTCAACATTTTAGTGTTGAACTTCAAACTAGAACTTGAATTCTAAAATCTAATTTAAATACAAAATGCCTATACATTTTAAATAGTGTACATATTTACATCACGACAACGTGCAAACTGAAAAATGCTACGAATCTCTTTATTTTCCAAGTTCACTTGGGCTCTTTTATTATGACCAATTGAGCTCTGATGAGATACATACGAGATTTTCTTCATGAGATCTTTGAAAGAAACTTGGTCAGGATATGTTTGAGATGCATGACTCCATGTCCTATCGTAAGTGGTCACTCAATCAGTTCAAAATTTATGAAATTAATCTGCCGTGGCATAACTGGCATAATTTTTCATCTTAAATTGGACAAATGGAGGGAGGGGGTGGCAGAACATGTCGCAGTGATTGTGCTTAAGTTTGTACCTACTTTGCTCCATTAGTGATGTGTAAGATTAATTAACCAGTCTGTAGAGCAATGGGTTTAGGGGAGTAATGTCAATGTGTAGAAGCATCCGTCTGTCTTAAACAGGTAATGAAGATTTATCGGACCTCAGATTTCAGATGTGATTTTGGATAGTGCTTCAACCGGCTTAGCAAAGAATAAAATCATTCCATCTACTAGTCTCCAGGTTCAAAAAGTAGACTACAAAAATCATTGTTTCAGATTGTATGGACTCTTCAATCTTTGTTTCATCTTTAAAGAAGAAGAATATTTTGTTGGTCAATCATCGTGCCAAATACTGTGTTATTGATGTAGGGATCTTCCCCATTCCGAATATATACTTTGCATGACTTTTTTCAGTTGCATATAGGACTCTACCATATTTCTTTTGAATATTCAGCTCAATTAGTATGCAATTTGAAGCCAAGCTGAGGATAAGGTAGATATTGTGAAACATAATTTTTGACTAGCATTCAAGTGTACAGGATAAGTTAGTCTTGTACAGTTTACACTACATTAACCATAAATATATAACACTAGTGTAGATGAAACTTTATTAAATGTATGCCACTATACACTTGAGTATATTAATAATTTTTCATCTTTCTCTCATCAGAATTGGTCAAACCTGAGTATAATATGGTTCTCCAGATTGAGATTTGAAATTATAGCTTGTGTGCTTGATGACAAGGTTGATGTACAAGCTTCCATCTTTGTTTTGAATTTTGTTCCTAAATCTCAATAGAGTAGGATTTTAAAGGTGGTGTTTACAAGGTCTTATCATAGGGAACAATTTTAGAATTCCCTATATATACAAAGTAACAGTAGTTCCTTCTAAGAACTACTTTTTTTTAGCTTGTTTTATTGCACGCAACCTAGAATGTAGTCATCACAAGGAAAAGTAAGCCAAGGAATTTGTGAAAATGTCCGCACCTTCAAATCAACTCAATTTATAAGATTCAATCTTCTCTAATATAAATTTATGCCTCTAAAATCTAACTTTGGTGTAGATTTTAGTAGGGTGATTGCAAGAAACACCTGCCAATTTTGTTGCGTTTGGCTGATTTTTTCGGGAGTACTTTAAAATTAGAAAATTAATTTTAAAAAAATATGAAAAATATGAATAGTGTATATACCTCTAAGATGAAGGTTTTCACCGAAGGAAATGGATAGAAAAATTCTCTAAGTAGGAGAACTTGAAAAGTGCCAAACCTCCAGAAAATACATACCTTCATGTTTTAATTAGGAAAAAATAGTAAAAATACATATTTTCAAAAAATAAAAAGTGTCCATTTTCAACAACTTTATGGAGATGGTCGTTCACAAAAAAAACCACCAAAATAATATTTTATATGTTTCAAAATACAAACAGAAGGGAGCTCACTTTGTAGACCTCCACACCACATAAAATTAATTATTTTTAAAAATAATTCCCTAGAAAGCTAGAAGTATATTAGAAGACCATCTCATCCAAATTTCATCTTAAAATCATTAAAAAAAGGTACTCCATAGTACTAGAAACCCCTAAACTGCCAAGTGTGACATCCAATTGGGGTCTATTTTTGGATAGTAAACTATTTTTGAAAATTATGAAAAAATTATGGAAGGTTTATGATAGTTATGAGTACTTTCCCTACAAATCTTGAATCAATCGGAGCCAAAACACAAAAGTTATGGCCAAAAAACAGATCAGCACACGTAGTGTGACACAAAATAGGACAGGTGTTTCTTGCAATCACCCAGTATGCAAAATTAGTACAATTTATAGATTTTGGAGTCTCAAATCCAATCTTTCATGTAGATTTGGAATTTGTACAAAAAATCATTGATTTGTACAATTCAAAATTTTAATGTAGACTCTTTCTAGATTTCAAAATTTCAAAATTATAGGTAATATTTAGATTTTAATTCTACACTTCAATAATATTTCACCTATCATAAAATGTTTTAGACTTATAGAATATGGACTTTCAAGAATTGAATGATAGATATTTGGATAGACAATCCTCTTTGCCATAAATAGACAACTTACAATACTTACGTATCTTATCTTACAGTATTTTGAACAATTGATATGGATAAATTGCAACTTGTTAAATGTACCATATATTAGATGGAAACAACATTGAAATGTAAGATGTACCAATGTCACTGTTGTAAAGTCTACCAATTTAGATTGCACAAAGGGGATTTGGGGAGAAATTACAAATTAAAAACCTTATAAATGCAAAGAAAACTCACAACTTCCTTGTCTTCATGAATTCTCTGAAGATCCCTTCTGAAATACATTAGAACGTAGGGAACCATAGAAATTGGCACAAACAAGCAGGGAAAAGCTACATTCTCTCCAAATAGTCTTAGGAAATTCCCCAAAAGCTCACTGTGTATGGATGAAATTAGGTTCACCTTTGAAGTAGATTCACTTGAGAACTCCAATCCTAACACTCAGTGTGAAGTTACCTTGAGAATGCTTCAATCAACTGTTCTAAATCTCAGTATCGTATAATTATGTTTCAACCTGTGTAATTTGCATAAAAAGTGATCAATTCTTCATGCTATATCGTCAAATTTTAGAAAAACGGGAGAGTTTCATCCCACGGTACGTGTCATGGACAGTATTTAATCGCAAGCTTAGATTCAATTTCTCAACAATCCTGAAAATATTAATTTCCTTACCTGTAACGAATCGTTGCTGTACCTCACTGTCGGTTTGAAGAGAGGATGCTCGTAGATACTTGACAAACTGCTGCGTCCACTGACGTTGATGTGGTTAAGAATTTCCGTGAATTTCAGACCTTGCACGTTAATTAGTCAAACCTGCGCAGTTTCCGCCATAGGATGAGTTTTCTTTCTAAAGCTTCATTAGCTTTATGAGCTTCCCCACTCGAGGTTTATGTACAGTACAGTAATCAACTCGGGGCAATAGCCCAACTCCAGTTAGAACTTCAACGAACGCAGTCTATGCTTCGACATGGCAACCATATCTGGACTATCTCGCATCTTCAAGCGAGCCAAGGCTGGTAAGTACGTACCTGAAACTCTGCTCTGCTGCATGAGAAAGTCAGTGCTCAATCTTCTGAAGCCTCCAAACCCAAGAGGCAAATCGTTGTCCACATTGCGCGTGACAAATGTCAAGGTTTAAATCGGTGAGACTTTGCAATTGTCCGAAGTTGCTATCTCCATAGCTTCCTGTATTTCTCCAAGCTGAGAATCTTAAGTAGCGCGAGAGTATAAGTGCGAAGTATAAATGTGAGAGTTTGGAGAACCTTTCCGATGGCATGGCCAACTTACCAAAGCTCAAGAAATATATTCTCCATGAATGCTGGTAGCAAGATAACGCAGAACTTTACCCCAGTGGACTTTGAAGAGCTAGGAAAAAATCTTGTCAATATATTCTCTGCTCAAATGCTTCAAGTCTCACTTGTCGATCTACTAGAATCATTCTCCAGGTTTTTTTGTTTGGAGGAGCTCTCGCTCTGTGATTGCCAACCCCTATCGGAGTTTCCCAATCTGTCAAGGCTCTTGTCAAGCTGAGGGTGATCCTTGTGCATGCAACGGGATTGACGCAAATTTTGCCCGATGATTTTGGAGACTTACTAAGTCCAGCTGAGCTTCATATATACCACTCAATGCAGCTCCTTACAAAGCTTTTTTGAGAGTTTCAGAGAGCTTTATTCAAGTTGAGATCCTGGAGGGTCTGCAGCTCGCCAAGAGAGCGTGGTAGAACTACCAGACTTTTGCACCCTTGAAGGTTCAGTGTTCTTAGCCGCATTGTCAGATATTTGTTAGTCTCCGGGATCTCCTCCAACGTAGTGCAGTTCTGAAGGTGTAAAACTCTAAGCCGATCGGGTACCTGAAAATTGGACACATTCATGGCACACCAAAATCTCGATAAAAGCACCATGAAAGCAAAAGTATTTTCCAGTAGATTTGATAGACTAGCTTGCTTAAGCTTTAATAATGATCAATTCAGCGCTCTTCGAATTTAATATCATTCAGCGCTCAGCATGTTCGTTCCGCTTGAGACCAGAATGTTCAGGCCGCATTAAATTTCATGAAATGCCAAGCAGATGATTATGCCCTACACTATTGTTGTCTATGCGGCTACCCTCACTCATTGACAATTTTAATTACTAGAAATTGAATCAGAATCAAACGGGTACAGCAGTATTCCCGGCAGTATTTTGCTGTATCACCATCTGACCAAAGTCGAGTTAGGTTACTACTTGATTCTGATGGTCTTCGTTCATGGGGAACATTCATTTGGTTTAAAAGTCTACTAAAGTTTTCACCAGTTGAGTCAACTCACCACAACTGCACCTTTATATATGATGTGAAGTTGCACAGATGAATACGATATAAGAGGTCCTTGCAACTTGAAATTTACCACAAAGCTCTGCATGTGCCAAAGCACGTACGCACTAGAGTATCCGACCCATTTCCAACCACTTAAGCAATTCTGCATATTTCAAGTGCAAATTTTTTGGATGTAAAAAATTTCCCATATAGAGAAATAGAGTTTTAAAGGACTATATATTTTTTCAGAATTTTATCACACAAATCGTAATTACTGTAAAGTTTTTACTCAAAGATTCTCTATGACCTGTAATAGTGATATAGACCTTTCTATTTCTGACCGTAGGCTGATTGCAAAATCTAACAAGGGCTGATTGCATTTATAAGAGCCTTACAACCAATCATAATGTGCCACAACTACTCCGGACTTTGTGCCACAATTTCATGGAAAGAAAAGAGTTTATAGATTGAAAATAGGGGGTGGTTGGGAATGGGTCGAATTGTCTATATCTCCCTCACAATCAGCTCTGTAGGGAGTTGCATGCAGATTTCACTAAAAAGAACACGGACAACTAGAAACAACCTGAAGATATTTTATGAGACCCCCAAGTCGAAATCTGAGAAATATGCAAGCAACACGTATTGTCAAGTGATTGCATGAAACATTTGTATTATTTCATGTTACACATCACAAGTTGACGTTGTTTTTTGGACATAACTTTTACACTCTTGATCTAAATGATGCAAAATTTATTGGCAAGGTACTCATGACTATTATATACACCTCATCTAATTTTTTTTTAAAATTTAAATGTTTTTTTATCCAAAAATAGTCTCCAATTTTGTAATATAGTATTCGATTTTAGGGTTTTTTGAGCAAGGATACGAGCATGGTAAAGTAGTCCAAAAAAGTACCCCGGTCAATTTGAATGATTAGTATTTAATTATGTGCTTATAAAAGTGATTTATAAATTTTTTGGAAATTACTTTTTTGATGGGGGGATGTTTATAGATGTTGAAATTATATGTTTACAAGTAAAAATACATCTAAAATTAGAAAAATGACTTACTTTTGTTATACTTTCATGTATTTTCAATTAGATGGGTATTTCATTAAAATCTATAAAAGCGATATAAAATTTAGAAGAGTTGTAACAAAGTGAGTGAAACTCCCTAGAATAGCCTATCATACAAATGATTCTTTGAAAACTATGTATGGATTTTTTTATTTTGGCAATAAAAAGAACGTTAGAGAGTTATTTTCAATGTAAATTCTGAGCAATAAATTTTCAAACATCTTTAAACCAAACTTCTAGTAAACTTAGTAATTCACTATTGTCAAAAGACTATCTAGGTCTCTATACAAACACATTTTCACTTACACACATTGTAATTTTTAAGCCATATTTCTTTTCATACTAGCCTACATAAGTAAACACATATGTTTTCATTACATAGAAGGGACAGCCTGGTAGTATCACTGTGCACCACGAACAAAGTGTTGTCCAACCACCATTGAATCATCGAGCGTGGAGTACAAATGCCCATTCGATTTAGGGCATCAAAGTTCTGTTGTAGGAGCTTTCCCTTTTCCACCTCTGTCTTTCTCACTGTAAGATTTGTTTCATTTAAATAGACTCTCTCTTCTCTCTATCTCTTGCTCGCTCGGACACATTCTTCAACATTTTGGCCAATACAAGACGACCATTTTCAGCATAAGTTCTTACTCAAACCTGGCCTTATTGCTTTCCTCGCATTTCCATTTTATGACCTGTCTGATTCGTAGCATATGCACTCACTCACCTCAAGCTCCAATTTCAAATCCTATGTGAAAGCACATTGTTTAATTGTTGTATTGTTGCTTCTTGTTGGACTCAAAAATGATGCTTGAACTAACTGTTTTGGTGCATTGCAATAGTTTAAAGGCTACCATACCTAGTTTGAGCTTGATTTGCTCTTCTGCACCTCTAGTTTCTTTCTCCAATCAATGTTTCTCAAATGCTTTGATGCACAATTGATTTGGAGTTGCCGTCTATCATCTTAGGTGTGTTCCTTGACATGATTCCATTGTACTTATATTGCCTTATCAAATTATTTAGGGTGAATGCAAGAAACACTTGTACTATTTTCCGTCACAAGCTAAGTGCTGATCTGTTTTTTGGCCATAACTTTTGCATTTTTTCTCGAAATGAATGAAGATTTCTAGAGAAGGTACTCATGTCTATCATACACCTTACATAATTTTTTCATAATTTTCAAAAATATTTTAATACTAAAATAGTACTAGTGATTAAATGTCACAAATGAGAATTTGGAGGTTTTTAGTACTAAGGAGTACCTTTTTTTAATGATTTTGAGATGAAAGTTGGATGAAATGGTCTTCTAGTAGATTTACATCTCTCCACATGAGGGATTTTGAAAAAAGTTATTTTTATGTGGTGTGGAAGTCTACAAAGTGAGCTTCTTTCTACTTGAATTTTGAAACATATAAAATATTATTTTGGTTCTTTTTTTGGTGAATGACCATCTTCATAGAATTGTTTCAAATGTCCACTTTTTATTTTTTGTATTTACTTATTTTTACTATTTTTTCCGAATTAAAACATGAAGATATATATTTTCTTGAGGTTTGGCACTTTTTAAATTCTCCTACTTAGAGAATTTTTCTATCAATTTCCTTTGATGAAAACCTTCATCTTAGAGGTCTATACATTGTTCATATTTTTCAAATTTTTTTCAAATTAAGTTTCTAATTTTAAAGTACTCTAGAAAAAGTCATGAGTACTGTAGTAAAATGCAACAAATAGTACAAGTGTTTCTTGCATTCACCCTTTAACTACTTTTTTTAGAGAGATTTACCATTCAAATTGCTGGATTAACAAAACTTGTCATTTCTCTCAATTGCTTACAATCAAGTGGTGGAAACAATGTGAAGTCTAGTTGAATAATGTAGTTAAAGTGATTTGATCACAATGTTAATTTGTGACATTGTAATTGATTAGCTCAGAGTTTGGGTTCTCCAAGGTGCTTGGAGACCACGCAGTTCTTAGAGTCCTACTGCAGACTATTGTTGCCTGGTATTTCTCCTTCTCCAAATCTTGCAAACCCGGTCTCCGTCATATCTTTGTTGTGGTGCTAGATCCACCGGCTCCCATCCCAGGTTTGTTTGAATTCTATTCGGGAACTTCAAAGCTGCGGCCCAAATTGCCAATTTTATTTCAACCCTAAGCCCTGAAAACTCTTCGAAAATAAACAAACACAGTCAATGTAGATGTTAAACTAAAGGTTAAAATTTTTCATTGACATAGCTTGAGTGCATTCATATTAGCTGTGGCTATCGACTACTTTTGATGTGGACCTTAACGGATGAATATAACAGAAATTCCACCCAAATTTACATATTCTAATTGCATAAATGTACCTTCTATCTCAATGAATTAAGCAAAATGGAATATTGATTAGGTAGTCAAGTACTATAAAGCTCATGCCTCTCTCATCCTCCATCCAGAGGGTTTGATAAACAACATTAGCAAACAAACTCGTAATGCACTCAAATTCTACATAAAAACCCAAAGTTCTTCCTCTTTGAAATTTATTTGAATCTGATTGCCATTATCAAACAGTGGTCATAAGCCTCTAGCTGAGGAACAAACCATCTAGTCATTTCTAGGGGAAGACACTTCCCGTTTTTTAATAACCTATGTGCGGCAGAATATAGGGTACATTTAAATAATCTTAGGTAAAATTTATAAGAAATTTACATATAAAATAGGGGACATTAAAAAGGCAAAGTGTTTTAAAAATAAAATAGGGATGATAATATGGCTGATTTTTCCACTTTATGGTAAAATAGGGGCTCTTTTAATGTTGCCAAGTAATGATTACAAGTAATTGATAGCCCCCCTAAAAATACCCCACCGCCGCATGTGGGTCCCCCAAATATACAAGAAGTGTCTTCCCCGGGAGTCATTTTGGGGGAGCCCAACTGAGGAATTGCTACTATTGCACCTATAGTTGCAAACACTTTAAATTAGGTGCCTTTGAAAAGTATTGCATATCGAAGGAAACCTTCGTATTCTATGTATATACTTAGGTTTATATTCTAATTTGGAATCCACTTATTTTAATGGATGTGAATTTGAGGCACAAGCTAGTGATGGAGGGCAATCTACTACACTTTCAATCCATTTAGTGGTTATAGAAGTGCACTATCTATTGTATGAAGCACACTACCGTAATAAAAAATACAAATCTGATTTTGATATCACAGATGGGAAACTAGAAGAATGCCACAATGTCTGCAGTGAGAATGAAAGAAATTGCAGAAGAGAAAAAAGCTATAAGAGAGGTTCAAAATTTGGCAAAAATGGAAGCTAAATTCCAACGCTCAGAGAGGTAATGTGCCCCATGGCCTTATTGTGTTTCAATCTTTGTCTTGCTCTTTCATAATGATCAATCTTCATTATGTTTTTTCTTAGAGCTTTTTATTTCAGCATTAATCCTTTGACTTTGTACATATGATTATATACTTGAAACATTAAATTTTCTACATGTTTGTTACTTTGTTTTGTATGGTAGCCTTGAAAGGAAGAGGGCACATGAAACAACACTCCGTCAAAGAAGGCATATTCTAGCATTGCAAGCAAGAGACATTGCTGAGGTTGTGGGCACTAAAAGCACCATCGTCACAAGTGAAGGGGCTCTCTGCAACTTAGAGACATATCCTGTATCCAACACTTCTATGGGAGTTATTCGGTAAAGGAAATGTGCACACATTGCAGAACGTCATGTGACAAACCTCCTTGGAGAGATTCAATCAGGATTTAGTCACGAGGAGTTAGCAAATGTTACAAGACGCCTAATTCACTATGATGATTTACAAGAATACTTGCCAAAATGTGTAAGAGCTGCGAAGAAATCAAAGAAGAATGCGTCGGTGATTGAGAGCATTCGGGGAGCTTACCAAACCATTACAAATCAAGGGGGGAAGTAGAGCTCTTTTCTAAAGAATGTGACATTGTTTGTTGTAGCATTACAGTCTAGCCTTGTATCTGAGTCCCGCATTCGGAGAGCAGGGTGATTGCAAGAAACACTTCACGTTTTTGGCTCAAAATGCTATTTTTTGGCATAGTACTGGCAGTACTACGCGATCCTGACAATATAGCGTGTCTGACGCACGCATGCAAATCTCAACCATCGATTTCAGGCACTTGCAAATCTGGGCCGTCAGTATAGTACTATGTAGTATTATGCAATACTATGGACTACTACAAATACTTTACAAGCCACAAGGAGTAGAAAAAGGGTATGTGGACCTTTTTATTTTTAATAATTAAAAAAAATCAAAAAATTATTTTAAGAAAATCCATTTTTCTAAACAAAATTGTGCACACATTGCAAGAAAAAATTCCTCTAAAAAAGTTTTTCCCTCTCTGTAGAGTTTGTGTAAAGGAAGGTCACTTTGACCCCATGTGGACAATAGACATTTTACTATTTTTATAAAAACTCATTTTCAATCTTTGAAATGTTAATAGAACTCCAACTTGTCCAATTTGTGGCTTCAAATTCGGATTTTTGAGTGAAAAATAGGACTAAAAACCCCAAAATGGCCAAGGTAGACAGCCAATCGGGGGCAGTTTAAAAATAGTAAACTAATTTTTTTTAAATTGGAAAAATTACACAACATAGAAAACTTTTGTGTGCACCTTAATTCCAAATTTCAAATTGATAGGGCAAACGATGCAAAAGTTATGAGCAAAAAACTACCTATTGGAGGTCAAGGGGACAAAAAATAGGACAAGTGTTTCTTACAATCACCCAACACTGAGAGCATCAAAGTGGCTTGTCAAAAAGGCTGTAACTATATGTTCTCTTGTTGATGGAATAGGGGAATGTCTACGGGGTGGATTACCTCAGAAACGCAGATGTGATGTTCTAGACGAGGCCACTGTGCAGACAATTGTCAACTGGAGGGAGACATCCTCTATTGTCTCACCTAATCACAACAATGTAAAGAGGCTCCGCATTGGTGTGAAGCTCTTTGACAAGCATCCGATGCACTATCTCTAGGAATCACAAGTACATTTTAATAATGCTTTCACTTTTACACAATGGATACTTGGGATTTCTTCTCAAGTGAAGTATATTATAATTAAAAAACTTGGTAAGTTAAAGTCACTTTCATTATGATATAAAAGGCATTGTGTATTGCTTGGTTTTACTTCCAATTTCTTTTGTATTCCACTTGCATGTACTTTATAGTATTTTCCATTAGCATGGTACCTATTGTATTTTGTAGTGAGACTAAAACTTGTCTCTATAGTACACATTACTTTGCTTTTGAGACAAATTAGTCCTTATTACTTTAAGATGTTACTAATTTGTACTTGTTGTGAGCCCTCAAGATGGCACTCGGAACTCTGGGTCCATTTTTTGCGAATAAATTGTGAAATCTAATAAAAAATACAAGGAAAACACATAAAAAAAAAGTTAGGGAAGTTTTGGTAGTAGTCTCTACTAAAATGATGAAGAACCATATTAGAAGGTGGAAAATTCCTAATTCTAGGAATTTCTATCATTCTAAGTCTTAGAAGTAAGTTTGAGTGAAGATTTAGTAATTCCGAGAGAAATGAGGGAATGAGAGTTAGTCAGTCCTAGTGTCTGTCTGTGCAAAATCAACCTTTTAAGGATGCACATGACATACTCACTAAGCCAAAAAGAGTCTACTATGAGCCTGAGAAGTTTACCAAGGCCTAAATTCGATTTCAGGATAAGTTGGATTTAGAAGTAAATCAATCATGTGTGATTTGGAGAATTGGAGTTTCACGAGATGGAAGATGGAGGAATTGGAGATTGAAGACTACAAAAAGGTGTTCCCAGGGTAGGAGCATGCCAGGAGCGAACAAGAATCAAACAATTGTCCAAGATTCCCGGGCATCGGAAATTAAATTGTCCAATTGGGCAAAGTAATTCCAAATTACTAAAAATAGACAAGAATGAGACTGCGTGGAACTTACACTAAGAATCTAGTAGTACCCTAGATATTACGCAATTTATTTCGGATTTTTTCAAAATTCCACGTTGACTCCATGGGAAGTCAACCGCACATAGAAGTGTTCGTAAATTCCTAGAAATTACATATGATGCGGTAAAATCTCACTAAAAATTAGAATAGTTTTTTGTATGCTTAATAAATGCCCAGTCAAGTTTGAATACATTTCGACATTCCCAACTACCAGAATCGGCATTGACATCGAATTTCAATGGAATTTACAAATTGGCGGTGGGTTGACCGACATATCAGGAGCGAATGATGTCCGATTGACGCAAATGGGGAGACATTCCTGACTCTCAAAAACATTCTTAACTACCCTGGCCTGACAGATTCATCAAAATGTGCAAATCCTAAAAGTTAGATTTTTGACTTTTAATTGGAGTTATCGTAATTCCAATTTGGGCGCACAAGTGGCCTAGGAGTGAGGGTTAAGGGATCCCTTAGGCTAATTGGGATCTTCTGAAGACAATGGTATATACGGTTTTTCGTTTTGAGTTGTTCCTTAAAAGATAGAGAGGGTCAACTCTTAGTTTGATTTTTTAATAGTTAATTGCAGTTAATTAAAAGTGATTTTGGAAATATCTCTTGGAAAATCAAAGATTGGATTTGGTCAAGATCTCTTTTTTGCATAAAAATCCATATTTAGACTAAAGAAAGACAATTTTCAAAATGACTTTTAGTTAATTTGCAAAATATCTACATAAATTAGGATTAATTTCAAAAAATCTTGGGTTAAGATCTTGGATTTGATTTGGCCGATTTCATTAGCTAAATGGGGATGTTTCTAGAAATTTTCAACATTAAATAAGTATTATTTTGAAATTACATTAAGGTAGTTTAGGGGTGGAAGTAACAAAGTATTTTCATTGGCAATTTACCGGGGAGGGCCCGGCCACGGGTATATAAGGGCCCCCCTCGAGGTTGCCAGTACCCTTTCTTCCGTACACCAACACCTTGTTCTTCTCATGTGCTACTGACGTGGTCGGAGCATGTGAGCCCTCGAGATGGCACTCAGGACTTTGGGTTCATTTTTCGTGATTAAATAGCGAAAATTAGCTAAATTATACAAGAAAAGGACATAAAAAGAGGGTTGAAGGAGTTTTGGTGCCAGTCTATGCCAAAATGGTGAAAAACCAACTTAGAAGGTGGAAAATTCTTAATCCTAGGAATTTGAATCATTCTAAGTCTCCAAAGTAAGTTTGTGTGAAGATTTAGCAGTTCCGAGAGAATTGAGGAATCGAGAGTTAGTCAGTCCTAATGTCTGTTTGTGCAAAATCAACCTTTTAAGGACGTACATGACATACTGACTAAGCCAAAAGAGTCGACTACGAGCCTAGAAGAATTACCAAGGCTTAAATCCAATTTTGGAACAACTTGGATTTAAAAATAAAACAATTACAAATGACTTGGAGAATTGGAACTTCACGAGATAAAAGATGGAAGATTGGAGATTGAAGACTACAAAAAGGTGTTCCAAGGGTAGGAGCATGCCAGGAGCGAACAAGAATCAAACAATTGTCCAAGGTTCCCGGGCATCGCGAATTAAATTGTCCAATTAGGCAAAGTAATTCCAAATTGCTAAAATTAGAATAGTGCAAGGACGCGTGGGACGTACACTAAGAATCTAGGAATGCCCTAGATGTTACCCAATTTATTTTGGATTTTTCCGAAATTCCACGTTGACTCCATGGGAAGTCAACTACACATAGAAATGTTCGTAAATTCATAGAAATTACGTATGATGTGGTAAAATCTCACTAAAAATTAGGATAGGTTTTTGTGTGCTAAATAAGCGCCCGGTCAAGTTTGAAGACATTCCGACATTCCCAACTACCAGAACCGGCATCAACATCGAGTTTCACTAGAAGTTACAAGTTGGCGGCGGGTTGACCGGCGTATCAGGAGCGAATGATGTCCGATTGTTGCAAATAAGGAGTCATTCCTTACTCTCACGGACATTCCTAACAACCCTAGCCTGACAGATTCATCAAAATGCGTAAATCCTAAAAGTTAGATTTTTGACTTTTAATTGGAGTTACCGTAATTCCAATTTGGGCGCGCAAACGACCTAGGAGTGAGGGGTGAGGGGTCCCTTAGGCTAATTGGGGTCTTTTGAAGACAATGGTGCAGACGGTTTTTCGTTTTGAGTTGTTCCCTAAAAGATAGAGAGGGTCAGCTCTTAGTTTGACTTTTTAATCGTTAATTGCGGTTAATTAAAAGTGATTTTGGAAATATCTCTTGGAAAATCAAAGATTGGATTTGGTCAAGATCTCTTTCTTGCGTAAAAAGACATCTTTGGGCTAAAGAAAGACAATTTTCAAAATAACTTTTGGTTAATTTGCAAAATATCTACGTAAATTAGGATTAATTCCAAAATATCTTGGATTAAGATCTTGGATTTGATTTGGCCAAGATTTCATTAGCCAAATGGGGATGTTTTTAGAAATTTCCACCATTAAACAAATATTATTTTGGAATTACATTAGGGTAGTTTAGGGTAGGAAGTAACAAAGTGTTTTCACTGGCAATTACCGAGAGGGGCCCAACCACAGGTATATAAGGGCCCCCTTCAAGGTTGCTAATACCCTTTTTGTTCCTGCACACCGACACTTTGTTCTTCCTTTAGTTTTGTGCTACCTGCATATCTAGAGCACCACTTGGACCGAAGATCTTGGCCAAGTCTTGTTTGTGTTTTTATTTAACATTGAAGGTTTAGGGCCCTTCAATTAATTTGCATTCACACTAGTATACTTCGACTAATTCTCATCTTGAACTATTAGTGATACGTGGAAATTTCAAGCATTGAAAACCAAAGTTTGGTTCAAACATTGTCATGTGTACCTCCTTTCGACGTAAATCTTGAAGTACTAAGACATTTTAAGTATTTAAAGTGAAATTTAGGTTTAAACATTGTCATAAATACCTCCTTTTGTGAATAAGATCCTTAAAATACCAGTACAAAAACTTGAACGGCGAAGCTTTGAACGTTCCAACCAAATTTACTTGAAGCCAAAGGCCACATACTTTTTCAACCACCCTTGCATTGCGGAACCCGCATTCATGCAACGAAATTCCCACTTGGTAGAATATCCATGCTAAAGTATTGTCAAAATTTGATAATCATCCTTAGTGAGTAGTGAAATTTGATCCAATTAGAGTTTGGAAGAAAAAGGGAAAAACCAAAATTATAAGACCAGTTTGGCCAAGACCAGCCCGGCCAGACCAGTTCGGCCAGGACCAATCAAACAAGAGTTAAGGAGCGGCCAGCTTGACCAGTCAAACAGGAGTCAAGGAGCAGCCAGCCCCCCCCCCCGCCAAATCAATCACGCCCCACCACGTGGCGGGTGCTGACGAGGCCCGGCAGGGGGTCCAGCCTCTCCGGAGGCGACACGTGGTTGCGGGGAGCCAGAGAGGAGCCAAAGAGGAGCCAGAGCGGGGAGTGAGGGGGAGCCAGGGGTTGGGACAAGCTCACACACCACTCTCACATTCTTAGATACATACAAAATCAACTCTTTGTTTAACAATATCAAGCTACCAAGTAAGTGAGTCCTCCTTAAAAATTTGTCATCACGATCATTTGATTTTTGGTCAAATTAAATAAGAGTTGTCAAAGAAACTCACAACTCCTAAATTCAAATTTTCACCAGAAATCTAACAATCGTAACATCAAGAAATAGTGTTCCGGTTCACACCAACTAAAACTCCATAGCCAACAACTTCCTCATCAACTTTGCAAAACATTTGGAAGCCAAATGAAGAAGGAAGGGAGGGATTAGGAGAAGTAAGACACGGAATATAAACACGTGAAGGAATTAAGATTAAAAAACCAATATCAAAAGAATCTCACTATTGAATAAGGTTCTTGATTCCCTAACTTTGACCCTTGGCATTAAATAATTAATTTCTAAAGAATCTTACTATTGAATTGGTTCTCGATCTTTAGGAATGTTCCACATTCTTTGGTCGTTAGTCATTAATTAGATTCTTAGAAGGTTTGGATTTTGTTGGTTTTGTTTTACTAGGCCTAATAAGCCAAAAAAGAAACAAACAAATTAACAACAAATTTCTTAAAAACTAACGCAAATTCAAAAATTCATTAGATTTGAAAAGATTTGATGATAATTTTTGATTTAAGACAAAAGGGAAAAGACAAATTGACAACTAATTTCTTTAACAATTAATAAATTAAAAAAATTCATTGGATTTGAAAAGATTTGATGATAGTTTGTTTTTTTAAATTTTAATAAGACAAAAGGGAAGGGACAATTTGACAACTAATTAAAATCATTTCAAAAATTAATTGGATTTAAAAAGAATTGAAGATAATTTTCCATTCAAATTAATTTAATTCAATTTGAACTCATTTGGATTTTGAATATCAATATAGAACCAAAACAAAAACTAAAAACAACAAATAGCTAACCATTAAATTTCCATTGATTTCTTTAGAATAGAGCATTAACAAAATAGGTAGGCTAATTGGAATTGCAGTATTTTATAATTACCGGGGGATTAGGAATTAAAAGAATTACGCAATTAAATTAGTGCTACATAACCGTTAGTTTCCTTTTAATCAGGGTAGATTTAATTGATCAACAACGTGAAAATAACTATGGATTAGATGGAGAGTCGGGATGATTTCGATGGCGAGGTTGTGGGAGAATATTTACACATGATGATGTTCGACGACGGGACTATGGAGATTTACGCAGAGGAGGTAAATCGCTCACATTTGATTTTCATTCTCATTGTGTTACTATTAAGTTTCTTTTTACCAAATGCTTGGAATTAAAACTAGGAACAATTTCAACCAATAAAATAGAATAGGATAGAGTAGATTAGTTGAACTTTAAGCATAATATTAAATTAGAAACACTTAAAACATGTGATTAAAAGAGTTCATTGCTTGGAAGACTCTCTTTTAATACCCAATTAGAGAGAAAACTCAATTAGACACAGAACTCGTGTGATAAACTTCTAGCTCGAGGGTGGAGTTAGGAGTGCTCACAGAGCACCACTTGGACCAAAAAGATTTTGGCTAAGTTCTATTTATGTTTTGGAATTTTGAAGGCTTAGGGCCCCTTCAATTAATTCTCATTTTCTACTTTGGCATTAGAAGTCCGACCTCAACATCTTACTTGATCACCGCTTGTAGAATTTCAAACATTAAGCACCAAAGTTCGGTTTAAACACTGTCATGTGTACCTCCTTTGGCAGCAAGATTTTGAAATACTAAGAAATTTTGAGGATTTAAAGTGAAAGTTTAGTTAAACAATGTCATGTGTACCTCCTTTTGCAAATAAAATTCCCAAAATACCATTGAAGAATTCCGTGTTATAGAATCAACCGAATCAAACGGCGAAGCTTTGAACCTTTTAATAAAGGGAAATTTCACTTGAAAAATCCGGAAGGCATTAGGAAATTAGACAAAGACCTCCAAGTCAACCACTTACATTTTTCATCATTCCACATGAAATTGCTTTAACTAATCCTTGTGTGCTTAGATAAAAATTAGACCAAAATAGCCTAAAATTGAGGTTTCGAGGTGTTCCAAAAATTAGTCAAAAATAAAAAATAAGTCAGCTAGCTAGCCAGCCAGCCAGCTTGCTGAGAGCCTGGGCCTGGTCTGTTGGGTCTGAGGGTTCGAGGAGCTGGGGAGTCGAGGCTGGTCCAGGTGTTTGGGGGTGTTGGGGCTGAGGCGCTAGGGCTAGGGTGTCGGGGCGATCTGCTGGGGCTGGGCATCAAAGCGAGCCAGGGAATCCAGGGAGCCAGGGAGTCCAGGGAGCCAAGGAGTTCAGAGAGTCTAACCACAAGTCAAATAAGAGTCTAACACTCCCTTGTCAATTGGTCTTACAAAGGCTAGATTTTGGGCAAAAAATTAAAAGGAAGTTATAAGAGGAACTTCCAACCTCTAAATCCAATTTTATGCCAATAATCTAACATTTGCAAAATCAACACATCTTCACTAAATTTCTTCAACCTCAAACTCCGTAGCCGTTCTCTCTCTCAAAAAACATTGCAAAACACCACCAAGCAAGAATGAGGGTAGAGACAATGAATTAGGAGGATTAAGGTGGCCAAATCGGCCCACGTAAAGACATTAATATTAAAAAATAAGTTTTTGAAAGAATAACACTATAGAGTTGGATTCTTTATTCTCGACCTTTAGCCTTTGGGAATAAAAAACGAATTTCTTTGGAATATTACTATTGAAATTATTCTCATTCTTTAGGAATGTTCTACATTCTTTGGTAGTTAGTTATTAATTAGATTCTTAAAAGGTTTGAATTTTGTTGGTTTTGTTTTATTAGGCCTAATAAGCCGAAAGGAAAAACAACAAATTGACAACCAATTTCATTAGATTTAAAAAGAATACAAAAATTAATTAGATTTGAAAAGATTAGATGATGATTCTTGATTTAAAATAATTTAATTCACCTAATAAGCCAAAAGGAAAAAGACAAATTGACACCCAATTTCTTTAAAGTTTTAAAGAAATTAAAAAAAAAAAACTAAAAAAAACTAATTAGATTTGAAAAGATTTGGATAGAATTCTAGATTGTCTCCTAATTCAAATTTAAAACATTAAATTAAACCAAGAAAAACAAAGAACTAACAATTCAATTAAAAATCCCAATGATTTTTTGCATTAGAATAGATTTATTTGCTAAGGGCTTAACCAAGTAGGTAGACTAAGTTAATTTGCGGCACTTTCCAATTATCGAAAGAGTAGGAATAAAATTAACCAGGTTTCTTTTAACCAAGATAGATTTAATTTACCAACGACATAAGAATTTGTAGTCTAGCTTTCAGCTTTTTGTAGAACTTTTTTGAGTTTCTATGACATTTTCTATATTATTTATATGTATTTTGAGTATTTAGTGTTAAAATAGTCCCGAGTACACTAAAAGTTCCAAAAAGTCAAAAGATACTTTGGTTTATAGTAGAAATAGTAGTTAAAATAAAATAAAATAAAAGACAAGCCAATTAAAGAAAAAGCGGAAAAGTTAAAGAAAAGGAGTGAGAAAAAGAAAAGGAAAACGAAACCTAGGGTTTCGGAGGCACGCATGAACGTCGCGACGATTGCGAGCGTTGTGACCTCTTCAATCACCCCCGGGAATTTAATTTAATTCCTTTCTTCTCTCATTCTTTGGCGCGCTGTGTTTTTTTTTCTCTCGTTCTTTTTCTGCGCTTGTCTTTGTGCTGTAATTTTTACTATAACTTGCGCAATTCTGTGTGTATTGCAATAAAATTGGGAGAATTATTGTGCACTGTGTATTTGTTTGTAGTTTGGAAAGTTGTGCAGAGAGTCAGTTGCAGTTTTGAGGTTGTTGTGTAAATTGCAAATGGTGATGGATTCGTGAGTGCTGAAGAGATTGTTATTGCAAATTTGCTTGTGTCTTGGACTGAATTGTTGTGTGCAAACTTCATGAGGAAGTATTCTGAGAGCAAAAGTGGGTTTGCGGAGTGTTTTTAAGGTGTTAGAAAAGATCCGAACGTGAATTCGGTAGAAGCTCAGACTAGGAGTGAGTGATTTAATTGGAACCTCTCGTGATTCAACCCACCCAGCGTTGCTTTCTGGTTTTGAGTTTCTTCTCTCTAAATTTGGGAAGGAAGCGACCAATTATCAGAATTGGAGAAGCAGACTGAAAAAATTGGCCGGCAGATCGGCATCCGTGAGAAATTTGGAGGCGATTTGGGCTGGAAATACTGGATTGGTGGTGACCAAAGGAGAACAGAAGAAGGCGAGCGTTGCTGAAGTAGGAGCAAGCTCAAATTTTGCAATTCGGCAAGTAGATCGTGAATTGAAATTTGGAGGGATTCGGGATTGAAGGTACCGATTAATCTACTGTAATCAAAATCAAAATTAAAATTTCTCGGTGATCACGAGATGAGCGAGATAGCAGAATCCCGAATTGGTGAGAAATCGAAAGAATTATAAATTAAATACAACGACAACAAAAATACTCACCGCGCCGAAGTAGTTGCGGCATCGAACCAGGCATCGGAGTAGTCCCGACGAGGTTGGAACAAGAACCGTCGGCTTCGACAAGTTGAGAACCGATGAGTATACAGCTAGTCTGGGATACGGGTATTGGGGTAATCCGGGCCGGGTATCAATCAGGGTATCAGCCGGGTATCGCACGGCCATAGGATAGTGATGGATAAAACAAATTAAAATAAAAGGTCAAATTTTTCGAACGGCCCTTTGGGCCATTGCCCCTAATTTGGGAATTAGATTTAGAATCTTATTATTTATTTTGCATCAATGTGATCAGAGTTTGTATTGGAAATTGCATGTATATGTTGTAAATTCAAATTTTGGATATTGTAGGTAGTTGCTAATCCTTGATATTGGCCATATTGTCCTAGAGCTTTGGGGGTGACTTTTTGTAAGTGTGATCTAAATCCTTGAACTCTAAATTTTTTGGAAATATTAAATACGTATATTTGTACTATTTTCAAAGTACTATAGTGGGCTGTATTAAAGTCTAAGTCCTGCATTGCATCCATAAACAAGTCAGTCCACCCTGACATATTGTCCTGAACCCTAGAACACTAAATAAGACAAGGACTTTCATGTTGGGTCTTTTCATCTTATAATGGACGGATGAGTGTTCCTTGGGGTTTGTAGTGAGAATAAGAGTAAATTTACATTCTACTTACTAAACTCTAATACATAACGACATTTGAACACTACACTAGCCTTACATAGATCATTCCCTGGCGTTCGAACTCGGTAGTGTTTGGAATAAGGATTCCAAAAACCTAACTATAGAATTATTATAGATTAGATGGAGAGCCGTGATGATTTCAATGGCGAGGTTGTGGGAGAATACCTTTACATGATGATGTTTGACGACGAGACTATGGAGATCTATGCGGAAGAAGTAAACCGATCCCATTTGATTTTTATTCACATTGTTTTACTATTAACCCCTACAGGACCACAACTATGTTTCCACCAAAACTACTCCAAAACTGTCATTTCTAGGACAGCTACCAAATTTTAGAAAAAAAACATTTTTTGACACATGTAACCATAGGATCTCTTAGTGCACTAGTTTGGGAAGATGTAGAAAAAATTTCAGAAATTTCCGCCTAGTAGATTGCAAGATATTAGTGTTTGAAGTTACAAAAATCATTTTTTTCCACTGCGAAAATCCGGGCAGCTACACTTCAGAAGGTCACAATTGTATGAAAAAATGTCCAAAATGGTTGCAACTCTTTGGACTTATTCTCCAATTCAAATTGGATACATGTTTGAAAATTTTCATATCATTTGGAATTGTACAACATGTACAAAAAAAATAGTAAGAAGAAAGAAGTAAAGAATGATTCAAAATACAAAAATGGGAACAATTTATTTATTGAATTGAAAAATGCCAATCCCAATGGTTCAAATGTTGTAACAAAAAATGTACACCCAATGTTTTTGTTTTTCTTCAAAAATATTTAAAATTGAGTGAAATAAAGGACTTCAAAGTTTATTTTAGAAAAGAGAATCTATAACTACCCGCAAACTAAAATCCTTCATAACTTTTGACTCATTAATCCAAATGGAATGATTCAAAGCTTTACATGTATACATAAATCTATAAAACCAATTTCAAATTTTTATTTCCAAAAAAAGTGATTTTTTCTGACATGCCCAAACTACCTGAGTTGAGAAACAAACAACATTTTATGCGATAACTTTTCAACCATGTAGTCAAAAGTCATGAAAATTATTGGGCTTTGAAGATACTCCTCGTCCACACCTTTTATTAAAGTTTGGTTCCAAAATAAGGAAATTTCTAGCCACACGTACCTGCCCAAAATCGCTATGTTGCCAAAAAAGGCATGTTGGTCCTTTAGGGGTTAAGTTTCTTTTTACCAAATGTTTGGAACTAGGATTAGACAAAATTACATTTGATGAGACAGGATAGGTTAGATTAGTTAAATAGAAATAAGGATATCTACCACGAAGGCTTGAATTATTAGTGACACTTGATAGTAGAATTAATACTCAGAAGACGTAGTTAAAAGAGTTCATTGCTTGGAAGGCACTCTTTGAACACCCATTTAGAGAAAAATAATTGAAGAGACACAGGACCCGTTCTAGCCCAAGGGTGGGCTTAGAATTTAGAAACATTCACACTTGTGCTAAGACTATGTCTTTGTATGAACTTTGAACTAGAGCCTTTTATTTTGATTTGGAAATTTTTACTTATGCTTTACTTAACTATACTTCACAAAGTAATCAACTACCCTTATAGACTTGGGACAATACTTTTTTTACTTAACCCCTAAAGGACTAAAGTCCCCTCGGGGGACACTTGGAATTTTGGGCAAGCTTGTGTGACTTGAATTTTTGCTATGATTTTTTGAAACTTTTTTTTGAAGATGAGAAATCAGATTAGCTTTCCAAAAATTAAATTTTTATTTCAATTGGTGCTTAGAAGCAAAAGTTATGCCATTCTAAGTCCAAAAAGCAGTTCACCGGGCAAAAAAAAAAAAACACAAAAAAATTATTTTTTTATTTTTTATTTTTTCTCTCAAATATTATATTTTTTTCTACAACTCAAGCTTTGGTTCATTTTATTTGGACTAATAATGAGAAAGTTACAGACAATCTTGTATTTTGGGGAATCTAAGCACCTTCTTCAAAAAATAACTTATAGAATTCATTTTTGAATGCAATTTTTTGAATTTTTCAAATTTTCTTTTTTGATAGGGTTTAGGATGTTTGAAAGAACAAGCTCACCTTTGGGATCATGGTTTTCCAATTACATCTTAAAGTTATTAACAACTTAGTGTTTTATTCAATCTTGGACCTATTTTTGCTTAACAATTTTTTAATGAATGAAAATCAAGTAGCTTTTTTTTGAAATTTTTTTCCCTAATTTTAAACTCAAAGTGCAAAAAAATTCAACAAATGACAATCAAAGTCATCTGAAATTGTAAGTCAGAGTTCAGAAAAACTTTTTTTTCCAACTTTGAATGCTAATATCTTCCAATCAGTACGGTCAAACTTCATGAAATTTTTACCACATGATCTCAGACAAGTAATTTACAAGATCCTATGGTTAAATTCTAATAAAAAAAAATTTTTTTTTTTGGGAGGAAGTAGCAAACATGGCAGTTTTGAGTGGTTTTCAAGCCAGAAAATGCCTCAGTCCTTTAGGGGTAAATCCTTGATTACTTTGTATTGTTTTTCTTTCTTAGTTCACCTACTTGGATTCACTTTCTTGCTTTAATCTTACTTGGTTTCACTTATTTTTCTTGTATATTCAGCTGGAGTTTTTCACAAGGTTTAAGGCTGCACACCCGAGGTGTAAAATTGGTTTGCGAGCGTTTGAAAACCTGAAACCATACAACATCAAGAGGCTAATAGAAAAAAATACTTGCGCTTGCAAGTACCATACTGAGATGGAAGAGTTGAGATTGGGTTTCAACAATATGCGTACTGCTTGCAGAGGGGTGCATAGAATTGGATGCATTTGCTTTTGTGATGTATGTCATAGTAGCAAGCGTACAATTCGTATCTATAATGAAAACTCTAAGTGTCATGCATCTCTAACACAATTTAGCGGTTTGATTGACATGTGGTATTCAATGCTTTGTCTAGCTGAAGACGATGGATGGCATAAACCAAGCTGCCTTACAAGCAAATGCAATGAATGTGGATTAGATCAACTTTTGACATGCCCCTCAGAAGAAGGAAAATCTAATGTGTTGACTATGCAGTGGAAGTGTTACAAAAAGGTGGTCCATGGGAAGACCAGAAAAGGCAAAGATTGCATGGTTCCTTGTTTGCGATACAAGACCACTATTGCAAGAATCTTCTTGGATTCTTTACAACCCAAATTGAGAACCTTTATTGTTCACAATTATATTGCTAAATGGAAAGAGGAGCAATATAACATTTCATTGGATACTTTTCCACCTAACTCTATTCTATCAATAGTAGATTTTGCTGAAAACTATTCATTTGGTGAATTCACCAAGATTCAAGAACAACATTGGATGTCGTTTCAAATAACGATTTTGGTGCACATATGCTATAGGTGGAACCCTGCGTTTTTGGCAAATCCACAATCTGGTGAGTAGAAATTACTTACTGAGTATCATTTCTATATTCCTGACACTAATGACTATGATACTCTCTTTGTGCAATATTGTTTTGACTTGCATTGGGAGCAATTATCGTTAAGGGGATTTACACCAAATGAGCATTTAGTGTGGTCGGATGGATGTGTTGCACAATTCAAGTCCAGAAGAACATGGTATCATGTAGCCAGGTATGAGAGATGATATTTCAACTTTCCAATTCTGTCTATTGTGTCATTTCCAATGTGCAAATGTCTACTTGTATGATTCAAGAATTTATTGTTCTAAAATGGGGTTCTTGTGTTATATCTCAGGTACCAATCAAAGACAATTTCTGCATGTCTACCACATGGATGTCGGATGGTGTGGTCATACTTTGGTTCCGGGCATGGAAAAAGACTACATGATGGGGCAAGTGCTGTTTTGAAGCAAGAAATTTGAAAGGCACAAATGAGTGTAGATTCTCTCTTGAAAATACAATGTGCTGAAGATGTTATTAATTATTGTAGGGCAAAACGATCTGAAGTCCATACTGCCTTTTCTAATGCATGAAGACAAGTAGACAGATTCTATTATTTGATTGGAAATAATGATGTTGACCGATCAAATAGTCTTGATTGTAAGAAAGTTACAGGTTCTAGATCTATGCATTCAATTCACTCTATTTCAGAAACAAACATTACTAATGTGAGATCAAGGTTTTTGTCTTCTTTTTGCCCCCTATGCATGGATGACTAGGTTGACTTCTATGAGAGGAAAACACATGTGATGCGGTAGAAGTTAAACGTCCTTGAGCCTGTCAATATGGTAGAGGTGAGTTGATTTTTATATGATTCCAACATTTATGACAGCTCAATAAAGAATTGCAGTAATTTTTAACTTCATATTTTTTTTCTTGGATAGGTTTTTGTTTTACAAGCTACCACCTCTCAAGATCCACAAATCGGACACCAGCCCTTTGAAGAGTCACCTTTCAATGGTGATATAGAATGTTTTGATTGTGGAAGTGACTCTGATTCGGATGAAGATGTTGAGTTTGAGAGTGAAGCAACGAAGATTGAAGTTGGCTAGAACTACGCAGTGTACACAAACGACGACAACAATATAGGCGACCCTTTCTACTTGGTTTGTTGTGATCATCCATTGCATGCGTGCAAGGAAACCTACACAGATAGTTGGGATTGTAATTGGCAAGTTGGGACAATGCTTGTTGGCGGGTACTATTATCAGAGGCTTAAACAAAGTAGTGGCAGTCATGGATGCACATATTACGAACTTCTCATGGATAGACCGTGCGCTATGAACTATTCTCACTTGGCTGTCAAACATAATTATCCTATGATCCAATATAAAACTGATTGTGGTAATCCTCGATTCATAATGTCTACTTCTGTGAGGGCAGACATTCTTAACAATATAGAAGGGAGGCAACGTTATATAGTGCAATAGCATTCTCTTTTGGGGAGAGTTTAGGGTTCATTAGTAGGAATGATGAAGGAATTCTTTGTGTTCTAGCATTTGTCAATGCTACTTGCTATATAACCCATTTTTTTGGATTTATCTCACTAGAAGAAATCCCTGTTATTTTCAGCGCAGCACGTCAGGTAGATTGTGTTGAGGCCGCGTTGCTGAAAACGCAGAAAAAACACAAAAAAATGCGTTTTCTGTGTTTTTCTGCGTTTTCAGCAACGCAATCTCAACACAATCTACCTGACGTAGTGCGTTGAAATTAACAACGTTTTCAGTGTTTTTCTTCTAGTGTCTATAAACAACTTGTCACATTTGGAAGGCTTCACTCTAGTATATTTTGGTTATTGACTTTTGCAGAACCCTTGGATACTACGTGATTAACCCTTAAGCCCTGTTAACCATCTTTTTCCAACTAAATTTCGTGGACAAAATTCTGCTGAGAATTGACTGAAAGGAAGGAAGAAGCAACAACATATGCTATGTAAGCTTATAACGTACTGTTGTGGTGTTCAACCTGAGTGCAATAATGTCGTGGGTTGCGGGGCTATCTAACATCAATTGCGGAATGATGTGCATTAGTGCTCGCCAATACTGTACTGAATATGGCAATAACGAACTTCAGTTCATAATTCTCCAAAATGGAACTCACTCACGGGCAATTGCAAGCTAGAGTGGCCCAAATGTGGCAAAAGTGCAATTATACAAGTCCATTTCATTCTTTTGCATATGACTTCTAAATCTTTTGATTTTTTTTCCTATAAATTCTTTATAGTTTATAAAAGCAATAAATAAATTTTATTTTGAAATTATATTTTTATAGTTGTATTAAAAAAACTTCAAAAATAACATCAAATTTGTATTTATTTCAATAAATTGTAGAATTGGTTATAATGAAAATCCACTCAATTGAAAGTTTGATCACCCTTAGAGATACTTATTACAACAATTTTGAAAAGATAGATTTGCATAAAGTTGATTTTAGGTATGTCTAATGTAACTCACAAAATCAACACTATTATTGATGAAATAATAATACATAAAAGTCCTTTCTTCAAAGAATAAAACATAAATTGCATTAAAACACACAACAATTACATTTGTACCAATATAGTTTTCATATTCTTCAAATATAGAAAGGATGTTTTATCTTTTCATATGAATTCAAGAGTCATTTCATAAAAATCAATGGACTGTGACAATCCTTAAGTGAAAACTAAACAATTTATAATATATAAAATATTGAAAACTTATTTAATTTATTTATTGAAGGTTGTAATATATTAAGTATACAATATATTAATGAATCCTTTTGATTAAAATTATACCATATGCTTTTTTAATCTTCAAAAATGAAAGTAAAATCAACAAAAAATAGACCCTGACAGTAAATGTTGGGTCATTCTAGCTTGCAATTGCCCTCACTCCTTATTGGAATGTCAAATATTATTAATAGGTCCATTGTGGGCCTAAGCTTACATATAACCGTAACCCCTTTAAGTGCACCAGACAACCTGCTTTTTGAGATTGTTGTAAGTGAAGAGTATGTTGGGCTTAGTTAGTTCACCCATCCCAACAAACTCTTCAGTCACAGCTATCTTTAAAAAGTAGGACCACAATCACGACCTTAAGCCCTTCAAGGTCCTTAGTTTTAAACAAGAATTGTAGTTGCTACTCCTATTGTTATAAACTCTCATTCGAGAGCGATGGAACCACAGTGAAGTAGACTGAAATTGTTCTAGTATAACTTACCGATTTCTTGGGGTGGATAAGTCTCTTGAGAGCAACAATATCTTGACAAAGTTCTACAAGGCTCCTAGTACACTGAGAACTACCAATCAATTCCTACTTTAGTCCTTCACTCAGTTTTATATAAGAGCTTCGTGCATTATGTGCTAATGTATAGCTATTTGATATCAGTATTTCACAATGTTAAATTTTTTGGATGTTGTACATTCTTTGCAATGAAATGATCCTACGTATTGGTTATACTGAGCTGGAAGAACGTCATTCCTTCTTAGACAAAGAAGGTAGAGATTTTAAGAGCCTTCTATAACCATTATTCAATACTGTACTTCTTTTTCATTTTGAAGATGTCGTTACTGCTTGAAGGTTCAAGAGCAATGTGAACTTTTCGGCTTATGCATGGAGAACTTATAATTATGCATATTTGTAGCTATAATGAATAGTTACCAGTGGGCTCGATGTTAGGCTGCATCTTTATGCAAAAATAGGAATCCATTCAATTCTCTCATCTGATTTTAAGGTGCACATCTATACAAGAATGCTATATTTGTGTGCTATGCAAGTTTCTTTTGATTTCTGACTTGCATAGCTTCAAACTGAATTTTTTCTGAAAATTTTTAGCCTTTAGAAGGTCTTTGATTTAAGAATACAATTTTTGTGAGTACCACTACCTGTGATGGTCAACAAGTCCTCTTTCAGTTGCTTCCGCTCTACACTTAATGTCTAACATCCACAATGCAAAGCAGCAAATCAAGAAAGCACATGACTTTGGCTCACATTGCTAGATATAAGTAGACTTAGGAAAATTAATGAACACACAAAATACATAACAGATTGATTCATTGAAAAGTGATTGAACAAGAAGATAACATAACCATGTCACTAAGGCCTTAAAAGCTAGGGAGTCTCATTGACAACTGTAGAAGCTTTAGTTGTCATATTCTGCACCAACAAGGAGCCTGAAACACTTAGGAACAACTCGACTGCAATTGATCTACCGCTCGTCTCAAGGGAATTTGGCTCCCCATACTTCTGCTCATTCGTACAATACAATTATTTATAACTGTGGCTAGTGAATCACAGTCCATACGACTCCTATCATCATACCACTCCCTCTTCCCCATCCTTGACACTGGGGTTCCAAAAACATGGGTAATGGAAAGCAAGCAAGCTTTGGTAAACATTGAATCCAATTCTAATGAGATGTCTTGCAAATTTGTATGACCCCCTAGAACTGGGAAGAATCTAGTGATAAGAGTTTACACTAGCACTTGAGGGCGAAAGTACTCTATAATGAGGGTTTAGACAAAGGGGCAACATGATTCTTGAAGAGACATAATAACATCCAAACGAGAGAGTCTAACTCAATAAAGCTCTTGAAAGAAGGAAAATGAAAGTACCTTCAAATTGGTGTCATGACACTCTTGAAATCCTTGCATTTGTTGTGAATGTTACTTGCCATGTATCTGACAATGGACCTCAATGCACAACACAAAAAAGGACCTATAGTACAACCATTGTAGGAGAACATTACTATGAGACAGAAGCAATGTCAACTTACAAACCCGTGTGAGCCCCGTCATTGTCACTTAGGCCTCGGATTTTTCTTTTTTTCGCTTATTGCTCGTATTTAGGGTTATTATGGTTAAAAATCAACTAAAAAGAGTGCTCATAGTAGGATTGATTCAATTCCTGCCAATGATGGAGAATTGGGTCTAATTATTTTGGAGTATCTTGAAAGACTCCTCAGAGCCAATTTCTACAACTTATCAGGAGATTAGACATGATATTACGCGATTCACAGGAGATTGCACTAGCACCACGGGAGTCCGACAGTCTCCTACAAGCGTCACGGCAAAGCCAACTGGTGGAGATTCCCTTGTATGGGAATGATTCCTCCCCGGAGGAATTAAGCCAACTGGTGGAGATTCCCTTGTACGGGAATGAGTCCTCCCCAGAGGAATTAATTCCGCCACAGTGCAAATTCTACTTTGATTAGACAGTGTAGGTTTTTAGCGAAACTTTGCACTTGTCATTAGGGGGCTTCCTAGAAGATCCCCTAAAAGTTTCATAATTTTTTGGATTACGGAAATGACTCCATGGGAAGTCAACGGCTTTTACCGGCAATTGGAAATTCATAGAAAATTCCACGGTGATGGTAAAATCCCACTAAAAATTAGGATAGTATGTTTTAGCATAAATAAGCGTCCCGCCAAATTTCAAGACATTCTGACATCAACAAGTATCAGAACCGGCAGCGTAGACAAGTTTTGAGGGTTTTACCAAAACTCTTGCGAGTTGACCGGCGCACGGGGAGCATACGGAGTCCGATTCAGGTCAACTTAGACTCTTTTCCAACATTCTTGGACCTTCCCGACAACCTTGGCTAGTCAAAACCTTTGGGAAAAATCAATTCCCAAAGATAGATTTTCCACCTTTTTTACCGGTTCGTGAATGATAGCTTTGGAGCACATTTGGGCTCCGAGAGTAAGGGGTAGGGATTCTTTCAGACTAATTTGGGTCTTCTGGAGCTAATGGCGCTGTCCGTTTGGCAATTAGACCATTTCTCCAAAAGTTAGAATTGCTACAGCAGTAGGGTAGATTTTTAGTTCGTTAATTTGGTTTTTTCTTAGTTAGTGTTGTTCGTAACTTGAGGGGGGAGGAGGCCTTGGAAATGTATAAAAGGCCTCCCCCTCCCCTCATTCCACACCTCTATTTTCATTTTTCGAAACCTCTTTTGAAAACCTCTTATTTTCATTTTCAAAAAACTCTTTTTTATCAAACCTCTTTTCGAAAACTCTCTCATACCACTTGCATCCATTCTATCATCTCTATCATTTTCTCAAGTGATTATCTTTCAAGTTTGGTGTCTTCCACTCTTGTTCTTTGACACACTTGAGTTTCCACTAGTATTTTATTTTGAAGATTGATACTGAAACCATTCGATTTAAGTCTTTTGACAAGGGATTCACAGCCTGGATTGGCTTATCGAGGATCCCCCTAAGCTTAAACGGGTGATTTGGGTCCTTTTTTTGTAACAAGGAAGTTGGATAAGATCCACACTTTTTTTTGGCTCTTAGAGTAAGCGGAGTCCTGGCAGAACCATCCTAGAATTTGAGGTCCACACCTTGGAACGGCGAAGCTATCGTCAAAATTCTAGGGGCTTTTGATCTTTTTCATTAGATTTGTTCCAAAATTCGGGCTTGAAACACCCGGACGGCGGAGCTTTGAACTTACTCATACCGAAATTCCAATTTGGTATTTTGTAAAAGGGTCCCTTTAAGAGACCCCAAAGTTTGTAATACCCGTGGCTAGCAACTGCCGGGTTTTAGAAAGATCAAAATTCCACCA
Source organism: Thuidium tamariscinum (assembly GCA_947034885.2). Classification (NCBI taxonomy): domain Eukaryota; kingdom Viridiplantae; phylum Streptophyta; class Bryopsida; order Hypnales; family Thuidiaceae; genus Thuidium; species Thuidium tamariscinum. The sequence continues at coordinate 36,125,455 of OX344750.2, forward strand.
CGAACTAGCAGCCAGACCAGCCCAGCCAGGGAGAGCAGCCAGGACTGGCCCAGCCGCCCACCGGCCCCGGCCACCAGCCAGCAATCGGCACTGTATCCGCCAACCGGCATTGTCCAGCCAGTCGGCACTGCCAGCAGTCGGCACTAAGTACAGATGGTTGGTTAACAACCAGCACGTACAGACTGGTTATGTTAACTTGATATCACATTAACTGGTTTTATACAAAACCAAACGGGGTGATACCCCAAGGGGTCCCGATTTTGCATTTTTTTGGAAAATTGTACCACCTGGTGTGACTTTTAGGAGAAAATCTGAAGACTAAGTCTGAGCTTGAGTGTAGGAATTAATTTAGATTAATTTCTCAAACTAGAAGGAAGTCAGAGAGTGTGAGAATTAGAGAGAAAAACCCAAAACTCCCAAACTGAGTGAGAATTCAAAGTCCAGAACAAACCGAGCAAAGCCCAGAACCAAGTGAGGAGAGGGAAGCAAGGAAGGTCAGGTCTGATCTGGTCAACCAGAGTTGACCAGCCTCCCAAACACACTCCATCCAGATCAGAGCCTCCCAACACACTCCATCCAGATCAGAAGCCCTCCGAGCCTTGGGAGGCATATTAGCAACCTTCAAAGTCAACCCAGAAGGGGTCTGGCTCACCAGAACTTCAAAACACACGTCCAATTGATAAAACTCACATTGTTGAGGTCCAGCACAAGCCATTCTCCAAAGATCTTCCCCAAAATTGCAAGTATAAGCTCCAAGATCAAGCGCACAAGTGTGTGTGAAGAAATGTGAGTGAAGGTTTAAGCATTAGGAATAGGGGAGGAAGAAGAAGGGAGTTGGGTGTTGCGGAAAACCAAATAGAATAAGTTGACTTTCTTAACCATGGATGTTTTAGATTAGAGACAAATAGAGATAAAAAAATAAAAGAATAGTTTGACTTTGAGAAGTTAGAGGTTTGCCAATTTGGAGAAAAGTTGGAAAACCTTAATTGTAGTGGAATTGACTTTCAAAACCATTTAGTGGTTAATTTCAAAAATTAGATTTTATTAGGATATTTTATAGGTTGACTTTGGGGACTATTTAAAAGAGAAAGAAAGAGCTCGAAGGATAAAGAAAAATACAAAACAAAGGTAAGGAAAGGAAGGAGGTTTTGAAGGGAAATACCCCATTCAAACGGGATTCAAACAAAATCCAAAATATCAAGCTGGAGGTGGATCAAGCACGACGTGGAGACTTCATGGAATCACACGAAGACCTTGGAGCCATCATGATGGAGGTTAGTCTCTGAAAACCCTTTTTTCTCATTTTTTTCCAATTTCTTTGACATAGATTTTAGCCATTATCCACCAAAGTAGAAAGCAAAACAAACCTAGAACTACCCAAATCCAATGTCATTAAGAAGATAGAATTATCCAAAAACCCTAGATCTTGGAATGTTAGACAATTGACTAGAAGTAGAAGTTAAAAGTTGAAACCGGAAACAATTCCAAAGAGAAGCAATCGAGAGATAAATTTCGGTAAACCAGTTAATGGTCAAGAATTACTATAGGAACTTGCCTTTACTCTAAGACTAAGTATTGAGGTTGTTACGTTGAAAGGGATAACCTTATTCCCTTTTTTATTCCCTTTTTTATTCCAATTACCTATCTCCCTGTTTAACCCAAGTAGTTAGACTTAGTGGATTGAACCATTGTTGAGATTCAGAGAACAACTTGGAAACAAATGAGGACTAGATATCTTAGAACATAAAAAACCACAACTACTTTGAATTCGATTAAACAACAAAGAAGCTAGAGTAGAATGCATACTTAGACAACACCCGCTCACTTGCACGAAGGTCAAAAAGGATTGACCAAATCAAGTGAAGTTTAGACTCCCTTCACCCTTAAGGATTCAAAAACAACAAAAAGACTTAGCCAAATTCAATCAAAACCAAAAGTAAAGACATTTCACCCTAGCAAATGCCAGGAGATCAATTAGGAGTAGGAAATTAGAAAGATCCATTGCTTGGAAGGCGTAATTGGATTACACGTAGGTTAGACACCCACTAGGAATCATCTTCAAAATAGTAGAACCTGGTTGTGTACACTTTATTCCAAGGGTGGGAATAAAGCGCCCACAACCCGCCAAAAACAAAAACGAGTAATCCATGGCCACCTACATAAAAATGCAAGGAATCCAATACTTAAGAGCTTAATCCATCACTACAACAGTACCAAAGCCAATGGTACTGGAGAGTTCATGCGCCTTAATCTACATAGCTAAACCTTAAATGAGTACAAGACAGAAGTTGAAAAGTCCTTATTCCCTAAAGCCAAAAATGTTGAAAGTGGGATGCAAGTATCGTGAGCAATAATGAAGCATAGAAGTTGCCATTGATCCTTTTGCAACAAGACAACGCAGCATGACAAAAAAGAACCACTGTTTTTAACCCCTAAACCCCCGGACAGCGTTTTCATAAAAAAAAAATGCTCCAAAACTGCCATTTCTAATACAAGAGCAATTTTTTTTTTAAAACACATTTTTGACTCATGTAACCATAGGATCTTGTAGTAAGGTGGTTTGTAAACATGTGGAAAAAATTTCAGAAATTTCCACCATGTAGATTGCAAGATATAAGCATGTGAATTGACAAAAACTGTTTTTTTATCCCTGTGAAAATCCGGGCAGCTGCACTTCACAAGGTCACATTTGTGTGAAAAAAATTCAAAATGGTGGTTACTCTTTGAATTCTTACTTCAATGTAAGTTGGCTACATTCTCAAAAAATTTCAAACCATTTGGAATTGTACAACATATAGGAAAAAATAAGTAAGTAGAAAGAAGTAAAAAATGAGCCAAAATACTAAATTGTGAACATTTTATTCATGGAATTGAAAATTTTCAATCCCAATGGTTAAAATGTTGAAATAAACAATCTACACCTTTTTTTTTAATTTTTTTTCAAAAATATGAAAAATTGAATTAAATGAAGAATTTCAAACTTTTTTTGTGCTGTGCAGATTCTGTAACTGGCCGCAAACTACCCCAAACTTAAAATCTTCATAACTTTTGACTCATCAATCGGAATGGATTGAATCAAAGCTTCACATGTCTGTATAAACCTAAAGAACCGATTTGAAATTTCACTTTTCAAAAAAAAGTTTTTTCAGCTGCCCGGTCTGCCCGCCGAGCAAACAAAGTGACATATCACGCCATAACTTTTTATCTACGAAGTCAAAAGTTATAAAAATTGTTGGGCCTTAAAGCTACTCCTTGGACACACATTGTATCAAAATTTCAAAGAAAAAAATAAAAACTCCATCCGTAGTGAGCTGCCCAAAAAATCTATAATCTCAAAAAACGCTGTCCGGGGGTTTAGGGGTTAACATGGTATTTCAAAGCACCCTATATTAGCTCATCCCTCCGTACCAATAGAGGCTATTTAAACTTTTCCCATCCCTCTTAAATCATAAATGACGTGGAGACATGCAGTGAACTTCACAATCTTGTGATTTGTATGGTCCATTTTGCAACTTGACCCCTAAATGCCAAAGGCACCCAAATTTGGTGTTGACAATACTATCAAGTTATATAGAATCTAATCAAGTTTATTCAATTTCCAAGAAATGATGGCTTCTTCTTAAAATTAGAGCAAATTCCAAGAAGCTCAAAAAGTACCTTAGGAATTTAGAAGTCAAATTCCATTCTTTTTTTTTCTTTGAGATGGAAGTTAGAGTTTTGAACAAAGGATGAATTGCTCTGAATTTTTTTAGTGCTAAGCTATCCAAATGAATCTCTATAGTACTCCGAAACCAACAAAAATGTAGAGAATGGCCTCATCTTTATGACCTAAAGTAGTCACTATTTAAAGCTACTTTTAATGAGGAAAGCCATAAAAACTCATTTCCTACAATAATTTTCATTCATTTGAAAGTTGAATTTGGTGTTCCAAAGGAGATCACTAATAACTCCATGAATATTAGATGAGACATAAATTGTTGTCCAAATCTTACAAATTGGAAAAAATCATCATGGGGTCATTCCCTAGGCATCCATGGTGGATCATTTGACTATAATGGACTATTTTACCTTAAAATTCAAAGTGAAGTAATTTAAGCTCCAAACTCATGAAGCTTGGGTCCCAAATCCATGATGTTCTAGTCCCAAATCCAAGAAGTTTTGGTCCAAAATAGTACAAGTTTTTGTTGTTAACTTGAGATTTAACCCCTAAAGGACTAAAGTCCCCTCGAGGGACACTTGGAATTTTGGGCAAGCTAGCGTGATCTGAATTTTTGCTAAGATTTTTTGAAACTTTTTTTGAAGATAGGAAATCAGATTAGCTCTCCAAAAATATAATTTTTTATTTCAATTGGTGCTTGGAAGCAAAAGTCATGCCATTCTAAGTCCAAAAAGCAGTTCACCGGACAGAAAAATAAAAACACAATTTTTTTTTCTCAAATATTATGTTTTGTTGTACATCTGAAGCTTTGGTTCATTTTATTTGGACTAATAATGAGAAAGTTATGGTCGATCTTGTATTTCTGGCAATCTAAGCACCTTCTTCAAAAAATAACTTATAGAATTCATTTTTGAATGCAATTTTTTGAATTTTTCAAATTTTCTTTTTTGATAGGGTTTAGGATGTTTGCAAGAACAAGCTCTATTTGGATCATGGTTTTCCAATTACATCTTAAAGTTATTAACAACTTAGTGTTCGGGTCAATTTTAGACCTCTGTGTAATTAACAATTTTTTAATGAATGAAAATCAAGTAGTTTTTAAAAAAAATCTTTTTCCCTAATTTTCAACTCAAATGCCCACTGTGCAAAAAAATTCAACAAATGGAAGTCAAAGTCATCTGAAATTGCAACTCAAAGTTCAAAAAAACTTTTTTTCCCAACTTTGAATGCTAATATCTTCCAATTGGTACGGTCAAACTTCATGAAATTTCTACCACATGATCTCAGACAAGTAATTTACAAGATCCAATGGTTAGATTCTAAGAAAATTGTTTTTTTTTAATTTTGAAGGAAGAAGTAGCAAACATGGCAATTTTGAGTGGTTTCCAAGCTAGAAAATGCCTTAGTCCTTTAGGGTTTCAGTTCTTTTGATTTAACTTAACTTGGAGTGATTTTTTTACTTTTTTCTTTAAGAAATAAAAGTATATTAATTTTACATTTAGTGTACACATGTATATATAGATTTCTATTTTGTACATTGATATTCAATTTTCTTTCTTTTCGTTATCATTTTGACCTATAAGGTAGAAGTACCCATTACAGCCAAAGTTAGCAATTTTAGCATAGTTAGAGGTACCTTTTCCTATAAAGAATATTTTTGTAGTATTGGCAACTGAAAATCATGAATTTTCAAAAAAAAATTAGAATTTTTGGATAAGGCACCTAAATTTTTGTAAATTTTCAAAGTAGGACTTAGTAGAGCACCTAAATCTGCACTCCTAGTAAATTTGCCTAGATTCTCACACCAAAATCTAAAATAATCAGAGCCCACCAACCACAACTAAAGTTTCAAGGTACTAATGGGAACACTTTGTAGAAAACTCTAATGTCAAACTATGGATACACTGAAAATAATGGGTGCTTCTACCTTACTCCTTAGTTATATTCTTCATCTCAATTTATTTTCTACATTCTCTATATATATTTGATTAGTAGTGTGGCACTAGAAATGGAAAGAGAGAAACGTATAAAAATGAGGCAACAAGTCATAGAAGTTAAATTCTTAACATCAATTAATGTTATTGAATTAACTTTTGATGAAGGTTTAGGGTTAGGGTGTAGAAGCGAAGAGTATGTAAACATGAGATTTCCAAAGTTGTATGTTCTACCTTGTTTGAAGAGTCTACAATGTCCTTATTTCAAGAATATCTTCAATAACAAACCTTCAGTTCATGATAAAATAGAAGTAAGCACAAAACAACGGTATTTCATAAATGCTTGTCACAAGCTTTGTTTAATTTGCATAAATAATCAAGGAGGTACTCATCTTAAATGCAATGAGTGAAAAGAGGGAAGCATTTATGATTTATCCTACTCTCATGAATTTATGAACATGTGCTTATGCACATCTTTTTAAATTCATAAGTTAAAAGAATTTCATAAAATTTATGAAAGATTTGAAACTCATGTTATGGTGAAGAATAAAGAGAATTTAAAGAAGAAGAAAAGACAACACCATTCATAATTCTTCAATGTGAATTTGTACTTAAAGGATTTGCAAAGTCGGAGATCTTAAGGCTATTTAGAATCAAAGGAAATATGTCCGTGATGATATCTTTTTCTAATGTTCCAAATGACATAAAAAAACAAGAGGGACAAGAAGAGAAAAGGCATACAAGAAGATAGCCAACCAAATCCATTTTGGGAAGATGACACATATTCATAAGTGTGGAAGGAATACTATTCTTCAAATTTGATCAAAACACAATGTCGGCCTTTACTAGTATTGAATGGAAGTATTATCTAGGCAAGATTTTGGAATTGAAAAATATTACTTTTGATATCGTTTTAATAATTTATCATCCTCAATTGTGGGAAGACTTTTTATACAAAACAATAGTCAATCAAGTCAATCATTACTACCTCACATCTCCATTCAAGGGAAAACAAAATCAATCAAATCCAAGGAGGGGACAATATCCCTCAATATGTCATGGTTATAGTGTGCATGGAGGATAATCATCTAAAGGAAATGTAGTCATGTACTCTAAAACTAATTTGAGAAGTGAAATTCAAATGAACTATAGAGCAATGGAAGACAACATTGCGTCATCAATTTGGAAGCATTTACCAAGGTTTGGTAGTAGTGTGCAAGTAACCAAACTTTATTTACTATAGCAACACCTAATTTGAAATCATTTAAAGAAGTGCTATCAAATGGTAAAGTACCATGAGTCATATTTTTACTTCTAATCCAAATTCCTACTCCTTTGTCATTGTCAAATTTCAAACAATGTTGAAATATAGCAAACAATCCTTCTTTTGGTGCAATTTCTTCCAAAAGCAATTTTTTCCAATTAATTGCATACCAATTGGATTGGAAGGATATGAAACTGAAGTTCATTAAATCCACATTTCTAAGAACTCTTATATTCGTCCACATATTGATCCTTCACACATGGAGGCTTCATTCATCACTTGGTTTGTCAAAGGAGCACCAAAAGAAGGATTGTTTGCCATATTTCAACATTGTTTGAAATTTGACAATGACAAAGGAGTAGGAATTTGGATTAGAAGTAAAAATATGACTCATGGTACTTTACCATTTGATAGCACTTCTTTAAATGATTTCAAATTAGGTGTTGCTATAGTAAATAAAGTTTGGTTACACACTAGATTGCAAAATCAATTAAAAGAAGGAACTCCTCTAACATTTAAGAATAATGAATGGTATATAGAAGACTTTGACAAAAATTAAAATTTATACTGAATTTCCTTGTTGGAAATGGTTGTACTTGCTTTGTAGCAATAAAGTTACTATTACATTCAAAAAAGAATTTAATTCAATAAAAATGATTTTTTATTTATTGTCATGTATCTCTTCTTGGTGGAATTATTAAAAAATAATTTTTTTTATTAGAATCCTCTTTTAGGGTGAATGCAAGAAACACTTGTACTATTTTGTATCACATGGCTTGTGTTGATCTATTTTTTAGCCATAACTTTTGTGTTTTAACTCTAAATGACTTGAAATTTATAAAAAAGAATTCATGACTATTCTACACTTTGTCTGATTTTTTTTCTAATTTAAAAAAAAGTTATTTGTATGTGGTGTACAAATCCACAAAATAAAGCCTCGTCCTATGTTTGTTTGGAAACATGTAAAAAATGATTTTGGTGATTTTTTTGATGAATTAAAATTTCCATAAAGTTGTTGCAAATGAAAAAAATTGATGTTATTTTATTTTTTTAATTATTATTTTTTACTCATTAAAACATCAAAGTATGTATTTTCTTGAGGTTTGGCACTTTTCAAGTTCACCTATTTAGAGATTTTCTTAACAAACTTGCTTTGGTAATAGACTAAACCACCTTGATGTGTTTAAATTATCAATATAGAAAATGTAATCAAGTTGATTGTTATATAGAGTCTAGTTAGAATTAAAAATTGCAAATTGCCATTGTGCGCAAAATACCAACACATCTGGTAGGTGGGATTTGCTTTTGGTTGTTGAAGCTAAATCAATTAGTCTAAAAAGATAGTATAGGTCTATTAGATGAAGTAGTTAGCATAGATGGCTAATTGACATGATCTAAAACAAATAGAACAGCTGAGACTATTTGACATGCTAAAAAAGATCAATTTGACAACATAAAAAAATAATCAAGACATAAGGAAAGAATTTGAATTTTTTAAATTTAAAATTAAATTATGAAATTGTAATTGAATTAAGAGTGATCAAATTGCTAGGTGAGAGAGCAAAAAGAGGAATTAAATTATAAATAAATAAATAAAATTATATATATTGCATTAAGTAGCTAGATCATGCATAAGACAAATTGACTATCCCTGACAAATTGACAAAGAATATTGACATGAACCACCCACTAGACAGGATTGTGACACCATACATATGGTCTATATTATAGCATTGGGTTTGTGGACCGTGACAATTTGACATTAGAGATTTTTCTTGGGTTTATTTTAATCAAAAACAATGTAAATAAGTGCCCAACATACGATTATTGTGACCTTAGTCATATAAACAATAGACTTATTGACCTTCCCATGGATATAACCCCCTACTTAGTTGTCTTGGGATTTTTGTCAAGTAGGCAAAATCTACATCACAAATCTCCTCTCCATGTGATGACATATTTCAAAAATATTTTCCCCATATTTTATTAAAGCCATAATATAATAGAAGTGACAATTCTAGTTATTCAATTGTCTACAAATAGTGGAAAGGAAATGGCTATTCCTTAGTAGATGATTGCAAAAAATACTAGTCCTATTTTACTTCACACTTTGCATGTTGATTTCTTTTTTAGTTATAACTTTTGTATTTTGGCTCCAAATGACTCAAGATTTATAGGAAGGTATTCATGGCTATTATACATATAGCCTAATTTTTTTGTAATTTTCAAAAACAATTTACTATCCAAAAATAGACCCCAATTTAATGTCACAATTGCCAATTTGGAGGATTTGGATACTATTTAGTGACATGCATATTTGCACTACACAACATGAATAAATTTGCATGAAGAAAGCACACAAGAAATGAGAGAAAAACAAATCTTGAGCTGAAATTTAGATGATGTAGTCTTCAAATAGACTTTTAGCAAATGATTTTTAAAAAATAATTAATTTTATGTGATGTGGAGGTTTACAAAAAGAGCCTCTTCCTCCTTGCAATTTAAAATATAGATTATATCATTTTGGTAGATTTTTTGGTGAATAACAATCTCTATAGAGTTGTTACAAATGGTCAATTGTCATTTTTTGTATTTACTAATTTTAACTATTTTTAACTAATTTAAACATTCAAGTACCTATTCTCTTGAGATTTGATACTTTTCTAGTTGTCCTACTTAGAAAAAAATTGTAAATTTTCTTTGTTAGTTACCTTTGTTTCAAAGGTGTATCCATTGTTTCTATTTTTAAAATTTTCAAAAAATTATTTTTTAATTTTAAAGTACTTCCAAAAAAATTATGAGCAATATTAAAAACACAACAAAATCAAGAGGTGTTTCTTGTAATCACCCTAGTCTTTGAATCCTTCAAGTGTTATTTTAGGTAATTATCACTACAAATAAAATACATGTATTTTCAATAAAATTTTACTAAAAAGACTCCTCATACTCTTGTAGGTCATTACTTAAAAGACTACACTACTAGAATAGTACTTTAAACACCTCTTTCTCTTGTAGTGTATAGACTTCACTTCTCCCTTACAAGTGATGTAATGCCCTAGCTACATCTTCATATTATCACTTGCCTTTCAAGGAAAATTCACTAAAAAATATTTCAAGATGTTTAACCTTCCCAAAATTCAGTTCCAGCCTTTAGATGGTCGGTTTATGGACCTCCTACTTGAAATGCCAATTCCACTTGTCTTTCAAGAGAAATTTACTGAAAAATAATTCAAGAAGTTTCACCTCCCCCAAATTCAGTTTCAACTCTTAAAGGAGGAGGTCCATAAACCGACCATCTAAGGGCTGGAACAGAATTTTGGGCAGGTGAAACATCTTAAAATGTTTTTAGGTGAACTTTTCTAGAAAGACAGCTTGAATAGGCATCTAACCCAAGTCGTTTCATATTTTTTGGAGCTATGTAGAATTAGTTATGAATTTCTAAAGTCAATATGGCATAGGGCTCCAAAACCGTCCACCCCTTCAAATGTTCACTGTTTGTACATTACTGTAAAAATCAAGAGGCATTATGTACCATAAATATACATTTCAGAAGGTGAGCGGTTTTCGAGCCTCCTCCTTTAGATGGGTACTTTCTGGGCCTCCTCCCTTAGTAAACTAATAGCACAAAATCCAAGCTCAAACCATAATAAAATATCCAATAAGTCAAATTATTTAGACTAGCATACAACCAGATTAGAAAGCAATTCAGATGAGCAGATGTCACAGATAGTTTTTACTTCCACAGAACTGTACAAATCACTGTGTCTTGCAATGAAGTGTGCTTGCTTCTTAGGCCATCTAGCTAATGTAATATAGACTAAGTAAATGTAAAAGCTAACACTACATGTGACTTCAAAAAACTAACTCACAGTGCAACTTAAAATCTCATGCGATCAATATGTTGTTATATGTAACATTGTTACATCTAGAACAACGGTGCTAGTAGTTATATGAGCATGTGAGCCTTGAGTCTACTTAAAAGTGCACATACTTCAATCATTGAAAGAGTAACTTATAACATAAACACCTATAATAATTATAGGTATCTATAATATAGATACACTATTATCATAGAAGATTTTTTTAATATTTAAAGATACTTATACTATAGGTGTAGTCTTCTAAGTTTATGGGCTCACACTTGTAAGTTCACATAATAATAACCCTCACATCTAGAATGAAAAATAGAATGTTGCAAAGTGTGGGGTGGAAAAAGTAAAAAATTATCTCCATTGTTTGTCTAATGAAGTATAAAATTCCGCCAATTGTGTGTCCAAAGTATATAGTTATTGCTCAAAGACTCCTTCATAAGAACGTAAGCTCCTCCAACACTTCCAACAATCATAAAGACAACACCAAATATAATGCAAATCTGCAAGATCATCAATCAAAAATTTAATTCCAATTAGTAATCTAACATTGTTCATAATAATCTTTAGCAATTCACCCTCAAAGTAACAACACCCTTTACTACGACTTCAAAGCAATTGAGTATGGCCATTATTATTAACCACTAGAAGAAAAATGTGTCCTATACAATTAGCCTTTGCAACTACAAATTGTTCAAAGTGATTACAAATAAGTCATTGTAGCAAAGGCTAGTTGTATAGGACACATTTATCTTCTAGTGAAAAAATCATAAACTTTTTATTTAATCATATCCACAAGAGAAAAAGAATATCAAGACATTTTAAAACATATTATTTGGACTCTATATATGAAAAAATTATTGATATTCAAATTGAACAAGAAATCTTTGAGCTCAACTTCTTTACTTGAGGGTGACTTTCAAGGCTTGCCTAAAACAATGTTACATTATAGTAGAGGTATCCATTACTAATACATGCCCTATCAACAATAAGTAAGATACCCTATTTCCAACCAAGATTAGAATGAATTTTATTTTTTTCCTTTAAATGTGTGTCTTTGTACTTTTTCAAGGTTTGGATGAATAATTTAATGACACATAAATAAGTAAGCACAGTAGTAGTAAGTAATTAGCGGGAAAGTAGTTCTTCAATGATTGGAATTGAATGACTCTAAATGTTAGTCATGGGTCAAGCCCAACTTTTGTCTTTAAAAATTTATAGTGATTTCTATTCAAGAGATAGAATGAACAAATTTTTTGCAATCCCCATTATTTTTGTTGATGCACCTTTGAAAATATTCATTTTGCCTTGCACTACTCTAGATCATGTCCAAATGTGCTTATTTTATTGGTTATGGGTACCTCTATCATAAAATCAAACTATTTAAGAAGACAAGGCTACATTAATGAATTCCACACATTCTTGTTGAACTTAATTCAACAAAATTAAATAAGTAAAAGTCAATTACACCTACAATTACAATTAACATACAAATCCAGCTAATGGTTATGGATTCATCCCATTCAATTCTTATCCATTTGCTTTACCTACAAAAGTAAAATAGCAAAAGAGAAATAATTAAATAGACCTACATATGTACCTGTATCTGTATGTAAACATTAGAAAAAAAAATTGCACTCTGGATTCAAATCATTTCACAACAAATTAACTACTGTTTAAGCATTTTTCAGCAGTCTTTCTACAATACTGTATCAATATTCATGTTCCATCCCACTTCTCATTGAAATATTTAATAAGGTAGTAATAATTCATCTGCTTACAAACTTTGATAGATCTATTAAGCCCTAAGCGTCCATACTCATCTCCAGAACTGACAATTTCAGAAAAACCATCATATTAAAGTACAATTTGGAAGAATATTTTGGAATTGCTCAGATACAAATAAAAGTTGTAGAGTTTGAATTTTAGATTCTATCCAAACAATTAGATTCACCAATGCTATCATCAATATTTTTCTATAGATTTTGAAAGGAAAAAAACCAAAATTTCTTCTAAATTTGATTACCCAAAAATTATAGTCAGTTTTTTTTTAATAAATCTTGTTGGAATGGATTTGAAATGAGGTTCTCTTGGCATGGTGATTTTTTGAAATTTTTGTATTCTTTGATTCTATGACCTCATTTTTGCAATTCCAAGTTTGAACTAGAGTCAATGCAATTTTGGCCTTGTCAACCACTTGACAAACTTCGACATTTGTAATTTTAGGAAAAAAAATATACTCTAATAACCCCAAATCTAATCTTTGGACAGGACCACAACTTCATAAAGTATCTTTAAAAATTAGGATGACTTTCATCTAAATTGTAATAAAAAAGAAATTTGATTTTCAATCTGTACATTGTTCAAAAATTGGATGTTTGAATGCTTCAAAGTTAATAGTGGTGAGTTGAACTTACTTTTTACATAACATTCAATACAGTGGAGACACCCAAAATCGTCCAAATAAAGAATTCATCATAGTTGGACCCAATGTTTTCTAAAAATGATATTTTTTAGTATTAGTGAGTGAAAATCACGAATATTAAAAAAAAATAGATTTTTTGGATATAATATGTAATTTCTACAAATTTTCAAAATGCTGACTCCCTAGACTTGTAGAACCGTCGTGTAGGTGCCCAAAAAATTAAATCCTACGAAAATCAGCACTCAGCCAACCAAATTTCCCTATGTGTTCTTCAATTGTGTTAACAAATTACAATCATACATGTAGAAAACACATCAAGGAAAGTCTATTGACGCATTTGAGTGAATCTACAGTCCACTGCAAGGAACATGTGCAAGAATGGGTGTTTTGCCCTTAGTAAGGTTGACATTGCCTTGGCTCTTCAGTGATGGTGTGAAATATGCCACACCCAACAGTGATCATCAACAACTAATTGATTGGGTGTGGAATATGCCTCACCATCAATGTAGAGGCATGCTACTGAATGTTATGTACTTCTTACTCACACCAACTGTTTTTAAAGTGCAAACAATACCTTAAAAATAATATAAATAAATGAAATGTGTGCAAGCGTGCTGAAAGATGAACATACCCAATTGAACCACCAATCCATTGACCATCTGTCTGGTCTTTTTAGCTTCAACCATATGATACAAGGCAGCTGCATTGGCAAACAAAGTTCTGAATGTCAGTGTTAAATAAACATGATCAGACCTGGAGGCAAATGAATGCAATCATGTATCATTTCTAAAGACAAGGAAGCCAAAATGTTGATTGATACAGAATTACAAACTCAAAGAAAGTATCAGTCCGAAGGTGCTTTTAACAGGTAGGTAGGTCATTGGACTCACGAAGTAGGTCGTGGGGGCGATAGCGAAGCCCCCAAATAAGCCCAGCAGGGGAGAAAAGTAGGGGAAAATCATGGCGAGAACCGTTGTAAGAACTGCAACCCACATGGCAGACAGAACTGGAGATCAGGGACGACTAGTTGTCAATGCTAATTAAACCTCAGTTTGATACTAACTTTGGCCATGCCACAGAGCTCTGAAATTCTGAATTGCTAGCATGCTTTTCATGAATTTTTTACAAAGAAAATTTTAGCCCATATTAGGTTCATGGCAAAAAGATGACCACAGCTCAAGAATGTTAGGTTGAAGGGAACAACTGTGTAAATTATTTTACCTATGTAGAGAGGTCAAATGAGGTATGGAATGATTCTATTGATATTTGGATAACTTCCCTCAAACCTTGGTTCAATCAAGGTTGCGTACCAGACTTCTAATAGGTTGAATACTGGCATTCCAAAGATCTGCAAACAATGTAGATGTAACAGCATGTTACTTGTTTTAATAAAAAGATTGAATCATACTCCCTACCAATATCATTACCCTATCATAGGTAATGAGCTAGATTATTAGCATCAGATCCTTTATTAACACTAATTTTCTTTTAGAGTGGAGTTTTATTTATTTATTTATCAATTTTAAAAAAAAAATTGAAGCTTTAAGGGTAAAATACAGACTTATATGACTTCAAGCTTTAAGTTTCTTCATGGTAAGTTGAAAGGTCAAATACAGACTTATATGACTGAGTCCTTTGTGAGATAAGTTACTTACAAGAATTGAAACTATATAGTAGCCTTTTATTTATTTTATTATTATTATTATTATTATTATTTATAAATATAACATTCTTAAACTATATAGATTATTGCACAAGGTGCATATCGTTCACAGCCCCTAAAATATTATCTTTAAGTGCATGTGAAGAAAAAGTATACAGGTCCCTGACTCTGCACTTGATTAGTTGATTGTGAGAAAGACCACATCCAGGCAGACATTTCCAATGTGGTTAATTATTAAGAGATGTGTTCCAAAATGATCAGAAAATGTGTTTTTGTAAACAAATTTTGGAAACTTCCAAAGCTGGAGTGCCACGCAGTACCTGATAACTTCCAATGAGGTGAATGATGAGCATGAAGTTGGCTGCAGTAACCAATACTTTCGAGGCTCCTGTATGGTACTGGAGGAAACTCAATGCATTCTGGCTAATCTGATTACCGTAAACCTTATAAAAGGCAATCCCCATAGGCAGGTAGCAGAATGCAACAACCGCATAAGTGATCTTCACTGCACACAACATCTCTGGCTTGGAGCTTCTGGTACGAGTTGATGGGATCCCATTTTGAACCTCCAGAACCACATTGTGAGAACAGTATGCAAACACTACAACCCCTACAGAATTGAAAGCTCTGAATACCAGATCTGCCTGATTCAACTTTAGATCATCTGTCGAATTCGAAGTTGGCTCACAGTTATCCACTGTTAGATTCTTTGGAAGTGTGTAATCAACACGAGTGGGTAAACCATTTGCTTGAGTGTGAAGGCCACCATCAGAGACAACTGCAATCCAAGCAATTGTACAATAGCTGCAAACATGCAATGGATATTTCATTAAAATGGCAGTATATCACAAACTTGGTTGTTTTAGGTTTACACCATGTGGTCTGAAATCTATAGCAGTCCCAGAAAATTATTGAAAGAATGGCGGAAGAATGGTGCCATTTTAAGGAAACATCTATTATGCACAGTCACCTAAACAGGAAGAAGAAGCCATGAGCATAACTAACAACGTGGGTCACAATTCACAATGGATCTATAAGGGAGGAGGCTCAGAAACCACTCATTTAAGAGCTGATCTCCCTTTTCATGTACTTCTTTTGATGCAACTATTTTGAACTTATTTTTTAGCCAAAGAAAAATAGTCTAGAAATCTAACACAAGTTGTTTCATATTTTTTGAAGCATTATTGAATTAGTTATGAATTTTCAAATACAATCTGGCATAGGGCCCTATTTGTGATCAGTAGGCCATGAAAACTCATACATGCACAGTTTGGAAATAAATCAGACTTTGTTCAAGAACTAGCATTGCAACATGTAAGATGTAATCAAGGTGGTTTCTAAATGTGGTCCTTTGTAAAGCTAAAGTGGATACTTGAATTAATCATTATTTCAGATTTTGTAATACTTGTAAGAAGGGAGTTCAACAACCAAGTCTTATTTTATTCACTTAGTTAAGAATGAAGCCATTGTGGCTATGAAACCATCCATTGAAGAAGGAAAAAACAAACTCTTATCATGGTCCAATGTAATTGAAAGTTCATTGGCTCACAATCAAATTCCATTTCATAGCCTCCTATTGGACGATTGCAAAAGAGTGGGCAATTTCGGAGCCCTCTCCTAATGTTAGTGCCCTTCCTTTGCATAGACAACCCTCACAATCCTGACCTACAAATACTAACATTGTGGACATTGGACTATAGTGGTCAAATTATATGTTGTTGAAATATTACTTTGAATACAAAAAATGACAATTTAATGATTTTTTAGGTGAAAAGTAATTATCTATCTGCTGCAATTATGTGCTTTCGTGTTTTGATATACAATAGAACCTCTCTAACTCAATCGATCCCAGCCTAGTTTGACATATTGAGTTACAAAGGTTTATTCATTTAAAGGTCAGATTTACTCACATCTTTTGCAATTTGGCTCAGTCCAAAACCGGTCTGATACATTGAATTACAGAGGTTTATCAGCCTAAAGAGAGGTTCTACTGTACCATACTTATACAATTCTACTTGCTAAATTAGTAAAAGGTGAAATTAGTGAAAGCTCACCAGATTGCCATAATTGCTGCAGTAACTGCAATCCACTTTATGGATTCGAAAGTTGACCGCTTAAGAGAGAAGAGTATTTGAATGGCAGCAAAGACTGCAAACCAAGCAAATATGTGAACTGGACGGTGAGGGTTGCATGATCCCGCGAAGGTGTCGTATACACGGTTCATAGCCTCTCCAGCGGCAACCGTGTATAAGATGTCCAGAGAGACCTCGACAACCATTTGGAGAGGCAAAATGATCCAGAGGCCAGCTCTCTCTCCAAATGCTCTTTGCCCGAGTTTGTAGTAGGTACCATATCGAATCCTCATGCTTCTGTTGTAGTCAATTTCATGCAGCTCGGTCAACTGCTTCATTGTGGAGTGGGTGATGAAAAATGATAAGAGGAGAATCACCAATCCCGCACCCCTGCACAATTTGACAAGCAGAGTAAAACAGACAAGCTGGTGATCTCAAAGAACCTGTGACAACTCAAGTTGAATACACCAAGATAGTGTACTAAGTTACCACTTTTGCAATAATGGATAAGTTCGCCTAGGTGATTGCAAGAAACACATGATGTCACTATTCATTTGTTGCCTTTTGCAACAGTACTCATGATCTTTTCTAGAGTATAAAAAATAATTTTTTCTTAAAAATTAAAAAATATGGACAGTATATGAAGGTAATCACACCAAAGGAAATTTGTTCAAAAAATACTTGAGTAGGAAAACTAGAAAAGTGCCAAATCTAAAAAAATAAATATTTCAATATTTTAATTAATAAAAAAGAGGAACTAATTTAATTTAATTTAATTTAATTTTTTCCATTTGTAACAACTTTATGGAGATGGTCATTTACCAAAAAACCCGCCAAAATGATTTTGAATACACCAAGATAGAACTACCACTTCTACAGTAATGGATTACTTTGTAGATCTCAATTCAAGGACTAAACATTGATCGAATAGGTCTGATCTACTTCAGTTGAATTTCAAGGGTTCGAACCATGTGAGGAACACCATAGCTTGTGGAAGCCCGAGAACTCCCACCCCGATAATGGCTGCGATGTTGTACGCAGATGCTATCCACTTGTTGGAAGTTCTGTTAACTCCGTCGTCAGGTGGGGGAGTCAGTGCTTCCTGGTCCACCTCGCCATTACTGTCCCTCTGCAACAGTCCAACATGTACAGGCAACAGCTCTGGGGTAAGATCGAAGAAGTCGTCGACACTTCTCATGTTAAGGTGAACTTGCTTAAAACCTTCAGAAATCACTTCAGTGTATGCTAGCCTGCATTTCGTGAGGAGACAAAACAGCACGGACTAGATATTACAGTCAGCGGTCCAACACTCGGTGCTAAATTGAACTCCTCATTTCACAATTTGCAAGCACAAACTTCCATCATCTACTACAGTCAGTTTGCCGACAGAAGAATACATTGGTGTCTCCAGGTGTGAAAGGCCACTCCGGCATTTGGATTTCCGAATCAACCCCGTTATGCATTGCTATGCTTCTGCAACACAAGCAACATCTCTCAGGTAAGAGGAATTTTCAGAACGCATCTCATTTTTAAGGTAAACTTGCATAAAAACAATTACTCCAAAATCACTTGCATGCCAACTGGTCTGCATTTTAAGGCCCGGGGATTCGACAACAACGAATATCTTGTTAAAATGAAGGTATATATACACCATTTTTCCATGCATTTTCTAGGACTTGTATAGATCTCAGATCCCGAGGTCTTGAAATCTTGGAGCAACATACAATTCAGACTGCGCGGTCTAAACCTCAAAGTGCCAAGTTTGTAGCATACCACCAACACAGCCGCGGTATTACAGTTAACGACCCAACACTTGGTGCGAAAATTCTCATTTTACAATTTGCAAACTGTACAAACTGCTATCATCTAATAAAGTCGGTTTGGTGACAGAAGAATAAGTTACATCAATTGGCGTCTTCAGGTGTGGAAGCCCAAATGTCGAACGATTACCAGCTAGAAAATTGAATGATAGTAAGCGCTAATCTTGCTGTCGCTCCACTTCACCACAGAGTACTCTTCAGGATGGAGATATGGCTAATCGATCAGCCGACTAGATTCACAGGATACGACACATGCTTCGTTCCTCTGACTCGTGCCTGCTGCCGAGCAAGCAACCTGAGCCTGTGGTTCCTGAAAATATCTGCACGCTTCTAGAGAGCAACATGAGGTTACTCAAAAGTGTCTAGCTGAGTCTAATTGTCTCCCTTCGCCCCTGGGGTCTGGGGTCGCTCTGAAAGTATACTACTTAATGTGATGAATTTAATACAATGGTCAATTTCATTAAAATGGTAGTATTTCAAGTGCCATTTTGACAAATTCTAGTGTCATTTTGACATATTCCAGTGCCATTTTGATATATTTCATGTGCCACTTTGACAAATTTCAAGTACCATTTTGACATATTTTGTGTACCATTAATTTTGACATAGAGGCTTAGTGGTAGAGGAAGAAAATGTGCCATTTTAATAGAATGTCATGCCATTTTATTGGAGTACTGCCATTTTAACAAAATTGACCATTACATTATTTTACTTCATGGAATGGGTTTACTTAGAAGTCCTGGACGTTGGACCATTTGGACGGTTGTGATTCAATTTGAGTAGCACTTGATATAATTTACAGTATGTCCAATAACCTTCTGGCTCGTGCCTCCCAGCTTTTGACGGTCAGTCACCTGAGTTAGTCGGCATTGCAACTACAATAAATATGTATGAATAAGTCTGTATGTTAACAAATTAAGAGATCATGATCCCCCCACCCCACCCCACCCCACCCCAAAAGTCCTTTTAGAATTTATTGGGGGCGCGGACTGGAGTTCTCATCAAATTGTCCCTCTCCCCGACTGAACGCCATGTCTCACATTTTCAACACTAACATTTTCCGGGAATCTGATCTGATAGCAACACCGTACTGTGAAGCAACACCGTACTGCGAAGGAACACTGTGAGGTAGAACCACCCATAATCCACCGCTTAAGGTAATAGACTAGACATTGTAGACTGGTGTAGTGCAAGGCAAAACAAGTATTTTTGGAGGTGCATTTTTGGGATTGCAAGCAAAAAAATAAATAGTTTTATCACATGAATTGAAATTACTATGAGTTTTGAAAGGCAAAAAGTGCACTAGACCTATAGTCAATTTCTAGGCTCTTTGAATTATGATCATCAAAGAACTCAGTCTTTTCCTATTCAATCATTATTTCCTACTTTCTTGCTCACTAGCTTAGCTTAGGACATACGTTATGAATTTATTAGTTCCAACTTTGAAAAAACATGCTTTCTAAGAGCATCACCATGACTACTCTTCAAATGCCGCACTTCAAACCTTTTGGACCATTGATCTTCTTCTGACAAGGAAGATTAGTGATCCAAAATGTTTAAAGTGTTGCTTTGAATAGCAGGCATGGGGATGCTCTAAGCTTTGTTTGAAAATCTATTCCAACTTTACAGGAAATAAATATAGTCTACAAGTTGGGGATGGGGCACTAATTGGTTATGGATGGCTCCACCTTAAATGTTTTCCACCATTGATCTTCCTCTGGCAAGAGATTGAGATCAATTATGGAGGAAAACGTTTACTGTATTGTATCACAGTGCAGCTGTGGGGCTGCTCTCAAGCAGCGAAGACTCCGGAGCACTGGTGTCCAGACAGTTTTGATACCCATATTGTAGGAAAGACGTGTACAAAAACCATGTTTTGCAAGGCAGAGTACAGACACTTTCGTCCCACAGCACACTTTAGACTTAGGCTAGCAACCAAGAGCATAGCTCCCACTGCTATCCGGGATTCGGCGACTCTGAGGCCCCTCAATTCCTGATACCTGGTTTTTAGTCCTGACTGAGTGCCAAAATGGCGATCACATTCATCCATCTTTTGCAACTATAACATTCCTCGAGTCAAATGCACTTGTTGATAATCAGTGCTTGGGTTCACGCAATAATTTATTCCTAGTACTGACAAAAATTGTGCATGTCGGTAATTGCTATATATTGAAGGAGCAATACCACCAGAAGCAGAAGCCCCCGAGGTCGGTGCAAATTCTTTATTGTTGTCTTGTCAGGTCTACAAGTTTCTGTTTGTACCAGCGTAGGGAAGCTAGCTCAGGTCGAATGCAAAGTGAATTCATTCATGAAAACAACTGATTGACTTGAAGAGGAGAATTGTAGAGAAGATAATGGTGATTGACGCCACATCCATCGAACTATATCTTAGGAACAGAAGATCTAATAAACAAATCCCGGCTTGGTGTGTGTCGAGCTGATATTATTTAAATCATTCATAAAATACAAGGCATATTACAGTGGAAACACCCAAAACCGTCCAAATAAGGAATTCAGCATAGTTGGAGGCAACATTTTCTAAAAATGATATTTTTCTAGTATTAGCGAGTGAAAATCATGAATATTAAAAAAAAAAAGGATTTTTCGGATACAGTATGTAATTTCTACAAATTTTCAAAGTGTTGGCTCCCTAGACCTACGGAACCGTCCTGTAGGTGCCCAAAAAACTGAACCCTGCGAAAATTAATACTTAGCCAACCAAATTTCCCTATGTGTCCTTCAGTTGTGTCAGCAAATTACAATCATACATGTGGCAAACACATTAAGGGAATCTAGAGTCCATTGCAAGGAACAAGTGCGGGAATGGGTGTTTTGCCCTTATGTCTAAATCCCCGTCAGTAAATAACCCACATAATATGGCAAGTAGGATCATACAACCTCACAGTGTGAAATGAACTTAATTCCCTGAAAACCTTGCATGATTAATTATTAAATTTTAGTACCGTTGCTCCATACTACCACCAAGTGAGAACGTACCTTACTAAAGTAGTCGGCTCTAAAATGGAGTGGGCATTAAGAATGGACTCTATAAAAGATTGTAAAATGAACAGTAGGTGGTTCTTAAATGGACCTCCACATTCATTGAATGAATTAAGGAAAGATGCATCGGGAATAGTGAGAGCCAATCATACTCTTTGCTTTTTCATCTTCCTTTAGAAATTGCAAGTGAACCATTCATGGAAGACCTAGAGACATAAAATAGGGACCTACAACACATCTCCTTTGAAAATTCATAACTAATTTAAAAATGCTTCAAAAATTATGAAACCACTTGTATTAGATTCCTCATCAATTTCTCTTTCTCTGAAAAATGGGCTAAAAATATTTCCATTCAAGAAAATATATGAAAAAAGGAGACCAGCCCTTAGATGCTCCATTACAGAGCCGACTACCTTAATAGGCTGTCAGGGATCTTTTTTCAATGTATTAAGAGTCCTCACGGTTCTAAAGATGGTCCACCTCTAAGTACTTTGTTCGATGATATTTTCAAGCAATGGATCTTTTAATTCGTGACTGAGATGTACACACCTGGGCTTAAGGGAGGGTGTTGTTAGCATCAGAAATTTTTGTGTGTCAGACATGCAGTCTTCCAATACTGCCGCCCAACCTAGCTGGATGTCTAGTTGGCAGATGATATCAACTGGAAGAGAGGAGGACCCACCATGAGTTGTAACATGAGATAGTACGTAAGAGCCCGTTTCCATTGAGCAGCTGGATGTCTAGGAATTGGAGGGCGCTCCGGAGGGGACAACCAGCTGCTCATCTCTCCCATTGCTCAACTTTTCGAGCTAATGTTTTGTCTGTTTCCCGGTTTGATGGTCAATTTCGTTAAAATGGTGGTATTCCGAGTGCCATTTTGACATATTCCATATGCCACTTTGACATATTCCATATGCCACTTTGACAAATTTCAAGTGTCATTTTGACATATTTTGTGTACCATTTTGACAGAGGCCTAGAGGTAGAGGAAGAAAATGTGTCATTTTAACGAGATGTTGTGCCATTTTATTGGAATACCACCATTTTAACAAAATTGACCATTTTGGCATTTATAGCAAGTTCGGAATACTTATTGTAGCAGAGATTTTTTGGACGTTTTCTGGGATTGGAGGTCCAGACAACCCTCTAGGCCCTCCAGGTTTGCATTTCGACTCTCCCCAGCCTAGAGGCCTGGAAGGGGACCTGGACGTCCGATTGGAGGTCCAACTCCCTTCTTGGTCAATGGAAAGGGACTAGACTTGTCCAGGGCATAGACGTACAGGCCCTATGTTAGGGAAATGGGCCCTAACTTAGCACTCCATTCATTGGAAATGTAGATCTGAGGTCTCCAAGACTGTTGTTATTTAATATGCCTCCTGATGGTCCATTATCTTTGGGAGCCATATTAAGTAGGGTGAATTCACGAAACACTTGTACTATTTTCTGTCACACGGTATGTGCTGATCTGTTTTTTGGCCATAACTTTTGTGTTTTGATTTGAAATGACTTGAAATTCATAGGGAAGGTACTGATGACTATCATACACCTTACGTAATTTTTTTATAATTTTCAAAAATATTTGAAGATTAAAATAGTACTAGTGATTGAATGTCACATTTGGCAGTTTAGGGGTTTTTAGTCACTAAGGAGTACCTTTTTTTCATGATTTTGAGCTCAAATTTGGATGAATTGGTCTTCTATTAGACTTCTAGCTTTTCTATAGAAGGGATTTTTGAAAAAGTTATTTTTGTGTGGTGTACAAGTCTACAAAGTGGACCTCCTTCTATGTTTTTTTGGAAACATGTAAAAAATGATTTTGGTGATTTTTTTGATGAATAACCATCTCCATAAAGTTTTTGCAAATGGCCAATTTTTATTTTATTTTAAAAAAAATATTCCTATTTTTTACTAATTAAAACATCAAAGTATGTATTTTCTTGAGGTTTGGCAAATCTCAAGTTCTCCTACTTAGAGATTTTCTTAACAAATTTCCTTCGGTGGTTTTCTTCATCTTAAAGGTTTTTACATTAATCATATTTTTTTTTAAATTTAAAAATAATTTATCTAATTTTAAAGTACTCCCAAAGAAAATCAGCAAAACGCAACAAATAGTACAAGTGTTTCGTGAATTCACCTAGTAACAGCACTCTTAGAGATCTCAAATCTACATAGTTTTGTACCACCATAGTTTTTTAAAAGCCCATAAATGATGTCACTATTTCATACCCACCATTTCCTTCACGCACTAACGTAGAACCACCCATAACCAACTAGTTAAGGTATTCTAAACATGATGTGGTGTAGTGCAAGTCAAAGCAAATATTTTTGGAGGTGCAATGATAGAAGTGATAGGATTGCAAAAACTTTAGTAATTTTATTGCATGAATTGAAATTACTATGAATTTTGAAAAGCAAAAAGTGTTGCAAACCCATTGCCAATTTGTGGACTCCTTTAATTAAGTACAATCATTGAAGAACTCCTTTCTAGTTCATTTATTTTCTACTTTCTTGCTCACAAGTTTAGGACATATATGTTTTATGAACTTATTTGTCCCAACCTTGAAAAAGGAAAAACTAGTTAGGGTTTATGGAAATAAATGCAGTCTACAGGTTGAAAAATGGCCCCTGGTTGGCAATGGGTGGCTCCACCTTATTAGCTTCCAATACCTGGTGCTTCAAAAGCCCAGGTGTGCACATAGCATTAGATGACGTGTTTTGACATTGATTATATTGCTGTTACATTTCGGTTGTGGAGTGATAGCTGATCAATTGCCAGTAATATCCTTCACTACTACGTCAAGTTAGACAAGAGGTTAACCTAAGTTTTCGTATTCCTTTCAGTAGCTCATTAGGATTTAATGCTAAAACCGGGGCTAAACCTTTTAATGATGTCTGCTGTCTATGCCAGGAACCAATTGCAAGGTTCAACCTGGGGGATGGAAGAAGGAATATCCTTGTTCAGGGGGATCCGGAATTAGTGGAAGCTGTCTTCAGTCATGAATATTTGTGGTGCTGATAGGCGGCAGACTCTGGTCGAAGATCATGTGAACTTGACAGAATGAAAGCAGGAATTCTTCGCAGACAATGTACCTGTGCAGCCATACAGAAGGGATCAGATACAGAAACTTTTTCGTGGATATCCACAAGACCTTTGTGAAGGCCAGGAACAGAAAGTGGCGTCCAGCAGGGGTGGAGGCCTTGTGGGTGAACGCGAGTGCTCTGGTCCCAGAAATCAGCCTGCATTGTTCCCAGACAGTATTGAGAGGTTGCACGTGGTGTGGTTTGCGTGTGCACAGGAAACTTTCAGACCTCCCTAGTCATCTCGAATGGCCTGAGATCACCGAGAAGTTGTGTGATCTTCCGGTACAAATATTGGTGATTGAAAAGCAGAGCCTGACTCAAGATTCAGACATGAACGTTCAACAGGACTTCAACAATATTCTTGAGCACGGAAGCGATTTTTTTCCAAACGCTCGAAAGTTCATGGAGGATTTGATTGTGAAAGTTTCTTTTCAAGATGATGACCTGCATGAAGGAAGAGCTCTATCTGGAGCAAGTTTTGTGATGTCATAACCCGAGCTGAAATTGGAGTTGTGTCGAAAATCATCAGGGAGATACGAAGGCGACTTGGATCAGCAGGAGTAATCTGTCCAATTTGGTGATGGTGGTGCTAGAATGCGAAAGGAAGTTTCACTGTCGCGGAGTGCAGAATTCGTCTTCGATTTTTTATGCTCGTATTGAAATATTCCACTGGATTCACTTCGTTACGTTCTCCAAAGAAGCACAAACTTGAGTTTTGTTGGATTGTTGCAGCGATCATTCTGTACAACGCCCGAGACAACGCCAGGAATCCAAAATACGTTCACAGTTGGAACGTTAATTCTGAATTAAGCTTAGAGCAGGTGCTGAGTGCTGACGGAAGCTCGAGAATGCTACAATTCTTATTTTGCTGGTTCAACCAGTGAGTCCAGTCTCTCACAACTAGAATCAAGGGGGGTTTGCAACGTTTGTAGCAACGCTTGTGGTGCTGTCAGGAACAAAGCAGTGCTTGAAGCAACGTTTGGCAAGAGGCAATTTTCTGAACAACGTTTAAGCAACGTTTAATGAGAGAACTCCCACATATTGTGTTCCCAATGAGTTTCCATGTGGAGGGCAATATCCCATACGCATTGTGCTTCATGAGGCTCCCGTGTAGTATAAGATGTGTGGCTCTCACTCTGCAGAAATTGCATGTGGAGTATTTCTCCTACTGAAGAAGTTTAAGATGCGTTTAACATTGAACTGTATTTTGCATACTCTACAGTACAGGACATCGTATTATATTGTGCAAATACTGTATACCAAATTAAAATTTTAATTGGTCCAAAATTTTGAAAATCTACCTTCACACTAATAGACAATTAAGTTACTGGGAATGAATGTTCCCAAAGAAGAGAACAAGTATAATAACATGAGAGCTCAAGTTCACTTGTTCCCAAAGAAGCAGGAAATGTTACTAAAAGCATGTACCAAAATGTTGCTTCACCTAAACAACGTCTTTAGTCAAGCTTGAAACAATGTTTAACTGTCCTTCCAGGTTTACTTTTCTAGTGTATTGAGCAACGTGTGAGGTGATGCAAATGGTACTTAATTCTAGTAGTGTCTGTAACGATAAAATGGAATTTGAAGAGTGTTCCTTGAGAGTATATTTTAGAGAAACGGTTGGGATCCACGTTCTGTGGGAAGTGTCGATAGAGACTCGTTCATTTCGAAGATTATGAAACGAATTTGTCCTCACGGAAAATCTGTCAGTCCTGGCATGACACCTTCAAAACTTTGAGCAAATGGAGGGCAGCTAGCACAGGTCATGGTACTTGCTTGTGCTTTGTGCCCACTTTGCTCAAGGGTGATTGCAAGAAACACCTGTCCTATTTTGTGTCACACGTCGCATTCTGATTTGTTTTTTGGCCATAATTTTTGTGTTTTAGCTTTGATTGACTCAAGATTTGGATGGAAGGTGCTTATAACTATCATAAACCTTCCATAATTTTTTCATAATTTTCAAAAATAGTTTACTATCCATAAATAGACCCCAATTGGATGTCACACTTGGTAGTTTAGGGGTTTTCTATACCTGAGCTATACCTTTTTTTTAATGATTTTGACATGAAATTTGGATAAAATGGTCTTCTAATAGACTTCTAGCTTTCTAGGGAAGGATTTTAAAAAAAAGTTAATTTTGTGAGGTGTGGAGGTCTACAAAGTGAGCTCCCTTCTGCTTGTATTTTGAAACATATAAAATATTATTTTGGTGGTTTTTTTGGTGAATGACCATCTCTATAAAGTTGTCGCAAATGACCACTTTTTATTTTTTGAAAATATCTATTTTTACTATTTTTCCCTAATTAAAACATGAAGGTATGTATTTTCTGGAGGTTTGGCACTTTTCAAGTTCTCCTACTTAGAGAATTTTTCTATCCATTTCCTTCGGTCAAAACCTTCATCTTAGAGATATATACACTATTTATATTTTTCAATTTTTTTAAAAATTAATTTTCTAATTTTAAAGTACTCCCGAAAAAATTAGCCAAACGCAACAAATAGGACAGGTGTTTCTTGCAATCACCCTCAATTGGTGCACTGTCGAAACCAGGCCATAGATTCTCAACCTCGTAGCATGCTGCGCGCAGAGCATGGGGTTTTCTAAAATAGTGTGAGAATTTCAGGCAATGGCTGGGGGCAGCAGGATTCAGTGTATACTCCACTTAGTTTGTGTGATAGGTCAGTGACGTAGGTGATGTAAATTTCAGTTGCAAATTTGCAGGTTGTACGTACTCGATCTATCTACCCTCGGCATGGAAACTTTTCATCGCTGTCACAGCTAGTACGTTCAAGATACTCATGCAACAGAGGAGCGACGACAACGTGCAGTTCCAAGCATCCGTCACGATTCATGAATAAGGTAAGAGGTCCTATAATGGACCATTTAAGGGCTGAAACTGAATTTCAGGGAGGTAAAACTACTAGAAATATTTTTCAGTAAGTTTTCCTTGAAAGACAAGTAGAATTGACAGTTAACTCAAGTTGTTTCATATTTTTCTGAGCTTTTTTTAATTAGTTATCAAATTTTGAAGTTGAAAGGAGTCAAAGGACAGAGGGCTCTAAAATGGTGCTCTAGCTAAAATGTACAATGTCTGCTGAAGACTATGAAAAAGCAACATGTACAAGTATTGTACATTTAAGATAGGGCACCATTTTAGAACCTGCTCCATTTAAGAGCCTTCTACCTTAAAGGCTTAGTCCTGCGAAGCCAAATTCAAAGCTTCTTTTCAGATGATTTTTTGTATTCTTAATTAAGCCAGCTTGGCAAACCGTAGAACTATTTTGTATTGTTCTAGCCTCAGGTTGTGTGAGTTTGAGGAGCAAACTAAAAGAGACATTGTCAATTTCATTAAAATGGCGGTATTTTGAGTGCCATTTTGACATATTCCATATGCCACTTTGACAAATTTCAAGTGTCATTTTGACATATTTTGTGTACCATTTTGACATAGAGGCCTAGAGGTAGAGGAAGAAAATGTGCCATTTTAATGGAATATCATGCCATTTTATTGGAATACCGCCATTTTAACAAAATTGACCATAGACACTTTTGACTGCCCGGGTTTGATTGTGAGGCCTTGAGGTGTTTTGAAATGAGCAAAGTTGTTAATTATGCATGGTTCCTTGTGCTCTGTGATGTGAAAATCTTCCACATTCTGAATTATTTAATATGTACTCCGTGTAATTTTTTTTGAGATTCTTTGTCTTGGAGACTCGCACACGGTGATCCCTTAAGTAATGCAGCACAACAGTTGTGCAAAAGAAAACAAAAGATAGTAAAACTCCTAACGACTTTGTATTTAAGATTTGAACTTCTGGAACTTGAGCAAGTGTGCAAGCTAAGATTTGTTCATGATAGCTAGAACCTCAGCAAGGAATTTACTATAGACAAGGTTCTGATCCTAGTGCAACTAAGTTACCCTACCAACAAAATTGCTTGTCCCATTCTATCCAGGAGTGGCTAAGTTTTAATTTCTATTTGCATTTTATTTGACAGGAGGGGGGGCACAGTATGCATAACACATACGGATCTTGACTAAGCAATTGCAAGAAATATTTGTCCTATTTTTTGTCACATCTATTGTATTGATTTGTTTTTTGACCATAACTTTTATGTTTTGGCTCCAAATGACTTAAAATTTATAGGGAAGATACTTATAACTACCATATACATTTTCTAGTTTTTTCATAATTTTCAAAAATAGTAAAATTTCAAAATAGTACTAGTAATTAAATGTTACATTTGACAATTTCAGGGGGTTTGGTACTAAGGAGTACTTTTTTCTAATGATTTTGAGATGAAATTTGGATGAGATGATCTTCTAAAAAATTTGCAATGCTCCATGTGAGGGATTTTGAAAAAAGTTATTTTTATGTTGTGTGGAAGTCTACAAAGTGAGCTTCCTTTTGGTTGCATTTTTAAACATATAAAGTATTATTTTAGTGATTTTTTTGATGAATGACCATCTCCATAAAGTTGTTACAAATGGCCAGTTTTGATTTTTTGAATTTACATAATTTTTTATATTTTTTCCTAATTAAAACATCAAGATATGTATTTTCTTGGGACTTGGCACTTTTCTAGTTCTCCTACTTAGACAATTTTTTTGTGCAATTCCTTTCCTAGGTACCTTCATCTTAAAGGTGTATACATAAGTCATATTTTTCAAATTAAAAAAAAAAAAATTCTAATTTTTAAGTTCTCCCGAAATAATTAGCCAAATGCAACAAATAGGACAAGTGTTTCTTGCAATTACCCTGATGAGTAAGTTAAGGACTAAGCCCCAAGATTCACAATATAGTCATTACAATCATGTTGTGACCAAGTAATAAGTTTTTAGGGTGTTGGAATTATTTTTCTCTTGTGGATGTGATATAATAAAATAAAAGATATTTGAATTATTAATTGTAACCATGCTCAGCTCTCTTGAAGTCAATATCACAATGCTAAACAATGTTATGGGGCACCTTTGTCTTCATAAAAAGTAATTAAGTAATGGGTGATTGCAAGAAACACTTGTCCTTTTTTTTGTCCCCTTGACTTTTAGGAGCTAGTTTTTTGCTCATAACTTTTGCATCTTTTGTTCATTTGACTTGAAACTTGAAATGAAGGTGCCTAAAAAAGTTTATGTTTTGTGTAATTTTTTCAATTTTTTCAAAATTAGTTTACTATTTTTAAATTGCCCCCGATTGGGTGTCTACTTTGGCCATTTTGGGGGGTTTTAGTCCCATTTTTGACCCAAAAATGCAAATTTTGAGCTGAAAATTGGCATGCAAGGACCTCACTTGAAGTTACACAAGACCACAAAGAGATTTTTTGAAAATACTATATTGTTCAACCTCCACATGTCATCAAAGTGGCTGACTTTGCGCAAGTGTAGAAAATAGAATTAATTTTTTCCAAAGATGAAATTTGTTGGAAAAGAAATACCTTTACTTGGAGAAAAAATAGATTTTTCATTTTCATTTTTGGATTTTTTTTACTATTTTTACCAAATTAGTGAAAAAAGAGCTATTTTCATTGTATTTTCCATTGTCTATAACATTTAGAGAAAAAATTTCTTAGGTCTGAATTTTAAGAGACATAATATTCTCATTGCTCTTCAAATTATCCATATTTTTTTCAATTTAAAATTTTTTATTTCAAAGGATCACAGGACTCACAAGACTCATTGATTTTAAGCCATTTTGAGACAAAACCGGTAAGTGTTTCTTGCAACAACCCTAATATGCAAGAATGGAAAATGATTTGTACAAATAAAAACCATATCATAGGCCTCTTACTTATGAAGAAACGGTTTTCATGCATGCATATAAAGTTTCATCAAATAATATTTATTACTGATTTAATTCTTTGAAGACTCAATCCTTCCATTATTTGTGATATTTTATAGAAATGTTGGCATTAATCATTAGAAGGAGCCCAAAAGATGTTCGCCCATATAATTTCCAAAGATCATGTATGAATCCCCATCACCCCTTGTGACTTTCCAAAAAAACTAGTCAAGAGGGAGCCTGAGGATATGCATAGATATAAATCATAAATATCCATGCATATCCTCAGCTGAAGAAGGTGGGTTCCTCTTCTAGGTTATCTATGTGCATTGAAGATACAACTATCAACATTTGAAGAGTAGTAAAATTAATTAAAGTTAGATTGATGGTGAGATGAAAAATATTCTATATTACGGTAGATTTGTTTTCAATCAAAATTCTACTTACCTATACAAAATCATTTCTATAACACTTTTTGGAAAGAAGTCTAGCACCTTTTGATTCTTCAATCCACAAAGTGCTTGTTACACTCACCATAAATAGTCTACCAACCACCCAAAAGTTGCACATGAGACTACTTCTCCAATATTAAGCATTTTGGCACCCAAAAGTTTATAGGATGAAAACAGAAAGAAGTTGAAATAATTGGCAAGTTACCATTTTAAACACCTAATTAATTTTTAATATGTGAAAAAAATCACATTCAGTGCATAAAAACTTTTGAAAATTAGTCTAAATTCTTGATAGAAGATAGAAGTTGTAATAAAAAACAATATATAGAGTAGCAGCACCACAATACTATACAGACTTACAATAGTAGCATCTTAGTGATTTTGAGTTCAACATGCAGCTTAATATTATTGTGGATTTTATTAAAATGGTCGTATTTCATATGCCATTTTTCAAATTGCATGGTCTGCACCGAAAATTGACATCTAGGACTAGTATGGCCAATTTCAATAAAATGGCGGTATTCCAATCAAATGGCATGATATTTTGTTAAAATGGCACAACATTCCGTTAAAATGGTACATTTTCTTCCTCTACCTCTAGGCCTCTATGTCAAAATGGTACACAAAATATGTCAATATGGCACTTGAAATTTGTCAAAGTGGCTCATGAAATATGCCAAAATGACACTAGGAATACCGCCATTTTAACGAAATTGACCATTAGTATAAATTTTCAAACATTCAAGATTCATAAAGATTTCAAAAATCTATGAGAGATTTAGATTTCAAACTACATAGTTTAAAACATATTGGATTGGTATAGATTTCAGACATCTACAACTCATATAGATTTCAAAAAATTTGTAACAGATTTAGATATCAGATTGTCCAGTCTGAATTGTAAAAAGTGTCAAAGTAATAGAATTTCACCATTTTAATGAAATTTGCCATAATATAATGAGTAATGTTCACATCAAAATTATCTATCTCAGATTCATAACTTAGATAGAAATTATCTATCTCAGATTCATAGATAGAGTACAGTAATATTTTAACTGGTGTACAGCATGCACGACGTACGTGGAATTGACGTGTCCGAACCTAGAGGCTGTTCGAAGGCGTAAGTTATTAAGTTAGTCGGGGGCCAGTGGCGGGGAGAGAGGTGTTATTGATCTGGTCCTTCGTGGCAGTGCTGCTAGAGTTAATTCTTGTGATACGAGTTCTTAGATGAGGAGGCCTGCGTACAGAAGCAGACCAAAACACATGTGAGATGAAGCGACTTCGCGCGTGCGATTTCTGACAACCTGCGCGC
Organism: Thuidium tamariscinum; assembly: GCA_947034885.2. NCBI lineage: Eukaryota > Viridiplantae > Streptophyta > Bryopsida > Hypnales > Thuidiaceae > Thuidium > Thuidium tamariscinum. The sequence continues at coordinate 36,157,780 of OX344750.2, forward strand.
TGATGGGTTGAAGTTATTGTAAGTGTATACGTTCCTTTAAGATTGTTACGCTTTGACATTGTGCACGATGTTGGAATTTTCTTTTAGCTGGCTATTTAGAGAGTATTTTCCCCAGCGACTTTGGTTACCTCACATATGACTGTGCTGAAGGAAACGCATAGAAAGTTTCAGAGCTCGATCATCATTCAGGTGACTCAGTCAGTTGTTGACGCTCTTCTGTGAGAATAGAATTCGAGAACTTGCTACTTGAAAGCAGTATTTTTCGGATTCAACTTAATTCTGTAGTAGGAGGTTCCATGATTGTGAATTGTAGTCGGTAGAAGGGTTACAAGCTTGAAAAGTGGAGTCGGAGTCATAGTCTTAAGAAACCGGCCTTGCTTTAAATGCAGTCTGTATTTTTCAGATGCAACTAAATTCTCCAGTAGGAAGGTAGATTGAGAACTGTAGTCAGTAGAAGGGTTCTAAGTTTGAGAATTGTAGTCGGTGTCACCGTGTTAGATCGGATGACAAAAGACTCAGGACACTGATTCATACTGAGAGGTTGGGTTGATTGCAAGAAATATTTGTACTATTTTGTGTTACATCTTAAGTACAAATTTGTTTTTTGGTCATGGCTTTTGTAATTTCGCTCCCAATGACTCAATATTCTTCAGTAAGGTACTCAACTACTCATGACTATTACACACTTTGTCGAATTTTTTTGCATTTTAAAAAAAGCTATTAATACTGTCCAGAAATAGTCACACTTGGGATTTTTGGTACTATTTAAAATTCAAAAATAAATTAGAGCTAAAATTTGGAAGAAATGATCTTCTAGTACTCTAGTATACTTTCAACTACTCTTTAAAGTATTTAAAAATACTTAATAGCATGTTGTATGGAAGTGATTAAATGAAGATTTCCACAAAGTAAGCTTCTTTTTGCATGCAATTTGAAACAGTCAAGTAAAATATAACTTGCAAATAATGTAAAACATGTATTAACACGATTTTGGTGGTTCTTTTGGTTAGTATCCATTTCCATAGAACTGTTACAATGGCTTTTTATATTGCGATTCTGTGAACTTCTTATGCATAGAGTGCATACATGTAGATGGAAATGCATAGAGCCGTTCAGACTTTAGAAGGATTTAGCAATTGACCAAGCTTGACTGGTAAGGGTTTCACAACTTTCTCTCATTTTTGAGTCTATGCAGAGATTTGAAGACACACGTGCTCCAACTTAGGCAACCTATTTAGAGCAATCCCATGTCATTTCGATTCACCACGTACATGTAGCAAACCCAACCGCCAACTGTGGAACGAATGAGTGTAACAATGGGGAGCCAGGCAGGCACAAGTGGAGCTGCGGAATCGAATCCTCATCAGTTTGATGTGTTCCTTAATCACCGGGGGCCAGATTTGAAGTATAAATTTGTGGCTCATCTCGATGCTGCTCTCAAAAGAGATGGATTTCGACCTTTCCTGGATGCGGAGGACATTGAATATGGTCAGCATGTCTTCAAATCCATTGATAATGCACTAAACGGTTCTTGTGTTCACGTGGTCATCATTTCCGAGGGATATGCAGAATCAAAGTACTGCCTGAACGAGCTTTGTGATATACTGAAGAGTGGAAAGACTTTTCTACCAGTTTTCTATCATGTCGACCCAGCAAACTTGCGCAGGATTGAAAATGGGCCGTTCGAGGAAGGTTTCAGAAAGCATAGCGAACAGAAGACAGAAGAGCAGATCTTGAAATGGAAGGAGGCTCTTCGCAAAATTAGTGTCTACAAGGGTTGGATATTGGATAAAGTGAATGGGTACGATTCCGCATGACGCTTCAAGTGTATTTATTGGTATTTCCTCTGTTTATGAATCATATTAATTATCATCTAGATGGCGAATTTCGTTAAAATGGCGGTATTCCATTAGTTTGACAGTTTTGACAGTTCAGACCATGCGGTCTGAAATCTAAAACTCTCATAGATTTTTGAAATTTACATGTGTTATAAATGTTTGAAATCTACACTTGTCCAGGATGTTTCAGACTGTGTGGTCTAAAATCTAAATATATCATAGATTTTTAAAATCTACATGATTTTTAGATGTTTGAAATGTGCACTATTCCTAGATGTCAATTTTCAGTTCAGATCATAGGGTCTGAAAAATGGCATAAGGAATACCGCCATTTTAACGAAATTCACCATCTAGTTGAAACACAACTAGCGTAGCATAAGACTCCTGTAAGGAGTAGGAAAATGGACGCATAATTGTATTAACGCATGTAATGCTAGCCTGCTAGGACGTGCTCCACTTCCTTTGGCCACATCATGATTAGGTCTCACAATTGGTTAATTTGTTGTTTGTGGACTCCAGGAATGAAGCTGACCTGGTAACAAATATCGTTGCACAAGTTCGACGTTTGATGTCCAATGTGCGGCAAGGTAAGCACTTATATGGTAAAGGAGTCCATTAAGGAGTAAACTTGATAGTACCGGTTTGATTCCAGGCATGGGCGATATTGGCAAGACCACCCCAGCTTGATATGGAAATGGTATATAATCACTGTGTCTTGCGTCGACAATCTGAATGGTAAACATTGCTGTTGGAAAGATGTGCGGTCAAGTGGTTTTCTTGAACGATTTGGAACCATGACGACTTTCAGGGTTCAATAACTAAGCACTGCGCGCCTGGTACTGACAAAAATTGTGCCGGTGTAGGTGCTCTAGAGGGCGGTGCTGTTGAAGGAGTGAAACAGGCACCATCAGACACAGAAGCCCCCGAGGTCGGTGCAAATTCTTTATTGTTGTCTTGTCAGGTCTACAAGTTGCTGTTTTGTCCAAGTGCATTGTTCAATTTCCGAATGGATAAAACTGCAACATTAATTAGGGATCTTTCTTCATAAAATTCCAGCGGTCAGTCCTAAAGACGGTCCACCTCTGAGGAACAGCTGTAAGAGATGGTCCTCGAGTGATTTGTTTGTTTCATGATATCATCATGTGGATGCTTCGTTTAATTCATGACTTAGATGACATGCTTCGACATTGATTAAATTGATGGTACACGTCGGTTGTGATTATTTGCCAGTGATAGATCCTTCTGTGTGGACAGACTCTGCACCCACCTTTGTATTTTGTACTAGACTGAGAAAATTGTAGGAATGCCTTGACAACTTTATGCTGCATTTCATATAATTGCTCTATCTTTCAGTTCGTTGCATGCTTGTTATAGTAAATTAAGTACTAAAGCATATACATAACGCTCTTGGCGAAGGTGTTATCTCTTCATTATTTCGTCAACACAATGTTGACGTAAGCCTGAGTTATCGTATTCATTTTGAACAGTAGCTCATTAGGATTCAATGCTAAAACCGGGGCTAAACCTTTAAATATTATCTATTCTTATTGTCTATGCCAGGAACCAATTGTAACGTTCAACCTGGGGGATGGAAGAAGGAATATCCTTGTTCTGGGGGATCCGGAATCGGTGGAAGCTATCATCGGTCATATTTGTGGTGCTCGTAGGCAGCAGACTCCGGTCGAAGGTCATGTGAACTTGACAGAAAGCAGGAATTCTTCGCAGACAATGTACCTGTACAGCCATACAAAAGGGGTCCGAGACAGAAACTTTTTCGCGGATACCAAGAACTTTGTGAATGCCAGGAACAAAAAGTGGCGTCCAGCAGGGGTGGAGGCCTTGTGGGTGAAAGAAGTACACGAGTGCTCTGGTCCCAGAAATCAGTCTGCATTGTTCCCAGACAGTACTTTGAGGTTGCACGTGGTGTGGTTTGCGTGCAGGAAACTCTCAGACCTCCCTAGTCATCTCAAATGGCCTGAGATCACCGAGAAGTTGTGTGATCTTCCGGTACAAATATTGGTGGTTGGAAAGCAGAGAACTCGAGATTTGGACATGAACGATCAACAGGATTTTAACTATATACTTGAGCAAGGAAGCGATTTTTTTCCGAACGCTCGAAAGTTCATGGCCATGGATGATTTGATTGTGAAAGTTTCTTTTCAAGATGATGACCTGAAGGAAGAGCTCCGGCGCAAGTGTTGTGATGTTAGAACCCGAGCTGAAATTGGAAATGTATCGAAAATCATTAGGGAGATACGTAGTAAACTTGGACCAGCAGGAAAATCTGTTCCACTTGGTGTTGGTGGTGCAACAATACGAAAGGAAGTTTCATTGTCGCGGAGTGCGGAATTCGTCCTCGATTTTTTATGCTCGTATTGGGATATTCCTCAGAAGTCACTTCGTTACGTTCTCCAAGGAAGCACAAGCTTTATATATTCACAGGCACGTGGCAGTCCAATCAGCATCGAACCTTGTAAGTTTGTTGAGTTTTGTTTGAAGGTTGCTGCAATCATTTTGTACAACGCCAGGAATCCAAACATTAGTTATGAATCACGCTCAGAGCAGTTGATGTTGACCGAAGCTCGAGATTGCTACAATTCTTATTTTGCTCGTAGTTCAAACGCTCTCTATTACGATACAATGGATTTCGAAGATATCCGATTGTTCCTTGAGACCATCTTCGAGAGAAACGGTTGGGATCCATGTTCTGTGGTAAGGGTTGATAGAAACTCGCCCATTAAGAAGAAAATTATTAAGCTAATCCGTCCTCGCTGAAACTCTGTCCTGGCACGACGCCTCCAAAACTTTGAACGAATGGAGGTCATCACAGTAGCACACGTCACATTGCTTGTACTTTGTGCCCACCTTGCTCAATTGGTTCACTGTCGAAACCAGGTTATAGATTCTCAACCTCGTATATAGCATGCATGCTGGATGTAGAGCATGGAGGTTTAGTGTGAGAATTGGGGGCAATGGCTGGGGGCAGCGGGTTTCAGTGTATATACTCCACTTAAGTTGTGTGATAGGGCAGTGACAGAGGTGATACATGTAAGTTATATCTGCAAATTCGCAAGTTGCACTTTATCCTGTGCAAGGAATGTTATAAATTCTTCGCTGTCACAGGGCAAGACAATAATAGGAAGAAGAAGAATAACAATAAGGTGATCGCGAAACAGAGGAGCGATCTGACAACGTGCAGAAGCATCCGTTGCATTTGTGAATGAAGACTTCGTCCTCTGAAGTCACTCAACTATTCAGATCTGAAGCCACTCAACTTCAAAGCCACCTTTCGGAATGATGTTTTTGTGTATTCTTAATTAAGCTGGCTTGGCAATTGGCAACCCAATGATCATTCCGTGCTGTTCCAGTCTTGGCTTGTGTGAATTCGAGGAGCAGACCGGGTATCAGACTACAAGAAACACTCGATCGGTTGATTGTGAGTACATGTACAGTACTGTACAGACCTTGGGCTGTTTTTAAATGAGCAAAGTAGTTAACCATGCATGGTCCCTTGAGCTTTGTGATGCGGAAGTCTTCCACATTCTGGATATTTACTCTGCGTGATTTTTTGTACGATTCTTCATCTTGTGCACGGTCAATCGGTCATCCCTGATGCAGCACAACAGTGGGGCCAAATTATAAGAAAAGATAAGAAAACTCACAAGGACTATTATTATGTTTATAACTTGTGGAGCTTGGGCATGTAAGCTATGATTTGTTCATGGTAGTTCAAACCGCAAGGTATCTTTTACCTAAGGCTCTGATTTTGCAACCACACTGCCAACAAAATTGCTTGTTATGTTCTGTCCTGGAGCCAAGTTTTGATTTGTACTTGCATCTGTGAGTCTTTTCACAGGAGGGGGTGTCACAACAAGCATAGCATTCTAGAGCAATTTTCTGGTTACTTAGGGCGGTGAGCCCCAAAATTCCCTGTTATGAATATTCAAAACATAGTTTTGTAGGGTGATTGCAAGAAACACTGGTCCTATTTCCTGTCACAATTGGAATGACATTGTTCTTTTTTGCTATAACTTTTGAATTAAAAGATTTGAGAATATGTGATAATAGTAGACTTCTCTAACTTGATGGCTTTTACATCCCATATTTTTCAGAAATTAAAAAAATCATTTTATATTTAAAATTTATTTTTTAAAATTTGTCACAAACTGAGATTTAGGGTTTTTTACTACATTGCAAGTCCCCAAATTTAATGATTTAAAGTTGAAATTTTCATGGTGGGTGATTGCAAGAAAGACCGGTACTATTTTGCGTCACACTTTGAATGACGGAGTTGTTATTGATTATAACTTTTAAAGTATGAACCATATTAACTTGAAATTTTGACTAAAGATTTCTGACATGACAACAATCAAATTCCTTATTTTTCAGAAATTTTCAAAAATCATTTTATAATTAAATTTCTATTAAGCTAATTTGTCACACTTTGCGGTTTAGGGGTTTTTAGTACTGGGGAGCATCCAAAATTAATGATCTAAAGCTGAAATTTCTGTGGCCTCTTCTTATACTAGTTAGGCATGTTTCTACCAAAGGAAATCTTTAAAATCATTATTCTCTTTCCTCTACATATGCGCAAACAGGCCTCCCTTGCGCGCATACTTTTGAACATTTGAGATGGTTTTGAGATCATTCTTTTGGTGAAATCTCTTCATCATAAAGTTCTCCCCAATTGCCAATTTTTAGTTTTTTTTAAAATTCTTTTTCCTATTTTTTACAAATTTAAATGTCAAAGTAGCTATTTTCATGGAAATTTGCACTTTTCTAGTTCTCCTACTTAGAGAATTTTCCTACACTTTTCCTTCCTAGGGTACCTTCTTCTTAGAGGTATATACCTAAAACATATTTTTTATATTTTTTAAAAATTGTTTTTCTAATTATACAGTACTCCCGAAAATTTCAGTAGTATTGTGGGAAACGCTACATAAATCGGTCGGTCTTTCTTGCAATGACCCTGGTGTATTTGCATAGTAGGAAAGCATATTTTACCAAAAGGAATCTAAAAATACATTATTTTATGTCTTCCACATGCGTGCAAAATTGCACGCAATTTTTGACCATTGATGATGGAGATGAGATTTTCTTTTTTGTGAAATGTCATCACCATCAACTCTTTCCAAATGGCCAATTTTTAGATTCAAGAAAAATAACTTTTCTCATTTCTTACAAATTAAAATGTAAATATGCTCATTTTCATGAGATTTCCCACTTTTCTAGTTCTTCTACTTGGAGAATTTTCCTAAGCTTTTTCTTCATAAGGTACCTTCTCCTTTAAAATTTATACATTGCATATATTTTTCATATTTTTTTTTAATTGATTTTCTAATTAAATAGTACTCCCAAAGAAAAAAGCGTCCATTTCCAAAACGCTACGGAAAATGGATGGTGTTTCTTGCAATGACCCTGTAGTGTCCAAAAAATGAAGTTATTTTTGGTGTGTTGGATTTCTTTTGAATCTCTTATGGATATGATTTAATGAAAAAATATATTCTATTGATAGTAACCATGCTCAATTCTTTTAAAGTTACTGTCATCAATGTCATGGTGTCAATGTTACAAAGGTAAACCAACCTTTGATAAGTGGAACAACTAGTTTTCTTTCTTGACATTTTTGAAAAAATTTAAATTTCTTTCCATATAGAGATATACATGAGAAATGGAAAAGGCAATTGAACTTTTATTTTTTTGATAAAGTATGAATTTGTTATGAATTTCTTAAGTGTGTTGCCCTATTAGCCTAAAACAATCTTTAAACTACACCAAAAATATCAAAAAATGTACCCATAGTAATCATCACACCACCTAAAGTAGTTACAATGTTTCTTGACATGAATGCAATATTTTCTAACATAGGTAAGATATAAAAGAATTAAAAAAGCTAATCTTTGAAATGAATTTACACTAAAATGGTGGAATTTCCTAAAGTAGTCACTAATAAGTATATCACCATCTAGTCATTGCAAGAAACACCCACTCTCATTTGACGTCACAATTGAAATGACGTTGTTATTTTTTGTTAAAACTTTTGAATTCCATGTCCCAAGAACATGAAATTATTAATTAACTTGTCTAGCTTCATTCTTCTCACAACGTTTATTTTTTGAAGATTAAAAAAAATATATTTTATATTTGAAAATCAATTTTAATTATTTATCACAATTTGAGGTTTAGAGGGTTTACAACATTAGGAGTCCCCAAATTTAATCATGATCTAGAGTTGAAATTTTCATGGCCTATTTGCATGGTAGCAAAGCATACATTTACCAAAGGAAATTTGAAAATATATCGTTTTATGACCTCCACGTGCATGTAAACAATTTCAGTTTTTATTTATGAAATCTCATCACCACCAATTCTTCCCAAATAAACAATTTCAATTTTTTTAGAATTGGTTTTACCTATTTTTGGCAAATTAAAATGTGAAAGTATTAATTTGCATGAGATTTTGCACTTTTCCAAATTCACCTACTTAGAGAATTCTTCTATAATTTTCCTTCGTTAGGTACCTTCTATTAAAAGTGTATATATTATATATATTGTTAAGATTTTATTTTTTCTAATTATAAATTAAATATTTCCTCAAAAAAAAGGGTACCATATCAAAACGTGAAAACACTATAGAAATCACATGGTGTTTCTTGCAGTTAACCCATCATCCAAAGCATTGGTTTTGTCCATTAACAAATCTAATGAAGTACTAATCTCATTTATTTAATAAAGTCTACCATATTGATTGATGGAAGATTGTGATGAGTGTTTTTGTAGGTGTCTGTCTTCAGTGTCTTGCATTAGAAAGTTGTCTTATGATGGACTGGTTTATGTTACGAGATGCCCTTGTCTTCATGAAAAGTAATCAAGTACCTTGAAAAAAAAAATAGTTTGCATGAATTAGAACCATATGAACTTCCTACTTGTCAACCTACTATGAGCCCCTAATTTGTTATCGGGGACTCATTGGTTCTTTTTTTTGGATTCCTACGAAATCAAACACACAAATAGGTGCATAAAATCCTAGAAAGAGTATAGAACCGATATCGGCATCCTACATGCCAATGTAGCATTTGGTCAATAAAAGAGGTTTGTATGGTTTTGTGACCCAATTGAGTCCTACATTGAGGAGATTGAGGGTATTTCGAGTGGAATGTGAAGAAATGGGATAATAAGCCTACATGAACCATGTTTGGATTAGGTAAGCCCAAATAGAAGAATCTAGGATAAGATTCCACCCTCCCCATTGTATCAAAGAGGATACGAAAAATTATTAAAATGAAATTGTAGATAGTTGGTTGTTCCCCATTTCCCAACACATAAAGGTGGGATGTGAGTCTACACTCACATGAGGAAATTCCATGGGAGGTCCCCCCTAAAGCCTAGGAGTTTTCCAATGCTCATTGGTTATTTTCGTACTGGTTGTTGACTGCGGTAGTCCTTAGACAAAAATTCGTAGGAATTTTTTGAGGTGCTGTAAAATCTCACCATAAATCTTGCTAGGCGGTCTTATACTAATAAGACACCTCCCTCTCCAAGTTTGATGGCATTCCAATAGACAGAAGACCCCGAATCGGCAAACTCCCCCAACATTTGGCATATTATTTGACAATATTCGACGTTGACTAGCGTATCAGGAGGATATGACATCAGATTGAGGCCTACTTTAGGTCTATTTTTACCCCCCTATGCCTACTCAAGAGCCTAGTGAAGGAACTGAGGGTAAAAAAATCAAACTCCAAAAGTTGGGATCACTAGAAGAAATCTATGTTCCATTCAACACAATCTACTTAACTACTTTGTTGAGGCAAACGCAAAAACTGCGTTTTTCTGTGTTTTTCAACGCAGTTTTTATGTTTGCTTCAACAAAGTAGTCAAGTAGATCGTGTTGAATGGAATGCAGATTTCTTCTAGTGGATTTTTCCTCAAGTTGGATGCTAGCCTATACTAGGTTTCATTGAGTTTTAGGACATATTTTAAGAGGTAAGGGATTTTCTTTGGGCTAAACATGGCCTTTTGGACTCAACAACGCAATCTCTTCATAATTTGGAGTCAAACTCTAAAAGTTAGCATATTGAAACCCCGGGGAGGTTATTAGCGATTTTTAGAAAACTACGTGAGTTAAAAGATAGGGTTTATTTAATTCAAAAGGGATAAATTTTATATATGTGTAGAACTACTATAGGGTTCTTGAAATGTCTCATATCCTATTATATATAAATTAGGCTATATATAAACATCATTTAGTAAGAATTTTTATTAATAAATTAGCCTTTACAAATAGGATTTATATAAAAAGTTTGCAGTAAAATGAGTATAGATGTAAACAAACCTTTTAATTGAATTATAAAACTTACACAATTTAGTAAATCTAAGGATGTTTTTCAGGAGATTTGTTGTTATCATCAAATAATTCTAGCCTATACAAACAAATCTTTCCTTGAATATATCAATTATGTAACGGTATGTAAGAATCTATTGTTCGAAGACAAAAGGATTGAGCTGTAAATTTACAATGAGGTTGTATTATGGAGATTTGTATTCACACAAAGTACCCATTAAGAAATTGATGTAGAGTGTGCAACATTTATATGGAATCTTTTCTATACTTTGACATTACAAACTCTAGATTTGCCTCAACTACTTGAACATATACTTGTAAGTGTTTAGAATCATCTTCTTTTTACTAGTGTTTAATAAACATTTTTTTTTTAAATTCTAAATTCAAAACCATTGTAAATGCATATGTAAAAATAAAATATATAGTCTCTATATTAAAATAGAGGTTATATTCTTGGGTTAATCTACAATGTTTTTAGGGTGTCAATTTCTCATGTTGTTCATATTATATTACTAGTATTGGTGTTTTTCTTAGTTTTAGTATTATAACTATATTTAATGTTTCTATGATGTTTATTATTCACCATATTAGGTTGTTTAGAATACATAGCATAGAATTTAGAATATTTAAAACTATTGTTGCATTTTACATTTTTATTTGTCATTTGAAATTGTACTACAATACAGGTAGTGCATATATTAAAAAAATAGTGTATATATAAGACACTACTACTTTTGTAGTGTGTTGTAAATGGATATGAAAAAATTAGACATATAAATTTTGTACATAAGATAGCCTAACTATAAAAACCAAATGATTGAATTTATATGTAAGAATACGGTCATTTTAATTACTAAAATGAAGGTAAATAGCCCTATATTAAATACCCTCTTAACTCAGGTGTATGCTTAAAATTACAAGGAGTGATCTCCCTGAGATTGAAACAGTATACATTGAAAGAAATGAAAATTGAGGCTTTCTAATATGGAATTAGGTGATTAGGCCCCTAATCGCCGTAGGGAACCCATAGGGAATTTGTACTGAACTTAGGGAGCAAGGTACATCTTGAAAACTAAGAAGGTGTAAGCCCAAGTACCTTGGTGTAAGTAATTTTAAACTTCAAGTGAAAATTAGGTGGGAACACATGGGAATAAGTCCTTGGGAACTTGTAGATTTAGAGAAGGCAAAAGTAGGTGGATAACAAGTTCTTGTAAGAGTTAGTTGGAATTTGAATTTTAAGTTCAAATTCTATAGATTCTAAAGTAAATAATTTGATTTGGAAGGTGGCACATGTATGGCCAAGGTTTATTTTTCAATCTATTTTTTCTAAGTAGATTAAGGAGGAGGGGGGGGGGGGGGTTGAATGCCACTTTTTGGTATAAAAGGGTGTCCATTCTTCCCCCATTCTTGTTCTCTTTTTTACTCCCCATGTTTTGAAGGTAGACTGTTGGACCTAGGTTAACCTCCTGATGTCAAAAAACCTTTGATGGTCTTCTTGCTTGGATTTTTATACCCTTGTGGCACCTTTAGGTACTCTTAGGGACTTGAGATGTGGTAAAGTTCTTGTATTGTGGAAACTTGTGCACTCTTTGGATTTATTTGTATACTTCAGTGGTCTTTGGAGAGAGCTTGGGAGGAATTGAAGGGTGACTAGGGAAGTGACTTTCAAAGTATGCCGCTATTGTTTCTCTCCCTCATCCTTCATTCATGGTATTTTAAAAGTTCCATTGGAGATGGCAAAGCTTTAACTTCCATAGGTCATTAGGAGACCGAAGGTCTTAGTAGCGCATCAAAATTGCACCTTCATGGCGAAGCTTTGCACTAGGGTTGACAAGGCGTCTGAACGTCCCACGGCAATGTCCAGGGCCCCCCCGGACGTCATTTGACATTCGCAAAATTGTATGTCCAATTGTCCAGTGGTCGGGGGAACAGACGATCAGATAGACGCGCGGGCGGATGGACAGATAACGTACTATCCGAGTGTCCATCAGATCTTAGGATTATATTACAAGTCCTTTTTATTTGGTGGGGGTGAAGTGGTGAACTAACCCCTTGCTCGGCCATTTGGGAAAATGCCAAATTTTTTTATTATTGTAAATAATTTAATTTAGAAATTCTAAATTCAGATTTGCAATGAGAGGCCTCAAATTAGGTTGGAGGTGTACTGCGGTAATTTGATAAGCACGAAAGAGGGGGGCTTTTTGTTTTACCTACACCCCTAGAATTATTTGGAGAGTTTGAAACTTCAAGTAGCGGAGTGAGGGGCCTAATTCACCCCGACCTTGTCTTTGGGAATGATGGTGCCAAAGTTCACAATTTAAAAAAAATAGGCTACTACTCGCCATATCAAAGAAACCTTCTTAATTTCTTATGTGATAAAGATTTCATTTTCCTTTCAAATATAGATGAATGTACGAGATTTAGATGAAAAGTTGTATGGATATGATTGAAACATGTTTTCAATTCAAAAAATGGATAGATGTACAAATAAAGAAGGATTTTATCAAGTGTACTACAAGAGAAATTGGTATAATGATTGCATTTATTAATCTTGAAGCAAATTCATAGAAAGCTTTAACTCCTATGAGTTGAGGATTATGTTTTCATCAATAATGCTCTTGAATTGCAATTTCTCATATAAGTGCAATTTTTAGAAAGAAAAGATAAATTTTGACACATGCAACCATAGGATCTTGTAGTAAGGTGTTTTAAAAAGATGCCAAAAAAATATCAGACATTTTTCCCATGTAGATAGCAAGAAATTAACATTCGAATTGGCAAAAATCTTTTTTTTATCCAAACCAAAACCCTGGTAGTTGTACTTCACAAGGTCACATTTGTATTAAAGAAAGTTCAAAATAGTAATACTCTTTGAATTAATTCTTCAATGCAAATTGGCTACATACTCAAAAAATTTCAAATCATTTGGAATTGTATAACATATAGGAAAAAAATAGTATATACAAAGAAGTATAAACTATAAACTACTTGCAAACAATGAATTGTGAAGAATTATTTTACGGAAATGAAAAAAGGCAATTCCAATGGTTCAATTATTGTATTAAAGTATTAATCCCTAAAGGTTTTTCACTATGTTCTCACCAAAACTGCTTCAAAACTGTCATTTCTTAGACAACTATTAAATTTTAAGAAAAAAATATTTTTAGACAAAAGTAATTGTAGGATCTTTTAGAACACAAATTTAAAAAGATGTGAAAAAAATTTCAGCAATTTCCGCTATGTAGATTGCAAGATACTAGTGTTTGAAGTGACAAAAATCATTTTTTATCACTGCGAAAATCTAGGTAGCTGCACTTCAGAAGGCCATATTTGTATGGAAAAATGTCCAAAATAATTGTAACTCCTTAGATTCATTCTTCAAGTAAATTTGGCTATAGGCTTGAAAATTTTGAGATCATTTGGAATTGTACAACATATAAGAAAAAAATTGTAAGTAGATAGAAGTAGAAAATGAGCCAAAATAGTAAATTATTAACAATTTATTTATAGAGTTAAAAGAAGACAATCCCAATGGTTTTAATGTTGTGTTAAACAATATACACCCAATTTTTTTATTTTTTTTCAAAAACATTAAAAATTGAATTAAATAAAATATTTCAAACATTTTTTGTAGTGTAGAGATTCTATAACTAGCCGCAAACTACCTCAAACTAAAAATCCTCATAACTTTTGACTTATTAATCAAAATGGAATTATTCAAAGCTTTACACCTAGATGAAAATCAAAGAAATAAATTTCAAATTTTAATTTCTTAAAAAATGAATTCTTAAAGAAGTTTTTTTTGCTGCCCGGGTTGTGCGCTAAACAAAGGAAACAACATATCATGTCATAACTTTTTAACTATGTAGTCAAAAGTCATGAAAATTGTTGGGCCTTAAAGCTACTCCTTAGACACATATTTTGTGAAAATTTCAAAGAAAAAAAATAAAAACTCCATCTGTAGTAAGTTGCCCAAAATCGCTATGTTGCCGGAAAAACGTAGTTTGGCCCTTTAGGGGTTAATCTATCTTCAACTGAAATTTTAATTTTAGTTTCTAAAATATTAAAAACAAAATTATGAACAAAATTTCAAACATTTTAGTACAATAAAGATTGTATGACTACCCACAAACTACCCCAAATTAAATTCTTCATAACTTTACTCTCATTCATAAAAATAAACTGATTCAAAGCCTAATTCATAGATATAAATTTAATGAACCAATTTCATATTTTTTTCAAATAAGAAAATATTTTAAAAGAATTTTTTTGAGTTGCTTGGGTTGCCTACCAAGTAGAAAAAACAACATACCATGTCATAATTCTTCATTATGCAATCAAATGTAATGAAATGTTGGGCCTTAGAGCTACTTCTTAGGGAAATGTTTTGTGAAAATTTCCAAGGAAAAAAAAAATCCATCTGTCATGACTTGCTTGAAATTTCTCTATTGCCAAAAATGTAATTAAAGGCTTCATCAGTTTAAGCAAATCAATTGCTAATGGAACCATATTTGTTACTAGTTACAACAAAATTTGAACATTTTTCTTAATTCCATTTCAATGAGAAGCTTCATAAAATGTAGTCAATTTACAATGTCCTATTACATTCATACATGATAGAGCATACAATTTATGAGACAATTTTGCCAATCCAACATCCATTCTCAAGTCACAACATCATGCTCTTTTCATCCAAATAAAATATATCATGAGCATGACCAAGACTTGTAATTTGTAGCAATTAAAAAACTCCCAAAAATTCAAAATATGTATTCAATTTCACATATATTGCGATACATTCACTAGAAGAAAATCGGGGCTTTTGCGACTGCGGTTAACAACTAGTTTTGTAGTTGTATAACACGTTTGCAACTGGGTGATAATTTGGAGTCCACAGTTGCAGTGGACAAGTCGCACTAGTTGCTAAGTTGCAATGTAGTTGCAAAATCAAAAAGATTGTTTTTCATTAGATCACCTACGTGAAACTTCATTGATGAAGTCTTCTAATGTGGAACTTGCTTTTGTGCAACTTGCTTGCAACTTGTGTGCAACTGCTTTACAACTAGTTTGCAACTGCTTTGTAACTTGTAGATTTATAGATTTATAGATTTTTTTATCTTAATGATTGTAGATTTCAAAAATTGAATCTCAATGATCTGTAGATTTTAGAATTTTAGATCTAGTTTTTTTTAGATTATCAAATTCAAATATTGATATTAAATAGATTTCACAAGTTTACAAAACTTTAAATTTCAAAAGTTTTAAAATTTCTTATACTTTAAATATTTGTAGAAGTCTACAAATTGTAGAAATTTGCAAGTTGTAAAAATCTACAAAGTGTAGAAATATTACAATTGTAATATTAAACTTTATTACTTAAAGATGGTATAACTTACAGCTCTTATCCATCCAATCTAATGGTACTCTTGACAATTGAGATGGGACGATTGATATAAAACTTGATTTAATTATTTTCTAGTTGTATTCTAGTTGCAAAGTAGTTGCATTCTAGTTGAATTATAGTCAAACTTAGATTATTCCCAACTGTAGTTTGACACATTCAACTCTACAAAACCTAAAGTGGTCCATGTTGACAAGTGTAATGAATTTTGGATGTAGAATACATCACAGAATTTTTTTTGTTAGATTCCTGTAATCCAAACTTTAACCTACAACTACTTTGCAACTCAAAACTTCCATCTACAACTACTTTGCGACTATAGTAGTGTAAACATTAAATTTGGTGCAAATACATAGGGTTGTAGTTGCAGAGAAGTCGTGTAGGACACATAGTTGCATATTAGTCAGTTGCGGTAGATGTGATTTTCTTCTAGTGATTGTAGATGTTTATCTATATACTATGGTACTATACTAAGCTAGTTATAGGAATGTCGGAAGTGTTCATCTATTATAGGCCAATTATGGACACTGCAAAATTGATTGATCACATGAGGCAACCCACCGGGCTCCTTTTTCACAAGCCGCTTACAATATATGTGAAACACCCGTATAAAGTCTTCATGACTAAATATGGTCGTTCTTTCATTTTCTCTTTGCTTCTTGTGGTACTCCGCTAACATGCATCCCTAATTAATCCTTTGAGCAATTTTGCCAATCGCATATTCTTCTGACACACGTAATAAATTCAGAGTGATTTCTACATCCACATTTTTTGTGCACATATGCAATGTTTGGATCCATCCACCACATCTTTGTCAACGCCTCGTCCTTCTCTTTTTCAAATGTAAACATGTACAAGGATTGCATTAACTCAGTAGCTATGGTAGTCATGCCCCAATCGCAAACTCCACTATAAATGCATGACTTGTCCTGGGGAAAATGAAACATGATATTGTCTACAGAAATATTATTGTGTAGATGTCTAGCAAGATGCACCACATTCATAATGTGTAGCAATGCTCATGCAAGCTCACTAGCTCAGTGCATTTCTTCTTCCATCAACATAGCTGATACACCTGAATCTACTTCTCTTCTGATATAGGGTTCCACATCAATCGAACATGAATGTTGTCTAGATAATCATCATCCATAGCCAATATTTACCAAAGTATTCCACCATTCTACCAGTACAAATATCCTTCATTCACCTTTGCATGAATTGCAATTAATTGTATCACTCTAGGATGTTCAATCCTTACAGCTATTGACTCGTTCTAGTATTTCATTTGTGTGAGTTTAGGTTGTATGCCTTGTTGGAGGGATTTCTTGGTTGCAAACTCCCATGATTCTGATATCTCCAAACAACCTTGAATTTAGACTTTCCAAACCCTCCCCTCATAATTTTGTCATCAACAGGAATGATGGATGCCGTCTCAGGATGTGCTATGAGATGCCGCTTGTTTTGAGTTATTTGAACATGTCCTTCTTTGCAGTCAACTACATCATAATTTTTAAAAATTGTTGATTTGGGAATGAATTCATTAAGCCCTAAAGTTCCATGACTCTGTATTCACCAAAAATGCTCCAAAACTGCCAATTCTAGTACAACTACCAATTTTCTTAAAAAAAATAATTTTTGACACATGTAATCGTAGGATATTGTAGTATAATGTCTAAACAACATGTGGTAAAAATTTCAGAAAATTCCACCATGTGGATCAAAAGATATAAGCATTCAAATTCACCAAAACCATTTTTTCAATCCTGCAAAAAACTGGGCAGCTGCACTTCACATGCTCACGTCTCAAAGAAAAAATGTTGAAAATAGTGGTGCTTCTTTGAATTCAGTTTCCTAAACAAGATGGGGATATGCTCAAAAAATTTCACGTCATTTGGAATTGTACAACATATAGGAAAAAAATAGTAAGTAGAAAGAAGTAGAGAATGATTCATAGTAGTAAATTGTTAAGAATTTAATTGTGGAATTAAAAAATGCCAATCCCAATGGTTGTAATGTTGTAATAATCAATCTAAATCCTAGGATTTTATTTTTTTCCAAAAATATTGAAAATTGAGTGAAATAAATGACTTCAAAGTTTTTTTAATAGTAGAGAATCCATAATTGCCTGCAAACAAAAAAGCCTCATAACTTTTGACTCTTTGATTGAAATGGAATGATTCAAAGCTTTCCACTTGTATATAAATGTAGAAAACCAGTTAAAAATTTTTATTTTTGAAAAAAGTGATTTTTTCTGATCTGCGTGGATTGCCCAATTACGAAAAAAAGCAACATATTAGGCCATAACTTTTGGCTCATGTTTCCAAATGTCATGAAATTTGGTACACATAAAGATATTCCTCTCCCCCACGTTCTATTAAAATTTCAGCTCAAAATATTCAAACTTCCAATCACATGTACCTGCCCAAAATTTCTATACAACCAAAAAACACATGTTGGTTCTTTAGGGGTTAATTTGAATACTTTCAGCTATCAAAATATCTTGAAATTTTTGAGGCTCTTTACTAATACAAACATGATACCTTGATTTTTAGTGGAATTTCTGAATAATTTCTATAAATTTCTATAAATTTTCCTCAACCTGAATAATTTCTATAAATTTTTCATTGGAGGTTAAAACGGTTGACCATCTGGAAATGCATCTTTTAAGTATAAAAAATTTTCAAAACTTTTTGTGAGACCTCCTATGAAATTTCACAAAAGATGTGTAAGTCCACATTTGAACCGTACACAATTGCCGAAGGGGAAATAAATCCCGCTCCATCCTTGAATTATTGAACTCCAAAAAATCTTTCATAAAAAAAGAATCTTGACAAAGCGACTTTGTCATTAACCTCCTAACATGGTTTAAACCCTAGAACACTATCCTCTAGCCAAAGATTCCCTTCATAGAGTCGTCATGACAAATTTACCTCATTACCAAGTAGGGCTTTAGTACTTGCAAAAACATCAATAAATTAGATAGAATTTAAAATATTAAAATATAGTGCATAAAATGATAGAATATGGATTAGAAAAATTGGAAAAATATGTACCATGTGCACCAAACCAAATAAAAAATTCATAAGTCACATCATTCGAATATGTATGAATATTGTTATTGTAGTCCTTGGTAATACACGGCATAGTTGTAAATATTATGGAGTATTTGCAAGGGATACATTGTCATCTTTAATAATGCCTTCTTCTCGCAAAACACATTCCAAATGCTTGAATACCTCTAAAAATTGCAGCTTCAAGTGGCCAAATATGATAGAGCATAATTGATCAGCATGACTATGGCATTGGTGAACATCATGATGAAACCTACAAAATCAATATATATAGAATAAGTATAAAAATATTGAATAGAAATGATAAAAATAATGATTAAAAATAATGAATACATTACAGAGAAATCATAAGAATATTAAATAAAAAGTTTAATTCAACATTCAATTCAATAAACTTACCTCCCGAGTTGGCCATAGGCATAACAAAAACCAAAAGTCACAATTTTAGAATTGTAACTTCATGTCTTCATTTCTCCTTGTTTTGTAGGATTTCCCTCAGCTTTCAAAAATTTAGCAAGCTCAGTCATCATGGTAAGAGTATCACAACTAAACCGGCCATTGACCATTTAAAAATGGAATCCGCATCCAGAAGAGTCAACACAGAGGATAGGAGAAGTGACTTTCTCAAAATTAGCACATTCCTCATCGAGCTCATACTCCTTGACTCAATAAACTATAGGCCTAGTAATCCTTTGAACTCTCTCTATGATATTAGGCTCTTCACCCCCGGAATATCCAACTTGTAATTGAAAAAAATAAAAGAATATTTTTTCTTGGGCCCTATAAGATGCACATCAATTAGATGTGCTTTCAGCTTCTTAGCATCGTCTGGCATGCCATTTATAGAGCGCATTCTACACTGATAGGTTTTTTCTCCTATAATAGTGAAAATGCCATGATTCTCAAAAAATATAACATAATAATGTAGTTTCTCCAACCTACGATGCATCTTCCTAGTATAATGCTCAGTAAGAGATGCATCTGAATTTGGTATAGTACATTTACAAAACAAGCATTGATATTTGTTTGGATCTTCTATACCAGCTTCTCTTTGTTCTTGTATTCTCTTCTTCTTTGCTTTGAATCTTGTCTTTTTTTCCATCCTATAAATAAAAAATAAAAAATCTATATTAGAAAAGCTATTAAAATACATATAACAATGGATCAATAAAACATACATTGCATGAATCTGTCATCTCCTATAAAATTACCTACATTAACATGTAAGTCTAAAGGCTAAATATGTAGATAATGATCATTCTCATCTACGACTAAATTGCTATAAAACACATAGAATTACAATACACTTAAGTAAAATTTCACAACTAGAATATAATGTACAATCATCTACTACAATAAAATATTTCAATAACATGCAACAAATTAAAATCGAAAAACCAGCACATATCGAAATGGGCATAGCAACAGACAAGCACTTGAGGGCTCACAAATACCCCAAACATTAGGAGGGATTTGAGGCCTCTGGGAGCCTGTGAGTTCCCAGAGCCCGAAATCCCGAAATCAGCCGCGAGAACGCAGTTCCCGCAGGAATCCGACGTGGTTGAGCGACTGCCACGTCATCGACTTTTTTTTTCCGAAAAAAAAAATAAATTTAGGACTTTTTTTCATATTTCAAGACCCCCAATTTTTATTTTTATTTTTATTTTTTTTGAAAATGCTGACCAGCGGCCAGCTGTTCCCAGACCCTGTTTCGGGAACAGTCCCGAAACAGCCCTTTCCAAGCCTCAAATCCCTCCTAATGATTGCCCGGGGTGAATTGGTCCAGGGGTGCAATTAAAACAAAGAGATTATCTTACACACTCCACCATGCTAATTAAGGCCTATATGAATTCAAAATTTGCCTAAGAATTATTTGCAAAAATTAAAAAATTTCAACATTTTTCCAAATAAACTAAAAATTGGCACCCGAGATCCTATTTGCAGTAGACACTGGACTTCCCTTCAAAGATAAAAATTAATAAACTACTGTAAATGACTTTAGGAAAAACAGGACTTACTCTTGCCCAAAAGCAACACAAACTTCTTGAACCATTTGCTTTTTTGCAGGCATGGAGAGCACATGGTACCTCACCTATAACATTCAATAAGGTCACAATGCCATTGGATAAGAGAATCAACATAATTAAATATGTCAAAGCATTTGCTATCAACAAACATTAAACAAAAATTTTATGAACTGACATCTTCTAACAAAGTGATGAAATAAAATCAATCGATTTGACTTCCACAAGAATGTGAAATAATCAAAATGTAACCTTTCCCTAGCTCACCTCAAGATGGGGTCTTTTACCTGAGGCATTCCTTTAGCAAGGGTGCATCGTTTCCTATTTTGGCTTCTATGTCTTTGGCTAGATTGTTGCTAGTTGCTGCAATGCTATCTTTGCTGTGGGCTCAGACCTACATGTCACCTTGAATTAGCACATTTGTAGTTTTCAGTTTTGTAAGACGAAAAAAAAGAAAAAATTGTTATTAGGACTTAGGCTCCTAGTTTTGTCTATTTTTTCTTCGCAATGAAATTTGTCCATGTATTTCCAAAAAAAAAGAAAAAATGCAATCTTTCCTTCTCTAACCAAAAGCTACACAATCTTGTCGCTTCTAGAAAAGTATTGGAAAGTTATAACTTGTTGGATACAACAAAGTCAAATCAACCAATCATCATATTCTTACTTCCTTCCCATCCGCACTTTTGATTACTACCCTGTTGACGACATGAGACTTTTGAGCTTCAGATTGAGCATATTTTGATCCCACAGGCCACATCCTAAACCTAGAAGCAAAAAAATAGGCACATTGTTCCACGCATCAACTCTCGTCAACACTGTCTCATCAAACACAATGAGCTTTGGGCAACTAGCCCATTCGACAGGTTAGCTTTGGGCTCTTATCTCAATTACTCTAAATTTGTGCCATAAAAATGCACCAAAAAAATTACACGAGTTGTGATTACCAGAGGTAGTTTCCACCATTGAACAATCAATGCAGTAGTTTGCAAGAGACCTAAAAAGTGGCTAACATACATGAAAATGGATGTTGTAAATGTCGGCAGCAAGCACCTTGATTGTAGAGTGTAGACAGATGCTAAATTCTCGCAATGGACAGTGAACTCTTGAAATTGACGTTGAACTTTTGAAATGCAAGGTTCCTAATCTCATCTAGTTCAAGTCTAAGTTCAACTTGTATTTCTACTCTACTAAACCCTAATTGATCTAATTCAAGTTGGAGTGCAACTAAACTCCTGCTTTGAGGCATCCTCTAGTGTTCCCTAAAGTTCCCATCATCTGCTAAAGTTTCCATACTAAAGTTAACCCCCCATAAATTAATTCCAATTCTTTTGAGCTTGTAAAACATAAATACTCTATTGCGGTTTATGAATCTTCTATCCAACTTTCTACCTTTGGTATAGAACATGCCTCATCAAGATCTAAATTTTAAAAATTGATGAAAATTATTATGTTATATATTCTTATTTTTCAAAGAATATAATTTTATTTATTTATTTATTTATTTATTTATTTTTATGTTGGAATTGGTGTATATAGATATTTATTTGTCTCAATGAGACACTATCTATGGTGTTTACAAACACCACCCCCCGGCCCCCCCCCCTCCTTGGAAAAAATAATGGTGGCCGCTGATGAGGTAACGTGGGACGTGGCACCCATCCAAGGGACCTGGCAGTTATTTTCAGTTGTCGTCCTCATGCGTGCAGTTGACGTAGGAGGCGCGAGGCAGGAGGTAGGCGTACTCATGGAGGCAGGACGCAGGTCTGGTTGGGCTCCGGAATCGCGCAAGCAAGTGGAATCGCGCGGAGGGTCCGCAGCAGGCGGAGCCGGACGGAGGGCATCTGCGCGGAATCAAGCGGAGGGTCCGCAGTAGGACGGAGGGCCCGGAGAGAGGATACAGCGGTGGCCGGAGGCACTGGGAGCCGAAGCGGAGGACCTCCGTAGACGTCGGGATCTGACGAGCGCGGATCGGAGCGGCTGCCGGACTTCAAACAGATTTCAGGTTTTCTAAATAATTTTCTCACTATAGAAAATGCCTTGTTTGCTTCACTGTGAAGAAATTCCGAGAGGAGCGAGTCCTGAGGATCTTGTATTTGCTTTACAGTAGGATTGGAGCGGTGGCCGGACTTCAAACAGATTTCAGGTTTTCTAATTTATTTTCTCACTGTAGAAAATGCCTTGTTTGCTTCACTGTGCACTAGAAGAAAACCGTGTTTTTTTTAATGTCTAGCCTTGACATACTCATGTCCAGAGGTGAACATCTACATGTCTAGACAGATGTCTGGATGTCACAATGTGCATTTCAATGTCTATAGTAGATTTTTTTGTGTGTTGGAGACGAATGTGTAAAATTCTAGTGAAAAACAAGATGTGTTTTCATTGACATCGACTTTTTGCTAGTGTTAGTTGAAGACATGGTGATGTTGGAATCGATGTCTATAGAAACATTCATTGCCACGTCAGCTTCATTGACCCATTTTGACTTTGGATAATTTTACAAGAATTATTTTGATTCAAAATAAAAATGCTGCCCAAGTAAGAAAAAACGAAATGGGCAGTGATAGAAAAAATTCCGGGGGAAAAAATGATGACGTGGCTGTTGACGTCACATCTGACATCAAATATTCATGACATGGCAAATGCTATAATCTGACGTGGCAGATTGCCACGTCACTACTTTCAGGTACTACACAAATTTGATGTTCTCTTAGACGTCGGAAGAGACTTAATTAAGTCATAGTAGATGTCCTCTAAGACATTTATAAGTCTCATAAGGCACCTTATAAGAGTGTCATGTTCATGTAGACGTTGAGTGTGACTTTAATGCATTCCAACAGACTCTTATGAGACGATAGGATGGACCTTGTGACATTTATGGGAATTTTTGGACGTTTTAGGTAACATATTCTAGAGTTCAGAGGTGTTTAGCGTTGTACAAAAGTTAACTCTTACTGTTTGAAGTTTCATGTATTCTTCATTAAACTCAATAAAAGTTACTATATATAAACATAAAAGACTATGGCCAAAGTTCATCCTTAACATCCTATGCCATAACATTTTATAAAGTGGTCAAGGGACACTAATATTCTATCTAGCATTTAGGAGTTTGGAGAAATTCTTTCATTGCAACAAGGATTGGATCAAGATGTTCATAGTTTGAAGTCTTCTATTTTCTATGACAACAATGACGTTTTTATAGGGTTCAAACATGTCACATGATGTACAACAAGTGAAGCGGATGAAGTAGGATAACCAGGGATGACGGGACGTCCGGACGTCCGGACGTCCACGGGACGTAGGCGCTAACCCTCGGACGTCCATTGACATTTGAAATTTTTTTTTACGTACATCCAGCGGACGGACGACCGGACACTTCTGCGGACGGCATTTTGGACGGACACAGTGCGGACGGGCACGCCGCCGGCTTGCGGACGGGCGGACAGAGTGCGGACGGACTGCGGACGTCGTGCGGACGGGCGGATGGTGTGGAGAGCGTCCGCAGGCCGTCCGCACCCTGTCCGCCCGTCCGGAATGCCGTCCGCGTGTCCGCAGGCCGTCCGCACCGACGACGACAACTTCTGGCCGCACGATCTCCCGTCCGCTCTGAAGGCCGTCCGATCTCGATGGAGACGTCGCCCGCCGTCCGCGAGTATAAGTAGCATCGCGGACGGCTCATTCAGGCACAATCGTCCGCCTTCCGAAGTGGGTAATCCAGTGCCTCGAGCTCTGTGAGCCCCTTTCATTTTGGTGAGATGGTTGTGATTAAAACTTGAATACTTTCATAGTATTGAGTTTTAATTATTATTTGCTTTTGGGCGGCCCTGAAATTCCCATCACCCTAATTCTGGACTTTGGGGTAATTTTATTACCATGCCTCGCAACGATAAACCAAAATCTAGTTCCAAGGGCAAATCCCAAGACATGAATTGGGAGGATTGGGCAAACCCTTTGTGTGTAGCAGAACCTGGATGGGAGGAGGAGCCGAAGAAATCTTGGGACTGCACAACATGCAAGAAGTACGTCAAAATGACGCACCTCTCAAAAATGTGGTCAAGAGAACGTGCTGAAAGCAAGTTCGTCGTTGGGAGGGACAAATTTCGACGTGCCTAAGCAAGCACTTTGTCCACCGGTATGAGGAAGTCACACGGTCAGCTGAAATACGTGACTCCAAACCGAATGTGATGAACTACTCCAACATGGCCATGGTTTGGGCAGAGATTGTGCTCCACAAAGATGTGGATTGGCGCACAATTTACGGCAAAAATGTCCACGAACTGCATCGTACTGATGCTGTTATTTATACGAGTTGGACTGGTATAAGTGATTGTATGCCAGAGTGGTCTAACCGAGGCCAACTTGGATATGCACCGGTTGTATTGCCGGATGCTGAGGATGATTGGTCGGAGGAGGAGGAGGAGGAGGAGAAGGATGCTTCAGCGCCTGTGTCATTTGGAGAGATACCTCGGCGTAGACAAGAACGCGAAGACATCCAATACGAGCAAGAAATGCGAGATGCAATGCAACGAAGTCTCGAGGATCGTGGTCGACCACATGGGCATCATGGATCGTATCAACATGACCATAGTGTTTATGGGACCCAAAATCGCCAAAGTGATCCACACTACAGTAATGACCCTCGAGGTGGCTATGGCAACTACCAAGGTAGCCAAGGAACCACACGTGATTATGGTTCCAACCAAGGTAGTTCTCAGTACTATCCTGGATTCTCTGGAAGTAGTTCTTATAATGATACACGGTACAGGGGATCTCAGCGTGATGATTCAATTCCTCCTCCAACTTTTGGAGGACCTTACTATGGAAATTATGGGCATGGAGGTGCATCAAGCGGATCTGGAGACATATGGGGTGGTGGACCATTTCTCGGGACTTTTGGATCTGGTTCAATTGGCCCAACTCGCAAAGATGACACCGATTCGGAATCTGAGTGAGGGTTTAGGGTTTGGAAGATTGTAGCGAAACAATGGTTGCTTTAAAATAGAAATATAGTAATTAGCAATCGATTTTTGTATATTCTTGCCATAGGATATAGATTGGCATAAGGACGATATGAGGATGTTCGCCATTTTTTGAATATAAATTTTCAGTATGCCTATTTGTAAATTCCGATCCAATTATGTCCCATTTTCTTTGTGAAGCTTCTATGCTTCCTCCTTATTTCCAAAGTTGTGAGTTTGTGTGTTCATTATGTTTGCCCCAAAAACAAATTAACCCCTAAGTTACCAAGGCATTTTCTGACTATCAAACCACTGAAAACTGCCATTTCTGTTGCAATCACTCAAGAAACCTAAGAACACTTTTTTTCTTAGAATCTAACCGTAGGATCTTGTACTTCACTTCTCTAACAACATGTGGTAAAAATTTCATGAAGTTTGACCGTACGGATTGGAAGATATGAGCATTCAAAGTTGGAAAACAAAGTTTTTTTCAACTACGCCCTGCAATTTCAGGTGACTTTGATGGCCATTTCTGGATTTTTTTTGCAGTACACACCATGAGGTCAAAATTTTTTATCTTCAGCATTTGAGTTGAGAGTTCGTAAAAAAAATTTTACAATGCCAACACTTGATTTCCACATTAAAAAAAATTGTTAAGTAGAAGTAGGTCCAAAGTTGAAGAAAAAACTGAATTCTTAATAGCCCTTATATTGAATAAAAAAACCATAATCCGAACGGTGGGATTGTTCTTGAAAACAAACTTAAGCTTTAAGAAAAAAAAATGGTACAAATTTAAAATTGCACTCAAAAATAAATTCTACAAGCTGTTTAGGGTTGAAGATGCGTACATTGTCCAAAAAACAAGACTGTCCATAACTTTCTCATTATTAGTCCAAATAGGATGAATCAAAGCTTCAAATGGACACAAAAACTAAATTGGTGACAGGTCTTGCATCAAATTGAAACGCATTAATTCCAATGGTGAAACCGTTTTCAAAAAAAAAAAAAAAAAATTATGCAATTCTCTATTCAACTATTACAATGGATGTAATGCTTCTTCTTCTAAAAAGTCTACTGTTATTGCTTGAAAAACAAGAAGATTCATAGTCGTCACAACGTCCTAGGCAATGAAAATAAATTAAGTTTCTCTACGTAGAAAAAACTGCTATTAAAAAAAAAATGTAATTTTCAAAATCATGCTTGTTTTTCTTTCTATTGCCTACATTGGGCCTTAGGGGGAATAAATTTTCTCTCAAATTACAATTGAAATAAAATTATATTACCAAAAACCCGATCAATTTTCCCATACCGAAGAAGGCCCAGAATTTGTTGCCACTAATTTAGTTGAAGTGTACTTCTTGAACACTTCAATATCCCAAACCTTCCAAAGTCCTTGAATATATAGGACTCCTGAGACTGTAGAATTAGTACTTTAGTAGATCTTCACATTGTTTTCTTTTAACAAATAATGAACAAGTTCAAAAGGCCGATACATTTTGAACCCCTATAACCCCAATGGGTTAGGACAAAACCCAAATGTGTTATAAAATATTAACATTACGATTGTTTTGAAGTTAGTATCAAAGAAGAATTAGAAGATAATGTAAAGCACAAAAAAAAGACAATACACATCCAATCGAAGTAAAGAAAAAATTCCGATTATTTTTAAATAAATGTTGAATATAAACTTTCAATACCTCACCAAAATACTATTTCGATTGTCAGTTTGTCACGGTTCGAAATTCTTCTTGATTGGTGTAAATTCTGTTTTTTATTGACTTATAAAGAAATGCAAAATATTCAACCTCTAACAGCACAAGGTATTAAGGGCCGGTTTATATTGGGCCTGGGGCCGAATGGAAAGTCGGCCGGATTTGCCTTCAATCCGGCCTTCTATCCGGCCCTAATTTTCCCATCCGGCCCTAGTTAATATAAACCCCTTGGGCTGGATTCTAGGGCGCAATTTCTAATTCATGTTCTCTTAGATTCTCTCAATGCTCAATGAAATCAATTAAAAAAAATTTTAAAAACTTAAAAATACGCGTGCTTATCTTTTCTCTACCTCTAATCTTTATAGAAAAATAAACAACAAAATTTTTGTTTGTGTTTCTCTATTTTCTTCCAATTTATTTTACTTCCAAAATAAAAACATTTTTTTTCTACAAATTTTTTACCTTCCAAATTAGTGGGAGGTGGTGCAAATTTAATTAGACCATTCAAAGATGTATAAGATGGACTATCAAGGAAAAAAATTCATTGAAATTTCATACTATCTAGCAGACCAGCACTAGAATGGCTATAGAAAGAGGTTTTAGATGTTTGAAAGGAAGATGGAGGATTCGATGTGCTACTAATTTACAGAATTGATTTATGCGAAAATATAAAATGACTTCAATCAAATGCCAAATTCAACTTCACTCTTCCTAGTTCCTACAATTTTTTGAAAATTGTTTGAAGGAGCTCAAATTCTTTGAAAAGTCAATAAGATATGAAATAGTAGCTTGAAAAGTAGACTAGCATATTTTAATAAAACTATTTTGAAACATAAAAATATAATATAGTATCCAAATGTTGCGTTCTTTGGTCTATAGGAAATTCCTTTTACATTCCAACTCCCAAGTTCCCAACAATGAAGTAGAAAAATATGAACTATTTGTAATGGTAACTTTTAGCAAGTAAACAATTAAATTTATTCAAATTGTTAAACACAATAATTTTTTTTTAAATTTAACCATATGAGGTTTATTTATTTATTTTAAAAACTATTATGTTATTATTATGAAGATTAAAATTATTTAAATAATTGTTTGACCTCAATTTCTAATGAATCTTTTTGAAAATTTCTCATAAGATAGTAAAACTGATTAGCTTCATGGGAATGTAAATTTTATTTCAATTGGTGACCGGGAGAAAACGTTATACCACAAAAAGCCCAAATTTTCATTCGCCGGGCAGAATTTTATTTTTTGCAAAAAGTCAGAATTTAATTTTTTTATTTAATTTTTCTAAAATAATATAATATTGCTTACATGTGAAGCTTTGATTCACTCTTTTTGGACTTACAATGAGAAAGTTATGGACAATCTTGTTTTTCGGTCAATCTAAACAATTTCTTGAAAAAATAACTTATAGGAATACATGATTCATTTAAAAATGCAGTTTTCACTATTTTTCAAAACAAATTGTTGGACAGGGTAAGGTTTACTTTCTAAAACAATCTCACCATTGGGATTATTGTATTTAGATCCCATCTTAGAGTTATTAACCATTCGTTTTTTCTTTCAATCTTGGACCTACATCTACTTAACAATTGCAAAAGAATGAAAATCAAGTGTTTTTGTGTGAAATTTTTTTCCTAGACTCTCAACTCAATTTCTTGACACAAAAAATTATAGATTTAAAGTCTTCAATGCGATTTTTTAATACAAATTCCAGTCAAAGTCATCTGAAATTGCAAACCGCAGTTCAAAAAACTTGTATTTCCCACTGTGAATGCTCATATCTTCCAATCTGTACGGTCAAACTTCATGAAATTTTTACCACTTAATCTCAATCAAGTTAAGTACAAGATCCTACGGTTAGATCCTTAAATTTTTATTTTTATTTTTTTCTTCGATGAATGCAACAGAATTGGCAATTTCGAGAGTTTATTGACAAAAAGAAGGCCTTGGTCCTTTAGGGGTAAGAAGGATTTCCCAATTAATGTACAATTTCATTTTAAAAATCTAATTGACATAGCAATAGAGTTATCGATATGGATGTAACCATGGGTCATACTTTAAAATTTTAAACTAGAAGTGACACATGTAACCCTAAGATCTTCTAGTGCACCAATTGGGAGATGTACACAAAATTCCAGAAAAATTAGTAAGTCCCATAGGGCCTAATGTTCATCTTACAAATCAAAATGGAATTATTCAAAACTTTCCAAGTAGATCAAAATCTAAAGAACCAATACTTCAAGGCTTCAAGGGTCAACTCATCATGACAGGTTCCAAAAGACCAAAACATGCAAAAACAAATGTGAGATAGAAGTGAATTGCACATATATTTGGGAAAATTTGTGATGCACACATCTTTTTAAGATATAGTTGAGGACTTGAAGTACATAGGGATATATTTCCTTGCCGGTACATCTATTCAATACTTATGTACTTCTACGTAAAACACTAAAATACTAATATGAATGGCGGAAATGTTCATCTGGGATAGGCCAATTGTAACCTGGGCCAGTAAATCGTTGGACGATTTTAGTCAAACTTACTGCCCTCTCTACATCTGTAGAACACAGAAGTTCCAAATAATTATGAAACACAAGTCCTAACTCATGGTGGCTCCACTTCGTATGTCCTCTGTTATCACGATGGAGCGCTGCGTACTCCTTGGACATGCATTGCTTGTTGATCTGTTGAGCTAGTTTACCAACCGCAAACTCTTCTGATTTACGTGATAAATGTGGAATCGTTTCCACATCTGCATCTTTCTTATGCACATACACAATAGACGGATCCACCCACCATCTTCTTTACAAAGCTTCTTTCTTCTCACTTTCAGATGTGAAAGTGTACAAGGATTTGGGTGGATCACTATGTACGGTAGTCATGCCCCAATCGCAAACCCCAATATATACACGTGACTCATCATCCGGAAAGTGAAACATGATGTTGTCCGGCGAGAGATCGTTGTGTAGATGCCCCGCTTGATGCACCGCATGCAAAATGTGCACCAATGCCCATGCGAGCTCCGTTCGTTTCCTTCTCCATCGAGCTAGAAAGAATGCTCGATTCACCTCTTCGGGTGATGGCTTGGAATAAGCCAATCGAATGTGAATGTCATCTGGATAGTCCCTATCCATGTTCAACATTTGCCTCAACGTTCCACCATTCCACCAATACATGTACCCTTCATTGTTTGTTCCATGGACTGTTGCGAATCGTATAACTCCGTCATGTGGAATCCGCACTGCCATTGACTCGTTTTGGTGTTCCAACTTTGCGAGTTGAGGCCTCAAGCGTTGTTGATGCGATACCTTCGCTGCAAACTCCCAAGAGGCAGGTATCTTAGCACATCCTTCAATTCGCACCCTCTGTATTGTTGCATAGCCCCCCTTCAAGACCGTACTGTCTTGTGGAATCACCCTTGCGGTAATGGGCAATGCCACAAGATGCCGCCACCCACGTTGCAACTCTAGAGCTCCTTCATCCGTGTTCCACCACCCCAATGATCCTTGTCCCTTCCGTTTCCTAGCATTCTTTGTAAACGGAGCACATCGTTGTACAAACAAGTCCGCCTTCAAAATGACTTCTTCAAATGTGGGATCATCCACCCGATGTTCCTTCCCGTACTTTGTCAATACCACTTTGGCATTCCACAATGAATCTTGCACCCTGTTCTGCAGAAACCTTTGGAAGCCTCTCTTCTCCGTTTCATGAATCCATCCTGGAACAAAGAGAGCATCCGTCATCCTCTTCGTCATATCCGATTTGAACTTCTCAATGCACTCCTCTTCGTATCGGATGTACTTGGTATCAAGGGATGCAGTGCTCTCCTCCTTATAAAACTGCACTATGATACGGATGACATATGCCTTGCAATCATCCGAAGGCATGTCCTCAATGTCTAGCGCTACCGGTTTTGCCTTTGCTACCTTCTTTCCTTTCGGCATCGTGATCAAATCAATGATAAGAGTTTAAAAACTCTTGATTTCAAGCACAATGCACAAAAGATATACAAAAAAAGGGCAACAAGTTGGCCCTAAATCCCACTCCTAACTTCCCTTAGAAAGGAGCCAATGGAGGATTAACCACCAAGCTCTCCGCTCTCTCTTGTGAAACACAAGGGGGAAGATAAGAATGCGGTTGCGGACGGGCCGTCCGCCTATCTTATACCTTGCGGACGGACCGACCCGTCCGCAACCTCGTCGGGGTCGTCCGCCTCGTCGTCATCGGGCCCGTCCGATCGCACTGGCCGTCCGACCGGGGCCGTCCGCCTCGTCGTCATCGGGGCCGTCCGCCTCGTCGTCATCGGGGCCGTCCGATCGCGCTGGCCGTCCGACCGGGGCCGTCCGCCTCGTCGTCATCGGGCCCGTCCGATCGCACTGGCCGTCCGACCGGGGCCGTCCGCGTCATCCTCGTCGTGGCCGTCCGCCTCGTCGTCATCGGGGCCGTCCGATCGCGCTGGCCGTCCGACCGGGGCCGTCCGCCTCGTCGTCTTCGGGGCCGTCCTTGGGGCCGTCCTTGGGGCCGTCCGATCGCAGTGGCCGTCCGATCGCGGCCGTCCGCCTCACCTCGTCGGAGTTGTCCGCCTCGACGTCCTCGGGGCCGTCCGATCACTGTGGCCGTCCGATCGGACGGCCCCGGGGCATTCCAACTTCAAAATTTCATAACTAATTCTACGAAGCTTTAAAAAATACAAAACCAAATGGGGTACACATCAATTCCACTTGTCTTGAAAGAGAATATTTTTTAGAACTACCTCAAGAAGTTTTACCTACCTATTATTTACTTTTAATCCTTCAATGGTCAATTGTCCTTGAAAGATATGTGCAATTAGCATGTAAACCAAGTTCTTTGGAACTTTGTGGAACTATGTCAAATTAGTTATGAATTTTTAGAGTTGAAATGGCATGGGGACCTAAAATCGCCCACCTCCTAAAATGTACATTGTTTGCACATTGCTAAAGTGTACAGGAAAACAACATGTTTAAATAACTTACATTTGAAGAAGTGGGTGGTCTTCGGTCTTGAGCACTTTTAGGACCTCCTCTCATTTACTGATTGCACAACCTGTTTGTATACCATATTCAGGTTTTAGAATTGTGAATAAAACATTTGTTATGATAAAAACAGATATGCTTTTTTGATTCCTAATATCTTAGTTTCTTATATATAATATTTTATTTTTAGAATTTGGAAAAAATTGTAGTGTAATCGTATTTATTACTTAAAAAAATTGACCTTTAAATTGTATGACTATGCGTAGAATATGTTTGAAAAAAAATATCAATATAGAAATCCATTATGAACACTTCTGTTTTCATGTGTAAAATAAAACAATGTGGTCTCATTAGTCCTTTATTATGTTTATTTTGAAGATGTCAATTCAAAAATTATTATGTCTACAAATTTCAATCTATAACCCCTAAACAACGAAAAAAAAATTGAAGCAACTTATAAAAATTTGAACATAAATTAGTGCGAAGTTCATGGATGGAGTGATTGACTCTAACTTATTTCACTTTCTTTTGATGTGGATGGGATTCTAATTCATGAAAACTTGAACATAAAATAGTGCAACAATGCTAGTAAATGAGCATGAACACGAGCATGTGAACTCCTAATATGTATATAAGTAGTTATACTTCCACCTAAGAAGGTGTTTATAGTAAAAATACCTACAATATAGGGCTCTATAATATAAATACACTCTTATTATACAAGGTTTCTATAGTGTAAACAACTACATTACAGGTGCATCATCTTTGAGGCTTACAAGCTCACAGTTAGGGCATAAATTTGACACCCTAGCCAAATTTCTAGGGGACACCGTGGTCAAAATTTTGGGTGTTAGAAGGACACCCTTGTCCAATTTTTGGGTGTCCCTCATTTTCCATACATTTTTTTTGGTGAGTTTGAATATTATCAATTTTGAAAAATTTGTAATACCAATATGAATTTTTTGTTGCACATGAAAAGAGTCACTATATACCATAGCGTACAAAAGAAAACAAACCTACAAGCCGCGACCTTTCATGCCACACCATTTCACCCAAACTTGTTCAAAGTCAATGGCTTCTATAGGAATTCTTGCCACTGCAACTCGAATTTCTGCTTCCAAAGTCTCCAATACTAAACTAGAACGTAAATTAGACTCAATATA
Organism: Thuidium tamariscinum; assembly: GCA_947034885.2. Taxonomy (NCBI): domain Eukaryota; kingdom Viridiplantae; phylum Streptophyta; class Bryopsida; order Hypnales; family Thuidiaceae; genus Thuidium; species Thuidium tamariscinum. Next base: position 36,191,291 of record OX344750.2, read on the forward strand.
ATTTTGAGTAGAAAATGCCCTCTCACAAGAATCTGTGCTACCAGGAATTACAAGAATACTTTGCCACAGCTTGGACATGTGAGGCTACCTTCCAATATAGTCCAAATTGGAAGAGTACACTATAATTGCTTGGTGCATTTTCAAACCACCACATGAAATTTGAAGAGTACCAAAGATGATCGATGGTTGGCATGGATTCAACTCCTGTGGAGTCTTGGAACTGAATTTTACCACCTCGAGAAACGTCCAAGAAATGTGCCACAAATTTCGTATCTGCATCAAACTCATTATTTTCTAGTAATCCCTTATTTAAACATTTATAATCTTCTCAAAAATTGAAGATTGGAAAAAAATCATCATCCAATATTATTTGGAAAATTATTTTAGAATTGATGATGTACAAATCAAAGTTGTAGACTTTGAATTTGAGATTCCGTTTGCATATTAGTATATTACCTATACCACTATTGTCACCATTCTCTTTTTTTAAAAATAAAAACATATATATAATTACCTTTTCATACATTAATGCTGTATTGGATATTTGATCCATTAATACCAATTTTTGAAAGCAAAAATCTACAGTTCAAATTCCAATGTTTGAGCTAAGGACTTTCAATTTGTAAACAAATGGATAGTGTAATATAGATAAGACCTAGACATCACGGTAGATGGGGTCTTTGGCTCTTGGTGGATGGAGTCAGGTAAGACAAGAGCTTACACGGTGAAGGACATCCGGTTAAATAGGTGAGCGGTTTAAGGTGCCTCAGTAATTAAGGTTTTGACAAACAGACAAACATGATTGCGTCAAATAAGATTGAAGTGTATAGGGTTGGTATATATGGGGTTGGGGTACAAATACTTTAGGAGGTTTGTTTGGATATAACTAATGTGTTTTACATCCCTTGGGGGCATGAGTGCCACTAGTCATAGTGAAACAAATTTGCCAAAACTTTGCATGGGCAAGTAAAATTTCCAAAAAATTTCATATATGCTCTATATTATGTATTTATATGAGACCCTCTGGGTACAATTGTACGAACAGTGGCTAAACATGTGTATTGTAGAGCTAGTGAAGTCAAACATGAATGACTTCGAATTACCTTCTATCCAACAATGTCTTTTGTCAAACATAAGTTAGAGGACATTGTGGACTACGTAGTAAAATATTGGCTGTTGTAAATCCTATAGTTCCAACTAATCCTTGAAATTTTATTTATTTTGCTTATTGCTCATTTTTAGAGTTAGCTTGGTAAAAAACAAAAACAAAAAGTATTAATAAAATGCTTGAAGGGATTCCCTATAACGATGAAAATTTAGTTAGAATAGACTAAGAGTTGCTCAATATGTACATGTAAAGTTCAAAATCATTCTATTTTGATTAGTCACATGAGTACATGACTACATGACAAGATAAAAGTACTGCATTCGAAAGTAAATTCATATATGTGTTGTTGACTTGTTGTGTCTGTCTTCTACATTATTGGATATTCACTTTAATCATTTACATAATGATGATATTTGGCATACAAATTTCTTTTTCAATAGAATGTCATGAAATATGAAAATTGCCACTAAACAATAAACCCTAAACCCTACGAACCCTACGAACCCTAAACCCTAAACCCTAAACCCTTGACCTTGAGAAAGTCTCAGAAATATAAAAAAATTGCACATATTACCATTTCTTGCTTTAAATTCCTTCTATAATTTTACAAGAACTAAATTTAAATAACTTGAACATTGGATCCCTATCCTGAATTAGTGAATTCCTCATTGCGCGCTGTTTGCTTTGCTGGCGGACTTCGAATCCGAGGACACACGCACAGGAGAATCCCAGGCTTAAACGCGAGTTTACAGAGCCATCGGACGCGCGGACGGCACCTGCGGACGGCAACTGCGGACGGGAGGACCGCTACTGCGGACGGCGGACTAGGTTTGGGCGTGCGGACGGGAGCTTCGGCGGCGCTTCTAGGGTTGAGAGCGGACGGCGGCGGACTGTCCGCCCTCGTGGCCGCTTCGCGTCGTTCGGGCGGACGGTCGGTGCCGACCCTAGTTAGGTTCGGGGTCGGACGGGTATAAGGGCGGACGGCGGACGGATTTCTTTCACTCCTCTCCATTATTGGGTTCAACCTTGTCGGATGTTCTACTGTTGCTTCATTGTGCCAGTTGTATCCTACGAGGTGGAGAGTTGGGTGATCAAACTGATTTTTCATTTCCCGACAGTGGTGGACTCAAAGTCATGGCAAGTGAGGGTGAAGAACGTGGTGGGGGAATAAATCCAGCGGGTGGTGACAATCGAAGGCATAAGCCAAAGGGCGCCAGTCACGAATTACATTATGAGATTTTGGATGACCCAAACATCAAAGCGGAAAACGGATGGGAGGATGAGGCAGCACCGTATTGGTCTTCAAAAATGTGCAAAAAATACGTGAAAATGTATCACATTGACAAGTTGTGGCCTAGGGAGGCCCATGAACTTCATACACGTGGATTTTTTTGCAAACCCACCAACTGCAACAACGCGCATTTTGTGCATCGCGCTTTGGAGGTTTGGCGGGCCCTCTTTGGAAAGAAAGCAATGAGTAAAGGGTACATAAACTACAGCTTGGCTTCTATGGTGTATGCAGAATTGATATTGGAACGCAAGGTGGATTGGAGCACGTATCCGACGACAGCACAAACTCCATTTGTACAAGAAATGAATGGAAAAGACATTCCCGATTTGTACAATCCTCAAGGAGGGCCAAGTGAGGTACCGAAGCCCAAAAGAGTATTAAAAAATACTAGAAAAATTGAAACAAAAGTCTCAGAGGTACCAAGTGATGGACCACGCTTGTAGCCTAGTGAGCCTACACACACTTTGAGGACAATGGAAGATACTGAAGGTGAAGGTGTGGAAGGAGAAGTGTTTGCAACTCCTCCTACAGATTTAATATGCACACCAAATGTTACGACGGTGGCTGAACAGGGCATTCTTGAAGATATTCAGAGTGGGAAGAAAGAAGGTGGGCCCCCATTGGCTCGATGTGAAGGTACTGAAGATACGGAAGAGGTAGCCGAGGGAGAAGTTGCTGAGGCCAATGCTACAATTCATGATATTATTGACAGTAATGCTCTCGACATCTTCGGGCTAAACCCTAAACCATCATGTTTGAGCAAACCGAGCGTTTCCAGCCCCGTACAGAGTGCCAGAATTGAAGCAGCTACCGCCAAAAAAAATGGAGAGGTGTCTCAGGGAAAAGGAAAAGAAGTAGTCATCGATGTTGAAGTCATCCCCAGCCAATACCCGCATTTGTCCACATTGAACACATCACAATTGGAGGCTCTTTCGAACATGCCGAATGCCGCAGAGCTGGAACGGTTGTTGGAGGGTTCAGTTATGTTTGGGTCTCACCTTCTTGACCTAAACCGGTCAAAAGAGACAAGTGAGGCCACCACAAGCATTGCAACCCAAGGTGAAGCCAATCGTCACAGTTGGGCAACTGTTGCTGAAATCCAAGTGACATTGGCAACTCTAGGTCGATTTGTAACTGAAGTATCTCCGCAACTTACAGAGGTGGCACAGGAGTTTGCAAAATTGTCACCTGAATTGTTGGCAAGTGCATTGACGTTTCATAAGTTCACCGAGTCCTTGTTACCGTTTTTGGACGAGCGCTTCGAGGACAAGCGCCAATTGGTGGCCTTCTTGGAAGAGAATACAAAACTGCTGGCCTTGCAGAAAGAATTGAAGGGAACCTCAAACGAAATGGTAGAGCAATTGAGGACTTCTAAGAATACGGCACAATTTCAAGTTGCAACTGTGAAATGGCAAAGTGATCGTATTAAAGATTTGGAGTCAGAAGTTGAGAAATTGAAGGACGTGATCAAAAAAGGTGAGTTCACCGAAGCTAAGGAAGGAGATGGAGCTAAGCATTTTAGTGGCGATGAGAAAAAAAAGATACATGAAGTGACACCTCTAGTGGCCATTGAAAATCGCAAAACTTCATTTCAAGATGCTCCCATTCAAACAGAATGCCATGAAGTTGATGAATTGAAGCAGAAAGTGGAGAAGCTCACCGAAGAAAACGCGTCTTTGCAGAGTGAATTGCAACGACTAGAGCATGTTCTTCGATTGGATGACTCCCTTCCAAAGAGTACTAAAGACGATCGATGGTTGGCATGGATTCAAAAACTAGAAGACAAACCAACTGTAGTTTCACGAGCAATGAAAGGGCTTCTCAAATTGGCTGGAAAATCGGATGAGCAACAACAAATAGTAGAATCTTCACTGATGAGTATGAGGAAGAGGTTTGAAACACATCCGAAGGGGACTACAGAAATCACATGTTGGGGAGACATGGACGCGATGTTCGAGCGGTTGAACCACACAAAGAAAGAAGAATCACCCCACATCAATTGGGCCTTGGAGGTAGAAGAAGGTTGGGTTCCGTACAACACTCTTTCGGCACACATCAAGGACAATGAGAAGACAGTGGTGCATGCTTCTCACACTTCTCGAGGGATCTTGGAAGGTAAATGCAGCATTTGTCAAGGTCCATTTGGTCCTGAGGGAGCCCTAACTATGGGCCAATGTCGTCACACTTTCCATGTGACGTGCATAATCAAAGCCTCACTCGTTCGCTCGGTTTGTCCGGAGTGTCGTTCTCCTTTGAGTTCAAGGTTTTACGAAATGGTTGGGACCTTGGAATGTATGCCCCCTAGTCACGAATACAATCGATGGACCCTTCCACTTGATCAAGCCCCGTTTTACTTCCAAAATTATATGCATTGGGGAAAACCTCTCACGTGGGATTCATTGGAAGAGAAGCATGGGTTGTACGAAGAGGCAATGGTGCCGCTAGATCCCTTTGTGTGGATGACCCAAGATCGACACGTGGAATTGCGAGCAAGGGGTATTGAAGATCCCGAAGCTCGCGAATTGTTTTGTCGCGGCATGGGTGGGCATTGGAGCATAGACCATCACAAGTTCTTTCGATTTCCAGAGAAGGAAGTGAACAAAGGACCAGATGGCAATTGGGTGGATGTGGAGCATACAAAAGAGTTGCAAGAGCGATACGGGGCGTACAATCACACATTGATAGGGAGGGCCCTCTTCCTGTCAAAGTTGGAAGAAGCTGCGCAGGTTCGAGCTCTTGTAGAGTTAGACGGGGATTCCAACTCCTCACAGTCAATTGTGGAAGTGGCAGGGGCTTTTGACAGGAGGATGAGCGAGGCCATAATGTCTTTTCGAAAAATTTTAGTGGGAGGAGATGGCCCCGGCCCGCACTGGTTTTCCGTTGGAGATGTCAATGTAACACTGAACTTGATGGTAGCTTCAGTAGATGATGCCTTGGAAGCATTAAAGGCACATGAAGTGGATCTGCCTCAGAAGCGAAAGAATAAGCGGAGGGTGGAAGATGAGGATGACTTCTCTCCAGAAACAAAAAGACAATTCAGTGCTGTTGATATGGCAGTGGTTTCGAGAGGGTCCACTGGCGACGGAAGCCCCGGTCCTCACACTCGCCGTACAAGTGCAAGACTTAGGGATAGAGAGGGTCCATCTCGTGTTACACCGTAGGGTATTCGTGAAAAGATTTAGTAGAAGTGGATCTTTTATTAGCTGTTAGATATTATATTACGGAGGACTTGTTTTAACTTTGAATCTTTCGGAGATTCATTGCAAATCATTCATAGTAGCTATAGTATGGTTTGTATTTTTTTTATCAATACAAAAATAAGTGTAAAATACAGAGTTGCAAATGTGTATATATATTCAAGAGTTTTATTTTAGTTGAAGTCTGACATGTACCATCATATGATCAATTGATCATATATGAAGATGTTTTTGTTTGATGATGCAAAAGGCTAATTTTAATTCTAGAAGAGAATGGGATATGTGAATGAAGGTAGGAGCCATGCAGGAAAAAAAATAAAATTACTATGTTCACTGTAGAACTTCATAAATTCATTTTTGATCATTCCATATTTTTTTCCAAATGCTTTTGAAATTACCATGATCTTGAAGAGTTTAAAGAAACCAAGTTCAATTTAGTCTACAAGAAAGTCTTTTGTGATTTGTTGTCTCTAAAACAAAGTTTAAGATGTTTGAAGTCCAGTTGTAAATTTGTAATAACAATTTAAGTATAATTGAAAGCCCTTAAAGACCCAACTGGGTTTTTTGGAACATAGGAATATCGAACAACTCATTATGAATGGGTTTTTTTTTGGGGTTTTCTTTCAGATTTTCACACAAGTTGTATCCAATGTGGTGGAAATTTCATGAAGTTTGACCCTAATATGAGCATTCAAAGTTGGAAAACAATGTTTTTTTGAACTTGAGTTTGCAAATGCAAATGACTTTGTCCTCCATTTCTGTAATTTTTTTGCACTACAGACCTTGAATTTAAACTTTTTTCTATTGAGAAATTGAGGTAACAGCTCAGGAAAACAAATTCAGCAACAAAAGTGTGTTTTTTCATTCTTTAAAAAATTGTCAAGTACATGTAGGTCCAAGATTGAAAGAGAAAGTAAATTGCAAAGATCTCATACATTGAATTGAAACACTATAATCTGAATGGTGAAATTGTTTTGGCAAGCAAAAACAACCTTGCCCAACAATTTTTTATTGAAAATTGTGGAAATTGCATTCACAAGTGAATCCTAAATTTTTTTTTTTAAAAACATGCTTACATTGTCTAAAAAACAAGATTGTTCATGACTTTCACATCACTAATCCAAATGGAATGAATCAAAGCTTCACTTGTAGTCTTGTAGACAAAAATAAAATCAATTAGAAAAAAAAATTATTTTTTTAATTCTGAAGTTTTTGATGATTTTTTTCTTCCCGGCGACATGAAAATGATATTGAAGATGGCATAACTTTTGCTCACGGTCACCAATTGGAAAAGAATAATATTCCCACAGAGCTAATCAAGTTTTCTATCTGAGTTATGTGAAAATTTCTAGCGAATTCGTTCAAAATTGAAGTGACAAGTAACTGCCCAAATTCTTGAAGTCCCCCAAGTGCACTCTTGGTCCTTTGGGATGTAGGCCGTCCGATGTAGGCCGTCCGCCTCGTGGGGCCGTCCGATCTAGGCCGTCTGCCTCGTGGTGGCTGTCCGCTAGACCCGTCCGCCTCTTGGTGGGCATCCGAGGGGGGTCCGTCCGCGACCGCTCGCCGTCCGCCGCTCGCCGTCCGCCGCTTGCCGTCCGCCGATCGGAGTACCCTGTCGGGCCGTCCGCAGTTCGGTCCGCTGTTCCGTCCGCAGTGTCAATCGGGATTGTCTCCCGTCCGTTGCAACGGTCACGAAGAGCAACCTTAGAACTAAGGAGTATAAGTTTCCAGAAATTGTCATTCGCAAGCACTCCTGTAAAGCTGAACGCTAAGATTTCCAAGGGCTAGGCGCTGCAATTTCGGTTGTGTCCTTTGCTTGGTAATGCATAGTTCAGTGGTCAGGGGGGCTTTGGTTTCCAAGGCTTCTTTCAAACTATATCGGTTACTTTATTGACGATTTTTATTCCTGCGGAGATCTTCACCCTTTTTGTGGTTACACTTGGAATTTGAAGTTCCAAAGACGCACTTAAAATTCATCATTATGAGCAAGGATTGGTCTTCTTGGTATGGCGCCCCTTCAGTTGGGAAGGTACAATGCAAAGCCTGCAACCTAGTGTTTGCCAAAAAAACATGCCGTATGTTTAGCCATCTTGGTTATGAAGGTGCATCGGGGTCTCGTGATCGAGGAATCAGTCTATGTCCACGACTCACATCCCAAGTTCAGAAGCTATTTCGTCAATGCAAGGGGATAATCCCACGAAGAGGTGAAAACGAGAATTTGGGTGGAAACGGGACATTGGAGGCCACGGTTGAAAATGATGCAGGAAATGAGAGACCTTCGACATCGCCAATACGTCTTACACCGGAAGATTCTTGTACAATACCAAAAGAGACCCTAAACCGCGTGTCTTCTGGAGCACTTGCCAGTACTCAAGCATCAGATGAAGGAGACACAAGGGTAGGATCAACTAGTAGGCCTTTGGTGCAGCGGCGGATAGGAGATGGCTTCGAAGAAGCGAGTAGACGGAAATTGCATGCAGTGTGGGCTAATTTTTTTTATGCTGCGAACATACCATTTTCGGTGGCATGGAATGCAGCATTTAAAGAAGCGGTGAAGAAAACGGCTGAGTTTCACAAACCCTATACCCCACCGTCATACCATGAATTACGACATAAGTTGCTTGATCAAGCGAAGGCAGACATTAAAGTGAATATGAAGAAGCGAACAGAAGACAGCATCAGGAAGTTTGGAGCAACATTGTCTATTGATGGGTGGACTTCGGCGGCAAATCGTCCTTTGGTAAATGCAATGCTCGTGTCTTCTGCGGGCGAGCAATTCCTAGGATCGGAGGATACAACAGGAAAAGAGAAGAATGCCGCCTATTTAGCCTCTATATTGGAAAAATTCATAGAAGAAGTGGGTCCTCACAAAATAGTACAAATAAGCGCAGATAATGCGCCTGTGAATGAAGCCGCATTCAACTTGATATCTCCGAAGTACCCTCATATATTTTACCAGGGTTGCGTGGTCCATGCCTTGAATTTGTTATTGAAAGATTGGGGCAACGAACGGTGGATTGAGGAGGTCGTGGGCAATGCCCGTAACGTAGTGAAATTCTTCAAAAAGAGGCACATGCCTCTTGCAATATTTCGAAGGTACTCGCCGGACTGCATGTTGTTGATGGCGGTGGAAACTCGGTTTGCTTCCAATTACAACATGGTGGACCGTATGTTGAAGGTGAAGGGGAAGTTACAGCAAACGGTGACGGACCCACAGTGGGAACAATACGTGAAAACATTGGGGCGGAATACTCATCCTTGCAATGTGAGCCGAAGGGTGAAGGACATCATTTTGAACGAGCATTTTTGGCGGCGTTGTCAAAATTTCAAGGATTTATCGGCTCCGGTGGTACATGGTCTACGCGATTTGGATGCAAAAAGGCCATGTATGGGGAAGGTGCTACATATCATGAAGAAAATACAGAAGCACGTTTTGTCATTGGACGAAGCACCTTTTAGTTTGTCCTTGGATTTAGCCATCCATCTACAAGAAGCCTTTCATGAACGGCGAGCGATGGTAGAGACAGATCTACATTATGCAGGGGCTTTGTTGAATCCCTATCTTCTTCACGACAAAGAGCTTGCTGATGATCAAGATGCAATGGATGCATGCAAGCGTGTTTTAACGAAAGTATGTACCACAGAACAGTATGCCGCTGTTGTGAAGGAATTTGTAGCCTTTCGACATAGGGAACCCCCTTTCCACAAAATGTTGGACCCCAACGAACAACAATTGTCAGCACATGCTTGGTGGGATTTTGAGGGCGCATGCGGGAAGTTCATTGCTCCAATTGCCAAGCGTATTTTGGCCCAACCGGTATCTTCCTCTTCGTGTGAACGAAATTGGAGTAGCTATTCATTTGTTCACAACAAATCTCGAAACAAGTTGACGCCACAGAGAGCACAAGATTTGGTGTATGTGTACACCAATACTAAAGTGCTTTCCGCATCTCAAGAAAATGATGAGAAGAAGTGGTACGAAGAGCAATTCGAGAGTGTGGATATGGAAGAGTCCATGTCAAAGGATGAAGGTGGTGAAGATCATGGCGATGGTGAAGAGAGAGATCCCCTATTTGATGATGAATATGATGCGGAATACAATGTGACTAGTTTGGTTGATGAACCATCCCAAAACCCTCATCATAATGATGAAGACTTTCAAGACAATCCATTGGATGTCTTCAATTTTGAAGAGGACGAGGAGAATTACGACTATGATGAGGGTGTCCCATCAGAAGCTAAATTTGTGGATGGAACTACAGTATTGAGTAGTGAGAATGTTCGAGCACATAGCCGGGACACTAATGTGGCAATGGAAGAGAGAAATGGGGCAACGATGAACATCGGTGGGACTTCGACCCCGGATGAATTGATTCCAATTTCTAAATGTCCATCGCCAGTAGGGGTCGAAGCAGAAGAACTTGGAAAACAGAACGACTTGGGAGACAGTGGAGTGAAGGTGGACAAAAATGTTGGTGATACAAGTGTTGCATTCGTTGAAGTATTGGCGTGTAAGAAAAGCTGTCTTGCAAGTACCGAGAAAGGTAAAGCACGGGGAGTAGCAACATATGTAGATGCAGGTATGATGGAGTCTGGGAGCCCCATGTCATTTGATGTTGGCAAAGGCAAGAAGCCCCTCGTACGAGATCCAACCCTACCCCCACGTAGCGGTCCTCCACGCATACTATTCAAAAACGGCAATGCAAGTTTAGGTGGTCTCGGTAGTTTACGCAACGGAAATAAGGATCCAGAAGAAGATGAGACATTGGAGTCTATGTTTGGTCGACCTTGGGTGAAGTCATCGGATCGATCACTCTCTTTTGGCGCAAATGAGATCATCATTCCAAGCGGATCAAAAGCAAGACAACCAGCAATGAAAGAGTCCAAGAAAGCTAGAACTAAAAGAATACTGGAGGCCTTTTCAAAATCACCATCGAAGCGGCAAAGTCTAGGTCGAACCCCCCTTGATGTATGTGAACCTTTCTCACAAAGCAAAGTGAAACCGGTTAATGGTCTTGAACAAGGGATTGGGAAGTCTACACTAGGAGGTAGAGACATGGTGAAAGAGAAAAAGAAGGGTAGACGCAAGAGATCGCTTGCATCAAAGCAAGTATCCGGAAGAAAAGAGCGAGCTCTACAGTCTTCATCCGATAGTATGGATAGCACAAGTAATGAAGAAGACTCGGAATGGGATTCAAGAGGTCATAGTAGTGGAGCTGAGGTGAGAGGAGACGTTGATTACAAGCCTTAGAAATTCAAGGAATGTAGACTTAGGTGTTTAGATATTCATGGTACATGGAGCTTGTAATGGAAATGGTTTGTTTGAACCTTTGAAAGTAATACAAGTTTTCATGCGCATATTAGAAACGTCACTATGATTTATTGATTTTTGATTTCTTGGTTTCATGGTATTTAAAAATAATGAACAAAAATTAAATTGTGACAATGTTTACACCTTGTGACCATCTCGTGCCACCTCAAGGTTGTAACGCTTCACCTTGTACAATCCATCATAGGAATACATTTTGTTCCATCCAGCGTCCACATCATGGCCCCTAATCAAACGAACAACTTCCCCACGTTTGTAGGAGTTAATAAGCGCTTTGTTCCCTTTCTTGGGCTTTGGATCCCCTTAAAACCGCTTGTCACCTTTGTAATCGTTTCCACCCTCGCTAGTGTATTTGACTGTCTCCCCATGGTCATCATCATCTCGGTAACTACCTGAGATCACCACGCTGCAAGCCACCTTCTCCCCTCGATCTTCAACCCATGCAATCCCTCCTTGCACTTGCCGGTGCAACCCAATGGCAAACATTTTTGACCAAAATTCAAATTGATCATCGACTACGATTCCGGGAACGTGACCAAACTTTTGAAACTCATTAGATTTTCCTTCTTCATTCATCTGCTTCATTGCCTGCAAGTCAGGCCGATTACCAAGCAACTGACCCCTCGTCTTGAGTTTTTGATAATGTTGTAAGATCCGGGAGTACAGAGCACGCTGCTGCAAAAATTGATCCCTGACACTGACCTGGTCAAAATCTCTTGGTAGTTCTCCATCTACCTCATAAGCTCCCGCTCCATTAGGGTCTGAAATTGCCTCTTCCTCTACAGTTCCCGCTGGTTGTGGCCTTGTGGGGTTCTTTGTGACTTTCCTCGGCAATCTCACACAACCCTCAGGAAAATCTCGCGTGGCAATAGGACCGTCGCCATCTATATGGAACAAGGCTAGACAGACTGAAGCAATGGATTGAACTGGCTTGGCTTGGCTTGGCTTGGCTGCTTTGTACTCTGTGTTTTGCAATGGAATTCCATTTGTTTAAAAAAATAAAAATAAAATAAAAATTTACGACAATAATTAGGCTTCAAGGAAAACATAACCCAACACATTTTTTGGAAAACTAACATTTGATGAAAAAGATACAGGCCACTGAAGTTGAAGCCATCTCAATGCAGTTTGGTGAATTCAAATTGAACTTGTGAACTTTGATTGACTCCCAAGTAATCAGTGTAACTTAGATTGTTCTAAAAATTTTATCACACAAACTAGAAGAGAGTGTGCAAATTTTCCGACAAGTTTTGTTGAATTTGGAAATTGGGTACAAAAGTTATAGCACTTTCAATTGGACTTAAAAGTATATGAAGACAATGTTGGTTTTAGGGCTTAATTTTAGTAAAGGTCACATTTAGGAATCTGAAGTATTACTTTTTGAGCGCTTCATTGCTTGTTTTTGGTCAGGCAATGGTTTTTTCCACACTGCACTTGTGTGGGTTTTGCAACTTGCAAGACCTAGAATCACAAATACATACCTATGCTAGAATTCTTTGAAAACATAAGTAATTTATAAATGATTGGAAATATATGAAACCATTTGGTTTAGATTTCGCATCAATGGTTCTTGAAATGAAAAATAAGGGGAAATATTTTTGGGAACCCTAAACCCACTCTAAACCGAACAGCCCTTAAAGGGTCGCTTTTCAAGCCATCTACCTTACATGTTATTTGAAAACCCTAAATCCAGAAATACAAGTTGTCGACCACCCACTCATCCGTCCTCCCGTCCGCAGTGCCGTCCACCCGTCCGCACTTTGGTCTGCCCGTCCGCTGGCCGACCGCCCGTCTACCCGTCCGCAGTGCCGTCCGCGCGTCCGCACTTTGGTCCGCCTGTCCGCTGGCCGACTGCCCGTCTGCCCGTCCGCACTTTGGTCCGCCCGTCCGCAGGCCGACCGCCCGTCTGCCCGTCCGCAGTTTCGTTCGCTTCTCCGTCCGCCGGTCGCCGAGGACAACGTCTACTACGTCCACTAAGTCCGGACGTCCAGATTTTGGACGTAATTTTGGCCTGGACGTACCGATTCGTCAACCCTGAGGATAACACAAGATGTTTCAAAAGCATTGCAATATAGAAGTAATATAATAAGAAAGCTTGTTTCTATAGAGTATTTTCAAAGGTATTTTATGTGTGGCTATTTACCTTAATCCTTGTATTTAAGATGACTGTATTTTTACATAAAAATCTACAAAGGGCATATTTTCAATACCCTATAATTTTTGTAAATTCATTCTTGTAGGTTTTCAAATAGGGCTATGTTACATTTAAAATTGAAATTTTTTTCCTTCTACTACATATATGTACAAGATTTATACCATGAAACCAACAACAATCAATTCAATTTAAGTGCTATTGACAAAGTGGTAGTTTTCAACTTTTAAAGGTCAATTGTTCATTGAACAAACAATTGAAAATTTAGGTAGGTTCCTATGAAGTGAATTTGATTGGATGTTCATAAAATTTTAACATAAGATGTGAATATGTCTTTAAGTGAAAATATATATTTTTTCCAACTAGGGATCCAAATCAAAGTTATGCTTCCCTAAATTTTTTTAGTAGGTTGGAAAATTTGGATATCTTTGGCATATCTTTTGCAAAAACACTCATTGACTTTTGAAATTTGGAAAATATACAAAAAATAAAATATGGTATTTAAGTGTCTAAAAAAATTTTGAAAGCCTAAATCCTAAATCCTCAAATTCACAATTTCATACTAACTATATAGCTTTTTGAACCCTTGTCATAGAAATTACACAAACATTCACAAAAACAAATAAAATGAGAAGTCATTGTACAACACAATAGACCAGAATCCTAAATCCTAAATATTGAAAATACTAAAGTGCAGGAAGATGAAGTCAAATGAGCGTCATCTACAATGACTTTGAACCAACAAAAAAAATCATTTCAATTTTTTTTAATCTAAAATGCACACAATTGCAATATAATAATGAAAATTTTCTAAATTAAACAATTTTACACTTTTGGTATTATAATTGTATAATTGTTTGACAATATTTTTTAAAAATTCGTATGTTTTAATATCAAAAATTCATTGCTTCTATACACCAATTTTACAAATGTGCATTACTGCAATTATTCATAAAAATTATACTTTCAATATCAAATTAAATATATTTTGCAATGCTTAGACATATAATTTTCATTATCTAAGTTGCGGTATTGTTTACTAAGCCACTGGACAATATTCATTTATGGTAGCTACAATATTTCATTTATGCTTGTCTTCTTCTATATTGATTCAATATTGCATTAGTACTATATTGTTAAATATTTGCATTAATATTGAAAGTTACCCACATCAATACCATTTCACTTGGAAGAAGAATTTTTTTCCAATTGGTAGATTACTTGTCACTTGTCATCAACTATCACTAAAATTGGTAGCTTGACTTCTCTCTACATCTTAGGAAATCCAACCCAACTCATAGAATCTAGCCCCTTAGTTTCCTAAATCCAAATTAGGTATAGGTAAAGCTATCTATTATCACCTACCCTTCATTATAAATAACTTTAAATATTTCATTTTAATGATGCTAGTTTACTTTTTAAAATTATCTAAATTTAAGAGAAGTTAATTAATACCACCTTGCATTTGATTGCACAATATAGTTTTTAAAAAATGGAGAATTCTCCCCCCAAGATTTCATTACATTCATTAGAAGTTCTAACATGTAATAGACGATGCAAGATGTTATCTTATATGTTTTGCACCCTATAGTGTGGGGTGAATGCAAGAAACACTTAAAGCCTTTTGTCACACCCTAGTTTTTTCTTTTTCTTTTTGCCATAACTTTTGTGTTTTATCTCCAAATGGCTCAAAATTTACAAAGAAGCTACTCATGGATATTATGTATCTAAAATGAATTTTGGAGATTTTTCAAAAATCATTTATTATTTTTAAATAGCCCCAAAAATTTCTCACGGTACTTGATTTAAGGGTTTTTAGCACCCTATTTCTCCAAAAAAAAGAATGTTGACCTAAAATTTGGAGAGCATAGTCTCCTAGTAGACTTATACCTACTATCCAAAGTAATTCTAAAAATACTTTTTTTTAAGTGTTGTAGAAGTCCACAAAAAGAGCTTCATTCTGCATTTTTTTCCAAATGTATAAAACATTATTTTGGTGAGTTTTTTTTATTAAATCTCATCACCAAAAAGTTTTTTCAAGTTTTGTATTTTTATGTATTTTTTCAAAAAATAATACTATTTTTAACAAATTTAAATGTGTTTCTTGCATTCACCCTATGCCACGTTAGTACACTTTGCCACCATGTGAGGCTTTTAAAATTGTTTTTAAGGTGTCAACTGAGATGTCAATTGAAACATCAATTAAAACATGAAGATATTTTTTGCAATATCAATTTAGACGTCATTTGAGATGTCCAAATAGACAAGGTTCACAACCTGTTGCACTAAGCAAATCCCATATGGTTTGTCTTTCTTCCTAGCACCCCATTAGTATAAATATCTTGCCTTCTCATGTCAAAATATTCATATAATAAATGTTTTTTCAAGCCATGCAACACAGTTTTCATATGGTGTATTATATATGGATTACAATGTATAGCATATTATATATGATGTATTTATATAGTGTACAATGTATGGTGTATTTTGTATTTTGTATGGTGTATTATATGCAATGTATTGTGTATGGCATGTTGTGTTGGACATTATATTTGCATTGGTACATATGTTGTAGTAGACATTATAACATACATGTGCATTATGTAGAATATGTGTGACTAGTAGATATATTAGTGTCATTCTAAATTGTGCATTTAATCACACAAATGTCCAATGTGACATTATTTTGTTTGTTTGATTTGTACTAAATATTTTAATAGACGTTCATGATGCCATCAAAGTTGACATTGCAAGATATTTCAATGTCTATATTGATGTCTTCGTAAATGTGTATATCTCAAATATTATATCTGTTAGTACAGTGTTGAAGTCTTATAGGACATTATATGTCAATATATTTGTATCCTTGCCTACACCACATGCACGGAGATGAACATCATATGAAACACATGGATGTCTCCAATGATGTCTTTTGAGACATAAAGATGTCTTTGTAGACATCATAGAAAACACCCCCCAAAAGCTCAAAAGACAATAAATGTGCTTTTAAAAACTTGCCACGTCACCATTTGAACATGCCACGTCACCCCATTTTGACCCCCAAATGAGCTGACGTGGTAGATGCCACATCATCAAAAAGTGCATGGATGAAAAACTGTCCTAGGTGTCTGCCCGCGCCTACGTGGCGCTAAATTTCCAGCCACATGGCACTCTTTCAGGACCCCATTGACCAGTGTTTTTTTGGATGTCTAGCCTTTGACATGCTGATGTCTGCGTGTTTTTTTGGATGTCTTGCCGATGTTTTCTGTAACGTGATGTAAATGGACATCCGCTTGGACATGGAGGATGTCTAACCCAACATCAACATGCATGAATGGACGTGTCCAGAAAAAGACTATTTTCTTCTAGTGGTGAACAAATTCCGACAGGAGAGAGTCTTGAGGATCTTGTATTTGCTTTACAGTAGGATCGGAGCGGCGACCGGCTTCAAACAGATTTCAGGTGGTGAGTCCCCAATCGGTGGGCACGAACTGTCGGAGCGGCTGCGGAGGGAGCGGACGGGGCGGACGGGGAGGAAAGCGATTGCACGGACTCATCGGAGGCTGCCAGTGGAGTCGGACGGAGGCTGGC
Organism: Thuidium tamariscinum; assembly: GCA_947034885.2. NCBI lineage: Eukaryota > Viridiplantae > Streptophyta > Bryopsida > Hypnales > Thuidiaceae > Thuidium > Thuidium tamariscinum. The sequence continues at coordinate 36,207,959 of OX344750.2, forward strand.
AGGCGGGGAATCTGCGGGCACATGCTGGCAGGAGCGGGATAAGACGTAGCCGCGACTGACGCACTAAGCATCTGAGGAAGCTGTAAGGCAAGTGTTGTATAACTTGTCAGGTATTTTCAGTCTGCGTTTCACAGCATCCACCGATCACAGACGTCTGTGAATACTGCTGCAGGTCCTTCGTGAATCCGCTGTGAATTTATTCCCCATTATGCGTGCAGACATGGTGCCCCCGATGTCGCAGCGACTGAAGGCTGAGGCCAGACGAAGCGCTCCCATTCCCCACTCTGTAGAGGTCATGTCTGCAGCGGGTACCACATCCCACAAGCGGAAGACCGGACCTGCATATAAGAAGAGTGACAGCACTCCCAAGGTGTTCGATATTAGTGTTACAGTATCCGTAGGTTCCCAAGATATAGACATCGAGCACCTTGACAAGATGGAAAAATTCATAGACGATGAGTGCATATCAGGACTGTGCTCGGTAGAAAGGGGGGGGGACCTTGTCTAGGCGGCATCTGCAAATGGTCTGTAGAATTAGAGCGTCCTCTGTTGCTGTAGTGAGTAAGCGCATCAAGCATGCGTTAGGATGGGATGAGCCTGGAGTAGCTCCTCCAGGCCACCATGTCTTGTGCAAATCTTTGAGGAACATAGGATTGCATACGTACGTGGGAATGATAGGGTATTGTATGAAAGACCGAGCTGAGGAGCATTTTCAATGTGTTCACCGTAATATTACGGAGACTGAAATAGAAGAAGGTCTAAACGAATATGTCAAGCACAGCACTCCATTTGCTAAAAATAGGACTATTTTAACTCACAAGAATTTAATAGAAAGGGCTGCTACATTTTCTAGGTACAAGCTGAATAAGCACTTGGGGAGCACGCTCCCCTCAGTGCTTCTCCACATGCTGCGCTCAGGCCAGTTCATTCCCTCCGCCGCTTGGGTGTTGCCGGCGCGACAAGGGGGAATGGAATATGTCAGAGCCTCAGCTTTGTAGAAGTGTATGATTCAGCCGTCGCTAATGACACTGGATGAGATCACGCAGATTTTTTTCGAATACACCTCTCCAGGATCGCGATTAGCTGATCTTGGTCGACAGAGATTGGCATCGGTGCTAGACGAGGTGCGTGAAGGGACAGACATGGACTATGACGTCCCAGGTATGCCTCTGACCTCCATGACTGTCATATCATTTGCAGTGAATGAGTAGTAATATTGTTCATTGTCTTGCAGATGTGACGCTCGGGGACGGTCTTCGCACTCCTGCTGCGGCAGACGAGGTCATAGTCATAGACGACGACAGCAGTGATCGGCTGGCGGATATTGCCATTGGAAATGTCAGTGAAGCAGGCCTCACAGATGACCTGCCACAGTTTATACCTCTAGCATACTGTAGAGAAGATAGCTCAGTGAGTTTCATATTGTAGGTAGACTTCGGTAGAGCTTGAGAAAGGGTCATTGTAGGAGGCCACGACAAGACGTTCATGGAAACTTTGATGGCCTACCAGATACTGCCACGTGTATTATTTTAAATAATTAATATATTTAATTGGAAAATCTCTTGTCTATCACTATCCACTCTAAGTACAACCTACAATTTATTTGTCTCAATGAGACACTATATGTAGTAATAATAACAACAAAACAAAAATGTAACAACCAAGTTCGGGATGTTAATTGGTTCCAAAAATATATGGAAGTGGAGATGGCCTACATGTTTTTCTAACAATGTCCTTACATGTTGGTCAAAATCTTTATCAAAGTGTATTTTTTTTAAATTCAACTATAGCCATGAGAATCTTTTTGGTAATCCCTAAAGGTATAAATCTATTACAAAATTTTCAAACATCATATTTAAGCTAAATTTTCCCCTCCAAATTGTATTCAAATACTAATTTAAAATTTTTTTTATGTGATATTATTAATTGTCTATCATTGTAAAAATTCTCACTTTGTTTTGTAAGAAATTATTAAACTTATAATTCTTGTTAGTAGAAGTGAAAATAAATTTGCAAATATAGCATCAATATTAGTTCAATTAATTTGAAATTATTTCAAAATATAAAAGTAGAAATAGAGATAAGTGTGCAAATTACTGAATTTATAAAATAGAATACAAATTTTGCAATGACATTTGAATTAAAAAATCAAAACCCTTCTATCATAATGTATTATGTAATTGATATATAAAATCTTAATGTTTTAGTGCTTGAAAGACTATATTTCTATCAATTTACTAATTATTTGATAGATTTTGATGAAAAAATCAGATAATTGTAATTATTTAAAGAAAAAGATGAAAACAAAACATTCAATTGTATCAATTAGAACATGGGTAGGAATTATATTAAATATTTATTGTAAATAAATTTGAAAATGAAAAACATAATTTTATAATATGAATTCAAAGAAATATTTTAGAAGAAAAAAATTTCAAATCAAAAAACTTATAATATGGTATACTATGGATTTTGACAGTTAGAAAGTGCAGTTGCAATAATTCTTTCAATTTTTCAATTTATCAAAGTTTTAAAATGGAATAGAACTTTATAAAGTTTTCTTTTCCTAATTTAGAATATACATCAATAATAGATATTTTGAAATTTACAATCAAGGTTGACTAAATATAGGAGTGAGTATTTGTGGCACTTACTTTTGTGATGTATAGATTTGAAAGGATTAACATATTCAAAACATTGTTTCTAAACTTTATATTAAACATTCTTATCAACTACAAGTTCAATGTACATAAATTTTGACATATAGGCTTCTTTAGCCCTTCAATGAAGTTAAGTTTTGTCTTTGAACATTTTTAGGAAAACCACGCTTGTCCAATAATTTATGAATTTTAGTGAATCCATTAGAAAATGGTTTGTTTACATACATAAAATATTTAAACAAGAATAATTTCATATATATCTTCAAAAAAAATTAAGTAGAAAGTGCAATTAAATGAAAAATGAAACTAATGTATCAATAACCTTTCAAAGAATTTAGCAATTGTTAATTCCAAAGGTAAGAATGATCTAGTGAACATTAGTATTGTTCATTTAATATTTTTATATTTTAAAACTCAAAAACAAATCTCATATGTTTTTTCAACCTTCATGATTATTTTCAAGATAAAACTCAAAATCTTCACCTTGTGTGGGTGCTTTATTCCCACCATAAGAGGATTTTCAGCTACTGTACAAGACTGTGAGTTCCCAAATGCTAGGAACGCATTGGGAACGTTGGGAACGCGATGTTGATGTGGTCGAGCGACTGCCACGTCAGAAAATATTAATTTTTTATTAATTTTAATTAAATATTAAATATTTTTAAAATATTTTTTTAAATCATTTTTTCGCTCTTTAGTACAATCTGAAGTTTTTTGGAATTTTTTTTTTTTTTTTTCAAAATTCAAAAATTCAGACCAGCGGGGGGCTGATCTGCAGCAGTGGGAACAATTTCAGGGAACACCCCTGAAACGGTCTTCTGGGGGCCCAGAAATCCTCTTATGCCTTAAAATCAAACAATCACAACTAGGTTCTAACTAAATTCTATGTCCTTTGGGTATCTAAGCGTCAATCCATTGTGCCTTCCAAGCAATGAATCTTTTTTACTATCCTACCTACTTCACTATATGGGTTGTTTGTATCTCAAGCGTTCCTTCTTCCCTACTTAAGTGTTCTAATTCTTTCTACTTTCCTTCAACTGATTGCCTCTTTTTATTCTAACTTGTGGACTTAACCCCCTACTTAGCATGTGTATATTATGTCTTCCTTCTTCTACATATCTCGTTCTTCTATACTACTCTCTATATTGTATCCCTCTACTCTACCTTATGTAGTATATTCCTACTCTACTTGTATGTTTTTATCTTTCTACTCTACTTGTACGTAATTGTTCTTCTACTCTATGTTTAGGTATTTTTCCCCTACTCTATTTTACGTATTGTTCTTTCTACTTTACTTCTACATATTTGTTCCTTCTACTTTACTTCTATGTATTTGTTCTTTCTAATTTACTTCTACATACTTGTTCCTTCTATCTATTTCTATGTGGTTGAGTTCATCATTGGACTTGTGCCCTTGTCCATCTCCATTTGCTAATCACTGTCTTCTAATTGTAATTAGGTTGCTAGTTCCTTGGTCCTAACTATTCCCTAATTGCATAGTCAACTTCAATTAAGAACAAAGCTTAGGGTTAGAAACCCACCTCCAATCCGTGTGTGGCTCCCTTTGGATCTCCTCCATTCCACTCCATATCCATAGCTACCTCTTTGTTGAGTGTGAGCGCTTCTAACTCCACCCTCGAGCTAAGAGTTTTTCACACGGGTCCTGTATCTAATTGAGTTTTCTTTCTAATTGGGTGAAAAAGAAAGCCTTCCAAGCAATGAACTCTTTTAATCACGTCTTTTGAGTGTTTTTAATCTAATTTCGTGGTTATAATTCTTTCTATTCTATTCTAAAATTCAACCCAACGAGGCCCTATTCTATTCTATCCTATCAAATGATGTTACCTAACCTAATTCCAGGCATTTGGTAAAAAGAAACTTAACAATAAAACAATGAGAATAAAAATCAAATGTGAGCGGTTTACCTCTTCTGCGTAAATCTCCATCGTCCCGTCGTCAAACATCATCATGTGTAAGTATTCCCCCACAACCTCGCCATCAAGATCATCCCGGCTCTCCATCTAATCCATAATACTTCTCACGTTGTTGGTCAATTAATTATGTCTTGATTAAAAAGAAATTAAAGGTTATGTAGCGTGGATTTAATTGCGTAATTCTTTTAATTCCTACATTCCCGGTAATTAGGAAATACGGCAATTAAATTAGTCTACCTAGTTTGTAATGGTCTATTCTAAATCAACGGAAATCTAATGGTTCACTTATTTGTTGTTGTTAGGTTTATTGATATTATAAAATTCCAACGAATTCTAATTGAATTAACTTAATTTGGATGGAAAATTTCCTTCAAATCTTTTCAAATCCAAGTAGTTTTTGAAATTATTTTAATTCTAAAGAAATTGGTTGTCAATTTGTTTGTTTCCCTTTTGGCTTATTAGAATATTTTAATCAAAAAACTATCATCAAATCTTTTAAAATCTAATTAATTTAAAATTGGCGTTTGTTTGTTAGGAAATTAGTTGTCAATTTGTTTGTTTCCTTTTTGGCTTATTAGGCCTAATAAAACAAAACCACAAAATCCAAACCTTTTAAGAATCTAATGAAGAACTACCGACCAAAGAATGTAGAACATACTCCCTAGAATAAGTGCCAATTCAATAGTAAGATTCCTAAACTATTAGTTTTAAAAGGGGGTGGGGTCAACGTTGAGAATAAAAAATTAGATTTCAATAGTAAGATTCTTAGGAAATTGATTTTTTAATGCCAAATCCTCCCTTAATTCTCCTAATTCCTTCCTTCCTCCTCACTTTGCTTCCGAGATGTTTTGCAAGTTTTTGTAAGGGGAGTGGTGGCTATGGAGTTTTTAGTTTGGAAAGATGGACGATGATTTTTGATGTTGCAATTGTTTAATTTTTGGTGAGAAATTGAAGTGAGGAGTTTAGAGTTTCTCTTGTAACTCTCCTTTGATTTGACCAAAATTTAAATAATTGTAACAAAGATTTGGGTGAGAATTCTCACTTGTATAGAATGTGAGGTTTTTTTGGATTCCACCCCTGGACGACCCAACTCCCTGGCTCCCAGTTTCGGCACCGCCCAGTCTCCCAGTCGGCACCCGACCAGGCTCAGTAAGCCCCCTTTCAAGCTCAGTAAGGCCCCCGAGCCCCTGCCACGTGGCCCGCGGTGGTTGGCCGGCGGGGTGAGGGGGTCTGGCCACTGCTGGTCTAGCCTTTTGGTTTTTCTCTGTGATCTAAACTAATTTTTGGCAAAAGAAACAAACTAACTAGATAAATAACTTTTGGGATTTTGAGTTAAATGAAAATTCTAATGGATGACTAAGGCTAAACCTTCACCAATTCAAAGTCTTATCAATTATTTTTCCAAGACTTAGAATAGGTTGGGTTTGAAGGAGAATAATCGAAGAGTGGTTTTGGAGAGATAGACTTGTGTCCCCTAATGGCTTAAGTTCAAAGCTTCGCCGTAGGGGGTTGGACGGATGGTATTTTAAGAGTTTTATTCGCAAAAGGAAGTACACATGACAGTGTTTAACCGAACTTTCACTTTAAATTCTTAAAATTTCTTAGTATTTCAAGATTTTGCCACCAAAGGGGGTACACATGACAGTGTTTAAACCGAACTTTGGTACTCGATGCTTGAAATTTCCACAGACTAGTAGTGACTAACAATGTTGAAGTTGGATTGTTAACAGCAAATGAGAAATGAGAAAATAATTGAAGGGGCCCTAAGCCTTCAAAATTCAAATACAACAAAGCAAACTTGGCCAAAGTCTTTTGGTCCAAGTGGTGCTCCGACTATGTCGGTAGCACGTGGGAAGAACAAAGTGTCGGTGCGAGAAATGAAGGTATTGGCAACCTCGAGGGGGGCCCTTATATACCCGTGGCCGGGCCCCTCTCGGTAATTGCCGGTGAAAACACTTTGTTACTTCCTACCCTAAACTACCCTAATATAATTCCAAAATATTAGTTGTTTAATGATGGAAATTTCTAAAAACATCCCCATTTGGTCAAAGAAATCTTGGCCAAATCAAATCCAAAATCTTAACCCAAAATATTTTGGAATTAACCCTAATTTACGTAGATATTTTGCAAATTAACCAAAAGTCATTTTGAAAATTGTCTTTCTTTAGCCCAAATATGGCTTTTTACGCAAGAAAGAGATCTTGACCAAATCCAATCTTTGATTTTCCAAGAGATATTTCCAAAATCACCTCTAATTAACCGCAATTAACGATTAAAAAGTCAAACTAAGAGCTAACCCTCTCTATCTTTTGGGGAACAACTCAAAACGGAAAACCGTCTGCACCATTGTCTTCAAAAGACCCCAATTAGCCTAAGGGACCCCTTATCCCTCACTCCTAGGCCATTTGCGCGCCCAAATTGGAATTACGGTAACTCCAATTAAAAGTCAAAAATCTAACTTTTAGGATTTGCGCAATTTGATGAATCTGTCAGGCCAGGGTGGTTAGGAATGTCCGTGAGAGTAAGGAATGACTCCTTATTTGCGACAATCGGACATCATTCGCTCCTGATACGCCGGTCAACCCGCCGCCAACTTGTAACTTCCAGTGAATTTCGATGTCGATGCCGGTTTTGGTAGTTGGGAATGTCGGAATGTCTTCAAACTTGACCGGGCACTTATTAAGCACACAAAAAACTATCCTAATTTTTAGTGAGATTTTACCGCATCATACGTAATTTCTATGATTTTACGAACATTTCTATGTGCGGTTGACTTCCCATGGAGTCAACGTGGAATTTCGGAAAAATCCGAAATAAATTGGGTACCATCTAGGGCACTCCTAGATTCTTGGTGTAAGTCCCACGCAACCTTGCACCTTTCTAATTTTAGTAATTTGGAATTACTTTGCCCAACTGGACAATTTAATTCCCGATGCCCGGGAATCTTGGACAATTGTTTGATTCTTGTTCGCTCCTGGCATGCTCCTACCCTTGGAACAGCTCTCTGTAGTCTTCAATCTCCAATCCTCCATCTTGTATCTCGTGAAGTTCGAATTCTCCAAATCCGTTATAGTGGTTTTACCTTTAAATTCAATTTGTTCCAAAATTGAACTTAAGCCTTGGTAACTCTCCCACGCTCGTAGTAGACTCTTTTGGCTTAGTCAGTATGTCGTGGGCATCCTTAAAAGGTTGACTTTGCACAGACAATTGCTAGGACTGACTAACTCTCTATTCCTTATTTCTCTCGGAATTACTAATTCTTCACATATACTTGCTTTGGAGACTTAGAATGATTCCAATTTCTAGTAATAGGAATTGTCCTCCTTCTAAGTTGGTTTTCTACCATTTTGGCATAGACTGACACCAAAACTCCCTCAACACTCTTTTTATGTCTTTTTCTTGAATATTTTGACTAGTTTTCGCTATTTAATCGCGAAAAATGGACTCAGAGTCCTGAGTGCCATCTCGAGGGCTCACATTGAGTTAATTGGGCTCTATTAATACAATTGTACAATGGTGTGCAAGTGATAAAAAAAATGGTGCATATATAGAGTTGCATAAAAGTAGCATGAAACTTACATTTAAAAAGTACATTGTAAATTGATAGGAAAATAACTCTCAAATATTGCAATTACAATAATCGGAAAATGGCAATAAAATTGTACTAAGATGGCACGCACATGGCAATGCAATATTACACGCTCAAAAACTACTATTACAATATTAAAATTGTTCATGTCAAATTTGCATCAAGACTCAATAAAAATAGCATGTGTCCATATTTAGCATCATTTTTATTCTCAAACTAAGGCCTATTTGACATTGAATTAATGTTTATCAAAATGACATTACAATGGCACCCCAATGATGTCAAGCACTCAATGTGAACTTTGCATTGAGATGTTTCTAATGCAAAATAGTATTAATTTAGTATGAAAGTGATCAAGAAATTGACACCAAAATGGCATTTATCTTAGATTGTTGTCAAATAGGCATCCAAATAATCTTGCCCAACTTTTCTAATCATGAGCCACTGGTGGATAAAGAGAGATGTTATTGATCTTGTTTTTTGTGGCACTACTGCTACAAGCAGTTCTTGTGGTACGAGTTCTTAGATGAGGAGGCCTGAGTATCGAAGTAGACCAAAACACATGTGAGATGAAATGACTTCGTGCAATTTCTGACAATCTACGCGCTAATGGATTGAAGTTTTTGTAAATGCATATGTTCCTTTAAGATCATTATGCGTGGAGTTGTGGACATCATGATGTTGGAATCTTCTTTGAGTTGGCTATTTGGAGAGTATTTTTTCTAGTGACTTTGGTTACCTTAGAGCATCCCCACCACTTGAGGGACGCCCTGTGAACATTTTTGGGCTTATCCGAAGACCCTAGTCCATGTCTGGTTCATGCACCCTACGGCAACAGGGAATGGGAGGACATAGTCCGGTCACTTTTCCTTATTTTATTGCAACACAAAGAATCTCCCTCCAAATTCAAGTATCCTCCCATCAATGAAGTCTGGGCCCCATTCACTTTTTGAGAGTCAAAATAGTCCCAGCCAAATCACAATCACATAGAGAGCCACGGCTAGTGTTCACCATTTGGCCGTCTCTTCTTCAATTTTGGCCGGGCTCAAACATATTTTGAGCCTCTTCTTGCGTGCCATGGGGAAGTTTCTTTGACTCCACACGGCCAAATACCAAGTTTGAGGCTTTGACCGTGTCCCCATAGGAATGCTCTTACATATGTGATGAAGGAAATGCATAGAAAGTTTTAGAGCTCGATCATTAGTTCACTCCGGTGTTAGTTGTTGACGCTATTCTATGAGAATAGAATTCGAGAACTTGGTACATGAAAGCAGTATATTTCAAATACAACTTAATTTTGTAGTAGGAGGTTCCACGATTGTAAATTGTAGTCGGTAGAAGAGTTCCAAGCTTGAAAATTGGAGTCAATGTCACAGTCTTAAGAAATCGGCCTTGCTTTAAATGCAGTTTGTGTTTGTCAAATGCAACTGAATTCTCCAATGGGAAAGTTTTACAATTGTAAATTGTTATCGGTAGAAGGGTTCCAAGCTTAAAATTTGGATTTGGTGTCAGTCTTAAGAAACCTTGCTATAAATGCAGTATTTGTCAGATGCAACTAAATTAAGGTACCTTCTCCTTTAAAATTTATACATTGCACATATTTTTCATATTTTTTTTTAATTGATTTTCTAATTAAATAGTACTCCCAAAGAAAAAAGCGTCCATTTCCAAAACGCTACGGAAAATGGATGGTGTTTCTTGCAATGACTCTATAGTGTCCAAAAAATGAAGTTATTTTTGGTGTGTTGGATTTCTTTTGAATCTCTTATGGATATGATTTAATGAAAACATATATTCTATTGATAGTAACCATGCTCAATTCTTTTAAAGTTACTGTCATCAATGTCATGGTGTCAATGTTACAAAGGTAAACCAACCTTTGATAAGTGGAACAACTAGTTTTCTTTCTTGACATTTTTGAAAAAATTTAAATTTCTTTCCATATAGAGATATACATGAGAAATGGAAAAGGCAATTGAACTTTTATTTTTTTGATAAAGTATGAATTTTTTATGAATTTCTTAAGTGTGTTGCCCTATTAGCCTAAAACAATCTTTAAACTATACCAAAAATATCAAAAAATGTACCCATAGTAATCATCACACCACCTAAAGTAGTTACAATGTTTCTTGACATGAACGCAATATTTTCTAACATAGGTAAGATATAAAAGAATTAAAAAAGCTAATCTTTGAAATGAATTTACACTAAAATGGTGGAATTTCCTAAAGTAGTCACTAATAAGTATATCACCATCTAGTCATTGCAAGAAACACCCACTCTCATTTGACGTCACAATTGAAATGACGTTGTTATTTTTTGTTAAAACTTTTGAATTCCATATCCCAAGAACATGAAATTATTAATTAACTTGTCTAGCTTCATTCTACTCACAACGTTTATTTTTTGAAGATTAAAAAAATACATATTTTATATTTGAAAATCAATTTTAATTATTTGTGACAATTTGACACTCCAGAGCAAGGCGGCTAAGCCATCCCTCATTTTTGGCCTGATCAAGTACAAGAATCTGGAACCCCAATTAGCCAAGAAGAAGGGCAGGGTGGAGGAAGAAGATGACAAAGGTAGCAAAAGTGACAAGGAAGATGAAGACTTAGAGGATGAATCCGGATTTGAGGATGAGTTGGATCAGCACTTGGATGCTAATAGGCTCTGGCGGAAACGAGGCAGACCAAGGCAAAGGCCAAGGGGAAATCCTAGCCCAACCCCAAGCCGGTTTGAATCTTCCGGTCTCTAGTCGAAAAGAAGCAGCCAAATCGAAAGGGAGCTACCAAGACAGGGGAGTCGCCTACCAAGCGCCAAAAGAAGAAGCCCAAGTAATTTTAGGATGAATAGGGTAGGCGGCTGAGGCTAAGCGTTTTAATGAAGTTGCATAATTAAATTGGAAATTTTGAACTTAGACCAGATCCAGGTTTATAGAATCTAAGATCTACTTTTAGTGGAGATTTTGGACTTTAGTAGAGGTCAACAAGCCTAGGCTTAGAAGGAAATGAAACATGTCATTCTCTAGGCTAGTGTTGATTCCATTGCACTTTTAGGTCATTCTTGAGTTGTTTGGTATTTAAATCCGGGTTGTAGTTTCATATCTTATTGTCCCAATTTTGGTTTTACAAATACAAATGAGAAACTTCTTATTCACTTTGAATGGACTGTGTACACTTAACCCTATCAAAGTCTTGTTGGGGCAGTTAGGATTGCAACCTTGGGTAGAGAGGAGATGTGTTCGAATATTGAGTTTTTTTGGTCTTTGGAATTGAAGTGAGTTTGGTGTGGGTGAAAGTTACAATGGGATCCTTAGTATAGTTTGGAGCGGTCTTGGGATGAGTCTCTAGAGATAGCCACTTGTAAAGTCTAGGTTTGACGTTGGAAGGATCTAGTCAGATGCCAACTGAAAGGTTGATGAGGTCTCTTTGGATGGAAGAAAGATTCGTGAAGGATATAACTGTCCTACTTAGCTTACCTCCTTACTCTGCCAAGAACAAGGATGTGAGCGCTCCTAACTCCACCCTCGAGCTAGAAGTTTATCACACGGGTTCTGTGTCTAATTGAATTTTCTCTCTAATTGGGTGTTCAAAGAGAGCCTTCCAAGCAATGAACTCTTTTAGTCACTTTTTTTAAGTGTTTCTAATCTAATGTTATGATATCTAATCTAAATTTAACTAATCTATTCTATCCTATTCTAGTTTGTCGATTGAAATTGTACCTAGTTTTAATTCCAAACATTTGGTAAAAAGAAACTTAATAGTAAAACAATGAGAATGAAAATCAAATGGGAGCGGTTTACCTCCTCTGCGTAAATCTCCATAGTCCCATCGTCAAAACATCATCATGTGTAAATACTCTCCCACAACCTCACCATCGAAATCATCCCGGCTCTCCATCTAATCCATGGTAATTCTCACGTTGTTGGTCAATTAAATCTATCCTGATTAAAAGGAAACTAAAGGTTATGTAGTACTAATTTAATTGCGTAATTCTTTTAATTCCTAAATCCCCAGTAATTAGAAAATACCGCAATTCAAATTAGTCTACCTGCTTTGTTAATGCTCTATTCTAAAGAAATCAAAGGAAATTTAATGGTTAGTTGTTTTTTGTTTTTTGTTTTTATTTTTGTTTTGAATTGATATTCAAAATCCAAATTAATTCAAATTATTTTGATTAGGAAATTATCGTCAAATCTTTTCAAATCTAATTAATATTTGAAATTGTTTTAATTCCTTAAAGAAATTGGTTGTCAATTTGTCTTTTCCCTTTTGTCTTATTAAATATTTAAATCAAAAATCCTCATCAAATCTTTTCAAATCTAATTAATTTTTGAATTTGCGTTAATTTGTAAAGAAATTGGTTGTCAATTTATTTGTTTCTTTTTGGCTTATTAGACCTAATAAAACAAAAACAACAAAATCCAAACCTTTTAAGAATCTAATTAATGACTAACTACCAAAGAATGTAGAACATTCCTAAAGAACAAAAATAAATATCAATAGTAGGATTCCTTTTAAATAGTTTTTAATTCCAAAGGTCAATTCTTACGGAATAAAGAACCTTGTGCAATAGTAATATTCCTTTGGATATGAATATTTTAATTCTAAATCCTTCACGGGTGACCTTAATCTTCCTAATTCCTTCCCCCCTTCTTCATTTAGCATCCAAGATGTTTTGCAATTTTTTGTAGAAGAATGGTGGCTATGGAGTTTTGCGTCGGAGGAAGATTGACCAAGATTCTTTGTTGTTGCAATTGTTAAATTCTTGGCGGAGAATTAAAATCGGGAGTTGTAGGTTTCCTTCACAACTCTATTTTATTTGACCAAAAATTGAATGATTGCAATGACAAAATTTAGTTAGAGTGTTCTTACTTGTGAGTTTTCGAATGTTGAAGTTTTGTTGGAGTGTGTGGGTGTGTTGGAGTCCCCCACAGCCCTGTCCACCGAGCTCTGGCCCTGCCGCTCCCCCCAGGCTCTGTCCACCGAGCTCTCCCCGCTTGGCCTCCTGCCGCTCCCCCCAGGTTCTGTCCACCGAGCTCTCCTCCGTCCGGCCTAGCGCCACGTGGCGGGGCATGGTTGGGCTGACCTCCGCGACTGGACACGTCGAAGACTGCCACGTGGCGGGGCGTGACTGGTTGGTGGGGGGCTTGATCATCCCTGTGCGGATTGTGAGGCCGGTTGATCTGGCTCAGTATGCTGGTCCTCGTGTTGCATGGCTCAGTGTGCTGGTCCTCTGGCTGGATCGGTATGCTGGTCCTTGAACTGGATCGGTATACTAGTCCGGTTGTAAACTAAACTTGGGACTAAATTGGTGTATTTTGGTCCTAAATAATATAATAAACTGAATTCTACTTGATCAAATAACGAGTGATTTAGCGTTTGGTACTAGGCTAATCTTAACTAAGTTGTTTGTAAGCATACTCCAAGGGAATCAGTCTTGTAGCAATGGAATGATAGCAACTCCTTAGGCATCAATGATTTTGATTGCCAACTTTTGTAAGCGTGGAGTGTTAGAATTATTTGGGGCTTTGCCTCACCTCTCCTTTTCTGGATTAGTAGACAATCGGGGGGTTTACAGCTCCGCCGTATGCGGATTCCACAATAGTATTTTAAGAACTTTAATCGCAAAAGGAGGTACATATGTGTGGGCGCTTTATTCCCACCCTTGGAATAAAGTGTACACAACCAGGTTCTACTATTTTATGGATGATTCCTAGTCGGTGTCTAACCTACGTGTAATTCAATTACGCCTTCCAAGCAATGGATCTTTCTAATTCCTACTCCTAATTCGTCTATTGGCCAATGCTGAGTTAATTAACCTTGTACTTTAAGAGTTAGCCACTAGGCTTCCACACTTTTGACTAATAAAGTTCTATCTATCGAAACCGAATGAGTGTTTTTAGTTACTTCCTATTCTTTCAGGGCCTAAGTCTTTGCTAAGCTTTTCCCTTCTTTGGGTTTTTTCTGTTCTAAGATATCTTTTGGATAATTCTATTCCTATCTTGTCTTTGACTGCTTTTTGATTTAACTAATGTTTGTTTTGGCTAATCTTGACTATTTTGGCTAAATACCGAAATAAGTGAATTGGGTTTAGCCCATTAGGAATAATTTTACCTTCCCAAAAGTCAACCTCAACTTTTGACTTTGAGACAAATGTGAATTTTCTATGGTAAATTTTGACCGTTAACCGGTTCATCAAAATTTACCTAGTTAAATCTTTTTTATCTAAGTGTCAATCTTTTGGATCGAGTTACTTTTACCTTCCTTGGTTTTGACTCCAACTCAACATTCACTTTTTAAATCCTTTGGTAAAACGAATTATAAGTAGATTTGGACCGTTATCCGGTTTTTTCCCAAAATCTTCTTGATGCTTGCTTTAACCTTGGAAGTACTTGTGGCTTTAACTTTCTACTTCTACTTCTAATCAAATGTCTAAATTCCTAAAGCTTCATTTCCTCATCAATTCTAATTTGGTCTAATTTGGAATATTGTGGATTTTAATTGTCTTTTAGATGCTTGTGCAAATTCTATCTTTGTTTTTATCAGGAACTTCCTATACTAATTGACTATCTAAATCGGAATTAATAGCTAAAATCTACTTCACTGAAATTGTGGGAAAAAATATGATTGAAAAGGTAAATTCAAAGACTAACCTCTCCCATGACAAACTCGAGATCTTCAGTTGCTCCCATGAATTCTTCACGTGGCGCCAATTCCACCTCCATCTCCAATGTTCTTGTTCCAGTTGATGTCCTTGGAATGTGTAATTTGCCTTGGATGTTGGTTTATTCTTCAAATCTTCACTCTTCTTTTCTTTCTTTTTTGGGTGTTTTCTTTATCCTTTGACCGATTTCTTTATCCTTCTACTAAGCCTTAAAAGTCAAACATAAAATATCCGGAAATGATCTAATCTAGAAATTAGTTGGTAAATGGTTCCTAAAGTCAAACTCCACTACAACTAAGCTTTCTAATTTTTCTCTAATTTAGCAACCTCTAAAACTCCTATAAAGTCAAACTATTCTTTTCTTTGTTTTTTCCTACTTGTATTCCCCTAAATTAAAATATGGTTAAAAAAGTCAAACATTCCAAATGGTTGGTTCCTTTTTGCTAACTCCTTCTTCTACAATTCCAACTACAATCTCATGGATTCAAATGGCATTTGCACTATGCCTTGTTCAAGTTTGGTTTTGGAGATTGTGTGTGTAGCTTCACAGATGAAGAGCTCAGTTTCTTCTTCAGTCCAGCAGCCAGAGCTTGAAGGTGGGGAGGAGGTGTCCAGCACAAGGGAGCTCCAGTCCAGCAAGTGGTGCAATCAGCCCCCTCTCAAGTCAACTGGGGTTGACCAGCCCTTCTGGCTCACCCAGCATGTGCAAATCTGATTTCTTTGAGCTGACCCCTTGCTGGGTTCAAGCCTCTCAGTTTCTCACACTCAGTTCACTCTCAGTATTGGCAAATCTGATTTTTGGTGCAAAGGCTTCCTCTTGGAAAATTCAGCCCTTGGTCTCTCACTCTCAACTGGCTCGTAGTATGTGCAAATCTGAATTTTAGTAGACTGACTTTCCCTTTGGAAAATTCAGCGTCTCAGTCACTTTCTATGTCTCTCAAGATTTGGAATTCAGGCCTCACCTCTGGGTTCTCTCAATCTATAAAAATCTAAACTATTCTATGATCTTTCACAAAGAAAAATTAAACAAAAATCAAAGTTGGGGCCTTGTGGGCATCATCCCAGAGTTTTGATTTTAGTTAATCCAGATGTATAATCAATTGACTGATGGATGCCACCACCATAACCAGTTGTGGTACCAACCTTGATTAATGACCTGCCAGCCAGTCGGCTGGCTGCCTTACTCGGCCTAACTGTTGGCCTTCTTGGCCTGACTGCTGGCTCCTCCGACCTGACTGCTAGCTCCTTCGGCCGGTTGCTGGCCTTCCTCTTGGAACTCTGGTTTAACTAAACTGAACTGGACTTAAGTAAATCCAACCCCTTCTTGGCTGTTGCTCGCCAATTTTGGGTCTCCTTATGGGGACCCCTTAATCAAAACAAAACACGGAAAGTTATGAGTAAGAGCGAAGCTTCGCCGTTTGGGAGGTTTAGTCCCAAATTTAAAAAGGGTTTGACAAACTTTTGGCTAAGGCAAAAAACTATCTTAAAATTTTGGGAATAGCTTCGCCGTACTAGAGGGTTGTCCCTCAAATTCTAGGATAATTTTGCCAGAGGTCGGCCTACTCAAGGACTAAAGAGGAATTTGGATCCTACCCAAACTCCTAGAACATAACCAGGACCTCAATTAATCGTTTAAGCTTAGGGGGATCCTCGATAAGCTAATCCAAGCTGTGAATCCCTTATCAAAAGACTTAAATCGACTAACTGTGGTATCAACACTTCAAAATGAGAGTACTAGCAAATGATTAAGCACTCCAAAGATACCTCAAAGTCCTTGGAATGGCTTACAACAAAATACTTAAGAATGTGGTGGAATTCAAGTGTATCAAAGGGAACAAGAATTTGGAGAATTCCAAAAACTTGCAAGGTAGTCACTTGTGATGTATAATGGGGTGTAGATGGAATAGAGAATTGATGGAAAAATAGAGGGGTGATGTATAGAATGTGGTTTTGAAGATATGAGAATGAGGTTTGATAAAAGAGGTGTTCAAAGAGGTATATGAAGTGTAATTGAAATAAGAGGTGTGGAATGAGGGGAGGGGGAGGCCTTTTATACATTTCCAAGGCCTCCTCCCCCCTCAAATTACGAACAAAACTAACTAAGAAAAAACCAAATTAACGATCTAAAAATCTACCCTACTGCTATAGCTATTCTAACTTTTGGAGAAATGGTCCGATTGCCAAACGGACAGCGCCATTAGCTCCAGAAGACCCAAATTAGTTTAAAGAAACCTCTACCCCTTACTCTCGGAGCCCAAATGCGCTCCAAAGCTAACGTTCACGAACCGGTAAAAGGGGTGGAAAATCTATCTTTTGGAAATGATTTTTCCCAAAGGTTTTGACAAGCTAGGGTTGTCGGGAAGGTCCAAGAATGTTGGAAAAGAGTCTAAGTTGACCCGAATCGGACTGTGTATGCCCCCCGTGCGCCGGTCAACTCGCAAGAGTTTTGGTAAAACCATCAAAACTTGTCTACGCTGCCGGTTCTGGTACTTGTTGATGTCAGAATGTCTTGAATATTGGCGGGACGCTTATTTATGCTAAAACATACTATCCTAATTTTTAGTGGGATTTTACCATCACCGTGGAATTTTCTATGAATTTCCAATTGCCGGTAAAAGCGGTTGACTTCCCATGGAGTCATTTCCGTAATCCAGAAAATTACGAAACTTTTACGGGATCTTCTAGGAAGCCCCCTAATGACAAGTGAAAAGTTTCGCTAGAAACACACATTGTCTAAATACAGTAGAAATTGCACTATGACGGAATTAATTCCTCCGGGGAGGAATCATTCCCATACAAGGGAATCTCCACCAGTTGGCTTCGCCATGACATTCGTAGGAGACTGTCGGACTCCCGTGGTGCTAGTGCAATCTCTTGTGAATCGCGTAATATCATGTCTAATCTCCTGATAAGTTGTAGAAATTGGCTCTAAGGAGTCTTTTAAGGTACTCCAAAATAATTAGACCCAATTCTCCATCATTGGCAGGAATTGCATTAATCCTACTGTGAGCACTCTTTTTAGTTGATTTTTAACCATAATAACCCTAAATACGAGCAATAAGCGAAAAAAGAAAAATCCGAGGCCTGAGTGACAATGACGGGGCTCACAACATGACAGTGTTTAACCGAACTTTCACTTTAAATCCTTAGAATTTTCTAGGATTTCAAGATTTTGCCACCAAAGGAGGTACACATGACAGTGTTTGAACCGAACTTTGGTACTCAATACTTGAAATTTCCACGAGATGGTTGTAACCAAGGTTAAGGCTTAGCCTTTTCACAATAGAGAGAGCAAGAATCAACTTGAAGGGCCCTAATCCTTCAATATTCAACAATAAAACTTAAACAAGACTTGGCCAATAATTTTGGTCCAAGTGGTGCTCCAACTACGTTGGTAGCACATGGGAAGAACAAAGTATCGGTGCGAGAAATAAGGGTATTGGCAACCTCGAGGGGGCCCTTATCCGAGCCCCTCTCGATAATTGCCAGTGAAAACACTTTGTTACTTCCTATTCTAAACTACTCTAATGTAATTCCAAAATAATATTTGTTTAATGGTGAAAATTTTTAAAAACATCCCCATTTGGTTAGTGAAATCTTGGCCAAATCAAATCCGAGATCTTAACCCAAAATATTTTGGAATTAATCCTAATTTACGTAGATATTTTGCAAATTAACCAAAAGTCATTTTGAAAATTGTCTTTCTTTAGCCCAAAGATGACTTTTTACGCAAGAAAGAGATCTTGACCAAATCCAATCTTTGATTTTCCAAGAGATATTTCCAAAATCACTTCTAATTAACCGCAATTAACGATTAAAAAGTCAAACTAAGAGCTGACCCTCTCTATCTTTTAGGGAACAACTCGAAATGGAAAATCGTCTGCGCCATCGTCTACAGAAGACCCCAATTAGCCTAAGAGACCCCTTACCCCTCACTCCTAGGCCGTTTGCGCGCCCAAATTAGAATTACGGTAATTCCAATTAAAAGTCAAAAATCTAACTTCTAGGATTTGCACATTTTGATGAATCTATCAGGCCAGGGTTGTTAGGAATGTCCGTGAGAGTAAGGAATGACTCCTAATTTCTCTAATTTGTCACACTTTGTAGTTTAGGGGTTTTTAGTACTGGGGAGTACTTTAAATTAATAATTTAGAGCTGAGATTTCTAGGGTCTATTCCTAAATTAAGTAGTCATGTTTCCACTAAAGAAAATTTTAAAAATCATTATTCTCTTTCCTCTATATGTGTGCTAACAGGCCTCCCTTGCGTGCATATTTTTGAACAATCCAGATAGTTTTCGGATCATTATTTTGGTGAAATACCTTTACCACAAAGTCTTCCCAAATTTCTAATTTTTAGTTTTAAGAAAAATTACTCTCCCTATTTTTTACAAATTAAAATGTGAAACTATAGTGAAAATTATAATTTTCATGAAATTCAGTACATTTCTATTTCTCCTACTTAGAGAATTTTTCTATGCTTTTCCTTCCTAGGGTATCCTATTCTTAAAGGTATATACATCAAATATATTTTTACTTTTAAAAAAATTACTTACTATTTATATAGTACTCCCAAAGAAAAAAGTGAGTATTTTACAAAACACTATGCTTTTCAACAGGTCTTTCTTGCAATGATCTGGATTGGCATTTTTCAATTCAATAAATGAAGTGTTAATAATCAGTATTTTGAATCATTCTCTACTTCTTTCAACTTACTATTTTTTTTGTATATGTTGTACAATTCCAAATGATTTGAAAATTTTCAAGCATGTATCCAACTTGAATTGAAGAATGAATCCAAAGAGTAACAACCATTTTGTTCATTTTTTCATACAAATATGGCCTTTTGAAGCGCAGCTACCTAGATTTTTGAAGTGGTAAAAATAGGATTTTTGTAACTTCAAACACTAATATCTTGCAATCTATACGGCAAAATTTTCTGAAATTTTTCTACATCTTTTCAAATTAGTGCATTAAAAGATCCTATGGTTACATTATTCCAAAAATGTTTTTTAAAAAATTTGGTAGTTATCCTAGAAATGACAGTTTTGGAGCAATTTTGGTGAAAACATAGTCAAAAACCTTTAGGGTTTAAATAGCATTCTCAAAAAAAAAGTGTCCAATTTCAAAACACTAAAGAAAATGGATGGTGTTTCTAGCAATGATTCTACACCATTATAATCAAAATGTTGAATCAAATTATGAACGATTGTTGATTCAATATTCTACACCACCATATTGGAAATGTTGAAACAATACCTTTGAATAATTGTTGATTTTATATTCCTACACCACCATTATTAGAATTACTTAAATAATATCTTTAATTGACAACATTGATTCAATAAAACTTGTGACATTGTTGAGACAACATTCAGTGCATAGTTTGTGTTTGTCATGTTGTTTCAACAATAGTAAAATATTGATTTAAAGTTTTAAAGAATCTGAGTTGTAATTAAAAATATAAGAATTGTGCTCAAAGTTGAATTTTAAACCTCATTTTGGGCATAGAACAATAGCTTTCTTCAAAAAAAATTGAACTAGAATAAATTGGACAACCAACCTAAATTTTATCTCCAAGAATTTGCTAGAGATTCTGAACCTTTATGTAAGAGTTATGGACAAATTTTAGAGGGGGGTGGAAGGGATAATTTTTTGAACATTTTCAAACACCCTTTGTGAAAATTTGTCCATAACTTTTAGGTAGAATATTGAAATCTCAAACGGATTTTTGAAAATAAAAGTCGACTTGATTCTCCAACTTTTCATAGTTTAAATGTTTTTGAAAAAAAAATTCTACTATGCCTAAATGAGGTTTGAAATCTGACTTTCATCACAATTCCTACGTTTTCAATAAACCATGAGTGGTGGAGCTCCTTTTTGTCCTAAATCACAAATCCCACATGGTTTGTTGCACCTACCACTACTCCATTAGTATAAAGACCTTCTCTCTTCTCCCAAATGAAAACATCATTAGCTAATGGGTTGAATTAAGTAAGTGGCACAAAATAACACAAATTGCACAAAAGTCACTACTTTGGTTCAATTCTCTAATTACATATTCTTTATACAAATCCCTTGAGTTTTGCTTTATTACCCAGGTGTATGGAGTGACGAATTTTGGAAAATTCACAGTGTGTGACGTTACAGCAAATGGTTTGCGGGAATAGGGGAAAAAACTAACTCAAGCTAAAAAAAGCATTTCAAGGGGTCCTCAAAGGGCTACGGAGCGGCTATGTATTGGCCTCAAATTTTCTCTCATGATAGCCAAATAAGTAGGAGAAAATTTGGCTTGAAGTCACCTGGAACTCAATAAGGTGCCTCCACCAACTTTATGGCAACAAATTGCTCAACTAGCTAAAATCCTTAATTGAGTAATACCAATAGTACCAATTCATGGTGTATGGATGACAAAGAGGTGGCTTAGAAAGAAACTAAAAGCATTTTTTCATCAATTTTTTCACTTGTTGGCCTTTCATAGAAAATTATGGAGAGTTTCCAATTGAATTTGTAGTCTTGCTAGTATTTGTCTTCATGTGAATGAGAAATTAGTAAAAAAAACAATCACAAAATGTCATTTTAGTGTATTTTGGGAAGTTGCTACTTCATGTTCTAAATCTGAAATTTCTCTACAAAAATGATATTTTTTGAGTTTGAGTCCAACTAACAAAATCAAGTTCACCTACTTTAGTTTCTATTTCAATTCCAATTTTGAAAAAATTCCTAAAAGTCAATTTTTTATTGCCATTTGAACTTTGGATGTATTTTCATTTTTTAATGTTTATCAAATTCTAATTATAGAATGACATGGAAATTGAGCTTATACCTTGATATTGGTCACTATTATGTACACCCATGGTGAAATTTTCATATTTTTTGAAACAATTTTTCACTAGATGTGATTTTTCTTCAATTCTTCTTCAAAAATTCTCAAAAAAAATTAATTTCTACATAAAAAATCTAAAATTTTTGTGAAGTACACAAGATGTGTGATTTCATCACTGAAAAATAAATATAAATTTTTTCATACATATCTAGTTCAAAATTGGCAACAAACTAGGTGATGGGCATTAGAAGAAATTTGAGGGCATTAGAAGACTGCGGGAACGCAGTTTCTGCCGCGGGAACTGAAATCCGACGTGGTCGAGAGAGTGCCACATAATTAAAAAAAAATTGATTTTTTTTGGGCTTTTTTTCATATTTCAGGATCCAAAAATTTATTTATTTATTTATTTATTTATTGGGTAAATGCTGCCCTAACAGCGGCCAGCATTTAGGGAACAGTTTTGGGGAACAACCCCGAAATGGTCCTTTGGAGGCCTTAGATTTCTTCTAATGCAATGAAGGCTTTGAAGTCTAAATCAATGGTTATAGGCTCGTCATTAGGGTCATTGCAAGAAATGCCGGTCCTATTCTCCGTCACAATGGGAGTGACGTCATTCTTTTCTGCTATAACTTTTGAATCTAAAGATCTAACAATATGAAATAATTATTGGACCTCTCTAACTTGATGGTTTTCACATCCCTTATTTTTCAGAAATTAAAAAAAATAATTTTATATTTAAAAATCATTTTTCTTAATTTGTCACAAACAGAGGTTTAGGGGTTTTTACTACGTTCGGAGTCCCCAAATTTAATGATCTAAAGCTGAAATTTTCATGGTGCATTTGCATAGTAGGAAAGCATATTCCTACCAAAGAGAATCTAAAAATAAATTATTTTATGTCCTCCACATGCATGCAAACAACACTCCCATTGCATGCAATTTCTGAACATTGATGCTGGTACTAGGATAATTTTTTGGTAAAATCTCATTACCATCAATTCTATCCAAATGGCCAATTTTTAGATTTGAAACAAATAACTTTTCCTATTTTTTACAAATTAAAATCTAAATATGCCCATTTTCATGAGTTTTGGCACTTTTCTAATTCTCCTACTTAAAGAATTTTCCAAAGCTTTTCCTTCATAGGGAACCTTCTTCTTTAAGGTATATGCATTTTGTATATTTTTCATGTTTTTTTAAAAAAAAATTTCTAATTAAATAGTACTCCCAAAAAAAAAAACGTCCAAATCCAGAATGCTACAAAAACGGATGCCCTTTCTTGCAATGACCCATTAGAGGATTTTTGTAGTGCATAGTAGGCCCCTAAAGATTAACATGCACTCTTATTTAATGTGGAGCAAAACTAGTAGCACAAGTACCTACTTCCTTGTTGCAATTTTATGTGAAGTACGAGTAAGGACTACTAAATAGATGACAAAACAATAAGATAATATTAAATTTGGATATTACAATATTATATTGATGGTTTTCAAAGAAGAATCCATTACCGAATGGATGTATAGTACTATATAATAATTATTTTGATGGTTGTATAATATAATGTTGATGGTTGGATAGTACTTTTATCATCCTCATGTCCTAAACTCAAATTTTAAATGACAAAGCTTCATCAAGGTCTTTGTAACCCATCCAATGGGAACTATTGTCCCACAAAAGTACATCAATATTGTTGTCTTTTCCTGTCAATGGATATAGGGACAATTAATCCTTAAACGTCAGCAAGGATGTTCTTTGTCCTTTGAATGACAAAGAATCTTTCCCTATAGGACAGAAGGGTGAATGCAAGAAACACTTGTACTATTTGTTGCGTTTCGTCACACCCTAGTTTTTTATTTTTATTTTAGCCATAACTTTTGTGTTTTAGTTCCAAATGACTCAAAATTTATAGGAAAGCTACTCATAGCTATTATATATCTATAAAGAATTTTGGATATTTTTCAAAAATAATTTATTATTTTTAAATAGCCCCGAAAATTTCTCACAATACTCAATTTAGGGGTTTTTAGCATCCCATATATCTCCAAAAAAACGAATTTTGACCTAAAATTTGGAGAAACATGGTTTCTTAGTAGACTTATATCTAATGTCCAAAGGAATTATAAAAATATTTATTTTTAAGTGTTGTAGAAGTTCCCAAAGAGAGCTTCATTCTGCATTTTTTTCCAAAGGTATAAAACATTATTTTGGTGAGTTTTTTCGTCAAATCTCATTACCAAAAAGCTTTTTCAAGTTTTGTATTTTTATGTATTTTTCAAAAAAATAATCCTATTTTTGACAAATTAAAATGTCACAAGTTGTATTTTCTTCACCGGAACTTTGGACATAGAATTCTCATAGAATTCCAATGAAGAAAATACAACTTGTGACATTTTAATTTGTCAAAAATAGGATTATTTTTTTGAAAAATACATAAAAATACAAAACTTGAAAAAACTTTTTGGTGATGAGATCTAACCAAAAAACTCACCAAAATAATGTTTTATACCTTTGAAAAAACATGTTGAATGAAACTCTCTTTGTAGACTTCTACAACACTTAAAAATAAATATTTTTATAATTATTTTGGACAGTAGATATAAGTCTACTACAGGGTTGTCATACCTGGCGGACGTCCGGTTCGCCAGTCCGTCTGTCCGGGACGTCCGATAGAGCTCTCGCCCGTCCGGTAGAGTCAACACATAGTTGACTTTTTGATAATGGAAAAATAGGCCACGTGGCTGCCATGTGGATTCCAGAACATGCAGGGCGGGGACGCGATCGTCAGGGCGCGGACGGGATTTGGGACCACCTTAAAATTAATTAATATGCTTCTATATATTTCCTTTTTATATTCCATATTCCCACTTTCCTAGTCACTCCAACACTTTATATTTTTTTTAATGTTACATCATATCAATCTAATTAGTCTAATACCCAAACCATTTTCATATCCAAATTACTCCACCATTCCATTTTTTTTAGGTGTGAAATTACATCATTCTAAAATCCAAACCATTTTCATATCCAACAACATTTTATTTCCCTCCTTATTTTTGTTTATCATTCATATCACATTAACATCCAAACCATTCCAAGTTTTTTTAATGTTAGATCACATCACTGTAGCACCCAAACCATTTCCATATCCTTAGTCACTCCACCATTCCAAAAAAATTTAAAGTGTTAAATCATTTCACTCTAACACCCAAACAACTTTAATTTATTATTCCATCATTTCCTTCCAATTTCTTTTACATCATAAGCAAAACTCTCCCATCCCAAGTCAATGCCATTTGTTTTTTGTTAAATCATTCCTTTTTCTATTTTTCTCTCCTCATTAATTAACAAAGCTTTTCTATTTTTTTCCTTCAATCCTAAAACTCTTTCATTCCAAATCATTGTCATTTTTTTGGATGAATCATTCCCTTTCCCTTTTTTTTGGCTTCATTCCTAGAACTCTCCCATCTGAACTGAATGCCATTTCGTATTTGTTCCATCATTTCGTTTCCTATGTTTTTTATTAATTAGCAAAGCTCTTCTTATCCCAACTCCATGCCATTCTTTTTGGTTTAGGTCATTCTCTCTTATTTTTTTGGCTTCATTCCTAAAACTCTACCATCCCAACTCATAGTTTTTCTTTTAGTTTTTCTTGAATAATTCCATCTTCGTTTCTGTTTTGCTTCATTAATTAACAAGACTCTCCCATCCTAATTCAAAGCCATTTTTCTGTAATTCCATCATTCCCTTTCCTTTTGGGGGGCCTCCTTTCTAAAACCCTTCCATCCCAATTGAAAGCAAAATGTTCATTTTCTGTTCCATATTTTCTTTCCCTATTTTTTTGGCTTCATTCCTACAATTCTCCCATCCCAACTCATAGTTGTTGTTCTCTTTTTTGTTGAATCATTCCTTTTTCTTTGTTGTTTACCGTCATTAATTAGCAGGACCACTTTATTCCAACTCATAGTTCCTCTTTATTTGTTGAATCATTCCCTTCCCTATTTTATTTTTGTAATATTTCCTAAAGTTCTTCCATCCCAAGTCAAAGCTATTATTTTTTTTGTTCCATCTTCCCTTTTCCTTTTTTTGGTTTCTCTTCATTCATAAAATTCTTCCATTCTACTTCAATGTCATTCATTTTTTTGTTGGATCATTCATTTTCCCTTCTTTGGGGGGGCTTCATTAACTTCTAAAACATAGGCATAGTGGAAAAAATTAAGTGTATGCATTTTTATACCAAACTATTGCATCCATAGTTTTCATTTACGTTTTATCATCAATTCATAGAAGTCATAAAAAATGCCATGAGGAAAGACCAATGAAAGGGCATATTAATATATTTTGGGATTTTGAGTATGGTACACAATTACACATCCGATTTAATATATATTCAAGCTGTTTGGCAATTGCCAAGTAGGTACATAGGCTCCTCTATGAGGATGATTTTCTTCTATGCCTGAAATATATGCTAAACTACAAAAAATATTAAAAACAAAATACTATGTACGATAACAACAATCCGGCATCGTCCAACAGTGGGGGGCCTTCTTCAATTTGTCTAGAACATCTGGCACTGTTGCCCTTTCACGCACATCTTCTTTTACGAGGCTTCCCAATTTGATCCTGAAATTCTGATACTACTCTGGGTTTTTCGTTGTGAAGTATTTAGGGTCCCACTCTTCATTCCAAATTGCAGAAGCTATCCATCCCACCGCATATGCATCAGCTGCCATAGAATACAAATGCGTTTTTTGCATGGCCTCAATGGAGTTTGATGAACCCTGCTCTCCGTATACATAAAACAATTATGGGGCCGCAAACCTTCGCTTTTTTTTCTCCTTCGCAAGGATCTCCATACTGGGATAGCCATAGATTGATGGCTCCTTTTCCACAACTCGGCTAGAAAGTCCCCAATCACATATCCCTATGTACACCCTATTTCGTTCCCAAGGATCAAAATGGAGCAAAACATTGGATGGAGATATGTCGTTGTGCATGTACTGCGCATCATGGCATTTCCCCACAATGACAAGTAATGACAATGCCAATTTCACTCGATTTCTCCGATACGTTGCAACCCATGAAAGTTCCTCTTGCGTCAGCCCCGTAGAAAAATCACTCTCAATCTGATCCACATCCAGTGCTTCACTCACTTTCGCATTGCATTTGGACAAGAAAGAAATTAGAGATCCTCCATTCCACCATAGTGTGTAGCCTTCCATTGTTTTAGGGTGGAGGTACGCAATTCGAATGATGCCAGGATGATTCACTGGACACCCTCCTGCCTCATTGATGATTGCTTGGCGTTTCTCCTTTTCATTCTTAGTCTTCAAACTCTTCCCAGCAAAAAATATCCAACTAGGAATGCTCTCAAGTTTCGTAAAGATCACCTTCTTCATGGTCCCATACGACCCAATCGCAATTTGTTCTGGCATGGGGATGACTTTCACGGAACTTTCTAGCCACTTGAATGTTCCACTCACGCAATGAGCCGTTATCGCTTCTTCAATTGTCACTTTCCATGGTGCTTGCTTTTTTCTACGTGAAGAAGAATATCGTTGAGCAAACGTTTGAATCTCCTTCACTTTTGTAACCATCTCTCTGTCCTCCGTGTCCCAGTCGCTACCATCTTCTTTCTTATCCGTGTGATAACACCAATTACACACTATATTGGTTGTCAAGGCGACCACTTGTTTATCCAGCCACTCTTGGTGCAACCAATAATCTGAGAAGTTGTTGAATTCTTTTGATTCTTCAAACTTTGACTCCAGCTCCCTTCGCAGGTCCCTCATCAGTTTGTGGTACCCTTCTTCGTCGTGCAACATATTTGTACTTCGACGAGTGTAGAACACCATAGCTATTTTTCTCCCTTCGACTATGAATTCATGTCCAGGTATTTGGGGATTTTGTTCTTTCTTGCGTTTTTTCTGGCCTGATGAGGAAGGATTTGATGAACTTGAGGCCATCAACGTGTTTGTACATGGAATTACCGTCTCAACGACATCATCCAAGTCTACAAAGATAGGACGTTTGTCCACCGATCCACTCCCTTCACCTGCCATAATGAAAAAAAAAAGTTCCAATGGGCCTCCATATCAATCCCGAAGTAAGAAAGTTTCAAAAAAATTCAAAAAAACCAGGTCTCATATGCAGGCCAAGCCCAGCACCCACCAAACTCACTCGCACAGGCCGTGGGAACGAACTAGCATGTGAGGCATAGGGTGCGGACTTGGCAAAGGAATGAGGGCGGGGACTCGCTTTATATAGTCCCCCCGCGCACGTCCCTGCCCCATCCCCATCGCGTTCCCGCCCCAACACGTGGAGTCCCCGCCCTGATACACGCGTCCCCGCCCTGACGGAGACGTTCGCACCCCGACAACGAAGGAGTCCCCGCCCTGACGGAGACGTCCGCGCCTTGACATCGATGGAGTCCCCGCCCTGCCAGCGATGGCGTCCGCGCCCTGACGTCCCCGACTGCCCCTATATAAACCCGTCCCCACCTCACTTGTCCCCGCCCTGTATACTCTCAGCCTTCCACCTCTTCATTGAGTTGGTTGTGAGCGTCGTGCGGGGTCTTTTTGATTGCCACGTGGGAGGTTTTCACATTTTCCCGTGAAAATGGCTACACCGACAAGACCAAGGAAGGAGGAACGAGACAAGACCCGACCACGACCAGGAAACAAACATCGTAAGCGGTTGCATGTTTTACGCAATCCCACAAAGCTTGCATTCAAAGGGTGGGAAGACGTGCCTGACCCATGGACTTACGAAAACTGTGCCAATTACATCGAGTGGTGCCACATTGACAAGGTCTTCCCAGAAGAGCGACACAACTATCACCGACGCTTCCACAGGGCAAATTTAAAACATTGCATTGATGAGGAGTTCACAAATTGGTGCATCGAAGTGTATCAGGCATTGTATGATGTCCTTATCGTCAAACGCAATGAAGTGCATCTCTTCATTGCACGAGGGGTACATGCGGAGCTGAAATTGAACAAGAGAGTGGACTGGTCAACTTTGAAGACAATGGGGGACAAAGTCAACATTCCTACCCCAGCAAATGGATTCATTCCAAGGGGGGTAAAAAGGTACCCGCAAGGTGGACTGGGTAAAACAACTACACAAGTTGAAGCACCACCATTACATGACACTGAGGACTCTGCTACAGATAACGACTCGGATGGATCTCATGTGCCACATGCACTCAGCTATAGAACAAATCTACGGCTTAAAATGAGGAGGGCTAAGCGTGCAACTGAAGAGGGTGTACAAGAAAATGTTGTGGAGGAACAGGTGCCAGCTACTGACGAACCAACAATAGGAATTGTTGATGTTACAGCTGCTGCAGATCGAATTCAGAGTTTGAGGACTGAAGTGGAAGAGAGCAATGCGAATCTGCATTCTTCGTATGAAGATGTTAATAAATTGAGGGATGAACTCAAAGAGAAGAACAATATTATAAGTGAACAACAACGTGAGATAGAGGCGCTGCGGCATGCTCTTGAAGCAACCACATTGGCCAATGATGGTCAGGATCCACAAGGGGGAGCGCAAGGGCCTCCAATCAATGATGAAATTCCAGTGCAACATGTTGAAGTTGGTGCAACACAGGGTACTCAAGATGATGCACTGTCATTTGGAGAATTACCCACAAATGCAGGTCAAGCAATGCCAATTGACCAGAGCACTCAATTGACGGACGCGCTTGCAAACAATTTGATATTGAAAAAACAATTGAAAGCGTTGATGGAGCAATATTACCAGCGGAAGATGGCATGCGTCTTTTCTGTTGACAGGACTCAGCAAATGGTGTCAGAATTCCAAAAAATCGACAACAATTATGGCGCACACAATCAAGAGAGGGTTTTTGGGTTGACATCGTGGGCCCTCATGGATGATCATTTCAACATGGATGAAATGGTGACCAAAGACATTGGTGGTGGAACAACAATCATCGATTGGTCCAAACACCATTGGGATTTCAAGAATGAAGTTGGCTCTTCCCTCGACCAGAACGGCAATCCACTATTATTGTGGCCAAATCCTTCAAGCTTCGTATATGATGGTACTACGTGTCCCATTTGTCTAAATCCATTTGGCCCTGAAGGTGGAATGCACCTAGGCACGTGCGAATACTTGTACCATCCATTTTGTTTGATTAGCTTGATGGTTGTTCGTCGACGGTGTTCCTTGTGCAAGGCTCCTTTCCATGAGCGCTTGTATGATTTGTTTGGATTAGTTTCCTACATGCCACCACATTGGGAATATAATGTTGAAAATGCCCCTGATCATGCTCAGAAGTGGGGAACTGACTTGGTGTGGAGTTGGAAATTGAAGGTCCATTCCTTGGATAAACAAAACCTTTCTGCCGAATGGGGTTGGGAAAAAAATCCAGCTCAAATAGTGGAGGTGTGTCAACACTTGATTCCAATGAACGACAAGTATAGCCAAGGACGACGGAATTTCTTCTATCAGTGCTTCAATGGGCATTGGGATGAGGTTTTTGAGAACTTTCAATTTGGACCTCATCCTAAACAGTGGTTTTGGAATAGGGATGGAGTTCGTATCACTAACGACGATGGGATTCGTATGGTGGACGACATTGACATGCCTGACCCTGCTGAACTAGTTCAACTAGAGGAGTCAGAGTGGCGAGAAACCTTTCGACATGAAGGGATGGATTTCTTGCTTGAACAGCATAGCCCTCGAACTCGCCAATGTCTTGAGAGCCTCAAACAATCACAGATCATGAGGGCTGTATTGGAGGAAGATGGACCAGCGCGGAGAACTCAATCCGCAGTTCGTAGACTTCGTTTAGGCTCGGACGAAGACCTTCCCGTCATTGCAGGGACACATGACAACGAGGCTGGCCCAAGTGGCAGTGCAATGGACATAGACTAAGTGAAGTTTCTACTATCTAGCTAGTGAACTTATGTTTTCATAGAAGACTTAGGGTCCTAGCTTAATATAGGCTTATAGAATTTTGATCTCGGCAATAGATATTATTCGTTATATTAGATATTGGCACATGCATTTTTAGATGGTGTCATGGTCATAGTAACCTCGTCATATACTTTTCCAACTATGTATTCCATGACGCTTATGAAATATATATTATTTAGCCCAAAATCCAGGCCAAAATCACTTCGTTTTTTTTTTGCACATACTCTTTTGAAACATCATACATATACAAAAATTATATCCTAAAATGAAATGTCATTGAATTGGAGTATTGTACTATGATTCATTTCCATTTTTCCATGAATGAATAAAATTAGGGAAGGACAACAAATGCCATTATATTGGAAAAAAACTCATTTCTAATGTTGCTAATGATAGAAAACAAGTAAATGGCATTCACTTGAGATACCACCAAAAAATAGAGGGCATTCTGGTGAGATGGAACAATTTCGCTAATCAAGCCCCAAAAAATTAGGGGGGAATGATATACAATAAATAAAGTGCATTGGGATGGCATGGGATAATGTTGCAAATGCTGCCAAAAACAATTAGGGAGGGAATGATATCCACAAAAAATGGCATTCAATTGGGACAAAATAATCTTCCAAATCAATAAAATAAAACTATAAAGAGTTTAGGAAATAAATCGTCTTCTGTTGGGATGGAACATGTGGCTAATGAATTTCGAAGAATTAGGAAGGTAATGATCAAAGAAAAATGAATGGCATTCGGTTGGAAAAAAGTTAGGAAGACAAGAGTAGTGCCATTTACTTCTTGTATAACTTGAGATGGAACAATTATGCTAATGAAGCCAAAAAAAATGAAAAAAAAATGAATCCAACAAAAGAAAAGTTGAAAAGGCATTGACTTGGAATGTAAGTGCTTTCAAAATAAATGCACCCAAAAGAGGGGTAGAGAGACCCAAGCTTTCGTAAATTTTATTTGGGAATGATTCTAAACTTCACTTACAAGTTAAAGTGATTGACTATAATCCCAAACACTCATCCTTCAATTTCCTATCACGTAATTGCCAGACCTACAATGGAAGTGTATTGTTACCCAAAGTACAAAAAAATGGGAAAAGTAAGTAGGGATGATTAAATTGGCATGGAAATAGGTACATATTTAATAAAAAATGGTTACCCAATATAAAAAAATTTAGTGGCAAAAAAATCAATTTTCATTGACTTGAAATTGATGAAGTAAAATGTCATTGACTTGGAATAGGATTCAATCATAAAAACATGTACGGAATGAAATGAAAAGTCATTGAATTGGAGTGGAATTCATTTCCAATCTATGAAAAAAATTAGGTAAGGAAAAAAGACATCATTTAGTTGGAGTGAAAGTGCATTTTAGAAATTCTTAATAAAAGCAAAAAAATGTGAAAGAGATATGAAACAAACATTGTGTTTGATTACCTATTTTAATAAACGAGAAATGGAAAGCGAATGGAAAGACTTCCATTTCTTACCATAAAAAACATTTATTATTGAGTTGGAATGGAAGAGTTTTTCTAATGAATAAAAAAAATAGGAAAGGGACTGACGGGAAAAAAAATTACAATTTATTAAGACGGAAAAGATTTCGGTTCAGGATTAAAAAATAAGGAACGAGAATGAGGGCGAAAAAAAATTGGTATTGAGTTACATGGACAAGTTTTGCTAAACAATAAAGTAAAAAACATAATAAAAAATAGTAAAGAGGTTGGTTAGCTGGTGGTACAAAAAAAATTCCCATTGACATTGGATGAAAGAGCTTTGCTAATCAATGAAGCCAAATACATTTAGGAAAGGCAATGCAATGATTCAACTAATAAATATTGGTATTGCTAATTACGATAAAAGAGTTCTAGAAATTAATGAAGACCAATAGAAATGAAAATCTGAAAAGAAAATGGTGACAAAAAAAGATAGAATGATGCAACAAAAAAAGGATGGCATAGAGTTGGGGAATGAGAGCTTTGCTAATTAATGGGAAATAAATAGGAAAACGAATGACGTAAAAAAAATTGGCATTCAATTTGAATGCAAGAGTTTTAGGAATGAAGTAAAAAAAAAGGAGATAAAACGATTCAATAAATAAGGAATGATGCCACAAAACAAGGGGGCTAAATAATTCAACAAAAAGGAATGACAATGACTTCGCATAAAAGAATTTTTGCATTAGAGGCCAAAAATATAAGAGTTTTGCTAATTAATGAAGCAAGAGAAATGGACAAGGAATTGAATTAAGAAATAAAAAGATGGCATTGACTTTGGATAAGATAGTTTTGCTTTCGATGCATAAAAAATTGGAAAGGGGATGATGAGATGAAAAATTGAAGTGGCGTACTGGAGGTCTATAATTTTTTGTTTAAATCTCTACTACTTCTTTCATTTTAAACAAATTAAGTTTTACCCTTGTATCTAGTACACTACATTTCCTCTATATTCCCTAAATATTTCCTCAAAATATCCGGAACATTTGCTAAATAGAAGAATTTAGACTTCTTTTTTTAAATCTAAAAATTCTTTTTAGTTCAAAGTACTAGTTTCTTCTTGGGGACACAAATAAGGTTCAAAGTAGTTCGGAGTATTAGAAGACATAAGGAACGACATGTTCCACCACAACAAAGGGTACATGCTCTTCCACGAAGTTTCTTCCAAATCTTAGTCCATTGAGCTCTTCAATTTGGCATCTTGCTTTCATGGTCTTGTCGGAATGTAGAACAAGTTGTTCTTCCTAAAATTAAAGGTTCCCCCGCTCCAAGAAAAGGAAGGATTGAAGGATCTCATGCCCAAGCGCATTTCAAAGTCCTCCCTCTTGTGCTGTATGCCCTGGCGTCCGTGCCCTGACATCAAGTCCGCGCCCTGACGTCCGCGCCCTGACTTCAAGTCCACGCCCTGGCGTCCGCGCCCTGACTTCAAGTCCGCGCCACGTATTAGAATTGTCCGCCCTCAAGTCCGCGCCCTGCGTCCACGCCCTGACATAGCCAATGTCACAAAAACATTGGTGAGAGAAAGCTTTCTTGTCTCTCCATCACTATAAAGAATCTAAAAGAAGGCATGACTGAATTTAATGGTTCTTGGTTTCCATGAAAGGAGGGACACAATCTTGTAAGAGCAATAAATAGGAGCAAGGAGGGATCCCATGCGGGAAGTCAACCTCATTTGCAGTGCATGCACGTTTGCGCACCAAGAATGGTCCGCGCCCTGGAGTCCGCGCCCTCACCTGACGTCCACGCCCTGAGTAGTGCCAATGCAGTGAAGTTCAAGCCTCCAACTCCTTAGCTTCCCTGGTTCTCATGCCCGATCGCATTTCAAAGTCCTCCCTCTTGTGCTGTATGCCCTGGCGTCCGTGCCCTGACTTCAAGTCCGCGCCATGACCTCAAGTCTGCGCCCTGACATTAAGTCCGCGCCATGACACAGCCAATGTAACGAAAACATTGGTGAGAGAAAGCGTTCTTGTCTCTTCATCACTACAAGGAATGTAAAAGACGGCATGACTAAATTTAATGGTTCCCGGTTTCCATGAAAAGGAGGGACACCATCTTCCAAGAGCAATAAATAGGAGCAAGGAGGGATCCCATGCGGGAGGTCAACCTCTTTTTCTTTGCATGCACGTTCGCGCACCAAGAATGGTCTGCACCCTGGAGTCCACGCCCTGGAGTCCCCGCCCTGTGCTGGAGTCCATGCCTTGAAGTCCGCGCCCTCACCTGACGTCCCCGCCCTGAGTAGCGCCAATGCAGTGAAGTTCAAGCCTCCAACTCCTTGGCTTCTTGGGTTCAAAGGTTTTAGGAGTGTAGGGTTTAGGGTTTGGAGTATTAGAGTTTAGGATTTGAGTTTGGATTGTTTGACTTTATTTCAGATGGTTTTAGGGTTGAATTAAAAAACAAATCAATGTATTCTAAACCTTCGGAAAAGAACCTATGTCATGCATCTGAAAAATATGTCTTCTAAGTTCATGTAAAAAAGATTTTATTGTAGCAATTATTTCTAATTGTGGATTCCATTTACAACCTTTCTACTTCAATTTAAGTTGTACGTTTTATTAAGGAAGAATCCATTGTAACAAGTATTTATAAAAATGGATCCTTTCACATTAAGAACAAAATATAACTTATAATTTTCCATTTCCCCACAAAAACCCTTGTAGTTATTATGCAGAAAATAGAATCTTTGCTTATGAATAATGGATTTGAAGAAATGAAACTCATTTGTTCATTTAAAAAATGCATTCTATCAATTATTCAAGAAAGTGAATCTTTTCATGTGAATCCAAAATAATGTAAAGTTCTCATTCAAAAGAAGAATCTCTTGTACCTTTTATTTAGAAATGACTACCTTCTACGTGAATTTAAGAAACTGAACTTGGAAGTTTTAAAAAAATTATTTGTAACAAGCATCCACAAAAACAATTCCCTTCACGTGAATCCAAAAGAATGGAAGATCTAAGTTCTCGTTCAAAAAGAATCCCTTGTAGTTAAAATGGTCAAAAATGCATCCCCTTATAAGAATAGTGAATTCAAGAATATGATGCTCATACCTTAGGCTACACGAATTATTTGTAACAAGCATCCACAAAAACAATTCCCTTCATGTGAAGCCAAAAGAATGGAAGATCTAAGTTCTCGTTCAAAAAGAATCCCTTGTAGTTAAAATGGTCAAAAATGCATCCCCTTATAAGAATAGTGAATTCAAGAATATGATGCTCATACCTTAGGCTACACGAATTATTTGTAACAAGCATCCACAAAAACAATTCCCTTCACGTGAAGCCAAAAGAATGGAAGATCTAAGTTCTCGTTCAAAAAGAATCCCTTGTAGAGTTGTAGTTAGAATGGTAAAAAGTGAATCCCTTCCATGTGATTGAAATAAAACAAAATAGTATTCATTTAATGCAATGGTTTGCCACTCGTTTTAAAAACAAAAAACAAAAAACAAACAAAGCAATAGTAATTCATTAAAAAAAATCCCTTGTACAAAATATAAACCAAAAATGAATTTGTTTACGTAAATCCAAAAGAATGTAAGATTTAATAAATCGTAAACCAGAATTGATCCCCTATAGCAATTGTTTAAAGAATTGAATGTGGTGAACATCAATCTACAAGAATTGAATAACTTTCATTTCATAAATAATCCCTTTCAGCCAAACAATAATACTTTAAACATTCAACAAAATTGAGCATAATTTATGAAACGTAGCCTTTACGCAAACAAAGAATTTGCTTGAGGAATGTTGAAAATGAATAACAAAATATTTTGAGTTGTTTGTTTTCATCAGTACATATATTTCCCTTCAATGTTGTTTCTTTACAAAGTAAACAATGACATCTTCCAAATCAAAGAAGGGGACATGGTCTTTCAAGAAGTTCCTTTGCAATCTTTTTTTGTTGATCTCTTAATTTTGGTATCTTCTTTTTTTAAAAGAAAACAACCCTAAACCATTGCATTTATTAAACAACAAAGCCAAAGGTTTTGTATGAATGATACGGTTTAAGTATGTCCTATACATTTATTAAGTATTTCCTAAACATTCCTAAATCAAAGAATTTGTGTGATTTTTTTGGGAAATAAAATATTTCTTGCTTCAAAGTGGTAAATGGTTAGGAGAACTAAGGAATGACATCTTGCAACACAAGAAACGGGACATGCACTTCCATAAATACCTTCCAAATCTTAGGCCGTTGAGCTCTTTAAGGTGGCATCTTGCTGTCATGGTCTTCTCTGAATTTAGAACAAGCTATAATTGGTTACATTAATGGTTCTCCTGCTCCAACAAAAGGTGAATTCAAAAATCTCATGCCCAAGTGCACTGCAAATAGTGCTGGACGAGGACGTCCGCGCCCTGACTTGAAGTCCGTGCCCTGAAGTCCGCGCCCTGACTTCGAGTCCGCGCCCCAGACCGCTAGGGATTCAGATGTGCATTTTGAACGTTGTCAAAGTTCACCGCCCTCAAGTCCGCGCCCTGACTCCCCGTCTCCGCCCTGAAGTCCCTGCCCTGACTTCCCGTCCCCGCCCTGACGCCAAGGATTCAGGTGTGCATTTTGGAGGTTGTCAAAGTTCACAAATTCTCCGCCCTGAAGTCCGCGCCCTGACTTCCCGTCCCCGCCCAGACCGCTAGGGATTCAGGTGTGCATTTTGAACGTTGTCAAAGTTCACCGCCCTCAAGTCCGCGCCCTGACTTCCCGTCCCCGCCGTGAAGTCCGCGCCCTGTTCTCCCGTCCCCGCCCTGAAGTCCACGCCCTGACGGCAGGGATTCAGGTGTACATAGACTTTGGGACTGAAGTCCGCGCCCTGTTGACATGGACAACGGTGAAGTCCGCGCCCCTACCTTCCCCAAGTATATAAAGGAAATCCTGAACCCTGCATTCCCTACATTTGTCACCTTGGCCTCTATCTCTTGGACTTCAATTCATTTTGAGCTCCTTGTGAGTCTACTTGGGTGGCAGATTGCCTTGGTTTGCTGCTGAGGTGATGTCAAAATCAGTTCAAGCAGTGGATTAGCGCTAACTGATGTTACTGATACTTTGTCCGTTAGATCTTCTGTCTTCTTAAATTCAACACAAAGAAGGGGAAGGCATTTCAAATTATCTGTGAATACAATGGCAAGTCAGAGGAGGCAGACCAAGGACTGGGAACCGTGGCTGAACTTCACGGAGAATGGGACTAAAGTGACTTGTGTTTTCTGTACTGGGACCTTCAGTTACAAACGTGAGCGTGCTTTTGCACATTTCGGATATGGCGCGAAATCGGAGAGGTCAATTTGTCCAAATATGCCTCGTGAAGTGCGACATAGGTTTGCCAATTGTAC
Source organism: Thuidium tamariscinum (assembly GCA_947034885.2). Lineage (NCBI taxonomy): Eukaryota > Viridiplantae > Streptophyta > Bryopsida > Hypnales > Thuidiaceae > Thuidium > Thuidium tamariscinum. The sequence continues at coordinate 36,245,394 of OX344750.2, forward strand.
AGGTTTTGTCCCACTACGAGTGGATGCCGGGAACATGTGTGAAGGAGAACCAATTCAAAGTGGACCGACTAGAGCAACTCCGCTTGCAAGTTCAAGCGAAGCCACTGAAAATGAGGTGACGGATGGGGTCACTGGTGGGAGAGCGGAAGAACGAGCAAACGTTCCTGAAGGAAATGAAATTCTACAAACGTCCAATAGTCTTGCAAGTTCAAATTCTACAAGATCGGGATCATTACGTCAGCAACGCATGGCGGACGCATTCAACATTGCAAAGAGGAAGGAGTTGGATGATAAGTGGGCAAGTTTTTTCTATGAAGAAAATGTGCCATTTAATGTGGCAAGGCATCCAGCCTTCATTGAGGCTGTGAGGGCAACCTCAGTGGCGAGGTTTGAATATAGTCCACCTTCTTACCATCAGTTCAGGACTAATTTAATTGAACCGAGGAGGTTGCAAATCGAGAAGAAGATTGAAGAGAAGGTTGGTTTTGCTGTCAAGCACTACGGGGTGACGATATGCACCGATGGTTGGGATGATGTCAATCAGAGGCCCCTCATGAATGTGATGATGTCATGCCTCGCAGGTGATGTATTTTTGGGGTCAATTGACACTATCTCACAAAAGAAAACCATGCGCTATATAGCAGACCAAATGAAAGTTTACATTGAGAAGGTGGGTTCCAAATATGTGACACAAGTTTGCACAGATAATGCAGCAAACATGCTTGGGGCATTGAGAGACATTACTCTAACCTATCCGCACATATTTGCGCAAGGCTACATGGCACATGCATTGGATTTGATGTTGGAAGATTGGGCCAAGATTCAGGAATTTTCCGATTTAATTGACAGGGCAAGAAGATTGTGCCAATACATTCGAAACCATCATGCGACCATGTCGATTTTTCGTGAGTTGAGTCCAAACCTACAACTCGTAGTGCCTAGCGAAACTCGCTTTGCTTGTAATTTCCTCATGTTACAGCGAGTGGTGAAACTCAGAGGAATCTTGGAGCGGTTGAATAACCACCCCCGTGTTATAAATTACTATGATACCCTACGAAACGAACAGAATGGACCACAGGCAGCTACCGCTTCACGTAATGTCAGAAGAACCATTGAAGATGTGGCCTTTTGGCAACGATGTGTGAATTACGTGTATATGACTGAAGACGTATTGAAGGCTTTGCGTGTGTTTGATGGACGAGAACCAGCCATGGGTCGGGCGTGGCTCGTGATGCACAACTTGCGAGGACACGTGTATTCTTTGAGAGAACCACCTTTTAGCTTACGAGATGACATAGTAGTCACTTTGGAGAGATCTTTCAATGAAAGATGGGACATGATTTTTGAAGATACGCACTACGCCGTGGTCCTTTTGAATCCATACCTCTTGGATAACGTGGCGCTCAGGGTAGACGGAACAGCGCTACGTGCATTGTACAAAGTCATCCACAAAATGGAAGATGTAGTGGGTGTCACTTTTGATGATGTGTTGGCGGAATTAACTCAATTTGAGGAGGATAGTGGACCGTACAGTGCAGCTGAGACACCCAACATCCGTGTGACACAAATGCTTCCCCACCAATGGTGGCATAGGGTTGGAGATCGGGTTCTTTCAAAAATTGCCGTGCATATTCTATTCCTCACGTGTTCGGCCAGCTCTTGTGAAAGGAATTGGAATATGTATTCCTTTGTTCACAATAGGGTCCGAAATCGATTAGCCCCCGCGAAGGCAGAGTCATTGGTATATATTTATACTAATAGCCATGTACTTCAGAAAAGACCAAGAGCCGATCCAGTTCGTTGGTATGATGCAAATATGTACTCGGAGGATTCCGATCCAGATGCCCTTGGTCCGATCCCTTTGAATGAACGCAATCGGGAATTTGACGCAATGCAAGCAGAGGAAGAAGAAGAGGTTGATGTAGAAGCCAATGAAGCACCTCAAGAGTATCCGGCGAACCCAGATCTTTGGAGGCGAGGTGCCGATCACCTCGAGGAAGCGAGAAACTACTATGGAGATGTTGACGATGGAGAGGAAGAACCCGTTGGTGGTCATTGGGGTCCTTGGGTACCCAATCCTCGTCGCAGTCCTTCACCTCCTCTTCCTCAAAATGAAGGGGTCGCAGAAGTCCAAGCTTTGTCATCTTCTTCAGAGGCCACCAATCCAAATGACGATGACGTAGATGATGGTATCTCCCATAACAACAACGACAATGATGACGACCTCCCTCCAAGAAATGGCGGCGGAAATGGAAATGGAAGCAATAATGGAAGTGGCGGTGAAAATGAAAATCGCGGCGGAAATGGAAATGGTGGTGGAAACATGGGGAGGACTGCAAATCCAAATTGTGGAGGATCTTCTCACAATCAAGATGGCAATATAGGGCCTACAAGAATGGGGGCATCAGTTTGTAGCAATACAATTGTTGAATGACACCATGACAGAAACGTTAGAAATGCAAGAATGGCACGCCCTATTGGAAGGAATCAATCGGCAAGTAATGTGAGAAGGCGTTTTGATCCAGAGCATGTAGACTACAATGATGTTTTTGCATTTATTGACGCACCAGAAGACCTTGCGCGTGAACCCACTCCAGTTCGTTCTGACCGAACTAGCCAAGCGCCACATTCCCTAGACCCATCTTCACCAGCAACTTCCAATGCCATCCAAAGACCTTTTGAAGAAGGGTTAGGCTCTATGAGAAATGTTGATATGACTCCTCAAAACATTTCTCGTGGTACTGTTGGTGGTAGACCACCTACGGCACCTCGGCCCTCCATTCATCATGAAGTGGGTCAATATCAACAAGGTCGTGGAAGGATGGGAGGCCGTGGAAGGACGGGAGGCCGTGGAAGGGTTGGAGGCCGAGGAGGGATTGGAGGCCGTGGAGGGACTAGAGGTCGTGGAGGAAGAGAAGGTCCACATATTAGAGAAGCATCATCGTCAAGGCCTACTCATTGTCCACTCCTTGGAATAGGGGCAAGAGACTCAAATAGGGTGGTGGAACTGTTCTTGGATACATACGTACCAGGACCTAGTAGGTCAACCCCGGCATTTGTTGTTCCTCGAGTTTCAAGTGGGCCCACTATAAATTCTGATGCAGAAGACCCCAACGCACTGCGACATAAGAGGTTCAAGCGCAAACGTAGTCAAGGTCAAACTATTGTAGAGCTTCGAAATGAAAACTCAGAGATTGAGGGACATTGGACCACAGATAGTGGTGAAGCAGAAGATGAATATGACAGCAACGAAGATGCCAATGACGAGGATGATCCAAACTGCGATGAGGCACCACAGGATGATGATGTTGTTGTTCGAGATGCTAATGTAGTAGATCCTAGTGCCCAAGAAGTTCGTAGGTCGAGTCGTTTCAATAACTGAGTTGCACCAATGGTAGATCTCGTGTCTTTAAGAGTTGAAGATAATTGTAGCAATTAAAAGAAAGATGGACGAGAAGCCAAAGGAATGTCTTTTCCCTAACCGATGAGAAAGTGGGCATATTTTGGAAGTATAGATTCATTGTATTGTTATTGTACTTTGCAAATTGCAATGCATGAATTTTATAAATACTTTTGGTTATCATAAAGATTAAAGCCTACTAATATGTCTATAATGTTTTTGTATTTGACATTTTGACGTGCATATTGGAAACATTGGTGAGTGCAATCATGTAATATATTTTGTAGGCTAATTCTATTTAATATGAGAGGCACTTTGACTTCAATGATGAATTGGGTTTGATAGTTGAATTTAATTTCAAGGTTTGTGATGTGGCTATTTTATTTTGTACAATGGGGTACCAATAAAAAAAAGTCTTTTTCGAATTCGTAGTGAGAATTTTTTTGGTATGGCCAACTTTGAAAGCCTCCCGAGAGCTCAAAAAGTAGTATTTAACCACAAAATTTTTACCACAGCATAACCTTGAAGTTAATTATATGTATGACAAATTTCAAGGCCAAAAGATTTAGGAAAGAAAAGTTATTCAAAATCTACCAAGATGGGTAGTAATGAGAAACATTTCACTACTTTCAACTTTGACACCTTTTTAAGGAGTAAGGATTGAGTCTTGGTTCTTTTGCCGTGAAATTTTTGTCATGGAATAATCTCTATGTTCTTAATATGTATAAAAAATTTCAAGGTAAAAAAAGGTTTGGTGAAGAAGATATTTGAAATCTCTCAACATGTGTAGTTCTCTGAAACTTTTGACAATTACCAATTTTGACACCCTACCAAGGGCTAAAAAATAAGTTTCTTACCATGAATTTTTTTTGGTGAAGTCATCTCTATATTCATAATATATGCTACAAGTTTCAAGTTAAAATGAACTACCCAAAAAAAGATATACAAAATCTGACAAGATGTGTGGTTATGAGAATTTTTTTACTATTGCCAACTTTGACACCCTCCCAAGGGCTGAAAATTTGTCTATTTAACATGGAATTATTTGAATAAAATCAACTTTATGTTGATGTTCCAAATTTCAAGTTCAAAACATATACCCCAAAAAAGATATTCAAAATCTCTCAACATGTGTAGTTGTGAGGTTGAGTTTCTACATTCGTGACAAACTTGGCTCCACAAAATAATACTATACTAAGGACTCAAGAACTTAATCTCATAACCACACATGTTGTGAGATTTTGTATATCTTTTTTTTGGTAATTCATTTTAACTTGAAACTTGTAGCATATATTATGAATATAGAGATGACTTCACCAAAAAAAATTCATGGTAAGAAACTTATTTTTTAGCCCTTGGTAGGGTGTCAAAATTGGTAATTGTCAAAAGTTTCAGAGAACTACACATGTTGAGAGATTTCAAATATCTTCTTCACCAAACCTTTTTTTACCTTGAAATTTTTTATACATATTAAGAACATAGAGATTATTCCATGACAAAAATTTCACGGCAAAAGAACCAAGACTCAATCCTTACTCCTTAAAAAGGTGTTAAAGTTGAAAGTAGTGAAATGTTTCTCACCACTACCAATCTTGATAGATTTTGAATAACTTTTCTTTCCTAAATCTTTTGGCCTTGAAATTTGTCATACATATAACTAACTTCAAGGTTAAGCTGTGGTAAAAATTTTGTGGTTAAATACTACTTTTTGAGCTCTCGGGAGGCTTTCAAAGTTGGCCATACCAAAAAAATTCTCACTGCGAATTCGGAAAAGACTTTTTTTTTTATTGGTACCCCATTGTACAAAATAAAATAACCAATTGAAAATTTTGCATGCTAAGCCTTATTACTACTTTTACTTTCCAAGGTTATTTCAAATAATTTAGATTGATTTTTCTATTTGTACTCATTTACATTCATTTTTTGCACCAAAAATTATAACAATTACACTACAAGAGAAAGGGGTGTTTTAAGTATAGTCCTAGAGATAACATTTTAAGTAATGACCTTTTTTGGAGACTTTTAGTAAGAAATAAGTGTCTTTTTAGTAAAATTTTACTAAAAAGACACTTATTTCTTACTAAAAGTCTCCAAAAAAGGTCATTACTTAAAATGTTATCTCTAGGACTATACTTAAAACACTCCATTCTCTTGTAGTGTTAGAAAATCGATACAAAACAAACTGTAATTTCTCATGGTGATATAGAATTAAGAGTTTGAATTAGAATAAATTTCAGATTGTTGTTTGAACAGTTGAACACTACCCATACTCAAAAGGCTAAAATTAGTTCACATAAGAAGTTTGACCATTTCACAATTGACAAAGTCCTTAAGGGGTTACGGACCTTCTACCCTATAGAACCCATAACTCACTAACCGTCCGCGCAATGACCCTTATGTTGAGGTCCGCGCCCTAACACTAACGGTGAAGTCCGCGCCCTACCTATACGCGTCCGCGCCCTGACGTACACGCTGAAGTCCGCGCCCTACCTATACGCGTCCGCGCCCTGACGTACATGCTGAAGTCCGCGCCCTACTTGTTCGAGTCCGTGCCCTGACGCTGACGGTGAAGTCCGCGCCCTACCTATACGCGTCTGCGCCTTGACGGTGACACGATGAAGTCCGCGCCCTGGATCTCGCTTTCTAAGCTGACGTGTCAACCCAAAAAAATCCCACTACTTTGAAAAATGGAGCCGTCCGGTCCGTCCGGACCATCCGGTGACCCTGACTCGTCCATTATGACAACCCTGGTCTACTAATAGACCATGCTCTCCAAATTTTAAATCAAAATTCATTTTTTTAGAGATAAATGGTGCTAAAAATCCCTGAATTGAGTACTGTAAGAAATTTTCGGGGCTATTTAAAAATAATAAATTATTTTTGAATAATCTCTAAAATTCATTATAAATACATAATATCTATGAGTATCTTTCCTATAAATTTTGAGTCATTTGAAGCTAAAATACAAAAATTATGGCTAAGACAGAAATAAAAAACTAGGGTGTGACAAAAGGCTTTAAGTGTTTCTTGCATTCACCTAAAAGTACAACTTTTCATCCTTGGTATTAGGAATGGAAAGGAAAGGTCTTCAATAGTTTTCTGACTTCCAATGAATATATTAAGCTTATTTAAAATAAATAATGTCACATGAAATTAAAATGCATAATTTTCACGGCTACTAATCCGTCCTTCAAAGGTTAAATACAAAAGCACCCTTCCAACCACCCCTCTTAGAGCTCAAAAATCCTCTAATGCGTTTAAGGGTTACAATATTCACTGCCTTCGAGCCTTTCACGCGGCCTCGACAAGTTGCTCCGGAACGTGCCTCCAATCAATCTCGAAAAGGAGGATTTCGGGGGTGGCATAATTATGGTGATCTCTCATTTTGTTGATTAACTTGCATTATTGTGTTGTCGGTACAGACAAAGGAACTCAGCGGAGAACAGTCAGCACTCAGCAGACGGGAGGCTGGACCGCTGGAGAAGGTTGTTGACTTGTTAGTCATGTATATCAAGTGAGTGCCACATGTCATCTTGTGATTGGTGTGAGGTGGGGTGACTCTGGCATGAAAATTCAATTTCGGCACTCATCAGACTTTCACGTCTAACAAGAATCATAGAAAGCCAGGGTACAGTAATATGCTAAACAGTAATATGTATAGCAATTCCGAAGTGCACGCCGGGGAAGTGGCCGAATCTAGAAGCTATTCGAAGGCCTAAGTTAGTCGGGGCGCCAGTGGCGGAGAGCGAGAGATGCTCTATTGCTTACCAAAGTACCAAACCACATGTGAAGGGAAGTGGGTTCGTGCGATCGACTTCTAGCTGGCAACCGGCGGATGGGTTTAAGCTAACTTAGTCAGTGTAAGTCTACTTCTGTAAGATTGTTAGGCGTTGACATTTCGATATTGGAATGCTCTTTGATTTAGCTGGCTATTTGGAGAGTACTTGATTTTCCTAGCGACCATAGTTGCACATACATGTGCGAAGCAAACGCATAGGAAGTTTCAGAGCTCGATCACTAGTTGATTCCACGGTCTGTTGTTGACGCTACTCTGTGTGGATAGCGAACTTGCTTAAAAAAGTAGAATTTGTAACCTGGATTCTGCAGTGGGAAGGTTCCATGATTGAGAATTGTAATTAGAAGAAGGGTTCCAAGCTTGAGAGTGGTAGTTGGTGTCACAGTATGACAGACTCAGGACACTGTCATCCACATCGAGAGAGACCAGTAATTAATTAATTGGGTTGTAACGTAGAGAGGGGGCTGAAGGGCCTGAGATCTTCAATGAGGGACTCCGAGTGCAAATGAATGCTTGATGCTACTTACTTTTAGCAATTCTGGATCGAAAGAACTTGAACTTGTGAGTGACCTAGAGCGGAGTCAGGCTAGGGATCACAGGCATAAGGCGTTATTACCGGCCTTTTGCTTCTCTGAGTAGCACTCAGACGATCATTTCAAATGGAGCCGGATTACGGACCAAGTTGGCAGACTGACTGAACGATATCCTGTGAGCGCTGAAGAGGCAGTTTGTTTTGAGGCCTACGCACACGAGGCTTTAATTATTGTTATTCTCCGGCTTGATCCCCATCATTCCAATGCATGTAAGAGCTGTGTTAACCCTTGACTGTCCTTGGCTTCCACTCACTTAGAAAATCAATTTCTTCTCAAACTTTGAATCAAGGTCCAATCAAGAAATGTACTAGCTGTCAGAAAAGATACAATCTCTGGTGAATTTCATTAAAATGGCAACACTCCATTACTTTGACACGTTTCACAGTTCAGACGGCGCAGTCTGATATGTAAATGTACCGTAGGTTTATGAAATCTATGTTCATCTTAGACTTATGAAAATCTATACCGGTCTTACATGTTAGTTTTCAGTTCAGGCCTCGCGGTCTGAAAAAATGGCATATATGGAATACCGCTATTTTAACAAAATTCACCATATCTGTATTTTCATATTGCAATTCTGTGGTCCTCTTATGCATAGAGTGCATGTAGATGGAAATGCATAGAGTTTAGAAGGTATTAGCAATTCTCCAAGTTTGATTGGTATAGGTAACACATCTTTCTCTCATTTTTTAGTCTATGCAGTAATGAAAAGACACGCACTCGGACAACTCAAGCAACCTATTTAGAGCAATCCCATGTCATTTCGATTCACCACGTACATGAAGCAAACCAAACCGCCAACTGTGGAACGAATGAGTGTAACAATGGGGAGCCAGGCAGGCTCAAGTGGAGCTGCGGAATCGAATTCTCATCAGTTTGATGTGTTCCTCAATCACCGGGGGCCAGATGTGAAGTACCAATTTGTGTCTCATCTCGATGCTGCTCTCAAAAGGGATGGATTTCGACCTTTCCTGGATTCGGAGGACATTGAACATGGTCAGCACGTCATCGAATCAATCAATGAAGCACTGAACGGTTCTTGTGTTCACGTGGTCATCATTTCCGAGGGATATGCAGAATCAAAGTACTGCCTGAACGAGCTTTGCGATATACTGGAGAGTGGAAAGGCTTTTCTACCAGTTTTTTATCATGTCGACCCAGCAGACTTGCGCAGGATTGAAAATGGGCCGTTCGAGGAGGGTTTCAGAAATCATAGCGAAAAGGAGACAGAAGAGCAGATCTTGAAATGGAAGGAGGCTCTGCGCAAAATTAGTGCTTACAGGGGTTTGCGATTGGATGAAGTGAATGGGTGAGATTCCACATGGATCAAGTATATTTATTAGAATTTCCTCTGTTTATGAATCGTATCGTCATCGGGTTGAATTACAGCTAGCGTAGCATAAGAGTACTCCTAGAAGCAGTCTGTAGGAAAATGGACGCATAATTGTAACGCATGTAATGCTAGCCTGCTAGGACGTGCTCCACTTCGTTTGGCCACATCCCGATTAGGTCTCACAATGGATTAATTTGCTGTTTATGGACTCCAGGAATGAAGCTGAACTGGTAAGAAGAATCCTGGCAGAGGTTCGACGATTGATGCCCATTGTGCTACCAGGTAAGCAATTATATATGGTATGGAGTCCATTAAGGATGTGAACTTGATAGTGTGAGTATTTCAAGGTTTGGTTCCAGCCATGGGCGATATTGGCAAGACCACCCCAGCTTGATAGGGAAATATTATATAATCACTTGGTCTTGCGTCGACAATTTGAATGGTATTGCTTTTGGAAAGATGTGCGGTCAAGAGAGTTCTTGAACGATTTTGAAACCATGACGACTTTCTGAGTTCCCTAAGTAACTAAGTACTGACAAAAATTGTGCCGTTGTTGGTGCTATTGAACGAACTCTAGAACAACCAAAAGCTCCAGAGGACGGTGCTGGACCATCAGACCCAGAAGCTCCAGAGGTCGGTGCAAATTCTTTATTGTTGTCTTGTCAGGTCTACAAGTTGCTGTTTTGTCCAAGCGCATTGTTCAATTTCCAAACATTTGGATGAAACTGCAGCATTAATTAGGGATCTTTCTTCAGTCTACTCCAACGGTCAGTCCTAAAGACGGTCCACCTCCAAGGAACACTTGGAAGAGATGGTCCGAGTAATTTGTATGTTTCATGATCGTATCATGTGGATGGATCTTTTAATTCATGACTTAGATGACAAGTTTCGACATTGATTAAATTGATGGTACATGTCGGTTCTGGAGTGATAGCTGATTAATTCCTTCAGTATGTTACACGTTTGTAATAGACAGAGGAAATTCTAGGAATGCCTTGACAACTTTACGCTGCATTTCATATTGCTCTTCTTTCCGTCCGTTGCATGCTTGTATTAGTAAATTAACTGAAGCATATACATAACGTTGTTGGCGAAGGTGTTATCTCTTCATTATTTTGTCCACACAAGAGGTAAACCTGAGTTATCGTATTCCTTTTGAACAGTAGCTAAATAAATTAGGATTTGCACAATCCAGGGTTAAACCTTTAAATATTGTCTGTTCTTATTGACTATGCCAGGAACAAACTGCAAGGTTCAACCTGGGGGATAGAAGAAGGAATATCCTTGTTCTGGGGGATCCGGAATCGGTGGAAGCTGTCATCGGTCATATTTGTGGTGCTCGTAGGCAGCAGACTCTGGTCGAAGATAATGTGAACTTGACTGAAAGCAGGAATTCTTCGCAGACAATGTACCTGTACAGGCATACAAAAGGGATCAGATACAGAAACTTTTTCAAGAATATCAGGAACTTTGTGAATGCCAGGAACAGAAAGTGGCGGCCAACGGAGGTGGAGGCCTTGTGGGTGAATGAAGTACACCGCACTGGTCCCAGAAATCAGCCTGCATTGTTCCCAGACAGTATTGAGAGGTTGCACATGGTGTGGTTTGCGTGCAGTAAACTCTCAGACCTCCCTAATCATCTCGAATGGCCTAAGATTACCGAGATCCTATGCGATCTTTCAATACAAATATTGGTGGTTGAAGAGCAGAGGACTCGAGATTTGGACATGGACGATCAACAGAATTTTATCAAAATACTTGAGCACGGAAGCGATTTTTTTCCGAACGCTCGGAAGTTCATGGAGGATTTGATTGTGAAAGTTTCTCTTCAAGATGATGACCTGAATGGAGAGCTCCGGAGACAGTGTTGTGATGTCAGAACCCGAGCTGAAATTGGAAATGTATCGGAAATCATCAGGGAGCTACGAAGGCAACTTGGATCAAAGGGAAGATCTGTCAAAGATGGTGTTGGTAATGCTAGAATACGAAAGGAAGTTTCAATGTCGCGGAGTGCGGAATTCGTAATTGATTTTTTATGCTCGTATTGGGATGTTCCACAGGATTCTCTTCGGGACGTTCTCCAAAGAAGCACAAACTTTATCTGTTCACAGCCACGTGGCATTATTAAAATCAGAATCGAACCTTGTAAATTCGTTGAGTTTTGTTTGAAGGTTGCTGCGATCATTTTGTACAACGCCAGGAATCCAGACATGAGTCCTGGATCACGCTTAGACCAGTTGCTGCTGGCGGAAGCTCGAGATTGCTACAATTCTTATTTTGATCTTAGTTTATACCCTTGCTATTATGATAGAATGGAATTTGAAGATATCCGACTGTTCCTTGAGAGAATCTTTCAGAGAAACGGTTGGGATGCACATCCTGTGGTAAGGGTTGATAGAAACTCGTCCATTTCAAAGATTATGAAACTATTCCGTCCTCGCTGAAAATCTGTCCTGGCATGACGCCTTCTAAACTTTGAACGAATGGAGGGCAGCGCAGGTCATGGTGCTGGTGCTTTGTGCCCACATTGCTCAATTGGTTCACGGTCGAAACCAGGTTATAGATTCCCAACCTCGCATATAGCATGCTAGCTGCAGAGCTCATGGAGGTTTAGTGTGAGAATTGGGGGCAATGGCTGGGCTTAAGCGGGTTTCAGTGTATATACTCCACTTAAGTTGTGTGATAGGGCAGTGACATAGGTGATACATGTAAGTTATATCTGCAAATTTGCAAGTTGTACTCTATCCTGTGCAAGGAATGTTATATATTCTTCGCTGTCTCAATATTAGGAATAATAATAACAATAAGGTAATCGTGAAACAGAGGACCGATCTGACAACGTGCAGAAGCATCCGTTGCATTTGTGAATGAAGACTACGTCCTCTGAAGTCATTCAACTATCCAGATGTTTTTTTGTATTCTTAATTAAGCTGGCTTGGCAACCCAAGAATCATTCCGTGCTGTTCCAGTCTTGGCTTGTGTGAATTCGAGGAGCAGACCGGGTATCCGACTACAAGAAACACTCAGTTGATTGTGAGTACATGTACAGTACTGTACAGACCTTGGGCTGTTTGTAAATGAGCAAAGTCGTTAACCATGGTCCCTTGAGCTTTGGGATGCAAAACTCTTCCACATTCTGGATATGTGCTTTTTGTGTGATTCTTTCTTGTGCACGGTCATCTCTGATGCAGCACAACAGTTGGGTCAAATTATAAGAAAAGATAAGAAAATTCATAAGGACTAACTTATATGTTTATCAATTGAACTTGTGGGACTTGGGCATGTAAGCTATGATTTGTTTATGATAGTTCAAACCTCAAGGTATCTTTTACCTAAGCTGGGAAAGCTGTAAGAGGCTGGAAGGGGGGGCGACCGGCCCCCATCAAATTAAACGCACGGCCAAAAAACCAGTCTTGTAGTGTTCAAAAAATGAAGTGCTTTTTAGTGTGCTGGATTTCTTTTTCTCTTCTGGATATGCTTTAAGGAAATTATATATATATATATATATATATATATATATATATATATATATATATATATATATATATATATATATATATATATATATATATATATATATATATATATATATATATATATATATATATATATATATATATATATATTTTTTTTTTTTTTTTTTTTTTTTTTTTTTTTTTTTTTTTTTTTTTTTTGACAGTAACCATGCTCAATTCTCTTAAAGTCAATGGATGGTGTCATTAACCCCTCAACGTCCAACAGGTGCAAATAGCGCCCCTCAAAGTTTTCAGTCAAATTCAAAGTGCTATAATTTTTGCATCCAATGTCAAAATCCAATAAAATTTGTTGGCAAAGTTGCACGTTGTCTTTGAGTTTGTATGGTAAAATTTTCAGATCAATCCAAAACGTGATGATTTTTTGACAACTAATAAAAGTTCGCAAGTTCAATTAGAGTTCAGAGACTGCATTTTAGGGCTGCAACTTTGGAGGCTTGTTTCTCTTTCATCAAATTATCATTTTCATTAAAATTTGTTGTTTTTGTTTCCCTTGAAATCTGTGATAAATATAGTAAATTTTGACAGTTTGTTTCTTCTTCATTCAAAGTTCATCTTCAATCAAACTTGTTGAAAAAGTTGCGCATACTAGTCTAGTTTGTGTGGCTAATTTTCATGTCAATCCAAAAAGTTATAAGTGACTAAGAAGCATTCTAGTAGAGGGAGGTTCAACCTTAGATGTAGTTTTTGTAGTTTTTCTTGTTAATTTTTGACATTTCAAAGCTATTTTGTAAACACAATGAGTCAATCAAGTAAATTTTTTTTCCACTAATGTGTTTGTATACTAGTTTTGAATCACTTTGTAGTGTAAAGTTTTTTTCATTTGAGTTTAGAAATCAAATTTCACCTCCAAATATGTTTTTGGAAAAATTTCAAAATCCATTGTCAACACTAAAACATAATAATCTTGTAATCTATGCAGTCAAATGACTCCAAATTATGTACATGTCATCTAAAACATGTCTACTACAAGATTGTACGGTTGAGATTTGTATAGCTCAGTGACATCTAGATCTATATATAAGGCTTCAAAAGTTATGATGTTTTTGAACTTGTTTCTACCAAGGGCCTTGAAGGGTTAAGGTAGGAGGTTCAAAAACCACTCACCTTTGTAAATGTACATTGTTTATATGTGATATTTTTAAATCTTTATAGGAATGTACAAATAGTGTACATTTGATATGGTAGGTGGTTTTAGAGCCCTATGCCATGGATACTAGCTTCAAAAATTTATAATTAATTCCACAAAGATGGCAAATTTCAATAAAATGGTGATATTCACTATGCCATTTTTCGGACTGCACGGTCCGAACTAAAAGCTAACATCTAGGATAGATATAGACTTATGGGCATCTAAGACATATGTAGATTTACAAAATCTATAATGTTTTTACAGTTTGGACCTCGCGGTCCGAAATATCTTGGACTAGTATAGATTTGAGTCATCTACAACACATATAAATTTCAAAAATGTATGACAGGTTTAGATTTTGGACCTCGTGGTCCGAACTGTAAAAACTGCCAAATTAATGGCATACCGCCGTTTTAATGAAATTGGCCATAAAGCTCCAAAAAATGTGAAACAACTTGAGTTAGATACCTATTTCACTTGTCTTTGAAGGAAAATTCACTAAAAAAAAATATTTCAAGATGCTTCACCTCCCAAAAATTCAATTTCAATACTTAGATGGTTGGCTTATATATGAACCTCCTACCTTACTTTGTTAGTGATCCACCACTACTTAGGTAAACCAACCTAAAACAAGCATAATGACTAGTTTTCCTTGTTGCCATTTTTGAAATGTTTAGATTTCTTTCCATATGGGTGATTGCAAAAAACCCTTGTCCTTTTTTTTGTCCCCTTGACCTCCAACATGTAGTTTTTTGCTCATGAATTTTGCATCTTTTGTCCTATAGGCTTGAAATTTGGAATGAAGGTGCATACAAAAGTTTTAGATGTTGTAATTTTTTCAATTTAAAAAAAATTAGTTTACTATTTTTAACTTGCTCTTAATTGGGTGTTTACCTTAGCCATTGGGGGGGGGGGGGGTGTAGTCCTAGTTTTGATCCAAAAATCTGAATTTGAAGTCACAAATTGGACAAGTTGGAGGTCTACTAACATTACAAGGATTGATGATGAGTTTTTATAAAAATAGGAATATATTTGTTGCCCACATGGGGTTAAAGTGACCTTCCTTTGTACAAAGGCTATAAAGAGGGAAAAAAATTTCTTATAGGAATTTTTTATTGCGATGTGAGCACAATCTTGTCTAAAAAAATGGATTTTCTTAAAATAATGTGCATTTTTTACATTGCATGTGCATTACTACAGGCTTGATATCTACTCATGGGGAGCTAGAAATAAACAGACCCTCTAGATAACAACCATCCAAAGTGTGCCTCCAGAAACACCATTCAATACTTAATGATACAGACCCTCATGCGGTTACTCGTGCCTAGCAAGCTTGACATTGATCAACATGCTCACCAAATACAATTAGTAATTAACGAAGATTCATTCAATTGAAACTCTTCAACTCCAAACTCCTTTCAACTCTCAAGCACTTACCCTGGAGCACTTGCCAGAGCACTTTGCCAACCAACACAACTACCCAATTTTGTCTGCAACAAATAATTTGAACTCAAAAATCCTGCTCGGAGCCTCTCGCAATGCTACAACCCTCACAAGGCGAATAGTTGTATGCATAAAAACAACTAACCCACGATTATGTAAACCCTGCAAATATACATTTTCAGAAGACGATCATGCAAGAGCAGCTACCTTGGTAGAGAAAAATGGAGTAGTGAGAGGAAGGGAATTGTGATAAGGGGTACCAATAATTCTTTTTTGTGGTCATGCCGGCCTCTCTTTTTCATCCATTGTGTTATCATCCAACTCAGCTCACAGAGGCGGAGATTGGGGATAAACTTAGAAGTATTTACGGCAAGCTTCGCAGAGCTCGCCCAGCAGTGCGGTGACTTCATTGTGGAATGCTCATGATAATGAAATGTGGAAGGAGCGCTTCGAGAGCTGCGTGAAGCTTGGTATGGAGTAGTCTCAAGCTTCAGTATAGGGGTTGATTTTACAAGGTGCAGTTCCCTTATATGAAGTTTGCATGGAAGTTTACCATCTTGCAATTGCAATCTACGCAAGTGAAAGAGTTCTCTCTGCAATAGGAGAAATATAGCTATTTTTTTAATCTGCACCCATATGCAGTGTTGGGAATTCATGGTGAGATTTTGACCAAACGGACTTGACCTAGAATTGACACAGGTTTGTGTGGAGCATCGAAGTTCTTTCAGTCAGAGATCACGCAGACGTTCATTCAGTTATTGAGATTCAAGGATTGAGAGCATCTTGAAGCTCAACCTTGCAAGAAGTTATGTACAAACGTAGAAGGAGCGCCTAGTGAGCAGCGTGAATCTTGGCATGGAGGAGTCCCAAAGCTCAGTACGAGTCCTGGCTTGAGGTAAACAATTGACTCGCCATCTTTATCACAAGCGAGACGTTAAACACCCCCATCGAGCTATTCTCGGGGCCAGGTGGCAGAGTGCGTGGCAGGAAGGCAGGTCGGTCCAGATCTGCCCAGAGTCGGATGCTGCCCGGCGGGAAGAGGCTAGATTTCGAAGGTCTTCTCCTGAGAGCGCAGTTGTGTATGTGCGCGCGCGTTAAGCCTGGCTTTCTCCCATTTGCATTTGCATCTCTCATGTCGCATACGCCCTCAAATGTTCTTGTTGTGAATCATGAATCATCATGCTCCTGATTTTTCAATTCTTTCCCCGTTTGCCTCTGGAGACTGAGAGAAGAAAAAGCAGGAAGGAAATTCGGTGAACTCAAAGGCCTAACTTGTATTTCTTTCAAGAAAGAGCTAAATTATGGCCTAACTTGTAATTTATTCAAGAAGATGGCATTGCCATCACCTTCAAAGAAAAAGCGCGATGGTTGGAGAGACTAGAATCGTTTCCCCTTTTGAAATGTATAACTCTCGATCAGCAGCTGTGAGTAAAGAACACAAGTGAATCTTCCCAGAATTTTGGACTAGAATGTGGAGTTCCGCACTTGTTTACAAATTTAAATTTAAATCTAGAATTGACGTTTGAATTAATGGGAGTAATCAATTGCACTGATCTAACCTCACAGTTTGGTCTCACTCAATTTTGAAGACTTCAAGCCAATGACAGATGCATTCTGCGGTTATCCAATCGAAGTACAGAAAGAACGAATTAAGCTAGCTGTTCATTGATGACGAGATTCATTGACACTCCTTAAAAAAAATCTCGTATGAGTTGCCTTCGGAATGGGAGTTGTGCATGTAGAATGAGAGACGATAATCAGTTCAAGTCTTTGCTATTGCACATACTTCGTCAACTCTTTGAATGGCGCAACATTGCAAGAAGCTCCTGCACAATATCATGTGTTCGTAGAAGGCACATTGGGCTATATACTTCTTAGACAAGGAGAAAAGAAAGGGAGAGGAGAGTTGGTTGCACAGTGGAATTTGAATTAACTAACTCTTTCAAGCTTGTAGCCCAGAAATTTGAAACCCTATGTATATATCCTAGAGCTTTGGGGTACTTGTTTTTCGTTTTGTTCTGTTTTTTGAAACAAATGGAATTGGGGTACTTGTTGAAAAGCCTTGGAATCAAACTACATGTGAATAAAAATCTTCCATTAAAACTTTGGATTGTACATAAAAACCTTCCATTACAAACTTTGGATTGGGTTCAACATTTTTATCAATAAATCAGGAGAGCCTGAGGAAGCTCATTCACAAGAGTGTTGGATTTATAAGCTTCCTACCAGCATCCACGGGCTGACGGGCTTGTATTTTGCCGCTTTGCAATGGTATTCGTTTCATTTGTTTCCAAAAATACAATATAAATGTCTGCACATTGACTTTCACGTAATGTGGTTGAATTCGGAACAATTTGACTGGTTCCCCCGGACGGCCGGGCCCTTAATACATTTCTAAAAGAAGGGTTTCCAGGGGCTTTATTGACTGACTTACACTATTATTGTAGTTGCGGTGCCGACTAAAATAGATCCCAGTCAAAAAGTCGCAATTTATCAGTAGGGTGTGTCAGTTCTAACACGTAACATTGAGGCAATTTGAGCAACCCAGACCCCTGCGGCAAAGGATGAGAACCAGACCAGTTCAACTTCAAGGCTTCTGAGTAACCTTAAGTAATAAGCCTCGTTCAGGAGGCCGTACAGAAATTTTCAAGAACCACAGCAAGTAGCTTGCAGGCATGAGTCAGGGGAACTAAGATGTGAAATCCTGTGAGGCTAGCTAGCCAGCTGATTAAGGTGCCATATTTCCATCAGGGTCTAAGCTAAAGCTAGGGCGAAGAGTGGAGCGGCTGCAAGATCAGTACTATCGTTAAATTTGTACTCTCAGATAACCGAGATTTAAATCCCAGGATTCCGTATAGCCCTCCACATCCACCACCAGTACAAATACCACAACAACAAAACCCACCTCTACATATTCAAAACAACCCACTTAACTTCCCCATATACATTATAATAGATCATCAAATCAAAGAAATCAAAGACAAATACAAAATCCCCAAAAAATTTAATATATATTTGTGCCAATGGACACTTGAAAATAATACCACTTATAGTAAATGGCTACCACAAAGATATCTTTTCCCATTTAATCAACCAACAGTAATTGCACACAACATCAACCTACTAACACGATATTATACAAAACAACAACACAAATACTACAAAAACCTCATCATGGACAACTTTAACCATGAACAACCCAGAGATACTAGATTTATCCCACCCCCAACAATAATTCCACTTATGCAAATCTCCACTAATGAATGTAATCCAGAGAAAGACATAATAACAAGCACACCTACCATAATAACACAAAATGAACTAACACATATATACCTTGACACCGGTAACTACCTCATAACTATTCCAACCACTAGATTACAATGGCTATGGAAACAATATCAAACTGCTATTCATAATACGCATGGCTTAACACCACCTACACAATCATTTGAAACCGAGATCACATGGCTATATCAACGTTACAAACATAAAAAATCTAATAAAAACATGCTAAGAACGTCGCAACACTCCCTTCCACAAAACATATTAGATTCCTTAACAAAAACATTTGACATTTCTCATTCATATTTCTCATCACCAATCACTTGCTCCACACTAATCACACAATTTTACTCTTTCTTTGAAAGAGATATAGTATTTGGATCACTTGGCAAAGCATTTCAATACAAATGGAAAGGCAAAGGTTTTGCACATCCACAAGACGAAGAAACAGCCTAACAAGCACTACATTGGGCAAGACTAGCAGCCAAACATGATCTAAACACCATAACTATATTAGTCATACCGGATATAGATTGGTACCATAACTTCTCCCCATATATTGGACCATTTGAAGATACACATGTTATTGCACATTTTGCTGCGGACACTATTACATATGAAAAACCAACAATTCCAATTGAACTAAACAAACAACCACACACTGAACCTCTTGCAATACATATTCTATGCATACACCACCAAAATCACAATATTGGCTCACCCAACCAACTAGACTCCCTCACACAGATCCTCCAAAATATGCAAATACCACAGTACCACATACAAATTGCTGCACCAACACCTAGTAATGTAATAGTAAAAAAGAATTCAAATTGGAAAAAACTCACTTATAAAACCAACTATAATTCAATAAATTTATATACCCCCCCGTTACCAACATATACATCTATCCCTCAATTAAAGTTTCCACCGCAATATAGCTACTACACAGATGGTTCATTCATACCACCACAACAACATGTAGATGGACACTGGATATGCGAAAAAGCAGGATACGGCATATACAACTCTTTCAAAGAAGAAATTCAAATCGCTAAACGGCTTCCTGGTTTACAAACCATCTTTAGAGCTGAGCTCATGGCCATAAACAAAACTCTACACATAATCACTACCCAATATCCACATGAACCAGCCTACATATTCACTGATTGCCTAAACTGTCTATATGTCCTTAATACACAACTAAAACATCCTACTCTACATCGCAATCATGCAGACAAAATCATATTAGAATCTATAGTAGAGATGCTTCAAAGCCGTACACAACCTACAACAATTTCCAAAATTAAAGGCCACACTAATATTTTAGGCAATGAACAAGCAGACAAACTTGCAAAACATGGCACAACAAAAGAATATAAATTTGCCTCAAAAAATTATGAATTTGCACATACTACTCCATTCTATTACCAAAAAGATGAATGGCCAGGTCAAGCCCATCGACCTGACAAAGGTCCAGTTAGATGTTTAGGAACATACATCATCAAACATGATCATGATAAAAACCTTGAAATAATGGCACAACGATTTCCTAACATTAGTAAATGGACCCTTAACCCCGATATACATAAGGACCTCTCTAATAATTTTTGGTCAAACCCAGAAATAACCGACTCACAAAAAACAAGCATATTAAAATTCCGCACCGGCCAATACATGGGAAATGCTAGAAAACAATTATTTTTTGGGATTGAAAGATTCCCATCCATCACATGCTCCATTTGTAACTCTCATGACGTAGACACATGGCTCCATGTACTTCTAAAATGCAAACTACATCATATCCATGCCCTTCGTGTCAAAAGACATAACAAAGCAGTATGGGAATTGAGAAAACTAATCCTATCTACCAAAAATAGTAGATATTATACTCTCATGAATGCAGGAACATTCAATAACAATCCACAAGAAAACACAGTCCCCCCATGGTTGCTACCTTGCTCTTGCCAAAGACAAAGATGTCATTGTAACGCTAGATTTAAACCGGATATCCTCTGGATTAAAGGACTCTCCTACCAGAGCAACCCACCAACCATCCCAAATAATAATCTCACAATACAATTCATTGAATTTACATACTCTAATGACAGATTTGCACAAACAACCATAGATAATAAAATTCAAAAATACCAACCATTAATAAATAGTATCGCGGCTCAAGGATGGAAAATAGATCCACTTATTGTCATTACAGCAGGAACTAGAGGAACAACACACACTCCTTCAATGAAAATCCTTGAAGCCAAACTTAAATTAACAGAAACTGCTCTAACGCACACTTTCAAAACAATCAATACCATAGCCATACAATACGCTGGATCAATCATTCTACATAAAAGAAGAATTGAAAACAACCAACCACTTCCAATAGAATAAGAAACCCAACAATGCACATTACATTGCATACTTATCCAATACTAATAAATTAATAACTAAATGGAAGTCAAATCAATCCAATTAATCTAATTAAAAACTTAACAAAACAAAATTAAAAGCTTGGATGCTTTGAACTAGTTACTTGTTACTTTAGTGTCTATTTTCGAAAGGAAAGAGTAGTCTTGCATCAATAGCCCTTGATCCTGTGGACATTGGCTCATTGTCATGACGAACAGACACTTTATTCACGCCGGACTGCTTTTCATAGTGGATCGGAGTTTATTATATTATATTATATAAATTTGTACTACCAATCTTTCGATATTTGGGCCACATGCTGTAATACCGCGGTTGTGTTGTTGAATCTCCTCATGTAATGCAGGTTGGCGTGCAAGTGATTTCTGGAGTAACTGCTTTTATAGTTTTATGCAAGTTTACCTTAAACTGAGAAGCACTTGATCAACTTGAGTTCCTCTTACCTGAAAGATCTATGTTGCTCGTGTCGCAGAAGTAAACGCAATAGCGGGGGGATATGGAAGTGGCGGAGGCATCGAGGTCTTCCACACCTGGAGACACCAATGTATTCTTCTGTTGGCATTTGAACCGATATGATTCTCGTAGATGATGGAAGTTTGTGCAATTTGCAAATTGTAAAATGAGGAGTTCAATTCAGCGCCAGTGTTGGGCCGCTTGTTGTTAAATATTTGTACCCAGTCCGTGTTGTTTTGTCTTCTCACAGCTAGAATTAATGCAGACTAGCATGAACACCAGTGATAATATCTGGAGTTAGATTATGCAAGTTCTTTTAAGTGTTCCTCTTACCGGAGAGATGCTGCCTGTACTGTACTCGTTGTAGGGATATAGTAATGGCGAGGTTGACCCCAAATCGACGAATCCCCTTCGTGGCCACGTTGACGACGACGACGTTGAGAGAACTTCCAACATGTGGATAGCCTCTGCGTACAGCATCACAGCCATCATAGGGGTCGGCGTGCTTGGGATTCCACAAGCTATGGTATTCCTGACATGGTTCGCACTCTTGAAATTCAAGTAGATCGGACCTATTCAATGCTTAGTCATATAGAGATTACCTTAATTATCTATTATTGCAGAAGTGTAGTCTAATATTGGTGTATTCAACTTGAGAGTTATTGCAGGTTCTTTTGACTAGCTTGTCTGTTTTACTCTGCTTGTCAAATTGTGCAGGGGTCCAGGATTGGTGATTCTACTCCTAGAATTGATGGTCACTTGCTTTACACTGAAGCAGTTGACCAAGTTATATGAATTTGAGTATAACGAGAACGGGAGGATTCGATATGAAACCTACTACAAACTTGGGCAAAGAGCATTCGGAGAAAGAGCTGGCCTCTGGATCATTTTGCCACTCCAAGTAGTTGTCGAGGTCCCCGGGGAGGACACTTCTTGTATATTTGGGGGACCCACGTGCGGCGGTGGGGTATTTTTAGGGGGGCTATCAATTACTTGTAATCATTATTTGGCAACATTAAAAGAGCCCCTATTTTACCATAAAGCAAAAAAATCAGCCATATTATCATCCCTATTTTATTTTTAAAACACTTTGCCTTTTTAATGCCTCCTATTTTATATGTAAATTCTTTATAAATTTTACCTAAGATTATTTAAATGTACCCTATATTCCGCCGCACGTAGGTTATTAAAAAACGGGAAGTGTCCTCCCCTAGTCGAGGTCAGTCTTGACATACTGTTCACCGTTGCCGCTGGAGAGGCTATGAACCATATGTATGACTTGGCGGAATGCAATCCCAAACCGGTTCACATATTTGTTTGGTTTGCAGTCTTTGTTGCCATTCAAATACTCCTGAGCTCTCTTGTGGAACCCACTTTCGAATCTATAAAGTGGATTGCAATTACTGCAGCAATTATGTCCATCTGGTGCGCTTTCACTAATTTCAACTTTTCCTACATTAGCAAGTATTTAAGTATTAATACTACATCAATACGCTAGAACACATATTAACTATAGCACATAAATAATTACTAGCTTTTCACCTAAAAAGTCATTGAATTGTCATTTCGTATATTCAAAGTAATTTCGACAACATATAATTTGACCATTATTTACAGTCCAGTGTCCACAGTGTTACTGAGTATTTTTGTAGGTCAGGACTATGAGGGCTATCAGTTCAAAGCGAGGGCACTGGCATTACCTGTAGATCAATCATGCTTGAGAGACAAGTTGTGAATTGTGACCCATGTTGTTTATTATGCTCACAGCTTCTTCTTCCTGTTTGGGTGTGCAATCCATGTTCGCAGCTATTGTACAATTTCTTGGATTGTAGTTGTTT
The DNA here is from genome assembly GCA_947034885.2 of Thuidium tamariscinum. Lineage (NCBI taxonomy): Eukaryota > Viridiplantae > Streptophyta > Bryopsida > Hypnales > Thuidiaceae > Thuidium > Thuidium tamariscinum. Next base: position 36,268,633 of record OX344750.2, read on the forward strand.
CTGTTGGTGGCCCTGAAGCACAATGGCATTCCGCAAGTGGTTTACCCACTCCTGTTAATTACACACTTCCAGAGCATCTGCTTGTGGATCACTGTGTGTCAAGGTCAGATTCAAAATTAAGTCATGTAGATCTGGTATTCCGAGCATGCAGTGCTATTGGAGTTGTAGCATTTGCATATGCGGTGCACACCGTGGCTCTGGAGATTCAAAACGGGATCCCATCATCTTCTACCAGAAGCTCCGAGGCCGAGATGATGTTGCCTACCGTGAAGATTACGTAAGTAGTGGTTGCACTCTGTTACCTGCCCATGGCAATTGCGTTTTATAAGGTTTATGGTAATCAGATTAGCCAGAATGCATTGAGTTTCCTCCAATACCAAACTGGAGCCTCAAGAAAATTGGTTTGTGCAGCCAACACCATGCTGATCATTCACCTCATTGGAGCCTATCAGGTACCAGTTGCACGACACTTCAACTTTGGAAGTTTTCATAATTGATTTACAAAAACACATTTTCTGATCATTTTGGAACACATCTCTTAATATTTAACCACTGATACCGGAAATGTCTGCCTGGACATGGTCTTTCTCATTACTAAGCTCGGAGGGAGCACTTAATTTGTATTTTTTTCTATTTCAGGACATGCAATAAAAAGATAATATCTCAGGGTCTGTTCACAAATAATATGCACATTGCATAATCAGTGTTCCATATAGTCGAAGAATGCACCTCGAATCTCCTCTGAATATTATACAAAGCGTTTTAAGAAAATATTAAAAATATTAATAAGAGGCTATTTATACTTTCGATTCTTGTAACTCATCTTACAAAGGACTCATAAATATAAGTATTTTACCTTTCAGTTCATCATGGAGAAACTTTATTTGTTTGTTGTTGTATTTGCTGTTTTGGAGTTGATTTATAGCATGTAAATTAATCACTTGGTAGAAAAATGAATCCAACTTTGATAGAGAGAATCAGCTAGTGTTCATGAAGAGTTTGACGTTAATAATCTCATTATCTATGATACAGACATACAAGTCATATGATATAATTTTCAAGTAACATGCCATTCCATCTACATTGTTTGCAGATCTTTGGGATGCCAGTACTCAAACTATTGGAAATCTGGTACAAAACCTTGATTGAACCAATGTTCCAAAAAAGTTTTCCATTTCTGAAGAGAGGCATTCCATACCTCATCAGACCTCTCTACATAGGTAAAATAATTTACACAGTTGTTCCCTTCAACATAACAGTCTTCTTACTTGTGGTTGTTACACATTGTATTGCTATAAAATAAATATGTGCTGAACTGTGCTTGGGAACTGTGCTTGAGAATTCATGACTATATATGTTTAACCCTAGCAGACATTCAACATTTTGGGCATGGCTGAAGTTGGTACTAGACTGAGGTTTCATTAGCATTGACAATCAGTTGTCCTTGATCTCTAATTTTGTCTATGGGGTGTAGTTCTTACAACAGCTCTCACCATGATTTTCCCCTATTTTTCTCCCTTGCTTGGCTTCTTTGGAGGATTTGTAATTGCTCCAACGACATACTTTGTAAGATCAATGACCTAAGCTTACCTGGAACACCTTCTGATACTTTATGTGAGTTTGTAATTTAGTATCAATCAACATTTTGGCTTCTTTGTCTTTAGAAATGATATATGATTGCATTCACATGGCATTAATAACTTTTGTGCATTCATTTGCTTGTATGATCATGATTATTTAACACTGACATTCCAAATTTTGTTTGCCAATGCAGCTGCCTTGTATCATATGGTTGAAGCTGAAAAAACCAGACAGATGGTCAATGGATTGGATATTCAATTGGGTATGTTAAAATCTTCAGCTTGCACACATTTACTTCTTTTAACATAAGGCCGGCATTCACTTTCAAAACAGTCAGTGTGACTAACTTAAGATTGAAGCAAATTCCACCACTAAGTTAAACATCTATCAAGGTTTGTAAGCAAATGAACTTTTATTACCTTATTATATACTTTTCATGAGAAGTGGGATGAAACAGGAATATTGTAGAAGACTCCTAAGAGTGCTAAAAAGTGCTGTAATACTCCCTATCTTACATATTCATAAGCTTTTCATATGGTGTCCAAATAATGTGATAAATTCAAAATTTTATGTTGTATTAATAATAACCATGCTCAATCGCCTCAAAATCATAGTTAAATTAAGGATGTTGTTATTCTAAGCTTGAATCCGGGCCCAAATTGTTGAAGAATGTTATGAGCACTAGATTACTAATAGAAACTTATTTGTTAATTGATGGACCTTCCAGATTTGTATTGTACTTGGTGTCCTCTTCATGATTGTTGCAAGTATTGGAGGAGCTTATGCCCTTCTAAAAGAGTCCTTGAGCGACAATTACAGGTTGTGGACACACAATTGGTTGAATTCCACACTTTATTTGACAAACAATAGGAAAAGTCCTTTACTGTTTCCACCCAACACTTGGCAACAATCTATACTTCACTTGAAATGTGACTATGTTACATACAACAACACTTGTTATTCCTCATGATATTAATTACATGAGACTTTGGGGTTGTACTATTAGTTTTTTTCTGAACTCTTTTGTAAACTTAGTGTACATTTTTCCATTTACTTTAGTCTACTTTAGATAGCACAAGAAACAAATTCATTTCATTACAAGACATGGTGCCATTTGTATAGTTCTATATGTATTGAAGTAAAATCTATATCATCAAAAAGGTTGTTTGTTTTGTTTGTTATGTTGAGATCTCCCAAATCATGCATCCCTTAGTTGCGTATTTGGTACATACAAAAAACTTTTGGTAGGGAAGGGTGTATGGACTTGGTTTTGTAGTATTTTAACCTGCAGTGTGAAAATGATTGAATTTCAAAGTTTTTATGCATTAAAATATTAAAATATCACTTTCAATTTAACTATAGCAATAGTGCAAGGCAAATTGAATAGGTGAGAATTGCATTCTACTTTGGTTATAATACTTGAATGGATATTTTATAAGGATTCAAGCCTAGATTCTACACAATTATTTACTATGCATAAGTTATACCTATTAGCAGGTTTGTCCACCAAAAAAACTACTAAACTAAAACTAAAAGGAAAAGTGACACTTGTGACATCCTCGTTGGCTCAGACCCTCAACATATGGTATGGAAATTTTGTTTAGCAAGTACTAAACTCACTGCATACTATTCTATGTGAAGATCAAATTTGACCTAAGTTAAGTAATTTTTGTTTTAATAAAAATAGTGTCACATGTCATCTTATAATTGATGTGAGGTGGTGTAGACCTTTCAAGATTTGACATGGAAATTCAATTTCAATAGTTAAGTGCCAAATCAAACCACCTCGTCCAATATGGTATTTGGAAAATAGTTGGTTGCATGAGCATGGAATTATTGTCAGTGTAGATTTACAAAGGTGTTAATATGCTTTGAAGTGAACCTTAAAAGGATGTTGTATACACTAAGTGCCCAATGGATGACATCACTTGAGATTGTAGGATGGAAAATATGCTTTTTCATTCAACATGCTTCACTCATCTCATTTTCAATTGTGTATTTCTTTAGTTTTTTTTTTCTCAAAGTGGTAGCTATTGTTGTACTATAACTTAAACCCTAAATTCTATAACCATTCTACTTTCTAGCACAATTTTTAAGATTTTGGGACCTAAAATTCATTGCACTTGTAAAATATATTAAGTCTAATTTAGCTATTATATAAGTGCTTGTGAGATTTTTATGAGTTTTTTTACATGTAAGATTCATTTGTATAATTTGATTGAATGAATTGCTTGATATATGATGTTTATATATGTGCTATTTGTATGGATTGCATTTCAACATTAACTAAAGTGTGTATGTCAATAGATGTTTTTTGGGAGATTAGAAGACTGTTTTAGGCCTGTTTCCAATGTTGTGAACAATCAAAATAAAATATACTAAAAATAAATAAATTTAAAAATAAATAAATAATTTAAAAAAAATTAATTTTAGTATTATTATCTGACGTGGCAGTCTCTCAACCACGTCAGATTGCAAATGTGGTAGTTCCTAATAGTGTTCCCATAGTTGGGAACTCGCAATCTTCTAAACTGCAGAAAAACATCTAATGTATATTGATGAACCATAAAACTACATACAAATTTTTGAAGTGTAGTAGTAGGGATATGTTTAAAAGCCTTAAATTTTGATTTAACTACCATAGGATGTAGAAAAATGGGCAAAAAGTGTAAGTAGGAAAAAACAAACTAAGGACATATCTTTTGTCAAATAATCGCTTAAGAGCCTCTATAATAAAAAAAAATTGATGCACAAATATATATATATATATATATATATATATATATATAATGTAATACTTGGAATTACAAGCATGTATGTGTAAATTGTATCAATTGATTAATTAAGCCAATTTGAAAAAGGAAAAGAAAAGAAGACCATGGATGAAAAATGTAGAAGATATTGAAGTAGGAGCTATATCATCAAAGTATACTATAAGAAAAAACTAAAGTATAAATTAAATAAACAAATCTTCTCATTTCATCTCTCATATATCCCTCCCATCTACTCTTGCATCTACCATTTTGTTTTCAAATCTCAAGCAAATGAAAGGTGAAAATGTGGCACTTCTATACCTTTTATACCTTCAAGGTCAAAGGAATTGGGTCTAAGGTTTCAAAGGTGTAAAGAGGAAAAACTTCCTAAGTTAATTTTGCTTTATAACTTGTTTGCATATTAAGATGAATGTATGCAACTATACCATGCAAAATTCTAACTCTTACATCATCAATTTTTTTTTAAAACAAAGTTATGTGATGTTGTGAAATAAAATATGTTTATCTAAAGATAACTCTCATTGGCCTAAATTACTTTTGTTTCAAAAATCCCTCCCCTTGTAGAATCAAAAATGAAATTGAAAATATGTGTATATAAGGTATACAACTTGTTTCCAACAAGGGCCCCATTTGTGCAAGATAGGGTGATTTGTTCATGAATGAGGGGAATATGATGTGGTTTAGCAATTTCATTGTTGCATGACAAGTACTACATTGACACCTATGAAGTTGCTAAGATCAATTTTAAATTTTGTGCTTTTAGGAAATAAATAAGCTTATGCTTTGAGATTCAATTAGACTATAATCTACATCTCTTTGATTTCTACTAATTTCAAACTTAATGAAAAAATTAGCCAAAAAAATACAATCTCCATTGTTAATCCAAAAAATAAACAAAGAAAAGACTCAAGCACTAAATACTTACGTAGCATTAAGTTGACATCATATGCACTAGTGTGCCCTATATCATTGCCACATCCAAAACTAAAGTAAAAGAAATTTTCTAATTTTTTAATCCATTAAAACTTTGAAATTCAATAACTTTCTCATTGTGAGTCCAAATGCCATGAAACCAAGTCCGTGCACTCCTTCTCACCAAGAGCTTTCCGGCAATACCAAGCATGCAACCGAGGGACGCACGGTCTGGGAGATCTTAACGTGACAAACAAACAAAACAAACTACCTGTCTAAGGGTATAGATATTGTAACCCACACTAACTTTATCCTTGTCATTCTCATTGTGATATGAAACTCTATGTCATTCTGGCATTTCACAACTTTGGTGACGTAAGTGAGGCCCTCTTTACCCCAAGCGTGTGTGCAACATGGAGGATTGAAATTCGTAGAAATACCTGTTTTCAAATTACCAAATCAATTTTCACCTCCCTGACTTCAAGTCTTCAATTAAAACTCAGGAAGTCATTCAGAGCCCCGTCTGAAAAAAGTTGTCTGTACTGGTGGAATTTTAGGGTTTCCACCATACCACTCCACCTCCAATGCTCCAAAAAACTTCCAAAAGGCTCTAACTGAATGTCCCATACTCTTTGCCCCCAAACTAGCATGCTTGGCAGTAGAAAGTCTCAGGTCGAAGCTCAGAAGTTTCATGTCTTTGAATAAACCCAAAGACTGCAGCAAAGTAAAGATATACTATTCCACGGGGGATGACACTTAGACCCAACCGGCCTCCCATGTGCCGGATAAAACACCCTGCAGTCTGACGTGGAACCCTAAATTTCTTCTATGATAGGGTTCGCTTAGGGTTTCAATTGTTGTCCTTTGATGATTAGGGTTCCAGTATGCTTCTTGATTTCCACTTCCTTCGCATTTTATGTTTTTTACTGTGTCTGGGCTGGTGCTTCCTCAACTCGGAAGGATTTTGGGGAACAGATTCTGTGTTTTAGTCGTTTTGAAGAGCTTAGATTTGGGGTTAGGGGAACCTTTTTGGTTGTGTCGCTTACGAATGTTTTCCTTTGCGTGATGTGCCCCATGTGGAGTCTGCAGCAGTCCTCCTTTCCATGGAGGTCCGACTGCCGCGTGGGACACATATCGGAAAGGGTAACGTTCCATTCCTCCATATGTGTGAACCAAAGTTTTGTTGTTTGTGCTTCTATATCTGATCGTCGGGTCTTTCATACCGATGGATCCGTTCCCTGAAGCAACATTGCTATGGCGGAGGCGCCTAGGAAACGCCTCCGTTTTGTATGCGGCTCTCGCTATGACTGCGCTGACGTTTCTGTGTGGCTTTGGTACGACGGGTCGCTGATATCTCAGGTCTGAAGACGTTCATTTTCTTGTCTTTCTTGGTTTGTTATATCTTGGGATTTGCCTTCGTGATGCAGCTTGCTGATGAAGAACAGCAGACGGGCGGACTGAAATGATGCCATGTTGATTGTCTGTACCCGGCCATCCGTGGTCACTGAAAGCTGCCTGAGTCTTTCTTTGCATGCAGAGGATGATTGTAATATATCTACCTCTTAAATTTTACGTGTTGAGACAGAATACACCTCTGACAATCTGATGCGTACCATAAGTTGAGATTCGATGGTCGTCTTGAATGATGATGAGAAACAACATTTTCCAACACTTGGACTGATGTTCATGATGTCAAACATGCTGCGTTCTTCCTGAGTTTAAGCAGAACGGTATTACTTTGTTCTTGTTATAGTCTGAGATTGTGGGATGAGATATCAACGCAAATCTTAGGACACCTTCTTACACGGCTTATGTCGTGGATGAGAGTGAATGTTCTCTGACAATCTTATGTTCAAGCAGTGAGTTGCTCTGTGACTCTTTCTGTTGATGATAAAACAAATACCTTTCTCCAACCTAATTGCTATAAGCATTGAGGAAAGCTATTTGGAGACCTGAACTGAAGAAAGATTGCTGTTCTTCATGACTAGAGTACTGTTTTTGTGAGTTGGGAAGGCCTCTGGTATCTGGTGCTGCCTGAGCAAGCCTTGCGCTTGTAATGATGCAGCGCCTCGTAAAAGTTGCCAACATTGAGATGGTCAGGCGCGACGTGGGCTGGGTTCTCCCTTCACCATTACTTATGTCCTGTTCACAGTTTGTTCACTTTTGTTCAGTTCGCTTACCATGGTCTGCTCTGGTTCATTCCGGACTTAACCCTAAACCCTGAATCCAATTCTGGACTTAACCCTAAACCCTGAATCCAATTCCGGACTTAACCCTAATACTGTGATAGCGTACTCGATCTGTTGGAGTAGTATACGGATGCGGATGTATTGAGTCCTTATATCTGGACTCTTCTGTGAGCGTTACCTCATTCGGGTGCTCTTGTGCTTCGTTCAAATTTTTCGCTACTATGGTAGATGATCTTTTTCGGATGATGAGAAACAATCTATCACTTGAAATGTGGCAACACTATGAAGGGATAAAATTTAATGAACTTCTCTGACGAATTGTTATATGAAACCTCGGATGCTCTGAATCTCACTCTCTGATTAAAATTTTCCATATAATTGTTCCAGACGTTAACTGAACTAATCGAAGGCTTCGGGAATTTGATCTGCCTTCTCTGCATTGGGGTGCAGCTTGCTCATGAAATGTGCATACAATAGCCCTGAAGTATTTGGGGAATCGCCCAGGTGTTTTAGGTGAATTTTTGAAATGTTCAAATGCGTTCAAGTTCCAAAAAACGGGCAAGGCCTCGAGCTGTAGCTTACACCTCCTGGAATGTGGATTATTTCATTTTTCTGTCTCATTGTTCCAGCAATGTATAGAAAGTGCACACTTCTCAAAGTGAACGTTTTCAGTGAACTCTTGCGTTTGAACTCCACAAATTCAATCACTTAATGCTCAAAGCTTTGAGAACAATGAAGAATGAAGGCTTGAGTAAATCCCTAAAGGCCCTAAGCGTTTTTGGATTTTAAAATATCATGTTTTTCAGTGTAAGTGTGAGTAAGACATACAAATCTCAACCATACAATCTTGTAGTGTATGTGTTGAAGATGATGCTAATCAAGTTTGGAGTCATTTTGGTCTCATAGATTGGAAGATCATAATGGTTCACTCTTGAAAAAAGATGTAACTTTTGTAGAAACACATTTGGAGGAGAATATTGATATCCCAACCTATTCAAATGAAAAAACTTCATACTTCAAAGTGATTCATAACCAACATATGATCACATTGGTGGACAAACATCATTCAAATGATTTATTGTGTCTACAAGAAATGTCAAAAAATAGTTGCAAAAAAGCACTTGTAAGGTTGAACTTACTAAAATGTTTTTCAATCATGCATAATCTCTTGAATTGATATGAAATTTTTGCTACCCAAACAAGACTAGAATGTGCAACTTTAAAAAAAAATTGAAACAAACACTAGTAAAGTCATTGAAGTTCATTACAATCCAAAAATGTCTAGTTATTGAACTTTAGATTGCTTCCAAATATTCAAAACAACTTGGATTGCCAAGAAAACTTAACTACAATAACTAGACTTCTAGAGGAACATAATCCAACAAACTTTATTGGAAACAAACATCGGATTAAGGATATGTAAACTTTTGAAGTTGTAGCCATCAACTACAATTTGGTGAATTCAAATTGAACTTGTGAATTTCAATTGGCTCTCTAAAAACCATTACATCTTGGATTGACCTAAAAATCTTATCATACAAAATAGAAGAGAGAATGTAGATTTTCAACAAGTTTTATTAAGTTTGGACATTAGATGCAAAAATTATAGCATTTTGAATTGGACTTCTAAATTGTAAAGACAGTTTTGATCTTATCAGGGGTTTAGGGGTTAAGATCAATCTTTGGAAACATTTCTAAGCTACTCTAGTATCTCTATTCTTTCTTGGAGGTGCTATTTTTCTTCCCAAGGGCACCATTTGAAGTCCTTGTCAATTTTTGTTCAATTGATAATTTTGCAAGGACTACTTATACAACTTATGTATCATTGATGATAATAGTTGTTCCCAAACTTGACTTTGATTCAGACATCATCACTAGTTGTTGCGTAATAAGCAAGGTTCTAACAAGCAATCCCAATTACAACTACATAACTATGACAATTTAAGTAATAGGCCCAAACAAGCAACAATTAGTTATGCCACATTAAATAAATGAAAATCTCTATTTTCAAGAATTTTACAAGAAATTTAGGTGCAATGAATAAAGTTGTCATATTTTTATTTAATAATTCCAAAAACTATTTAATACTCTTGCTCTAGTACTTCACCACCTCCAAAACAAGAGAGTTGATTACTAGTGACAACTTCTTTGTGATCACTCCAAAAACTATGTAACATTCTTGTTCTAATATTTTACTTCCTCCATAATAAGAGTCTCAAATTTTGGTCAATACCACAATCCGCATATACATTTTGAAAGTTGATTTCTTATTCATTCTTATACCTTTCAAATAATATTTATAGTTATGAAGTTTCATACTAATATCCTTAGCTTTTGATTGTTGTATAAATTTCAAGCTTGAGAATTACATAAGAATCGTATAATGTGAGAAAGTTGAAGTTCAATCTTTGTACTTCACTAGACAATTACATATGCAACAAGTTCTAAAGTTAGCTAATGATTATAGTTTTGTCTTTTGAATGTTTAAGAAAATTGAATCTAACAATTTTCATAGAAGCAATATTTATATATTTATCATTTATTTTTGTATAGAAATTGGTTATGAGTCCTACCAATTTTTTTGGTCTAATTTTGAATCCTCCATTTTTACAATTTGATGGTTGTTTTCCCAAAAGCACTAGCTAACAATAAAAGAATTGACAATTTTTTCCAAACATTGAGTTGGATGTCAATTCTATATGTTTTTTAAGGAAAATTTAGTGAAGAATATTTTAATGACTAATTTATTGAATTTTTTGTAGATTAATCTCTAACTCCTAAGTTCTAAATGCCCAAGGCCTTTTCAAAGTTTCTAGGAATTTTCTCTAAATTGAATATAAAGCCAACATTTTGATAAGTTATACATATCAATTTAAAAAAAATTGTAACCATACAAATTTGAACTAGACATGTTAGAGATCATATAGAAAAAGAAAATACAATAATATCACTTGTGAATTGAAAGATTATAATGTTTGATCATGATAGTGTTAAAAGTACAAAAGTGTTTTGAAGTCTTTTAATCTTCTTTTCACATGTCAAATCTAAAAGTTATTCCCCAAGAAAATATGAGTTTGAAAGGCCTAACATGTAGAACCCCTAATCAATTGATGGCTTCTCAAAATCTACTCTAAAATTTTCTTAAACAAATTTTTGGTGTAAAGATCTTATGTGATTTGAGTATCATTTCCAAAAGCCCTCAACACTATAGAGTGTCAAGATTGCAATGGACACCCTTGGAGAAAATCTTGAATACAAAAATCATAATCATTCATTGTCAAGATTGGATTTTTGGTGCTAAAATTAGACTTTAAAAAGAACTCTCCAAAAATATAAAGTACTAAAAATAGCAACTTAGTTAGGTTTTATGGAACATCAAAGAACTATTGATACCAAAATTTGGCGCCTTAAGCATTTAGGATTTAAATAGGTGCTTTATGGCCCTTTAACCTTATAGCATGTTTATAGCGAACTCAAGTGCTATATGTTGCAAATAGAGCAAGTTTTGAATCAATTTTAAAAATTGAGGAATTTGAGCTTACCATTGAATATTGATAGGAATGTGCAATGTTCAATAGATGACAAAGGATGTTTTTGTATGAGGCAAAAGTGCAACTATTCATCTTTGAAGTTTTGTATGGAAAGGGAAGGATCTTCTATAGTAGTTTGACTTCCCATAAGTGCTTTTGCATTTTTTAATCTAAAGATTCCCATGGTTTAAAGTTGATGATTTCTATAATCACAAGTCCATCCTTTAAGGGTTAAGGGAGTACAAGAAGAAATGAAGATGTAATTAATATTATACATTTACCATCCATATACCAAAATGTTTGTAACTAATTATTTTAACTCATAAATTGACATATAATTTATTGAATTGTGCCCCAATTGATTCTTAGATTATTGATAATTTAGCTATTGGTATGACAAAACACCATATGACTGATAATTCTACAACTAGCATCTTTCAATTGAATATCTAAAGCTTATCATGCTCACAGACAACACCATACATAGAAGACATGACCATTTTATATTCTCATGCATGTAGGATGTACAACTAATACTGTAAACCTCCATTTCATGTTCTTCTCGATCAATTAGACGGAAAAAATCACACGCTGCAACAATAATGAGCAACCCAGCTTCTAGGACATATAGGATGAGAATGAACTCATGAGTCCACAAAGCGTAAATGGAACACTTTGTGGCCATGTCTCACACTATAAAGAAAGAAAAGATACTGAACTGAAGACAAGCCATGAACCTTCAGAGGTTTAGGTTATACGCAGAAATATTTTCCCAACACCACTCAAACTGACGTTCAGGGTGATAGTGACCTTCGATATACAAGTGAGATGTTACCTTCAATTCCAACATAACACTATGGAAAATCATTTACAGTTGAGGTTGGCTGTGGCAGGGAGTGTGGTTCTGGTAGATATACACTGCTATGGGGAAGCACTAAAATGGGGAAACGGTCAGAATACCTCTATTAATCTCCCACGAATCCCACAACAGCACCCTATTCCTACCAGTAATGATATACAACCACTTCTCTGATGAACACATCCACACCAATCAAGTACAACAAGCAAGCGAGCAGATGTGGGGCTTGAGACCTTTTCATGATGCTCTTATCATCACGAAAACTCATCAATGGGCATGCAGTTGAGAGAAGCAGAGAGGGCAGTTTCATCCTCAACTAATCATTCTCACAGAAAGCACGTACCGCGAAGCAAACCACTCTCACCGTACTCTCTTTATCTTTTCTTTTCTTTTCTTTTCTTTTTATCGAAAACACTCGCATAAAATTGAAGTACACTAAGCTATTCCAGTTCTTTATGAGTATCAACATATGCCCCTCCCTGCGCTTGGTTGGCACGAGATGGAAACTTCATTCTTCACCTGCACCGAGTCCTCAGCTTCAACTTGGAACGCCGTTAGTACCGTTAATCGGCTCTTCTGTATCCATGTGACCTGCAAATGCACAAAACTGAATTAAAACCTGATGCATGTAGCCAAAAGCATAATGCATTCCTTCACGTGTTCAATCCTCTCCTTGCATATCAATAATAACACCGATAGATATGACTAATTGACTACATAGATCTTTAATCTAAGCGCCCACGTGACCAAAAGTGACCGCTTCCAAATCTTTAGGAGTTAAGATAACTCAATTCCAAAGGTTCAATCAAGGTGGCCAAACGTACCAATGGAACGAAGAAATGATGCCTTCACATTTTCGAATAACAAAAAATATCTTTTCTACAAGGCTTTTTATGCAATTACACTTTCAGCTTCCGAAATCAACTTCTTATTTTTAGTTTGGGCACTTACGCGTCAAATCTGTTGCTCAAAACCAAAGAGCTTCCCACAGCAGCCTTACAAAACACACGTCTATTCTACTCAAATGTGGGATGTCGAAGCCCAGTGGCAACCGTCAACATATACAACTACAAGAGGAGAACAGAGCATGTCTCAGCACATGTGACTGAATACGATAGGGGTGTCCATACGCACCTTCACCGTCCACATGGCCTTCGCCTTCACCGTCGGCTGCAAGAAGAGATGATCGCCGATAAGGCGCCGAATGATGGGGCGAGGGCTGGACACCCAATGACAATCAAATTGGTGGTCAGTCTCAACAGATTGTTCATAAGAAAACCACCTTATTCTTCTCCTTTGACGTGAAACGAAACATCTCCTACTCGATTGTGTGAAATTTATGACACGCAAGATATCAAAACTCAAACAATCCAACAACACATTCTCTCCCTTGCAAAGCCCTTCCAAAACGACAATTACATTAGGAGTCTCGATTAAACAAGAATCGTAACCTAATTTTATTAATCAAGCATGTTACAACATCAGTGGGTACCTGAAGCTTAGGTCGCAAAGTTTCCATCAAACTACGCGGCTTCTGACCGGGAGGTGCTTTACCCTGCTGCTTCCAAAGTCCACCAGGCTAGTAAGTACCCTCGCCAGCAATTGTGCTCATTGTCCATAAGCATAAAAATCTCTCTCGAAATCGGAAACCGCTACCCTCCACTATCCTCACAACCCTCTCAAATGACACCTTCTATGAAAGCACATTCTATGTAACTTCTATCTCAGAATCTGTCATGTTGTATACACCGGATTGGAAAACTCTCACACGTCAAGTTGTGAACTCACATGAGCGTATTAATAAAAGCCCCTTTATCCTCGCAAGGCAGAGTCATTAGAAAGGGATGAGTACGATTTTTAAAAAGCAAGAAAGGAATTTCCCACAACTCCAATTCCTAAACCTAACTGCTAAAGGCCAGGATGGAGTAACCTAACCTTTCCAAGGGCCCAGTCAGCTGAATCAAAGAAAGCACGTTCATGATCCTATCACAGGATATAAACCAACAAACGTCAGTCACAGCAATTGAACAAATTCACTAAAGTGATTAACGAACGAACAAGAAAAACCGTAGCTAGATCAACAACGGCACCTCAAATCACGGGATGAAGCCAGCAGATACTACCTTCGAGATCAAAGGTGGTTTCTTAGGCATTAGACCACCATACTTCTTCTTCATAATTGCCTCCTGCACATGAGTTCCGGGTATACTAAATAACAGCACCTCAAAATACAAACCCTAAACCGGGCACAACGACATACACAAGCCAAATACACAGGCCAATTACACATGCAAATTCCGTCAGACTGGATCAAAAGGAACCCGATGAGACATATACTCTGCTCAAGCCTAATCTGAGTTACAAGCAAATGCGTGATGACGAAAGAATCGCGTGCTAAACCCTCTGCATGACCTCAAAGCATATCTTCGAGATGCAGCACGAAAGATGTGAAACAAAGGGAATTCTAGAGAAGATTCAAAAGAAGGGAAACGGCATGGGATTGAAGGAGGAGAGGAGCAATTACCTCTTCGACAAGAGAAGGGATGGGTGCCTCCAAATGCTTCATGTTGTCTGCCTGGTCACCCATGGTGCCTGAATCCAAGTTCTTCTTCAATCTTTTACACAAACGATGACCTCGAAACTCTGAATTCGCAACAACGATGAAAGCAAAACTCGAGCGAACCCCTATGAATTGGGCGCCCACGGATGAAGAGGCGCACGCACATGGTTCTGCCGAGGGTGGAGGCCCTCACCACGCACATGGGCTCTGGATGCAGGTTGGATTGGAAGACCGTGTGAACGGAGTCGCTTCGCCGGCTGTGGCAGATGGCGATTCGGGGATGGTTGTTGGGGAGTTGGGTTCACACTGGACAAAGTCTACTTCGAATCCGTCTCACTTGACCGTCCTCGTTCAGAGCACCCAAAACCGTCCAAATAAGGAATTCAGCATAGCTGGAGGGAGATTTTCCTAAAACTAATATTTTTCTAGTACTAGTGAGTGAAAATCATGAATATTCAAAAGAAATAGAATTTTTGGACATTGTATATAATTTTTTATGTTTTTTTTTAAGTGATGGCTCCCTAGACTACTGAAAGTGTGCAATAGGTGCACCCAAAACTGAACCCTACAAAAATCAGTACTTAGCCAACCAAATTTTCCTATGTGTCCTTCAATTGTGTCAGCAAATTACAATCACACATGTAGCAAATACATTAATTGCACTCTAGGGACATATTTGAGTGATTCTACAGTCCACTACAGGGTACATGGACGGGAATAGGTATTTCTCCCTTACAAGTGTTTTTTTGTATTTTACATAAGAAACACTAGCATTATTCAGATTTAGTATTATTGAGATTTAGAAGGAGTGCAAGTGAACATCAATGTGACTTAAAGCAACTTTACTACATCAATGGAGAAAGAATCGAAGAGTGACATCATGATTGAGTTGCCTTTCCATCTCCCCTTCTTTCAAAATTATTGTACCATGTGTGACACATCTTGGCAATGCCTTATCTACACCTTATCCAGCATCAGTGACATCATAAAAAATAATAATTCTCCATTGTCAAACAATTGAATTGTTGCATACACTCTTGCATAGGTTGGAAAAGACCTTTAAAATTGTTTGGATGGAGCCTTGTAGCTATAGTATTGTTGAAGAAATTTAGAAAGCCTTTTGTGTTGATGCAATAGAGCCTAAAATTCTACCTGCCTATAATAGTCATGTTTCCATCTTCGTTTCTATAGTGGAGTTGTTCTTATAGTTTAATAAGACTTGAAGCATTTCTTGTCTATATTATTAAGGACATTTTTGATCTTCGCACTACCAAGTGGTGATTCACTAGAGGTGATAGACCTTGGGAGTTTAGGAGACAGAAATTTTCAAGATGTTGTCAAATGAAATTGGACCCTTTAACTAGACATGGTGTGAATTTTGAAGCATTTAAATTTCAAAGTCCAAGCCCAAAGTCCAAACCTACACAATTTTGGAGCTTCTATCCTTCTCTGTCCACATTAATCCATTGAATTTCTCAAATTTTCCATGAAGCCTCCCTTGCAAGATAATTTTTCAAGCAAAAAAATCTTTAAAAATATGGAATAGGTCAAAAATGGCCTTTAAAAAAATCACAGCAAATGCTCTCATTATTAAATAAGAAATATGTAGGGTATAAATGGAACAAGAAGGTGAATGCAATGACTAATTGAAATTGAAATTGAAATTTGTATATGAAATTAAAGCCAAGTTGATGGTATAGCAATCTTCTAGAGCTAAAGAGAAAAAGTAATCAAACATGCAAGGAAGTTAAAGTAGATTTAGGTAACAACAAATTTGGAACACTAATAAGAAACTTGTGTTCTACGTGACATTTTTTAGGTGACATTGAATGTGACATAAAATTAGAATAATTATTTTATTTCTACAAGTTGAAACATTGTGGTCATTAAAAGCAATACTAGAAGAAAATCGCATTTGTGGCAACCAACTGAAATGCAACTATCACTACAAGAAATTGGGGATATAAATGACTGTCCTAAACGACTGCAAAACAGTCATTTTGGACCACAATGACAGAAAAATGACTTTGAGCCCCTAAAATCATAGTGGACAAGTCATTCTTTGAATGACTGCAATTTTATTATCACCATCCATTTTTGGCCTTGGATGAAAATGGATGACAAAGTCTACATGGCAGATGAGGTGGACAAACAAATTTTTTGAAAAGTTTAGGCAGCTGCCTATTTTTTAAGAAAATTTTGCAAACATGGACGTCCACATCAGCCTATGAAGCAATCATTTTGTAGTTGTGATACAATCAAAGCATTGCTGACGTGGACATCCACGTCAAAGTTATATAGAAGTCATTTAGAAGTCATTTTAAAGTCATTTTGTAGTTGCAATACAATTAAAATACTGCTGACGTGGACATCCATGTCAAAGTCATATAGAAGTCATTTTAAAGTCATTTTGTATTTGTGATACAATCAAAACATTACTGATGTAAATATCCACGTCAGAGTCATATAGAAGTCATTTTAAAGTCATTATGTAGTCGTGATACAATCAAAGCACTGCTGATGTGAACATCCACATTAGAGTCATGCACAAGTCATTTTAAAGTTATAATGTAGTCATTCAAAAGTTAGGATGGAAGAAATCATTTCATAGTCACATATGAATACATTCAAAATTCTACAGTACTATATCATACACAATAAACCATACACCATATATCATACATAATACATTACATCCAATACACCATATATAATATGCTATATAAAATATTTTATATATCATACATTAGATTTGACACATGTGCCATATAGCTTCAAAAGCCTCGGTCTTAGTATGAGAGTAAAAAGGGATGAGATGACAAGACCTTTATACTAAAGATATAGAAGGAGGCAAGACAAAGCATGTGGGATATATAAAATGCAGGAATTATGTTACAAGTAAAATTTTAAGCCTCATTTACACAT
Organism: Thuidium tamariscinum; assembly: GCA_947034885.2. Lineage (NCBI taxonomy): Eukaryota > Viridiplantae > Streptophyta > Bryopsida > Hypnales > Thuidiaceae > Thuidium > Thuidium tamariscinum. Next base: position 36,285,963 of record OX344750.2, read on the forward strand.
AGCAAATCAATTTTTTTCAAAAAACTTTGAACTAACAAAAGTTAGGAAATCAATTCTACTTTCATTTCCAAAAATCCGTTTTAGATTTTGAGACTTAAATCAAAAGTTATAAATATATTTGCACCATAGTCTATTTGGGACCTTGTAGTCATTTTCAACCTTGTAGTCATTCAAGAGTTGCATTGTAGTAAAACACAGTCATATTGTAGAAATTCAAGAACAAGTGAACATCCATTAGGAAAATTTTCAGCCTTTGAAGGAGTTGTGAAGAAAAACAAGGGAACCAAGTAAAAAAAAATCAAAATTAAAAAAAATGAAATCTATTTTTGAGGTTAGTGAATGGAAGTGCTTGAAATTCTAGGATTGTAGGAATAGTAAGAATGAATTGATTTTTATAATATTAAAAAATATATTTTAAGAACTTCATGTTAAAAAATTAAAAAATTATAGAAATTCAAATCTGATGAAGGATCAATGCTACCACATCAACATGATATTTTCAAGATTATAAGTTTTCAAAAATTTAAATTAAAATTTTTTTTTTATTTTTTTATTTTTTTTTAAGTTTTAAATTCTTAAATTTTTTTTGAAGAAAAAATTTGTAATTTTGTAATTTTAAAAAAAAACTAATTTTTAAATTTAAAAAAAAAAATTTAATTTTGTAATAGATCACTAGTCATCATTGATGATGACTAGTGATCATTGTTGTTTAAAGGGGTTGCAAGTATCCTTGAAGGGAACTTTTAGAAGGAAATAAGACCCTTTAAGGGCTAAAATTTTCCTTGAAACAGTATTGTGTATATTAGCTTAGTGCCCTACTTGTTTTTAGTGCAAAACATTGTACTATGGTCTAATGAAGACTTTGTAGTCATTTTAAAATCATAAAGAAGTAATGTGCAGTCAGATATTAGTAATTCAAAATTGACTATTATCCACGTCAACTTAGTAATCTAACCTTTTTTAGTGCAAAAAATTACACTCTAGCCAGTTTTGAACTTTGCAATCATTTTAGAGTCGCAAATTAGTAAAATATACTCATTGATTAGTAATCTAAAAATGATTACTATTGACATCAATTTGGTGCCCTAACCTTTTTTAGTGCAAAAAATAACACTCTAATCAATTTGGGACTTTGTAGTCATTTTACAATCACATACTAGTAAACCATAGTCATTGATTAGTAATTAAAAAATGACTGCCATCCACGTCAGCTTGGTGCCCTAACCTTTTTTAGTGCAAAAAATTACATTCTAGCCAATTTAGAACTTTGGGGTCATTTTAAAGTCGCAAACTAGTAAAATGCAGTCGTTGATTAGTAATCTAAAAATGATTACTATTGACATCAATTTGGTGCCCTAACCTTTTTTAATGCAAAAAATAACACTCTAATCAATTTGGGACTTTGTAGTCATTTTACAATCACATACTAGTAAACCATAGTCATTGATTAGTAATTAAAAAATGACTGCCATCCACGTCAGCTTCGTGCCCTGCCCGTCTTCAATGCAAAAAATTGCACTATAGGCTATTTGAACCTTTTAGTCATCTCAAAGTCATTTAATACTAATAAGTAGTCATATTTTATAACAAGCAATTAGTCAATGACATTTTAAATGAATTTCTACTAATGAATATCTAGTTTCATCCTTTCTCCATCCTTGAGTCATAAGCATGACTACAGAATGACTTTAAAATTGTGAAGAGGGTAGAGTTGGTGCAATTATAGAAGCAACAGTCATTGTGTAGTGAAACCGGACATGCAGTCATTCGTGCACAGTCATTTATACCCCCAATTTCTTGTAGTGTATGTATCTTACGCAACTTCCTTGCAACTACAACCCTCTGTATTTGTACCAAATTTAACCCCTAAAACCTTGAATTGCATTTTTGGCAACATAGCGATTTCAGGCAGCTTACTACACATGGAATTTTTTTTTTCTTTGAAATTTTCATACAACATGTGCCCAAGGAATAGCTTTAATGCCCAATAATTTTCATAACTTTTGACGACATGGTTAAAAAGTTATGGCATGATATGCTATTTCCTTTGAATGGTAGGCAGACCAAGCAGCAAAAAGAATTCTTAAAAAATAAAAATTTAAGAAATAAAAAATTTTAATTGGTTTATTAGATTTATATCTATGTGGAAAGCATTGAACCATTCCATTCGATAGTTTCATTCGATAGTTTCATTCGATAGTTTCATGTAGATTCCATTCGATCAAAAATTCTTACTACTCTTGCAATAGATGTGTCAATAGACATTACTATATATATACAAAGCAATGGACATGCTCTTGAAAAGGTGCACATTCTTCACTCTTTTTTTGAATAACAAATTTACTATACATGTTGCTTCATCATAAGACTCTAATATTCACAAAGCCTATTTGATTTCTCATTGTTGGAAAAATTGATTCCAAAGGTCAATCAGAGAAATGAGAAAAAGAAAAGAGCTCATGATGTATTACCCCCAAAGAGACTGTTATTTATCACAGACCTACTATGACTTGTTTGCATTAGTTGTCCTTGATTTGGTCATGTCAAGAGAATTGGCCAGATACTCTCTAAGCCACTAGTGCTTCTTGACATAGGCTTCTGGTCTAATATATTTGTAGAGGCAACTATGGGCGCCCATTTTGAACCATCTCTATGGCATTTCTAATGCCATAAGTTACTATAGGTGTTTGTAGATGAAGTAGCATGCAGTTCCTTTCTTCTATGAATTCTCTTGTCCATTGTAAGTTGATTCTCTCCATGATGAGTAGAATTTGCATTTGTTTTAAGTGTAAACGGTGTTGAATGATACAATACTAATGTTGATATGTTTGCACTAGGGGACTTTTTTTTGTTTTTTCCACCTCCATGTTGAGTGTGATGTTGATAGGCAGCTTTTGTTATATAATGCAAGAACTTCATCCCTTGGCATGACCAAATTGAAAGACCACCATATTGTAAAACAAACTAGGGGGCATGTTTTACAAATGCATACTACAATAAAATACTAAAATATTAGAATGGAAAATATATTGTGAATTTAATGTACTTCATGAAGCTTGTTGTCTACCTCCTATTCCTATGTTGAGAAAGTGTAACATAAGCTTAGGTAAAATGACATTCTCTTATTCAATTTTTAGCCCACATTTATGAATTTCAAAATTTTAGACCCACTATTGTTTTAGCTGTGAATTGACGATACTATTGGTAAAGTTATTGTTAACCATTAGAAGAAATTTGAGGGCATTAGGAGACTGCGGGTTCCCGGACTGCGGGAACGCAATTTCTGCCCTGTGAACCCGAATCCTACGTGATCGGGACACTGCCACGTAATATATATATATATTTTTTCAAAATTTTTTTTTGGGCTTATTTTCATATTTCAGGACCCAAAAAAAAAAAAAAAAATCTTTTTTTTTTTTTTTTTTTTTCCATAAAAGTCGGCCTGACGAGGATCTGCGGCATTGGGAGCCGTTTCGGGAACAGACCCGAAACGGTCTCCTAATGCCCTCAGATTTCATCTAATGATTAGAACTAGGTGAACATCATGTTTACACTAGTTTGAATCATTATCACTTTACCATTGCTAATGTCACCTACTTCACGTGATACCCAATTCAATTGCTATAATCTTTCCAATTGCATGTGCAGATAAAAATCAAGCTTATAATATATTGTGTGATGTGTATGCCCTAATAGATTGGTGTCTCCATGATTCCACCAAGCCTTTGAATTTGACCTTCTTGTCATCAGTCAATGTGAGTCCCTCAAAATAAAATTTGAGTTTCTCCAATCTAATCCAAATATCTAGCCCTTCTAGAGTCACTAGAACTCATAAAGTTTTTTTCAACTAAGACCATGTCCATATAGAGCTTCTTTGAACCTCCAGTGAATGTTGAAGGTTCAAACAACTCACCTATATGAGATCCACTCAATGACGGTTTTGATGGAATGTTGTTTTGCTTACTAGAGAAGTGATCATCTTTGAAAATGATGATGTTTCTCCCATGTGCCCTTGAAGAGGAAATAACAGGCTGCATATCTTGAATTGCAATTTTTTGGATGTTTTTTTCATAGAGGGTCCAAATGAATTGGAAATGTAGGTGAATAATTTTTTTGACAATCCTATTGAAAGCATGTAGGATGTACATGTGAACCCTATCCATGGAAATAGGGACAATAGGCTTCCATCGTCCCTTCCCTACTACTCTAGTGATAGGTTTTGGTGCATGTGATAGATTGAATAATCCTCCACCTAGTATTGCCAGTCTGTTATATAACAATATTACTACTTGTTATGTAGTTCTAATTTTTGGTTTGACTTGGTCTTGAAGGCAATAGATGCAACTTTTGGTTTGACTTGCTCTCAATTTTTGGTTTGACTTGCTTTGCAAAGGCTCCATGACTTAATCCATACATGCATTTAATGCTTTTCATGTCTGCAGAGAGATGCCACTTGATCGCAAAATCGCCCACTTCAAGTACATGCAGCTTTTGACCAACTTCTTGGGCTTCTATAAGAGCAAGGATACGAGTTTGTTGTAGGACCCAAAATAGTATCTTATAGGATTCTTTAGGTATTTGGAAGCATCCTATAGGCCAAATTTTCCTTTTGGTTTGTACAACAATATATTCCTCACTTTTGAAGGGAATATTGGGATTCAATGCTCAATTCATTAAAGCAATGCTCAATCATTCAAACTTCTAGGAATGGACAATCTCTGTTTTGTCCAACTTCAAGACAAATATGAGAGGTTTTTTATCGACATCTGCAAAAAATACAATTTGATGTATGTTATAATCACCATACAAAGATATAACAATATTATGTTTTAATTCAGAAGGTTAATGGTGAACGGAGGGTAAAATGAATGAGAAGAAATGAATGCATGCAAGCAATATAGGTAGGACTTAATGCATAGTATCACTTGAAAAAAAGTAGAATTGAATAAGTCATTTATAATTTTAGAGAATCAGTTTGGAAGTAATGGACTGTTGTATTTCACATGTGTAGACTTGAAATATTGAGACTATCGAAAAAAGTGGCACTGTAAAGGAACTTCAACTTCACCTTTCATTAATTTTGAATCTGTCAATTATTGTAAGTGGGTTATAGTTGTTTATTCAATGTTGAGATGGTAGTTAGCAAAATATAAAGGACACTTTTGGAAGATAGTTATGCATGATTTATTGTCAAAGATAGAATAAGATAGGAATATCATAGTAGTGATGTTGTGTGGCATATCTGTTGGCGTTACGCGATATAACTAAGCTGCCTGGTCCTTTGGACTTGCTCAATGTCGATGAATAAAAAAATTCTTTTCTATCAATTTAACATGTTGTGGTTCTTTCTTCTTGGATTTTTGAGGCGGTGAAATCTCCAACAAGTCATTAGGAGGGATTTGAGGGCTGCAAAGGGCCGTTTCGGGACTGTTTCCGAAACAGGGTCTGGGAACGGTTGGCCACTGGTCAGCATTTTAAAAAAATAAAAAAATAAATTGGGGGGTCCTGAAATATGAAAAAAAGTTCAAATTTATTTATTTTTTTTCGGAAAAAAAAGTCGATGACATGGCAGTCGCTCGACCACGTCGGATTCCTGCAGAACTGCGTTCCCGCGGCTGTTTTTGCGATTTTGGGCTGTGGGAACTCATAGGCTCCCAAAGCCCTCAAATCTCTCCTAATGTGTTGATGGAATAATACTCCCCAGCAAAGTCAATCAGCTTGGAATTCATTTGCTTTTGTAATAGGGAAACGTGATAGGATTTAGGAAGACAACTAATCCAAACTCCTTTCATTGTTGCTTGTGCACTGCCTTTGAGCTTCTTATAAACTGAGGCGTATCTTTCCTGAGTGATTCCACTTCTATCGCATGTTGACAAATTTCATAAGCTCCCAATCCAATTCAAATTTTGTTAAGGCACTCATTAGTGACCTCAATACCAACAGATTGTAAGGTAGGTGAATGCAACATTGATTTTACTTTTGTCTTAGGAAAGATACTTGCGAGAATTTTCCCAGATTGAATTTGTTGTTCGTGAGACCATACGAACGTTGTCTTTTTTAAGTAGTGACATTGCCTTCATGAATTACTTGGACTATGCTTGGCACAATGAGTGATTAGGTAAGTTGGTATAAGGCCTTGGCTTGCCCCTCTTTTTGAGAAAGTGTAGCAATATTTCTTTGTTTGCAAACTTGTTTACAGTAACCATATGCAGTTGGACGCAATTGATTCCATTTTTTTGCAAACATTTCAAAGATAGCATTGTCTAATCGTGCTCTAATTTCAATTTGTTGAAATCAACTTCATAACTTTGTTGTAATGCAATTTGCTTGTCACCATAGAACTCTACTAACCATTGAATCTATATCTGCTTCAAGAGCTACCTCTGATCGCACACTCTCATTAAGTTCAATTTTGAAATCTAGAATTTGTGCTTCATAATCTATTCACAAATTCAAGATTCTACTTTGGAACTCTAAATTCTCAACACGCAGTGCACAATCAATTCTCTCGTATGGACTTCTAAGTTACATCGATGTTCAGTTTCTTGTCCTTGTATGTCATCTAGTTCAAGTTGTTGTTGTTGTAAGGAAGAAGTTAAAGTGTATACTTGTTCTCTAAGGTCCTAAAATTCAAAATCTTTACCCAGTTCAAGTTGTTGTAAGGAAGAAATTAAGGAGTGTACTCATTCTCTAAGGTTCTACAATTTGGAATCTCTGTGTTAGCTAGCTACTTTAGTAACTGCCATAGGTGAAAGACAATATACCAAACTCGAAGTATAACCTAGCAATCCGTTCTCTCCTTCTCCAACAAATTTGAAAAAACTACACACATCATGGAACTTTGGATGTTTACCTACTTGATCTATAGGATAAATAGAACCATCTAGCTACAAGTCCATATGGATTTTGCCAACTTTCTATTTTTTAGGAAACATCGATCAATGTATGTGCTCATGAAGTAATTGACCTTGAAAAATGAATGGGTGATATTTGCTATCAATCAATACTTGAACTTTGTATGGCACACATCATTTTCCATTTTACACAAAGCACTTCTATAGACAATGACAACTAATTCACACTCTCTCTATACTACTATGACCCATTATAGAGATCGACCACTTGTGTACACAATAAAGGCTAATTGGCAAATTACATTGTTATGAGAGCAATCAAGATTCTCAAATTGAAGCAAGCTATTGCTTTGAGTAGTCCAAAGTGGTTTGAAGTTGGCAAGTAAGAAGGCAAGTTTGGTGCAAAGGAAGCCAAGCAATAGAAAATTTAGGCATGATGAAGGGTTGGATGATAGACTTTTCGATGAAAATCCCAGTCGATAGGCTAGCTTGGCGAGGTGTAATGAATGTCAAGGTAGCAACATGACTCTTAATTGATCTGTACCATTGATGAGTTGCCCATTTTTCAATTGCCTAACTACCAATTTGAGCAGATATAAGATAATAATTGACTTGAAAAAGAGTAATTGCTCTATTATAAACAATTAAATCAATCATTTTAGCAACCCTCTTCGAAGGCTCATATTTCTTCTAATGATTTAAAGTTTTGTAAACTTGTGAAATCTATTTGATATCAATATTTGAATTTGATAGTATAAATAATCTAGATCTTAAATTCTAAAATCTACAAATCATTGAAATTAAATTTTTGAAATCTACAATCGTTAAGATAATTTTTTTTTGAAAATCTATAAATCTACAAGTCACAAACCAATTGCAAACTAGTGGCAAACTAGTTGTAAACTAGTTGCAAAGCATTCACAAACCAATTGTAAACTAGGTGCAAAGTAGTCGCACATAAGTTGCAAACAAGTTGAACAACAACAAGTTCTATGTCAGAAGACTTCATCAATGAAGTTCTACATAGGCTATCTGATTAAAAACAATTTTTTTGATTTTGCAAGTAAATTGCATCCATTGTGACTTGTTCATTGCAATTGTAGACTCCAAATTATCACTTGGTTGCAAACATGTAATGCAACTACAAAATAGTTGCTAACTATAATTGTAAAAAATCTAACTTTATTCTAGTGCAACCACCTCTTAAAATGTACATTATTATTACATTGATTAAAATAAATATATTCTTGTATTTACTACAAGAAAATAAGATCCAAATCAATAATTAATGTTGTTAATTTGAACATCTTGATTTAACAATTTTGAACATAGCTGGGTTAATTTGGACCTTTTTGTGATGATTTTACCCCTAAACATTAAAGGATATTTAAGGGCAATGGGAGATTGCAAGTTCTTTTGAATTCCTAGACTAAGGGAACTTGCCACATCAACAAACTGATGTAGTTGAGAGATTGCCACATCAAAATTTTAATTTGTTTAATTATTTTTTTAATAATAATTTTAGAAAAAATTAATTTTTTAATCAAGTTTTAGGTTTCTTTAAACTTTTGAGAATTTTTGGAAAAAAAATTTCTTTTCTTTTTCCAAAAATTCAAAAATTCAGCCATTCTAGCTAATTTACTATTTCAAGAGAATATAGGAAATAGATAGGAGAATGGCCCTAAAATGGCCCTTCTTTAGTGTAGGCGATTCTAAATCCATCTTTGAACTAGAACCTTACACATGGGTTCTGATGACAAATTCAAATAAGAAATATTATGGTGATCAAAGTAAGCACCTTCCAAACAATGGACACTCAAATGATGTAATTTATTCCTATAATAGTCTAAAAAATCAATAAAGATTGTAAAAGTTAGTATGGTTGAAGGTTTATTGGTCAAATGTTAGAGTTTCTGAGTTTTAATCAAAGTTTGTCTAATTATATTCTTAGATATTGTTTTGGGGATTTTAAGGATGAAAATCAACCCTCAATAAGTCCTTTAAACTTCATCTGTCATTTAAAAATAGCAACCTAGGTCAATTTTATCCCAAGTTATATCCATGACCTTCTGATGACTCTTAGTTTCAATCTTAAATTTTATTGTCTATTTTTTATTATCATTGAAAAAGTTCATCCAAATGGGTTCCAAACTTCATCTACTTTTATTTCACTAAAAAATAAATGATTTTAAAACAAAAAATTATGTTGGAATCCTATTTAGATTTTCTAAAAAATCTCAAAATAGAATATCCTTTAGATATTTTCCAAAACTTTTTAGTTAAAAGGTTGTTCAATCTAATCTATTTTTGGTTTTTATTTTTAACTACTCCCTCTGTCCCAAAATGACCTTCTTGTTAGTGAATTTTTTTTAGATTAAGGTAAAAAAAAATTAATTAATTAATTATATTTTGAATTAATAGTAGAATGTGATGCACTCCATCTATCCTCAAAATTTCATTTTCAAATAAGTTGTCAAAATGTAGTTATAATTTTTTGAAAAGTGGGATTTTGGGGTCAATTTTTTGGAGCACCGCTAGCCTATCATTCTTGAAATCTCCCGCCGTGTGTATTCTCTCTTATGCTATCCCGCGTTATCACTGTATTTCCCCGCGTTCCCACGGTGGCACTAGCTATAGTAATCGGATATGGCTCCACGAATTTTCGGAGGTGTCTCTGACAATCTGACACCCCACCCACCAAATCAACACATGTTGTCTTGAAATAGCTATTCTTAAAATGGTTCAAGAAATGAATGGTGCCAAAGTGTGCATGTACACCAAAAATATTCCGAATTGTGAGACCCCGTCTTATCGATCAGTGCATCCTACCCCAATTGAAACAAAAGAGTGCGGAACCGACACTTGATTAATGCACCTCAATGCAAACAAAAATGCAAAGTCAACTTAAAATTTTCATTACGTAGTAACCAATTCCTTGTTGTTCACACCACTTCTCGTGTTGCACATTGATCAATGACCAAAACACCTCGTGTTGCATCAATTCGTATCAGTGCCGCGTTAACTCCAACCGCGTACAACTTTATAGAAGATGAACAGTTTCTTAAAATTAGAACTAACACTATGAGAAGACACTGTAAGTTAAGTCACCGAAGACCTCAATGCTTCACAACTCAAATATGAGAAGCTAGTTTGGAGTAGTGGGTACGTATGATTTGGGAGTGAAGGTGCAATATTTTATTATTGTTCTATGGGTTCAAATTTCAATTTATTATTGTTATGAAGTGGTTGTTTCTTTTTTATGGAGTGTGGATCAATAATACTAATACGGAGTACATTCTACTCAGAGTTTACAAATTGAATCTCGTTTGCAAGTTGGAGACGTCATTGCCGGTGTCGGGTAGAGAGGAGCGTGCTTAGAGAACACACAGGGGGTCTGGCTGCACGTTGATGAGTGAAGTAGGGTAAGTCTTCAAAACTCGAATCTTCTCTTGATCTTCACTCGAATCTTTGCTTGAATCTTCACTTGTTCATTCGTTGGTCTATCATGTGGCTGGTTTCATAGGGCCAAGGGGGAAGGTATGTAATAAGAAACAAGGCTTCGGACGGGTAAAACGGGACTGCCAACACGAGTGACCGTTTGGATGATGGGCCTCTAAACTTCAAACCCACAATGACTAGGAAGCGCCTTTCATCAATGGGAACAACATAAAAAATCGACCATGTGGGCCATTAACCCCACTTCATCGCCACAAATACAAAATGGAGCGCTTACTAGATAACCACGGCTCGCAACAGGTTTACAATGCAGAAATTGAATTTTCAACTAGCCTCCAAAACTGGCTGGGAATAACAGAAATGAAATCGAGCCATAAGCCACAACACAAGGCTAGGTCCTTGGCATGTACGGCCTTCAAATCTTCAAAAGAACCCAAAGAACCCCAAAGAACTTCAAAGAACACCAAAGAACACTAGAAAACTTCTCCTCTCACTAGCTATGACCTTCTTTCTAATGCTACAAATGACTTAAGTCTCCAAATACTTAGTGTAATAGCATTTTGGAAAGATAACTTTACAAGGAAAACAACCTTTAAATATCAACTTTATCTAAACTATTGTCCAAAAGTTATTAGAGTGCAAAGTAGAGGTTCTTCAAATCCCTTGGCAACCAACTACTGCCTCTGTATTTTTCTATAACTTTTGAACTACAAATTCAAATTGCAAGTGTGATAGCAATTTAAAATCCTCAAACTAATATCCATAACCTCAGAAAGTTTCATGATAAACTAAGACTCTGTTCAAAAGTTATTAAGGAACAAAGTCTCGGGTTTCTAAACTATAAAGGCAACACTCCTTCCTATCTTCTACACTCTATAACTTCTTCAATAAGAGTTCAAATGAAGTGAATAAACTCATTATGGATAGTAAATTCTACAAACTAACTTCACAAGAATTTTCAAAGACATATGAAAAATACACCCGAAGTTGTGGTTGTTTCAAGTCACGGCCTTTCTCCTTCCAAACTCCAATTTTCCTCCAAACCTTCAACTCCTCATAACTTTCTCTTCCAAACTCCAAACCAGATGAGTGATGACTTTTTGAAAAGCTACTACAATGATATACAATCCTTCCAAATCTCAAGACAAGATGAAAAATATTCCAAAAGTTATGGCTCAAAGTCTAAGCCTTTGCTCTTCTCAATGGAAGGCCTTAGGTCCTCTCAACTTCAAAACTCTATATCTTTTGATTCACAAGTCCAAATTCAACTTGCAAGCATAATTTGAAAAAATCTAATCACAAGGAATCAGATGCCAAAGTTTCGATGCCAAAGTTTCGATGCCAAAGTTTCGATTCCAAAGATTCAATGCTCAATGAGCTACATCAACCCAAAATTTGGCTTCAAAACCCCATTAACACTCACACACAAAACTCCATCTCTACACACACTAACCAAAAAAACTCCCCTCAGAAAAAACTCTTCAAACCCCCCTAAGAAGAGGAAGAAGATCACTCACCAATCTTACTAGACCCTAAGTTAAGTGGGAGATGCCCAAATGGATCTTCAAACAACTATTGGCCAAAGGAAAAGAACAAGAACATAAGTTCAAGTTTACTCTCCAAAGCCAATGAAACTCAAAGATCAAACTAAAAAAATAAACTAATTCTAACTCATAATCTTATCTTCTAAACATATAAATAAAATATAAGATTAAAATTAGATATTAAACTTCAACTAAACTAAATGGAGGTAAAAACTAAAGTCAAAGAAGAATCTTAAGACTTTAAATCTCATGACTTCATAAAAACCCTCCAGTTCAACATTTTAGTATTAAACTTCAAACCTAAATATAGATTCCAGAACTTGCATTCTAAAATCTTATTTGAATATAAAATACGTATACATTTTAAATAGTGTACGCATTTACATCACGACACCGGGGAACAATTTCTCTTCAAACTACCGTATGTATTGAATTGCCAGGGAACAATTTCTCTTCAAACTACTGCATGTATCGAATTGCCGGGGAACAATTTCTCTTCAAACTGCCACATGTATCGAATTGCCAGGGACAATTTTTCTTCAAAGTACCGAATGTATCAAATTGCCAAGGAATAATTGTTCTTCATTATGCCAAAGGTATCGAATTGCCACAGACTGAACGATTCTTCTTCAAACTACTTGAGGTATCAAATTGTTTCCATTTCTCTCCTATAGATTTTGTTTCAGTTGTAGTTAGCATGTTGAAGCCATCTTACACCAAAGCAAAGTGAATTCAGATGAGGATTAATACGGAATATTAGTGATACAATCTAGAATATGGAGAACTCTGTAAAAGAGAGTTGATTGTCAAGCTTATACAAAGTACTATATTTACAAACCGCAACAAGATGGTAGCTAAGCAAAGAGAACACATGATAGATTTCCTTGTGCAAATTATTTTTCTCTTAATGTTAGTGATGAGTATCAATGAAGTTTATATTAGTGCTAAACAAGGTTGGCCAAGTGTCAAAGTCATTGAAATTAATGTCTACAGTTTTTTTTAATTTTGTTGTATTAGTTGGATGATCTAGAAACCACGGCTTCTAGCTATTGGGTCTATATGCTATTATTAGACTAGATAAATTTCATCTTTATGGCTTTTCAAGTAAAAGGACATTCCAAAACATTAAGAAACATGACATTTGGATACTATATGCAAAAGTTATGAAGGGTCAAAGTTTTTGGATAGATAATGTTTCAAAATCAATTTTTCCATGTATATATATATATATTCATTTTGATTTTTCTTATGCCTAAACAAGTGACTAATTATGAAATACTCTAACTAGTTATTAGAGTGGTTCAAACCTTTTTAGTCTATTGCATTCATGAAGGAATATGGTATATCCTTTATTTTATTTTAAAAGGACCAAATAGTAATCATGTTCTAAAATATTGCATCAATGCAATACGGAGCATAGATCCAAACTTTTGTAAACTAGTTAAGAAAAAAGAATTCTTATAAGAAATTTCTAGACTTTTTGACTTCATTTTTTTTGGTTTCATTGTTGTTTTGTGATTTATTGAATCTATACTAAATCTAAAGGCAAGTGCTTAATTCTAATTACCATTTCATATAGTCTCTTGCAAGGATGGAGGGTGAAGGACAACCTAGAGTTGTAGTGCCAATCAAAAAGGCAAATATGACTGAGGCACGATCTTGCTATGAATTTTTATTAGCTCAAAGTAACAATGGATCCTTGAAGAGAGGATCCATTACAATTGCGGCAAATCGATTTGGATTTACTACTCGTACAATCAATAGTTTGTGGGCAAGGGGTCAAGCATCCATATCAAATGGAAATGACTTTGCAGATGTTTCTTCTCGTATTCAAGGAAAATCGGGACGAAAGAGGAAAGAGATTGACATGTCTATAGTCAAAGAGATTCCATTGAGACAACGAAAGAACATTCGATCCTTGGCATTTGCCATGAATGTCTCTAAGTCAACATTGCATCGACGTATAAAAGAAGGGAAGCTCTACTGCCATTCAAGTGCGCTCAAACCATTCCTCACTGAAGCAAATAAGAAATCCCGCCTGCAATACGCACTGTCAATGATCGAACCATCAACCCTCAATATGGAGTCGCCAACATTCAAGGGTTCATTTGATTGCATTCATATTGACGAGAAATGGTTTTATCTCACCGAAGAAAGTGGTAGCTTTTATTTGGTGCCCGATGAAGAAGAACCTCAACGTACTACAAAAAACAAACGTTTTATTCTCAAGGTGATGTTTCTTGCTGCCGTTGCTCGTCCTCGCTTTGATTACTTAAGGAATAAATTTTTCAATGGTAAAATTGGAATATATCCTTTTATTTTCCAAGAACCTGCAAAACGATCAAGCAAAAATTGTCCGGTTGGTACAATGGAGACAAAGCCAATTGTAGCAATCACAAAGGAAGTGACAAGAACTTTTTTGATTGAGAAGGTATTTCTAGACATCAGACTAGTGTGGCCACGAACCTCAGAAGCAACACCTATTGAAGTCTTTGTGCAACAAGATAATGCAAAGCCACATCCTAGTCCAGATGATCCCATTCTCATTGAAGAGGGCAACAAGGATGGATTCAAGATTCGCTTAGTTTGTCAACCTCCAAATAGTCTAGATACAAATGTATTGGACCTTGGATTTTTTCGGGCCATCCAATCATTGCAACATCAAAAGGCTCCTAATGTGATTGATGAACTAGTCAGTGCAGTAGTTGCCTCATTCAATGAAATGGAGAAGGAAAAATTGAATGATGTCTTCCTATCTCTTCAAAACTGCCTCATTAGCATAATGAAAGTCAATAGGGGCAACAATTATAAGCTCCCTCACATGGAAAAAGCAAGATTGGCAAGATTAGGCCGTCTTCCTATAAATCTACAATGTCCTGCAGAAATATTACAAGGTGCCTTAGATGCAATTCGTGACATGTAGATCATTGGAGTGAAAAAATAATGGCACAATAGGCTAGAATATTAGTTTAGTGGAGACAAAGCCCACTACTACCACCACCACAAATACTTGAAATAAATATTTCTTAAATTTGTATCTTACTAGTTTTAATTTTATTTATATGAAAAATCTTTGGTTCATTCTATTTGGATTAGTGATGTGAAATTGTCGACAATCTTCTTGATGGGAAACCTCACATATATTTCAAAAACAATTATAGAATTGTTTTTATATTTCAAGTTCTTTAATTTTTTTAAATTCAAGAGTTATAGTACTTTAAATAAAAATCTCACTTATTGGATTTTGTATCTTTCTTACTTTCAATTCTATATTGGAACTACTAACAATTCACGTTTCCCTTCTACTTTGAATCTACTTCTACTTAACAAATTTTAATAGGTGAGAATTTAGTTTGTCTTTAATTAAATATTCTTGTAGATTTTGAATTCAATTAGTGAAAATATACCAAAAGAAATTCAAAATTAGTAGAGGAAAAAATTGGAGTCCAAAAATGTAATCAAGAAAGGTTCCAAAATAGAATTGGATACTTTAATTCAAAATATTCTACAATGTATTCAATACATATTTTTGCACTTCCTTCCTTATGTTTTTACAATATTGTAATTCCATGTTCAATGGTCAAATATGCTAAAAAGGTAGTTTTAAAATCATCAAATCCTCATTGTCTTCATCCATCGATCACTTATTTTTTCAAGCATGATGTATTAAAAAACCGAATATCATTATGAAAAATTTACATCATATGTAAAATTTTGATGAAATTAATGAATTTTAGAATATAAAATGGATGAAAATTTAAGAGGAAAAATGGGATGAATTTTCTACAAGACAAGATGTCCACAAAAAAAAATTCTAATAGAATTTCATTATTCTTTACCATGTTTTCAAAGTACTTCTTCTTCCTCTTCTTCCTAAGTTTAGAATTTGTGTGACCCTTGAAGGATACCAAGGATGAAAAGTGTCCAATGGATGACTTTGTTGTTCAATGTAGAAACTTTAAATGCACCTATTGGTCCAATAATAAAAGCATTTTGGTGACTACATTGGTCATATGAAGTTATGATTTTTGATGGTAAATCAAAGAACAACTTAGATTGAAAGTGACCCATTGATTAGTTTTGAGTTTTTTATACCTTGTCGACTTTCACTTTTTTTGGCCTTACATATGAGGCCATCTACATTGGTGGAAAGCCCTCCTTCAACTCATTGAATGGGTTGAAATGAATTGGGTCCCTTGTTAGACCCCTCTAAGTCATTCCAAGGGTGCAAGTAAAAAAAACGCCCCCTATTTTGTGCTTGATTAAATGACCTTTTACACCCCTCCTAGCTAATTTGGGACCTTCAATTACAAATATGAATTAAAAATCTGAAAATTTCATCATGTGAAAAATTACAAAATTTATTGTTTTCCCAACGGACTACCTAGTTCACCCCGGCCATTGAATGCAATTGTGTTCTTGCACATCAGATGATTGCAAATGAAATGACTTAAGGGAGGAGGTCCATAAACCGACCATCTAAGGGCTGGAACAGAATTTTGGGCAGGTCAAACATCTTGAAATATTTTTTTAGAAAATTTTCCTTGAAAGATAGATTGAATAGGCATCTAACCCAAGTTGTTTCTTATTTTTTGGAGCTCTCTAGAATTAGTTATCAAATTTTGAAGTTGAAAGAACATACGGCTCTAAAATGGTGCCCTAGCTAAAATGTACACTGTCAGTACACTACTGAAGGCTATGAAAATGCAACATGTACAAGTACTGTACATTTAAGATAGGGCACCATTTTTTTTTTTTTTTTTTGAACAAATGGGAGACCCACTGCATTAAAAGAGAAACCAAGAACAAAAACGCCAAACCAACTTGGCCGGCAAGAACAAAACAACCGAGGCAGAAGATTACCACCTCAACATCGAAGAAAACAAAAAACCCTACATGAAAGAAGCAACAGGAGGCCCCATACTATTCCATCTAATACCACCGTCTATTTTGCCGGCCAGGACCGAGGATTGGAGCCATATGTCCTCAAATTTGTCTTTAATTGAATCTGCTAAGGCAAGATGGAGGCGGGCATGGGTGCGTACTTTGATAAGAGCTGCTCTACCATAATCTAAGATAGCATTCCATAAAGCCTGATGCATCACCTCTCTTGGCCATTGGGTTTGTGCAAACACCTTGTGGTTACGTGCAATCCAAATGATCCACATTGCTGATCCCCGAAGTAAGGACCAAATGATTCGAAGCTTGCAAAATCTGTGAGGGAGTGGATCTCCAAATATACATTGTAATGTTGTAAACCTGAGATGTCGCCCTGTAAGTGGAGTTGGTCCTTTGATGTGCATCAGGATGGTCTGTGCATAATCCCACACCTCTTGGGCCTGAGGACAATGATAAAATCGATGGACTGGGGTCTCCTCCACATTGTCATGACAACAATTACATGTGACATCGATACCTTGATTAATGCGAGCTCTCCAAACATGGACCGCTACAGCATTATGCCATATAGACCACATGAAGGTTGCGTCTTTCAAGGATCTTGAATTGTGCCACAACCCCCTCCAATCTGGCTTATAATCATGGGGAAGTTGAAGAGGCCATTTAGAAGGTATTGAACGGTTCAACTGTTGTGGACCGGATAGTATCTGTCGACTGATCGATGTCGAGTATGCCATGAGTTGCTTGCCGTTTTTCCACATCCAGCGATGAGGATCAAACTTCAGTGCGTGTGTGGCTCCTGCAAATAATAGAACTGGAGGTTTCCCTCGAACCTTCCCGCAATCCACAATCCTAATTCTTCGGATGAAGCCTGTGTAACTTATCCTACGGTCTGCAAGAAGAATCGGAGAGAGTTGTCGGGATGACTGGCCGATGGTCGCTATTAAATCCTCGCTATGCATGAGTATCTGTTGGTACTTGTTTGGTGTAAATTGCACTGCTTGGCCCGTGATACGCCATGCCAGCTGTGGCATTTCGTCTTCCCCCTGTTGAAAGATTCCTACCCAGTCGCCATCATTTACAGTTTGGAGAGGAAGTTTAAGCATGCTCACCCATTCATACGGGATGTGTGAGATGAGATACCTCCAGCGGTGGCGATCTTCTTCTTTGAAGTTGAAAGTTTCTGCCATTATATTCCATGGCTTGAAGTTACCGATATTTGCGTCCCAAAGATCGGCTATTGTTCGTAATCCCTGCCGTGCGAGCTCCCTAGCCCTGTTAAGGCTGAATTTGAAATTTGATCCTATAAATTCTGATGACCACCATAGGTTGGTGTTTAGTACTTCATCAGCATTTGTTGGCAAAGCAGGCTCAATATATTTAACCATCTTTCGCCAAGCTGTGATGGTTCGGTTCCAAATTCGGGAGCCTCGAGGGGTAGATGGAGACTGCACCATGAGCCAGGCCTCAAAAGAATACCAATAGGCACCTTTCGTGTGCGGTTTCATTTTATAAATGCGATGTCGTAATAAAATCTTCAGATTAGTAATACCTAGCTGGATGGCATAAACCACCCATTTTACGAGTAGGGCGTTCAGAGAGACCTCTGGGTCTAGTAATTTCAATCCTCCACTAAATTTCGGGAGACAACAGTCTTGCCAATTCACCCGGGTTCTAGCAGTAAAATTTGAACCGCTCCACAAATAATCACGGAGACACTTGCGAATTGACCTCAAAGCCTGTAATGAACCGCCCCATATGGCAATAAAATAGTATAGTGTCGATAAGAGAACGGCATTGATAATAGTGACTCGTCCTGCTAAGGATAACCGTTGTGTTGTCCAGTATGACAGTTTCTTTTCCACCTTCTGAACAAGGAATTTATCGATGTCCGTAGTTTCGAGAGTAATGCCGAACGGTGCACCAAGGAGTTTAGTAAGTGAACCTACAGGTGCCCAGGTTAGCTCAAATGTGTCCGTCCATGCAGGTCGTATGTCCTTTGAGAACCAATAGCCAATGCTTTTTGGCCAGTTTATGATAAGCCCAGTAGCCAATCCAAAACGCGTAAGAAGAGCTATGGTGTTCCGTAAATATTGCTCTTGTCCCCTAACGGAAAGTCCAGTATCATCAGCATATTGAGAAACTAGCTGTTTCGTTTTGTTGTCTGGTAATGTAATCCCTTCAATCCTACCTAGACTCTGTTCTGCAATTGCAGCCATGTGAAGTGTTTCCCCTACAAGCAAAAATAAATATGGTGCTAGTGGGCATCCTTGACGAACGCCTCTACAGATGTTAAATTGAGGTGTGGCCTTCCCATTGAGCAGAATACTTGCTGAAGCACCCTGTAGTAACAACTTCACAAGAAATGAGAAAGATTGTGGAATTCCTAGTTTTGTCATGGCCAAAAAGAGATAATCCCATGATACTACGTCATATGCCTTTGTGAAATCAAGTTTAAGGAAAATAAGGTCTTGGTTGGATTCCAATGCCCAATCGACTGTTTCATGCTGCAATAAAATATTGGTGAGGATGTGCCTTCCTGGCAAGAATGCAGATTGTTCGGGGCTAATTACCTCTCTAAGTAGACTTTGTAGCCTGATCTGCAATGCTTTAGCCATAATTTTGTATGAGACGTTTAACAACGTGATGGGACGCCAGTTCGATAATTCAGCATGTTCCCCAGTTTTAAATAAAAGAACAATGGAACCAGAGTTCATACCATTGGGGAGATGCCCGCTAGTGACGGACTAATGAATCATCTCAGTGAATTCGTCCCCCAGCATGTCCCAGAAGCGGCAGTAGAAGTCGACTGTTATCCCGTCGGGTCCTGGGCTTCGACCTTTGGCCATCTGGAGAAGAGCTGTATGAAATTCTTCATTCGTAAAAGGTGCTTCCAGTTGGTTAACCATACTTGGTGAGAATTTGTTGTTGACGCACGCAAGAATTGAGTCTCGATCACATGCCTCTTGCTGCGTGGGTGTTGGCTGAGAATAAAGTTTGGAATAAAAATCAATACATATTGATTCAAGGTCTGATCGCGCATACCTCATTGTTCCCTGACCGTCTTTGAGTTCTGTTATAGACGCGACGTTTTGAGGAGCCCGAACTGCATTGAAGAACTCGGCCGAAATCCGATCCCCAAAAATTCTCCATTTTGCACGAGAGCGTATTTTTTGTCCTTCAATCTTCCTTGATTCTAAGTTTGCCAATTGAGAGCGGATGGAGCTCACTTTTTCTTGGAGACATGTAGAATGGGGATCTGCTTGTAGTTGACTAGTTTGATCCTCCAGATCCCTACTCAGTGTTGTTTCAGCTTCCCTGTTGCAACGCGCTCGCTCGATGCAATATCCTCGGTAAAATCGTGTCACTTTTTTGAGTTTGGCAAAGAAGGTCATTGTTCTTGGAGCCGAGTTCCAAATTGCTCGAATACTAGCATCTGTTTCATCCAGGTACATTGACGACATCACCCACCTACTGGGACGGTTGATCGTTTTTTCCAATTCGATCACCATCGAGATTGGGCAGTGGTCAGATCGAGAATGATCCCCTCTGATCTGATATTCGATAATATGTCGATGTCCTGCTTGCGCATCAAGAAAGGTGTAGCACCGGTCGAGCCTAGCCATGATTCTCTCAGTATTACTCCTGCCATTATCCCATGAGAACAGTAAGGATGGAGTTGTCAACGGGGCTTCGTCAATTTTGAGAACATCTTTCAAGCCGTCGAAGATTATTTTTTCCTATGATGCGATTACCCTCCCACATGCACTAGATTTATCAGTACGGTGCTCTACCATGTTAAAGTCACCAAGCATCACCCACCTGCAAGGAGTTGGTAATTCACGGGCTAAGATTTCCCACATGAGCTGTCTGGCAGAGGTCTCAGATGGAGCGTAAATATTAAGAAACCCGATATCACCCCCTGGCAAGTGTGATAAAATAAACCAAATCACTCGTCCTCCTAGTAGAGTTCCAGATTGGGTTATTGACTTGGCCCATCTAGGCGATATAATGGAGGCTACGCCTCCTTTGCCTGCATTCCGTCTCTTAGGGGTGTACCCTGGTTCTGCTTTGGAGCAGAAAGTCGTAGCTTGTTTCCAAAGTTTCCCTCCTAGTTGTGTAGCTCCATTGCCTCGCAGTTTGTGCTCTTGGATGAATAATAGATCTACTGGTTTCCGATTTATGTAATTCCGTAGATTGTTAATCGCACACGGGTTGTTTAAACCCCTAACGTTTTGTGAGAGTAGTCGTAGCTTCATACTGATCCATTGGTGAGAGTATACCTAGCGCTCTCCTCGCGGTCTTTAGTAACTAGTGTAGTGTTTTGTTTATACCCCCATGCGTCCAGGAATTGCTTGTTTGGCACCACTTCGACATGCACCTAATGGGGTACTGTAAGATCAGCATGTTTCGCCCTAGCAGCTGATTTGCTTCTTCGTAACGATTGATCTCCCCTTGTCTTGATGTTGATGTTTGATGACTCGAATGCTAACCACTGGGGCATTGTTTCAGCCATCTGATTGAAGACATTCAAGGCGAAAGATGTCCCCAGATCTAGGTTTGGAGATCCTGGTCTAGATTGACCATGGTTGGGTGGGAGCTCAGGATGCGCGTCAACAAATAAATCATTTTCGATATTGGTTTCTAGTGATGTTGGGGTGAAGTTGGAGCTAGTAGGTTTTAAACTGTTGGTAGTGTCCAGTTCTAGGGTAGTATTCCGACTAGGGATGTCTTGTGACTGATCAGCATGATGTTGATCGATATTCATGGGTGAAGCAGTTTGCTTTGATTGGGATCTAGGATTATGATCACTTGGATCGTCACTTAAGGGTTGGGGAATATGTTGCATGGGAACTAGTGAATTCTGTTGTGTCACTAAAAGTGTCAAATTGTCTCTACTACCATGACTTGGTTGAGGATTGATGTTTGGGTTGGGGAGGGGTAACTGGCTTTGAACTGCACTAACTGACTTATGTTTGTGGCTGCGGGTTCTAATCGGAGAATACTTCCCAGTAGTAGGAGTTGGTCGGGAAACTTCAGAGATGTGTCTGGGATTGTCACATGATCTTAAGGTCGGGGGGGAAGGTAGCTGGTCCCTTAGTGAGTCTGCGGACTGGTGCATGTTGGGTGACAGGTTTGTAGAAACCTTGGGCAATTCCATATTGAGGTGGAGTGAGGGCTCGCCAGAACTATTCTTCGGGTCGAGCAACTCTACTCTTGAGGATGCTGATGTCGAGGCATGACTTGCCTGCTGGTCCCTACGTCTTTCGGCACCTATACGTCGCTCCCAATAGTGACTGGAACTCGCTGGGGTGACGGAGATGCGTGAAGCCCTTCTAGATCTGCGGTTTTGTACTGGGATGAAGCCTTCTGCGTCTGGAACTGGGGTAGGATAACGATATGGTTGTTGTGATCTCTTACTATGTCTATTGTATTTTTTTAATCGATCAGGTCTACCCTGCTGGTTGTAAGGTAGGTGTTGCCTTGAACCTTTACCAAGCTGGAAGTTTGGTCTTTGTACTCTTGGGTTTGATGAGCTAGTTGGTGAGTTGAATAGCGAGAACTCTGCGGTGTGGCTTGAACTATGGTTCGGGCATGCGCTGGAGGGGTGATTGGGTTCCTTGCAGATGTTACAGTTCAATCTTGGGTCTTCATAGACTACTTGAACTATGGCAGTACCATTCTGACCATTCTCGATGTGCAACGCCGTCGTCCAACCCATCTCTAGATCTGGAACTACGCAATACCTGTGGGGGTGAAGTGCAAGATTTGGAATGTCGACCGCAACAATTCTACCCAGGTGGTTAGCGATCCTTTCCGAAAACGGAATGAATTCCAGGGGGAGCTGATCTAATGTGAGCCAGCATGGGTGGTTGAAGCCCTGAGGCAGTGAGGGATTGAAAGAGGGAATCCACTTGTGATACACTGCTGCCCCTCCTTGGAATCTGTGTAGATCTAGGTCTATGACTCTTTGAACTGCCTCCTTACTATCGAGTTTCACATAACGGAACCCATTACCCGCTGTTTTGTGTAACACGATGCGGTTTGGGGAGATCAGCTTCCCCAGATCCGCAATCCATGCCAGTGTAGCTTCCCCATCCAGGGACCCTTCCACAAAACTGGCTATCACAACATGCTCTTGAATGTAGCAAGCTTCACGCGATATAGCAATGGTATTGAATGCAGAGGACGAGAGTACCTTATGCGATTGGATGAGGAGGCCTGACCAGTTCCTTGTGCAAGCCGGTGGTAAAGATTCGCCTTCTTCTGCAAGGAAAGGGTTGAGTTTCGATGTCTGGCGAGCAGGTTCCTTTTCACCGTAACGCTCGTGTTGGGACCAGCCTCCGTCCGTCCTCCTAACGCCATACTGGAGCTCCTGTTCGAATTCCATCCCGTCGGCATTGTAGGATCTCGGCCTGTTCACGACTAGGTCCTGATCGACCTACTGAGGTTGCTCGAACTGCGCTTGTTCACCCGCTCGTGACCATCTCTCGTCCGTCCTCCTGAAGCCGTGGTGGACCTTCGGGTTGAATTCCCGACCGCCGGGATTGTCGGATCTCGGCTTGCTTGCGCCTGGGTCCCAATCGACCTGTTGAGGTCGCGCGTACGGCCCTTGTTCACCCTGCGGCTGGTTCACGAATTTAATATTGCTAACAAGCGGCGATCTACCTACTGCCCTTGCATGGATACGGTGCAGATCCATGTACTGCTCAGCGGAGTAGTCTCTACCCCGTTTAACGACATCCCTGTATGATTCCATCTTCAGATCTAGTCTCTATTAAACTATAAACTACTTCAGCTAGATCTCACTCAGAGCGCAAAGGTTCGAGAAGAAAGGCTTAACCCGCTAACAATATAGATTTGAGTAGCTCGTTTTAAAAACTGAGACCACCAATCGCACGCCCTCAGCATGCGCAAATTTACACAGACAGCGACTCTTCCTCTCGGATTCAGACGATGTTCTCATTGAAACGAGAAGATCCACCAAACTAGTGCCGTGCGGTCACCGCCTGTGGTCCGCATCGCGATCCAACCCCCTTTCATTGATCATTGTATTGTTCGTCATAGGGCACCATTTTAGAACTCGCTCCATTCAAGAGCCTCCTCCTATACTCAATACAATAATCAACATGTAGTGGGTTTTACCCATTTGTTAAATAAATAAATAAAAAATACAGTAAGCAACCAATGGTTGCATTATTTTTTTTTGTTTGTACAGAGGTGGCATGGAGTGTGGCCTGGAGTGGCAAAACAAGTGTAACTTAACTTAGTTCACAGGAGTTGTTTTGAAGTATGATAAGTTAAGTAAGTGCAAGGCAGGAAGCATGATCCCACTCCTCCCACACGAAGCTACTATGAAGGTGCCACTTGCTAAAATACTCCTCCTCTTCAATTGATTATCTGGGCCCGCTATCCCTCGTTGTCAGATGGTTGCACTGACAGAAAGGCACCACGATATTGTTTTTATGTGGGGAATTCATTTCCCGGGCTATTTTTCCACGTCATACAAGAAAGTCATTTTGGGACAAGAAAATAAGGCTAACCGGAAGATCATTTCGGGACGGAGGGAGTATTATTTTTAGGCTTTTGAGGGGTTTTAGCAAGAAGCAAAAGAGTATTTGTCCAACCTGATAAAATGCAAAAAAAATTAATTTTTAATGAAAAAGTTATTAATGAATGAAGTTTTGGTCAAAATTGAGCGAGTAAACTTCATTTACAAACTACTTTTAATCTAAGTAAGCTTTTTTAACTCCTAATTTAATCTAAATTTTTTATTCCTATCAAACTTCTTAAAATTCTTTTATTTAATGTTCTTGGATGAAATTATCAATTTCTCATCCAAATTCCAAATAAATTTCATCCAACTATAAATGTTGAATTTTGATTGGATTTTCAAATTAGAAGTTAATTTTTGTTTTCTAAGGTTATTTCCTTGTCAACTATGCTATCCTAATTATAAGATTTTGTTATAAGGGTTAAATTTTAAACAAGAATTTCTAATCTAAAATTCAAATGAAATTAGAAATCAAATTACTAAAAAGTTGTTGACATACCTATCCCATGATAGACTCCATTGGGCCGTCATAGATGTGAATTCAATCCCCACAGATTTTCCCCTCTATTCACTAAAAGAAAATTGGGGCTCATATGACTACAGTTAGCAACTAGTTATGTAGTTTCATTAGACATTTGCAACTAAGTGAGATTTTGGAGTTGGAGTTGGAGTGGACAAGTCGTATGAGTTGCAATGTAGTTGCAAAATCAAAAATATTGTTTTTCATCAAATAGCCTATGAAAAACTTCATTGATGAACTCTGCTAACGTGGAACCTACTTTTAGGTTTAGGGTTTAGGGAACATTGTAGCACTAGTTGTCTATGCGACGCCTTACTTCTACACTACCTCGTACACATAGAAGACATTAGATGTTTTTTGAGGGGTCAAGAAGACTGCGAGTTATCACAGCAGGGAACAGGTTCGGCGAGGTTCGGCAAGGCGGTCTGACGTGGCCGAGAGACTGCCACGTCATCGACCAAAAAAAAAAAAAAAAAAATTTTTTTGTTTTGTATTTGAAGACTAAAATTTTTTTTTTTTTTAAAAAAAAAAAAAAAAAAAAAAATCTGACAGCAGGCCGCTCCCCTCGCTGCGGGGGAACAGCACTGGAACAGTCTTCTGCAGGGGTCAAAAAACATCTAATGAATTGACCAACACTACTTAGAATGAAGAATCGTGCCATCTAAGGGGTTCTAAAGCCAATTCCACTAACAACAACCATCCTTGTGTCCTACATCATGGGTGAGAGAAACAGTCCTTCTAAATTCCTAATCCGCGTGGCAGCCATTGAACTTGCACAAAGACAACTCGCCATGATGTAAATCGCATCGTTTGGGATCCTTGTTGCATGCAAAATCGAACAAAGAGTGTGACCCCTACACCCCCTCCATGTAGCAGAATCCAAAGTTTACATTTCCCACTATGTGTTCCGTTCTCCGGCCTCTTCTTGCCAACAAACACCGCCACATTTGCGGTAGCAAATCTGGAAGTTTGCCAGGTGCCCTAATGTATACCGTCATCCTTGTTTTGTATATAGATTTGTGTATATTCAATGTTATGCATTGTTCCACTGTGTATATTAAAAATTGCAAGTGGGCATTTGACGGACAGAGCATCTTCCTAAAACATCGTGACCCCTAAAAGCGCTGTGAGATGGCCCAAATATGTGCAAATGTAAAATATAACGGCCAGAGAGGGCCTTCAGGCTGTTCAGGGGTTTAAATCCCATTCCGCTCAATTAACCCTTAAATGCCGGGCCTATAGCCACTGGTTTTAGGACTCACTGTCCGTCACCCAGTTTGTTGCCATTTTCTAACCAGATTTGTATGAAATTTTTTATTTTATTTTTCAGAGATGAAAATACATGTCCTCTATACTTCACAAAAATTTCAGATTTTTTTGAGGAAAATTGTATTTTCTGTAATTTTTTGAAGAAAAAATGAAGAAAAAATCATATAAAATAGAAATAATCTCAAAAAATCTGAAAATTTCACCATGTGTGAAAAATACAGTGGAAATCATCATGGTGTAAACTAATTTGCCGTGTACATCTATAATTAGAATGCAATGGACATTAAAAATATAGCCAAAGTTCAAACTGCAATAAAATATTCAATTTTACGAATTTTTTCAAAATTTCAATTGGAAAAGAAACTAGAGTAGAGGACCTCCATTTCATTAGTTGGGCTCAAATTCAGAAAATGTCGTTTTCAAAGAGAAATTTCAGATTTACTCAGTTTCTCAAAATACACTAAAATGACAAATTTTGCCATCCGTTTTCCTTCATTATTTCTCAATTACATGAAAAAAAACATCAATTACACTAAGAATTCACTTAGACACTCTTTGTAACTCACCATGAAAAGTCATTGGAAAAAAATGGATGAAAAAAGTACTGTTCAGCCCTTCTAGTGGCTTGGAGAAGTCATTCGTAAGCCACAGAATGGCGCCGCAATTAGCGGGGGAAGTGGGAACGATCGTGGTGGGACCGAGAGCGCCAGAACGCCACCACGTGTCATCACCAGGGGTACCTCCCCGGAGCTGGGTCTGATTCACTGCATGGGGCACGAGCGAGCCATCGGCGGTTCGATCATCGCCACCACACGATTTCCACCCACATCGTGAGGTGCATGTCATACCATCTTGCCACGACGCCCTCGCAATCAATCTCGGCCGCAACTAACGCACCTCGGAGGAAGATTCTCAGCGAACTGTAAAATTTCCAGTCCATTTCGATTGCGACACGTTGCAAATTTGTTTTTGAATTTGAAATTCTCCTGGACTTCGCAAATCTTCTGATCTCCCTCAAGGCGTCAACTTCAATAATTTCATCCATAACGTGCTCTGTATTTTATTCGGAAGCCTCTTTTTTTGCAGTCAACCGCACTTGCAGGACTGCCAGCGAGCTCCGCCTTTCCTTCGATCATTGCGACTTTGGAGGTTTCTGGACTGGGTCAGTTCGAGATTGGTCACTGTTATATAAGTTAGGAAGTTTGAACTTCGTATTGGAGTTCAGTTTGTAAAGCATTGAAGGTTCTTGGCGTTCTGGTTTTGTCGGTCCGAATTGAAGAGTGATATTGTTTTTAGTGTGGGTCCGTTGATTTGCAGCAACCCTGGGGTTCAATTTTCGAACCAGTGTTGGAAAATTTTAGCTGCGTGCGTGGTTCACGGAGTTTTGAGTTAAGCTTACAACTGATCATAGCTTAGCAGCAGCCCCAGTTCGATCTTGGAAAGGGGGTCGGCTTAGTTGACATTTTGACATTCAGTGTTGCAGAACTTCGTACTTTGATAGAGAAACTGATCAAAGTGATCCTTTAAGTACTTTGGCTCTCGGTAACCTTGCATTTCGTTATTTCGTCGCTGTAAGTGTCGATCGCTCCGAGTCTACCAAGCGTCAGTAAGTTGTATACCGCCATTGAAGGAAGATATTGTGGTTCTGGAGAATTGAAACCAAGACAGGTGTGGTTGCATTGAGTGGCTTCGACAAACAATGGCGAGATCGTCAGAACCCAAATTGTGGGAGTGTGATGCGAGGCAATGATGGCGGGGTGCCAGTGAATCGATCGAGGAGAGATAAAAAGCTGCTTAGGTTTCGACTTCAATCTTCAATTATATTCATATTATTAAACTCGTTGCGAAGCACCGCATTCTTTAGGGTATTACGCTTGTCCACATTTCACACAAAAGTGCTGTAATCCAGTTGTCCATGATTTCTTCATAATGCTACCTCTTGATCCTTCAGCTCATCAGGCTCTTGATTCTGTCTTGAGCTGTAGTTACTTTCGGCAGATCTAAATGCTTTACCTCGTTAGCTCTGGTCATATTTTGATTTGTTCCCCTAATGAGTGACTTGAATGGCCGCACAAGAATGTATTTCACTGCTGTTGCTAAACTTCTAATTGATTCGCTGTTGCTCTGTTTTCGATGACGATTTGTATGAAGACGTTAAACTAGGGTCAGCTGACAATGAGAATATGCTTTTGCCTTTTCCAAGTCACGCGTGTACCTCGATCCACGTTCGAGTGGCCCCGCATATATTTAGGTCAAAACGTGGTCAATGGATCGGTCATAGAGTTTTAGTTTCGTCTGCTTGAGTAAAGTTAATGGTCTCTACGTGAGGTGCTTGCGCAGAACAGAGTCACCATGTCTGTTGGTAATATTTTTGTAGTCAGAATGTCTCTGTAGGCTTGGCTGTGGCGCATTTCTATGCTTACGGCTACAGAAATATTACCTTACGATTCAGGAACTATGTTTACAGATGCAATGATCCTCCTATTTACGTGAAATAGGGTATTGTAGTTCGGGATTCGGAATTCAACGAATCGAGCCTCTTGTACATTACTCTTGGTCTGAGAATCTGATTGGCTTAGGCTGTAGGGAGGCATGCACTGATGGGATTAATAACGTGCTAATCGAAATTCCGCCTGGGAATGTACCGCACATGAGATCGAGGGTGGTTTTGAATTGATACTGGATAGGCATTTCATAATGACTACCAAATTCCGAGGACCATGCGCGTACCGTCATGAACAGTGATCCACTTGGCATGCTCTCCTTGCCCCTGGTCCCTGCTTCAACCAATCTCGAGTGGACATTGGGGGAGGCAGTCCTTGCGTGGTGATAGCTTCCAA
This sequence comes from Thuidium tamariscinum, assembly GCA_947034885.2. Taxonomy (NCBI): domain Eukaryota; kingdom Viridiplantae; phylum Streptophyta; class Bryopsida; order Hypnales; family Thuidiaceae; genus Thuidium; species Thuidium tamariscinum. The sequence continues at coordinate 36,314,900 of OX344750.2, forward strand.
GTCGTTATGTTTGACAGCTCTGTCTGTTCTGATAGCGACTTAGGGTACATTAGGCCACCTACACCTGGGGAATTACGCCAGCAGTCGATCGATCAGTCGACCGTTGAGATCGATGCAGACAATCCTCATGCTCTTTACATGTTCTTGCCTGTCATATTCAACTCCTCGATCTCGAATGTTCTCCCATTCTCAATCTCATTCTCTCTCACATCGCTGGTGCCGATCGATTGGTTACTAAATTGCTTGTCATCATGTCTGCTCTGGTTCCAGGGTCACGGGACTGGATACTGCTCTTCGAGTTTCGCTCGAGTAAACTCATGAAGGCGGGCATGGCCATTATGCCCGTGCTGACAGTAGCATGGCTACTTCTTCTGTTTTTTCTACCGGTCACGGTGAACGCAACGGAGGAGCTCAACGCTGGTTACCGGGTTACTGGTATCCACGAACTCGCCGATGGGAGCGGCATTGTCGCTCACTTGAAGCTCATCAGTGGGAGTGAAACTTACGGACCTGACTTGGAAGACCTCAAGCTCACTGCCAGGTACGTAAGACCGGCTCTATCCCAGATCGACCGATAGTGGATTTCAAACTTAGTAAAAAAGAGATTTCAATGTTGTGGAAAATGATGTGTGTTGAACTCAAAAGCTCTTTCCCATCTCCTCCAATTGAATACTTAGATATGGCATTATATTGAATCGATTCTCAATTTTACCCTGCATTCGCTAAACCTATTTGTTAGCCTGCATTTAGTTACAATCGCCACTTGGGGTCCTCAGTTTCAATCTCAAGTCAAGGTCTCACACGTACTCATTAATGTACAATGGTCTTTCTTGAGCAGGTTTTCTGATCAAGTTGGATTGATTTGGTCTCAGGTATGAGGACGGTGGTCGCGTGCACGTCCACATCACAGACGCGTACCGTCCGCGCTGGGAGATGCCGGACTCCCTCCTCCCGCGTGATCGGGTTCACCACGTCCTTACAGGGCAATCCACGAGCGCAATCCTCCTCCCAGACGGCTCCTACACACTCCCAGACGCCCATTCCACCTCCCACCCGCTGCTAATCTCCTGGACAGCAAACCCTTTCAGCTTCGCCATCACCCGCAAAGCGGACAATGAGGTTCTGTTCAACTCTTTGCCGGAGCCGAAGGACAATGCCTTCCATCCCATGGTGTTCAAGGATCAGTACCTGGAAATCTCCACGCGCTTGCCCTCAAACTCGCACCTTTACGGACTGGGCGAGTCCACGAGGACAGACGGCATGCGACTTTCCCCGGGGAGGACGTACACGCTGTGGGCTACGGACATCGGCAGCTGGAACGTGGACATCCCGCTCTACAGCACGTACCCGTTTTGGATGGAGGTTCGCAAGGGCGGGCAAGCGCATGGGGTACTGTTGCTGAACACGAATGGCATGGATGTGGAGTATTGCAAGCTCGGGGAGGATGCGCTCACGTTCAAGCTGCTGGGAGGGGTGTTCGACTTCTACTTCTTCGCGGGGACGTCGCCGTTGGAGGTTTTGGAGCAGTATACGAGGCTCGTGGGACGGCCGGCCGCCATGCCGTACTGGTCTCTCGGTACGTTTTGATCTCAATTAGGTTAAGGATACTTATTACTGTTATTAGAATTGGATATTCTACATCTTCGCTTGAAATGCTTGCAAGTATTTATCGAACCCAATCTGTAGGTGTGTACTTTCTTTGGGAGATTCAGGGCTCAATTGTCTATGGCAAGAGAACACACTTTGGGTTCTACAAGAGCTGAACTCCCTCGAGATCAAAATATTATAGTACTGAGTTTCATTGATTTGGATTAACTCTCTTGCAAATGGGAGGTTCGTAGATTACTTTAACGAGATTGCAGACAACCTCAAATTTCTATTCCAAGATATATTAGTGGCTATAGACATTTAGCCAAGTCCTGCTTTGGATATATAGACAAGTTGCTAATTAATTGATGGCCAACCGAGTGTGTTGGAAGAGACGAGTTGCCGCTAGGCACTGAGGTCAGTCAGTAGGAGACGGGATCAGGTTTAGTATTCAAATTCTCTGATTACATGTTGTTTTGTTGTTTGGGGCATAATTTGACGTGAATCTGCTCTTTCCAGGTTTTCATCAATCTCGTTATGGATACAAGAACATCGAAGAGCTGGAGACGGTTATGGCCAAGTATGAGGCGATCAATTTCCCTGTGGAGTCCATCTGGTCTGATATCGATCACATGGACGCATACAAAGACTTCACTCTTCATCCGGAGCATTACCCTGAGGAGAAATTGCGGAGCTTCGTGCAAGGTCTGCACGACAAGGATCAGAAGTTCATCATGATCCTCGACCCAGGTATTAATCGAAAAGTTTCTCAGTTTAAATCATAGCTACAAATTGATGAACATGCCAGTTACCAATGGTATTTTACGTGGGATAAAAACATGCTGCCAAATGTAGAATGTCGGTTTTTTCCAAAATTCTTTACTCAAAATTACACGCAATTGAGGGGAAAAATGCAGTTTCTTTTTTGAGATCTGTTGGGTTAGTTGCTTATATTAACTACTCCCTTGTCAATACTGCTCATCTCTTTACATCCTGAGAATCTGTCATGTTGTGCCATGTGCATCTGATTGGACAACTTCCGCTTGTAAATTGTGAACACATGGAAATCCAGTTCGAAACTCATTTAATTTCTCCTTCGTGTCAGTCTCATCATTCAGAGAAGTTGGGGCTAGTATATTTGCAAATGGATTGGCTCCTTGAAGCTGGTTATGGTTTATGATTTCTAGTTTTCTTGTGTTTAAGTTGGTGGAAGGCTGGAAGCTTACAATGCTGGGATTGATTGCTACAGGAATCAAGATAGACGAGACTTATGCGACATTTACCCGAGGGCGTGACCTCGACGTGTACATGAAAAACGGAACCGGTGATGGCTACTACGTTGCGCAGGTGTGGCCTGGATTCACTCACATTCCTGACTTTTTTCACCCCAACGCGGTGGACTGGTGGACGAAAGAGCTGGAGGAATTTTACAAGCTGGTGCCATATGATGGCCTGTGGCTGGACATGAACGAGCCGGCAAATTTCTGCAGTGGCCCCAACTGTTACTACGACCCGGCGGTGGCGTGCGACATCATTGACGTTTGTTGCATGACTTGCGACAACGATCCCGATCGACTCACGCGGTGGGACAATCCCCCGTACACAATCAATGGCTATGGGTCGCACAAACCGCTGTACAAGAACACCGTGGCCATGACGGCTCAACACCACGATGGCTCCCGGATGTATGACACTCACAACATCTACGGCATGGCGGAAGGCCTCACCACCTACAGGGCTTTGAAAAGGGTAACTATATGCTAATCCCCACACTCCTACTCTGCTTGTTAAAAGTAATAACGTTGAATAATTCGCTCATGTGAGTTGAGTTGCACTTCTGTGGACAGTTCTTTGGGCATACCACTCTGTTTTTTTCCTCCTTCCCAGCTCAACATTCCAATCGCCCGTATACAAACTCATTTTCAGAATATGCTTTCAACTTCATTTTCAAACACTGTGAAAGATTCTTGCTAACATATTATCGCAAGACCGATTTCCTCATCCGATTAATTACTGTTTATTAGAAACAAGGGACTGGGCTAAGTGGTTACATGACGTGTAGAGTCGATGCATAGGTCACAGGATCAGCTGCCTCCCCACTCTCACTTGTCTTTCTAAACGGGCTGCTGAATTCAAAGGCGAAATGTTGGAAACGCGCACTTCATTGTGCATTTTCAACGGATTCGATGCAAGATTTCGATGCTATCGACATGGAAAAGTGTGAAGGATGCAGTTGAGTTGTGAGTTCTGTAATTTGGGTGCCTGAATGTGGCGTTTTGGATGTGCAGATGACCAACAAGCGTCCATTTGTATTAGCCCGCTCCTGCTTCGTCGGCTCCGGCGCCTACACCGCCCACTGGACGGGCGACAACGGCGCAACCTGGAACGACTTGAAATATTCCATAGCAAGCCTCCTCAACTCCGGCCTCTTCGGCGTCCCAATGGTCGGCGCGGACATCTGTGGCTTCTACTTCGAAACCAACGAGGAGCTTTGCAACCGCTGGACGCAACTCGGCGCCTTCTACCCTTTCGCTCGCTCACACTCCGACATCCACACCGGCCCCCAAGAGATTTACCTCTGGGACTCCGTCACCGCCACCGCCACCACCGTCTTCCACTGGCGCTACCGTCTCCTCCCTTTCTTCTATACGCTTCTCTACGAAGCCCATCAAACAGGCTCCCCTCTAGCACGACCCCTCTTCTTCCACTACCCAGAAGACAACGCAACTTGGACGATCGACAACCAGTTCCTCCTGGGCAACAATCTTCTCGTTTCTCCTGTACTAGAGCCTGGGAAAAGCTCCGTCAGAGCTTATTTTCCGAAAGGAATTTGGTATAATCTCTTCGACCCTTCGATGATGATCCGGGCTGTGGACCACGGTGTCTGGGAGGAGCTTCCTTCCCCCATAGACACCATCAACGTGCATGTTCGTCAGGGATCCATTCTGCCGATGCAGGAATTTGCATTGACGACGTCCATGGCGAGGAAAACGCCCTTCTCATTGCTGGTGGCATTTTCACCAGCTTCTGACTTCGCAGAGTTTTGCGCTGCGCCGTACTCGATTGTGTGCCAGGGGAGTGATCGGGAGTACGCCACTGGGCATCTTTTTCTCGACGATGATACGCAACCCAACATGGTGGTTGCAGCAGGACAAGGCTCTCATGTGAAGTTGGAGGCGATTCGGACTGATGGACATTACGTCCTGAGATCGATGGTTTCTCAGCCGGAGTATGCCTTGCTGCAAGGGCTGGTGATCGATACTGTGTCGGTGCTAGGGGTCCAGTCGCAGCCGTTCAGCGTGCGTGTGAATGGACATCTTGCACCTGTGCAAGTGACGCTGGATGCGAATGCTTCACGGATGGAGATGCAGGGGTTGAATCTGCCGGTTGGGAAAGACTTTGAGCTGGTCTGGAATACCATGCCGAATGGCAGCAGTGCCCATCCCAGCTAGCTAGTGTACAAACTGCCGTTCATTTAATTTTGTGTACCATAGTTTTCATTTGCTCGGTTCGTTATTCCAAAGTGAGCGAGCGAGCTCTTCCGGACCCCCAGTTGGGCATTGTTGTGCTTTTAGCCTGCTGCTTAATTTGAGGAGGTAATTAAGTGAGTTTCATAGCTTCAGCTAGCCAGTTGGTGACACTCATGGACCGACCGTCGACAAAGACACACACAGACTTGTAGCCGAGGCGTAGCTTTAGTTTCACTGATAATAAAAATTTCCAGGGATAATTTTTTCCATAGAGGATTACCAATTTTTAGCGTTGATGTTGCAGTGAGGTTAATTGGGGCTCAACTAAGTTTTGGGGAGTGAGGACTCTGAAAATACCGGAAGTGTAGGGCAGCATTGGTTTATCTATCCTGATTTTCTTTTCCTTAAATAAGTTTTGACAGATGTTAAAAACAGAAAATTTTGCCAATATTCTTTTTTTCACCATACAATTTTTTGTTTTTTTGAAAAAATGATTTTCTTAAAATTATGGCATTTATTTTTAGAATCATCTTTCATGTCCCCTAACCTAAAACTATGGGAGCTCCTTTGGCATTGATAGGACATAAGCTTGTAGTTAGAGATGTATGGCAGTGGAGGCATGCTAGAGAAAATCGAATGATGAAAGTTTCAATTTGCACATTAACAAAATGATTAATGTGAAGTAAAATGTAGGGGGTGTAAGATAAACTAGCCTACAAGAAGTGAAAAAGCAATTGGAAATACTTAGGGAATGACCCACTAAAGACTTTCAACAATCTATGACAAACTTGTTTCAAATAATGAGATTTGAACTGCATTAGGTTGAGTTAGTAGCCACAACTTGATCACTGATGGTGATGGACTCATAACTGACCTTAATAGGAATACCCACTTTTTGAATGTTAATTCATCACAATAAGAAACTATTATAGGCCTCTATAGATAAATTTATCTTGATACATTTTTAAAGCACAACAAACTAGAAAAAGTTATTATTGTAATTAGCATAAGTTCAAAATCCATCTAATGCATATGAAAAAAGCATATTAGTTCATAATACTGAAAAGTTGTTTGAGCAAGTTAAAAAGTTAAAAAGGACCCTAATAGAGATAATTTTGGTCCCTCCAAAGCAATTTTTTGTTTGTTTTCAGACCAATGGTTATGTGGCCTTTCTTTCAAGAAGGTCTGAGTTTCTTGGCTCCTTCATTTTCAAGACTTGAATTGAAGGAGGCCATATTTGAATATGCAATTTTGAATATATAATTTTTGTATGCAATTTCCATGTCTTGGCTTTGTACAAAAGATGAAATGAGATTTTTGAAACATTGTGGTAATAATGTGGAAGGGCATTATTTGGTTGTTTGGCATTTTTTAGCACAATTTCCCTCTTTTTCTCTATAGGCTTGAAGTTGACAATTCTTTTTAGGCAATTAGGCCTTATAAGGCCTAAAAAAACCTTGCTCAAAGTCAACACCTTCATGTTACTACAAATGAATGCATTTTTGTTATTTAAACAAAATGATCTTTAGCTTATTTTTGTTGTTGTTCTTGTCCTATTATTATTTTAAATATTCCATTTGTTTGATTTCCATCTATGAATACAAGTATAGGTATCTAGGAAGAAATAAAGTATTGTCATAGACAAAAAGACAAAAGTCCAATGAAGTTTAGATAGTTTGGCACTATAAAATTATTTAATCTTTGATATCAAAGTATATTTCTTTTGTCTTATGAGAATTGTTAGTGTGTGTAGATTCTAGATGTATAGTGCATTCTCCTTGCAACTAAAGAATGTTGTATAATATTGATAAATTAATCCAAGCAAAGCACAAAATTATATCAAATAATTTATCATTTTTTTTGTTTTGCTTGGTCTGTTTGGATATCTTTGAATTCAAGGTCTACAATCAAAGGTATATAGAAGCCTATTTGAAAAACACTTGGTGAATTTTGGTGAATTTAGTTGCACCTAATCCAACTCTATTTTATCTAATTTAGGTCAATAAACCTTTAAAGAAAATTAAATTTTTTTACATCTAATTTTGTTTTGTTGTTCCTCAAAATAGATACATTCTGAGTCAACATTAAGCACATAGAAGAGGTTATTTTCATGGTAAAAAAGTAGTAGGGTGAATTGCCCCCCTCGCTCAGCCACTTGGAAAAACATTGGAATTTTGTATTTTTTGCAAATTCTGAATTCATATAGGCCCCAAATTAGCCAAGAGGAGTTTACGAAGTAAATTAATTAAGGACAAAATAGGATTTTTGTTTAACTTCTACCCTTGGAATTACTTGGAGTGGCCAAGTGAGGGGGCAGTTCACCCCAACCGTTGATGAGAAGGGAATAGCATCACTCTTAAATAATTAAGGGTCAACGTGAAGTAGCCCCTTTGCTCAACCACCTTGAATCATTTCAAGGGTGTAAGTAAAAATAAAAGCCCCCTATTTTTGTGCCTAAGTGATTTATCTTGTACACTTCTCATAGCTAATTTTGAGCCCGTAATTGCAAATATGAATTCAAAATTTGTAAATTTTATCATGCATGGAAAATAAAAAATTTTAGCATTTTTCTAAGTGGCCGAGTGAGGAATTAGTTCACCCTAGCCTCGCCTGGCCACACCAAGTCATTCTAGAGGTGCAAGTAAAAATAAAAGTCCCTATTTTGTCTCTAAGTAATTTACCTAGTAGAGCTCTTCAAGAAAAATTGAGGCCTCTAATTACAAATATGAATTGAGAATTTGCAAATTTTATCATGTTTGGAAAATAAAAAATTTTAGCGTTTAACTCCCGAGTAAATGACAGGTTGCTTAACTTGTCATTTGAAGGGCCAAGGAGAATTGCCCCCTTCATTGCCACATTCTTTACCCCTAGAAAAAACATTGATTTTTTCTTTGCCACACATGATAAAATTTGCAAATTAGTCTAAATTCATATTTGCAATCAAAGTCTCCGAATTAGGTAACGGAGATGAAGAAATATAAAATTTATGCAATACAAAATAGGAAGCAATTTTTACATTTATATGAGTCTTGAATCACATTATACCATTGAAATTCATAAAATTCTACAAAGTGGAGTTCAACTTGGAATCCAATGAAGCTATCATTGGATTCATTTTATAGTCTATTTGTAAAATTATTCTTAGGGTTAAGAAAAAATAAAAATTTTAAAAAGATAGATAAAAAAAAAGGCTTTAACTAGAAAACTAATAGTTTAGGTTAAAGGGGTTAATACAATTATTTGGCAAATAATATATGACTACTATATTTGTTTGAAATACTCATCATCTAAAGTATTTTTGTTTTTATTTAAAATCATATTTATAAAAAATAAAATAAAATAGGTGGACCATTTCATCATTTAAGTTTACATGAAGGCCCATGATGAAGACTACATTGATCATTTAATCATTCAAAAGCATTGTTTATGATTTTAGTGCTAGTAATTTTAGACCTTTTACTTTTCATTGGCTTTATATGTGGATTTTATAGCACACTTTTGTTGCTCCTTCTATTTTAGATTTTTTAAATGTCACCCATACAATGGTATTACTATGTATTATAATTTTACATTTATATATCATAAGAGGATTTTCAGCTCCTATAAGAGACTGTGAGTTCCCAGACGCTGGGAACGCTGGGAACGCAATGCTGATGTGGTCGAGCGACTGCCACGTCAGAAAATAATAATTTTTTATTAATTTTAATTAAATATTAAATATTTTTAAAATATTTTTTTGAAATCATTTTTTTTCTATTTAATACATTCTAAAGTTTTTGGAAAAAAAAAATTTTAATTTTTTTTTTTCAAAATTCAAAAATTCAGACCAGCAGGGTGCTGGTCTGTAGCAGTGGAAACAATTTCGGGGAACACCCCTGAAACAGTCTCTTGGGGGCCCAGAAATCCTCTTATGGTACTTTATAGTGAGACATCCTATACTAGTATTGGTTGAATTTTTTCGTACAAAATTACATAGTAGCATCTTCATTTGTTTTTCATTTGGACTATAGATCTTTACATTTAATTCCACGATCATAGGTCCTGTATGAATTTACACACCCTAAATGAAAAAAAAAATGAGACTCACCACATGCTTTCAAGCTAACACCCTTGCAAATGAAGGACCAATTTTTTAGTAGAAACTTTGGAATTCAATGTCCAATCTGATTGTAACCATTAGAAGGGAGTTAGACAAGGTTCATTTTTATAGAAGTAGTGTGTATGAAAAAACTATGTTTGTATTAGACTTCAAGGAAAACCATATCACATGGTTTTATTGCAATTTTTCATTCCCTGTAGATTAATTTCTCTATTTAATAAAGTGAAAGAATCTTTATAAGGTAAATACACCCATTGTCAACCGCAATCCATATCCAACCTATAGGACACATTGTCTCCAACCAAAGCTTAGAATTTTTTTTTTTTTTTTTTCAAGTTTGAGACCAATAATGTCATGACACATGTTCCAAACTAGTGAGCAAGAAAGTAAAAAGAAGTGGGCAAGAAGTAATTTTTCAATGATTGGAATTAGAAGACTTTGAACATTGACAATGTGTGAAGTGCATATTTTGACTCCCAAAATTCATAGTAATTTCAATTTCTAAAATAAAATTATGAAAAATTTGCAATCCCTGTATTTCCTATCTTTCTACACAGAAAATATTTGCATCACTTCATATATCCCTTTAAGTGATCGGGTATGGGTGTACTTACCTTATTGCCAAAGCGGCCTTCTCAGCGCAGGATAGGATTACATGACGTGGCTGGGAGATGACATCCGAATCGCTATTCATCTACCTGCATGGATGAGATCCCGAGGATGGATGCAGATTCTCGTCATTAGGGTTTGGTGCTAAACCCTAATCGGGGCGGCTCTTCTGCTCTTGCCAAGTATTCGCCAGTGGACTTCCCCTCTCTGCACACTGCCATCGCACTTCTCGCTCTCCCGCGCCGTTCTCGGGTCTCTCACAAGACATCTCATTTGCGTCTTCTGATTTTCTCTAATACCAGTTTGAGCCCTTCATTATTTTTAATCTTTTTCTCAGTGCGCAAGTGTGGTTTGTCGCGGACGTTCCTCTCCGGGTGTAACCGCGAGCGACGCGATGTCGGATGATGAAGTGAAAGAGGAGAAGGAGCTCGACTTGACGTCTCCGGATGTCGTCACCAAGTACAAGTGCGCGGCTGAGGTCGCTAACAGTACGTAACTTACGCATTTCTTATTTTAGGGTTTGGGGAAAATGGTGTGCGTATGTGGTAGTGGCGATTCGTGTTTTCTAGGAATGCAATTGAGTGTCATTGTCCGAGAGGCAAATAATTTTGAAAATTGAATCCTCTCATGATTGATTGGGAAGAGTGCTGGTCAGCACCCCCCACCTAACCCCACCCAACCCCCCCTACCCCCTGAAGTGTAAACTTTATGCATTAAACTTATCCTGTTGTCTCCTGAGCAGGACTCCTCCCAATTCATTTTAGTGCCTGTGGAATGGCATTCTGTGCTGCGAGGGTTGTCTTGGTATTTGTTTTGTATGATGCTAATTACTGATAATGGTGGGTAGATTTGAGTAGATGAGAAGATTTCTGGGGCGTTACTGAGAACTAGATTACGAAATGGATGCTTTATGAAATCCACGCATCTGGATCGAATGCCCTTCGCGTTGTAGGGATGAGTGTTTGTGTATTTAGTCTCTTCACAAGATGGACGTTCGGTTGAGAGGAGATTATTACTGTCTTAGTTTGAACTGGTGATTGAACTCGGAGGTGTTGCATCCATTTCTTTTGCAGAGGCCTTGCAAGCTGTGCTGGCAGAATGCAAGCCTGGAGTTAAGGTTGTTGACCTGTGTGAAAAGGGTGACACCGTGATTCGCGAGTAAGTGTGTTTGGCCTCTTCTCTAATCCTCTGTAACCTTCTTACGTGGACTTCTTACACAAGCTCTCAGTACACGCTGCTTAGCTGTTTTGTAGAAAGTGTATGAGAATCACAGAATGTAGAGGTGGACATCAGTTGACTTAACGACTTTCCGTTCTTTATCCTGTTTTTAGTGTCTCTTAAGGAAGGTGCTATTGTCAGAATGGAAACAAGTGGCCACCTGGAACTTAAACTTTGATCTGGGGGAGTTTTCAATATGTTGTTTCTTATAAATTTATTCTGGCAGTCAAACTGGACTCATGTACAAGAATGCGAAGAAGAAAATTGAAAAAGGAGTTGCGTTTCCCACATGTGTGTCCGTCAACAATACTGTATGCCACTTCTCGCCTTTGGCTAGCGATGAGACTGCTCTTGCAGCGAACGACATTGTTAAAATGTAAGTTCAGAGGATCATTGTTAGCTGTCACTTTTCAGACAGTCTTTTTGGTTAGTGTCTCCAGGATCTCTGGGTTAACTGTAACACTGTAGTCACAGTTTTGTATAATATGATGAAATTACTTGCAGTTTTTAGGTTACATTTAATTCATTTGAGTGTCTGGTACGGTATTGAGGGTCACCATTGTTGGCTTGCAGTGATTTAGGCGTCCACGTTGACGGGTTTGTAGCCGTTGTCGCACATACCCATGTGCTTAGTGAAGGACCTGTCACAGGTCGTGCCGCAGATGTCTTGGCTGCCGCTCATACAGCTGCAGAGGTTGCACTTCGTCTTATCAGGCCTGGAAAGAAGGTTTGCAGCTACTTTTCTTGATACATTCTTTAGTTAAGAATTTTCTGAGGTTATGGTATAATTTGGAGTAGAATCATAATTCTTGTTGACCTTTTTTCAATGTTCCAGATATTACTCTGTTCTCTAGTCATGTGTTTGGATGTATTTTCTCTTGATCCTGGTTTGGTTTCTCAGAATTGTATGCTGTGCCTAACCTGTTTGCATGTTTCGCTAATGCAAGTGACTGCTTTTCAGAACAAGGATGTGACTGAAGCAATTCAGAAGGTGGCTGCTGCATACGACTGCAAGATTGCCGAGGGTGTTTTGAGTCATCAAATGAAGCAGTTTGTGATTGATGCCAACAAAGTGATTCTCAGTGTGAGTAACCCAGACACGCGGGTAGACGATGCTGAGTTTGAGGAGAACGAGGTCTATGCAGTAGATATCGTGACCAGCACTGGTGACGGAAAGGTACCATTCTTTTCTCTATCGCCTCAATACTGGTAGAAGTACATGTGTAATTTTCAGGGTCTGGTCAAGCATTACTGTCTCTTGGAGTTGGAATGAATAGCACCCTTGCCAGTGCAAAGATTATCTTCAAGTTTGCAGCCTTGTTTTGAGTAGTGCAGTAGCAATTTCATCCAGGCTGGTTCACTTCTTAGTTCTCAGACTTGTATTCCACGAATTTTACACTGGTAAACATAGCGCAAAACACTTTGGACTACCTCTTAACAGGGCAGGGTTTTGCTCCACATTACGTGGTGCTTTGATAACTCTGGCGTACTGCATGGGTTCTCCTTGCGGCGCCCTTACCTGGAGGTCCTAGAGAGACATCGTGGTGTCATAGTACAACTTGCATGCTGAGAAACCTTTGTCTCTCATGTATACTGGAAGTTGTCTCCAAATTCCACTACATCTGGTAGTCTCCTCTGACTTTCAGGTCCTGATGTGATGATTCCGAGCCTCAACTACTCTCTAAATACTGTTTGGGTTCTCCTGGCGGTTCTCTTATCATATTTTAGATTTTTGAAGAACTGGGTTGCCTTTTATAGACGATGCCGGTCTTATTTTCAGGTCTTCAATGCAATTCTTTGTTGTATTATTAATATTTTGTAATATTCCAAGTTCTGCGGGGTTTTGATAAGTTTCTTTGTGGCGCAGCCAAAGTTATTGGATGAGAAGCAGACGACAGTGTACAAGAGGGCTGTAGATAAGAATTATCATCTTAAGATGAAGGCATCGAGATTCATCTTCAGCGAGATCAACACGAAGTTCCCTATCATGCCCTTCACTGCCAGGTACAACTTCCTGCTTCCGTGCAGAATCATGCTGCCTCCGCCCCTCGGTGCCTGGTCGTTCCTGGATACCACACTCATAATTGACAATCTTAGTAGGAATAATCTTTGAGCTCCATTACGATGTGTCCCTGTTTTCACCTCTTATATTCATTACCCAATGCTCTTGATACGAGTTTTTGTTCTCATTCTAACATTTTTCTGTGGTGTTGTATTTCTGAATAATATAGAGCATTGGAAGAGAAGCGGGCCCGTCTAGGGCTTGTGGAATGCGTGAATCATGAACTGCTTCAGCCCTACCCTGTCCTCCATGAGAAGCCTGGTTAGTGATTACTCTCTAGCTTAGTGGATAGAAAACTTGCAGTTTCTGGCGATGCTACCAGCTGATGTCGCTCACAATGAGTTGTGGTCTTAATCAGTTTAAGCATATGTTAAAAGATGTTGCTGACCGGTCTTTGATGCACATATTCTCTTGTTTTCTGTGATTTTAGGCACTATATCTCCTTGTGGGACGCTATGAATTATTTTGACAACAACATGGTCGATTGTTTCTTGTAGGTGACTTTGTAGCCCACGTCAAATTCACGGTTCTGCTCATGCCGAATGGCTCCGATAAAATTACCGGCCAACCACTTCAGGAGTTTCAACCTACTAAGGTTCTTGAGGATCCAGAGATCAAGACCTGGTTATCGCTGGCCACCAAGTCCAAGAAGAAGGGTGGTGGCAAGAAGAAGAAAGGTGAGTACTGGTTTTGTCATTCCGAACTCGTTTAACCCCTAAAGGACCGTAAGGCCACGGGGTGACTTTTACAACATTGTTTTTTGCGCCCGCGGTCCATTAGGGTTAATTGTGGAAGAACTTAGTCAACGAAACTTGAGAGTTGCATACAAGGTCAAGAATTTTAACTCGAATTCAAACGTATTGATGATATCGATTCATTGACAAACGACTTACTGGTTTCAAATGGAGAGTGAAATGTTTAGGTATGGAGATGAGGTGCTCTTCCTGTAGTCTCTGACGTTTTACTCTTGTGGGGTGATATTAAACAGGCAAGAAGGGAGATGCCATGATCGAGGACTCTGCTGAGCCAGCCGCAGAGGGATCAGAAACAATGGACACTTCCACTTAGTGCGCAGATAGAGAGTGGACAATTGAGAGAGTTCTATCAGGTGCTCCTAGGTACGCACCATTTCAGTTTTGCTCAACCTGGCTACGGCAATGTTATTGTCGGGCAAGAATAGGAAAGATTAGATACCGTAATTCTCGAGAATGGCGGTGCTTGTTCGTGTCTCTGTTTAACACCAAGTCGATGATGTTCTTGTACACGGTGACAACTCTTATCAGTGATCAATGCTCTTGAAGGATCTACGTCTATTGGGGTTCTTTTCATCTTCCGGAAAATTTTGTTCGTGAAGTTTCGATTAACCGTTATAATTTTAACCCCTAAACGCTTTATGGAGATTTCTCCGATCCGTGCACAGAAGTTTCAAATTTAGTGCGACGCATTGCCAAGTTCAGTAATTTCAGACTCTTCGATTTCTTTTGGTAATTCTGTTGCGGCAGCGACGAAATTTGGGAGATATAATGGTTTCAAATATCTAACTTCCAATGAAATTTTACTCTTAATCTGTCCACGACGGATGTTCTGGTTTCAGTCGGGCAAATCATGTCCCAGTCTAATCTTACATTCAATTTGGTCACCCAAATCAAGAAAATTTGAACAGAAGCTGGAACTTCAAATTTTGATGTAAGGTAAGTAATTCATGCTCCGTGTTGATCACTGTTGGCACGTGAAAGGAGGTTCCATTGCATTTAGGCCGGCTTTATATTGGGCCTCGGGCCGGATGGAAGGTCGGCCGCATTTTGCCTTCAATCCGGCATGGCATGTAAGGTGGGTACACCTAAATGTGCCACTTTTTGGTACTGTGCCTAGTAAGCATTACTGGTCTGATCAAATTTTCATATAGTCTTCTTGGCAAGTGAAAGCACATTCCAATGCACCAAAAAACACAGCATTTGGATACAGTATGCAAAAGTTATTAAGGTTCAAAGTCTGTTTCTAAAAGCGCTCCAGCCAAATAGGTACATAATGGAATTCAGAAATGTACACGAACTATAGATGGCAGTTTTAGGTGAGGTGCAATTTTAGGTGTACCCACCTTAGATTTCATAAGGTGGAAACACTAGGCCTTCTTTATTTGTGTCAAAAAAAAAAAAAAAAAAGGTGGAAACACCCAAAAGTGTCCATGTTCTCATTCCTGTACCCTCAATTGTTACTAAATGTGTCCCTAAGAAATTATTTAATGGCTGAAGGGACTCAATACTCCACTTGGAGAGGCCCATAGATTTCTACAGCGTTCTATAAATGAAGACAAACTACCTATATTCTTCACCAAAGCATATTGGTATGTTTATGATAAGCATGTATATACTTGTACTCATGATCAGTGTATTCTTTTTGTTTTCTTCACTCTTTCATACCTTAACCCTTGAATGACAGATTGGTGGTCATGGAAATTATGCATTTTGATATCATGTGTTTCCATCTACTTTCAATAAGCCAAATATTCTCATTGGAAGTTAAAAATTATAGAAGATATCTTCTTTCCACCCCTATTATCAAGGATGAATAGTTGTCTTTTTGTCCTACAAGGGAAGATTCTTTGTTATTCATTAGATACAAAATGTCCGCCATGGCATTTAAGGGTAAAAAAAGAATGTATCTTTTTTCTTCTCCTTAATAACAAACAAAATATGTGTATTTTCTCATTTATCAGTTCAATGAATGATTTAGTTTGGCTTAAAAGGTAAGAAATATAATTTTGAAACTTTAAGAATGGACATATTTTCAATTTCTTCCTACTTTTATAAATTTTAAGATTTCATTGTATCTTTATGACATACAAGAACAACTACTTTCAAGAAAAATTAGTATGTTAATACAATTTTATAATCCAAAGGGGAAGGACGAGAGAATGGGTTGACAAAAATATTATTTCAAGTCATGTCGAGATGCTTTGACAAAACTTTCTAGGTTTAAAAATCTTTGAATTGCAAATATGAAATGTTAAAGAGTTCCTTAAACAAATGAAGTAAAATGGCACAAATGTTAAAAATAGGCAATTTTGTAAGTAGCTTGTAATTGTTGATGGGTGGATGTTTGTCTTTGAAATGAAATTTTATAAATGTATTTTTGAACATCATACAACCGACAATATACTATTATAAAATGACAAGTATTCAACAATTTGATTCACCAATATTTCAAATGATTTGGATTTAATTGGTTGTTAAATCAATAGTGCATACCAATTTGGTGACACCATGGACTACCAATCTAGGTGATTTCCAAATTTGAAAGAATCTATTAGTGTCAAAGGCCTCAATAATAGATTTTTTGATAGAAATACCTTTTTGTCCTTGTTCTTGTTGTTTTCCTCAATACTATTGTAGTCTACTTTATTGTCTAAATACATTTTTTTGGTGAATAACAATAAATGTCAAAGATATTCAATGATAATCATAAATTGCTAAATCCCTATTTGGTATCCAACATTCTTTCAAAATGTTCCGAAGAAATTAGTTCTTTTAACAATTTTGTTGTAAGTCTTGCAATAGACACATGATAATGTGACTCTTTCTTTGTATCTTTAACCTTTCATCACCTAAGGGGACAAAAAGTGTTATTCAAATTGTTGTAACTTTTGCAACTAATGTTTGAATTCAATAAAAGTTGTTGGGAAAGTTGAGTATTTAAGTCTAGTTTGTGTGATACAATTTTCAAATCAATCCAAGATGTATAAATATTTTGGGAGCCAATTGAAATTCACAGGTTCATTTTGAGTTCACCAACCTATAGTTGATGGCTGCAACTTCGGGGGCTTGTATCTCCTTCATCCAATGTTTGTTTTCAATAAAAACTTGTTGGATTGTGTTCCTCTAGAAGTCTATTTATTGTGGTCAAATTTTCATGGCAATCCAAGTTGTTTTGAATGTTAGGGAGAAATTCAAAGTTCAAAAGCTAGACATGTTTTGATTACAGTGAACTTTGGCAACTTGTTTCTTCCTTATATAATGTTTGTTTCTAATAATTTTTGTTGGAAAAGTTGCGCATTCTAGTCTAGATTGTGTGGCTAAAATTTCATATCAATCCAAGAAGTTATGAGTGATTAAGAAGCATTTTAGTAGAAGGAGGTGCAATCATAGATGCGTTTTTTGCATCGTTTTTTGCTATTTTTTTGACATTTCAAAGTCATTTTACAAACAATTGAAAGCATTTTGAATGAAATCTTTTTTCACCAATTATGTGTTTGTATTTTGGTTTTGAATCACTTTGTAGTTTAAAGTTTGTTCATTTGAGTAGGTTTAGGATTCAAATTTCACCTCCAAATGTGTTTTTAGGAAAATTTCAGCATCTTTTTCAAGACTAAAATTTTATGATCTTGCAATCTATGCGGCCAAATGACTCCAAATTTGATCCACGTCATCTACAACATGCACACTACAAGATTGTACGGTTAAGATTTTCATATCTTAGTGACATTTAACTTTATAAGGCTTGAAAAGCAAAGATGCTTTTAGACCTGTTTGGAGCTTATGCAATGAAGGGTTACATAAAAGATATACTTAATTGAGTTTTTATTGCTTTTGCTATTTTTATTTTTGAATTTCTAAGTAGTTGTCTAAACATCATCAAATTGTGCCATTCAATTACACCTTCTATACAATGGACAACTTTGTAGTTTTTCCTAATTTTTAAAATACTTAAATTCAAAATCTGATTATAAAATTTTCAAATTATTGATAGTTTGCCCTAATTTTGGCAAAAGTGGCCAAAACTCTAGATTTCTAAAGATTAAGAAAATAATAATAATTCAACTATATAAAATCAAAGAGCATCTAATGCCTTTTGTTCAAAAACCTATAATTTGTCTAAATAGACCTTTTTACAAGGAATTGTTGATTGATGAAGTTTTCTTTTAACCCCTTAAGCCCTAAGCTACGTTTTTTTGGCAACATAGCAATTTTGGGCAGCTCACTACAAATGGAATTTTTAGTTTTTTCTTTAAAATTTTCACAAAAGATGTGTCCAAAGAGTAGCTTTATGGCCCAACAATTTTCATAACTTTTGACTTTGTGGTTAAAAAGTTATGCCTTGATATGTTGTTTTCTTTATTCAATGGGCAATTTGGGCAGCTGAAAAAACTTCTTGAAAAAAAAAAAAAATTTCATCTGCCTGGACTGCCCGCTGAGTAAAAGAAAAAAACATATCAAGGCATAATTTTTTAACCACAAAGTCAAAAGTTATGAAAATTATTGGGCCTTAAAGCTACTCCTTGGATACATCTTGTGTAAAAATTTTATAGAAAAAAATAAAAACTCCATTTGTAGTGAACTGGGGTTGCCAAAAAATGCAGCTTAGGGCTTTTAGGGGTGAAAACTTCCTTATGAAACTTCCTAATATCAACTACATTAAAAATTCAAACTAGCTTAGAATTTTAAGTTTGACTTTCAATTAATTTTGATTTTTCAATATAAAGTTTTATTGAAATTGATCAATTCACTAAAAACTTCATCCAAATACATACAAAACCAAAACAAAACTTTATTCTAAAATAATCCTTTCAATATTAACATATTTTTTTAATATCAATTTGCTTTGAATCCTATGGAAGATATCCTAAGTGATTCAGTTCCTAGAATATTTTTCAAGTGTCTCTAAAAGTCTCTAATCAATTACATATTAATTTTTATGTCTTCAAGCTTCTACTATAAACTTATAATTTCTTAAGATTCTGATTTTTTAACTTTTTAATGTAAAATCATATAAATTGAAAATTTCGGGATATAAGATATTTAAAAATCCAACTTTCCTAGTGGAAATTACCAATACTTAGAGTAATCTATATAGGATAGAATTTTACCCTTCTTTTATGCATGCATTGAAATCATAGTTACTTCCATATCAATGGATTTGTATTCTTGGGGGAACTATTGGTTGCGTTGATCAATCCCATTGACACGGTTTATTAAAGAGCAGTCTTGTTTACAACCAACACCATTAGAGGAGATTTGAGGCTTTTGGAAGATTGCGACATCCTATAGTTTGGGAATGCAAAAACTGCCGTAGGAACACAAAATCACAAGAATTTGACTTGGTTAAGAGAGTGTCACGTCATTAATTTATTTATTTTGGATTCTTTTTCACATTTCAAGACCCAAATTTTTTTGGATTTACATAATTGCTAGCCTAACAACAACCATCAATTATGGGAACATTCCTGAAACAAGCTTATGGAGGCCTCAAATCCCCCCTAATGAAACAAGCTCTTAATAGTGTATATTCCAATTCTTATAAAACTTCTTCCTTGAGTTCATCATAGCTGTAGGCTTTACAGGTGATTGCAAGAAACATTTGGCAATTTTGTTGCATTGTATACACCAAAGAAAATAATATATGACAAATTTAACCCCGAAAGAAAATGTATAGAAAAATTCTCTAAGTAGGAGAACTAGAATAGTGTCAAATTTCAAATAAATATATATTTTGATGTTTAAATTAGTAAAAATTATGAATGTGAAAAAAAAATTCCATTTGCAAAAACTTTATGGAGTGGCCATTCACCAAAAAACTCATCAAAATCATTTTCACATGTTTCAAAATGCAAGCAAAAAGAGGTTCACTTTGTGGACTTCTACATTGTATAAAAATAATCATTTTGAAAATTCCTTTTGCCATTAGCTTTAAGTCAATTAGAAGATCATCTTCTTCAAATTTCATCTCAAAATTCATTTTTTTTTATGTTAAATAGTACTGGGAACCTCCATATTGGCAAGTGTGACATAAAATTGGGGTCTATTTTGAGATAGTTAATTATTTTTTAAGAATTACCAAAAAAAATTAGTCAAGGTGTATAATAGTCATGAATACCTTTTCTATAAATCTTGATTCATTAAGAGCTAGAACACAAAAATTATGGCTAAAAAATAGATTAATATACTTTGTGAGACACAAAATAGTACATGTGTTTCTTGCAATCACTCTTATCTTTCAAGACTTCTTCTACAAATAGCTTTAGAGGGTTGAGTTTGTTGTTCATTGGATGAGGGTTAAGAGGAAAAAAATTGTCATCCAAAATCCACTTGTATTGATAGAAGTGCTCAATGCTCTCCTTAATGAGTTGCAAACCCATTCCACTAGAATCATTTATCTTACTTTTGTTATTTTATTATACTCACATCAAATATCTCTATAGATCCAAAAAGCCAAGTGGAAACTTTTGAAGCAACTCACATTTAGTGACTAAAGAGACTATGATGTATAGCATGGTAGAATTAGAAGATCTATTACTATAGATCTGTATTTTTCAATGACATCAAGAGTGATGTGACAATTGTGACCATGAACAATAAGTAGATGCTGATTTGAGTAAGAGACACCATCTCTTTTTTGTAAATTTCCTATGAAGTAGTTTAAACATTCATCAAAATAGTAATTTATCATCTAAAAATTTTCTAGCATTTGGATTTGAACACTTTCTTTGCATGATTGCATCTTGCTATGTGTTCCTTCTAATAATGTTTCCTTTTGAAGACATAGTAGTTGGGAATATTGTCTCAAACAGAATTGATGAGAGAAAGATCTATCAAGTGTTTGTCCTTCTTAAAATTGATAATATGAATATTTTTTATATCACGAGTGCATTCTACAACTTTGGCTTTTCTACTCCTCCCTACCTATGTTCCAATCTCACTTGCATTCTATATGTGGTAGGCTTCATAATTACTTGTTTTTTTCATACAACAACTTTAAGTATTTGTAGAAAGTGTCTACTTATGCTAGATTTAACCCTTTAGTTTTAGTCACTTCTAGAATTTGAGGTTTTTACAGTAGTAAAATTTTTGGATGTTGTTTTTGAAACCATTTGACCCATTTGTTGCCATTCAAGGATACTTTCTTTAAAGGGAATAGTGTAACCTTGTGTCATATGGAAACCCTAATTTTTTTTAGTCAACCATATTAAAGGAAAATCTCTATTGGTCATTTATATTTAATACTTTACAAGTTCTTCCTCTTTTGCAGTTGTAAGTATAATATTAGAACCTCTTTTCCTAGACAAGATTTTGCCATGAAAATAACCTTTGAAGGTGGTTCTAGAATGCCAAAATAATTGACTATTGAACATACCCTAGCTCCTTTGTCCATTGCTTGTAATGGTGTCTTTAGTAGAAAATTGTTTCAATTTCCATTCTCCAATTACTTCTTGGATTTCAATTTAGAAAGGATAAGCATACTTTGAGGTGTCAACAACTTTGTCTTCCCTTTTTTTCTTGCTATGTATTTCTATCTTGTTTAAAGTTGTTCCATTTTCACCTTGTGGGCAATCTATGACTTAATTGTCCTTCAACTTCCACATCTAGAAAAGTTGTTGCTTCTATCGATGTGAATGTAGCTACATTGTCTTCTCTTGCTTCTTTAGAAACATGTAAGGTGTTATTCCATCCCTCTTGTATTCCCTTTTCTTTGCTCTTGGATTGCAAAGTACTAATGCTATAGTGCTTTGGATGCTTGCTCATGAAAGTTCATATAGAACATTATCCTTCTCCCAAATTTATTAAAGCACTACTCCTATCCTTTTACTTGATAAACAAAATTTGTCCATAGCAGTTGCAAGTCATATACTTTGTCTACCTAATCTTTGGCTTGGATGGTTGCCACTAAGTCTATTCCTTCTATTGTTGTTTTGGATCAAGAAACTCTACCTCTCCCAAAGAATTACATTTCATCATCCTCACCTCTACACTTTGATTTCAAGAGCATATCATTTCCTCCAAATCGATTTTTATTCTTCTCATCATTCATCTCTTTGGATGTGATGTATTCAAGCTTCTAGGTGGTTTGAGTACAAAGAAGCATGTAATAAACCACCTTCCCACATGCTGTAAGCCCGGGAGATTATTCGCAATTTTTAGAAAACTACGTGAGTTAAAAGATAGGGTCTATTTAATTCAAAGGGGATAAATTTTATATATATGTAAAGCTACTATAGGGTTCTTGAAATGTCACATATCCTATTATATATAAATTAGGCTATATATAAACATCATTTAGTAGGAATTTTTATTAATAAATTAGCCTTTATAAATAGGGTTCATATAAAAAGTTTGTAGTACAATGAGTATAGATGTAAACAAACTTTTTTAACTGAATGATAAAACTTACACAATTTAGTAAATCTAAGGATTTTTTCAGGAGATTTATTGTTATCATCAAATAATTCTAGCATGTACATACAAATCTTTCCTTAAGTATACCAATTATGTAATAGCATGTAAGAAACTAGTGTTCCAAGACAAAAGAATTGAGCTGTAAATTTACAATGAGGTTGTACTATAGAGATTTGTGTTCACACAAAGTACCCATTGAGAAATTGGTATAGAGCGTGCAACATTTGCATGGAATCTTTTCTATACTTTGATACTACAAACTCTAGATTTGCGTCAACTTCTTGAACATATACTTGTAAATGTTTAGAATCATCTTCTTTTTACTAGTGTTTAATAAACACTCTTTTATTTTTTGATTCTAAATTCAAAACCATTGTAAATGAATATGTAAAAATAAAATACATAGTCTTTATATTACAGTAGAGGTCATATTCTTGGGTTAACCCCTAAAGCCCTAAACAACGTATTTTGAGATTATAATTTTTTGGGGCAGCTCACTACGGATGGAGTTTTTTTTTTTTTTCTTTGAAATTTTGATACAATGTGTGCCCAAGGAGTAGCTTTAAGGCCCGACAATTTCATAACTTTTGACTTCACAGTTAAAAAGTTATGGCAGGATATGTTGTTTTCTTTACTCGACGGGCAGCCTGGGCAACTGAAAAAACTTCTTCAAAAAAACTTTAAAAAAAAAAATGAAATTTCAAATTGGTTCTTTAGGTTTATACAGACATGGAAAGCTTTGAATCAATCCATTCCAATCAATGAGTCAAAAGTTATGAAGATTTTGAGTTTGGGGTAGTTTGCGGCCAGTTACAGAATCTCTACAGTACAAAAAAAGTTTGAAATTCTTCATTTAATTCAATTTTTCATATTTTTGGAAAAAAATAAAAACAAAAGGTGTAGATTGTTTATTACAACATTTTAATCATTGGGATTGAAAATTTTCAATTCCATGAATAAAATGTTCACAATTTAGTATTTTGGTTCACTTTTTACTTCTTTCTACTTACTTATTTTTTCCTATATGTTGTACAATTCCAAATGGTTTGAAATTTTTTGAGAATGTAGCCAACTTGAATTGAAGTACGAATTCAAAGAGTAACCACCATTTTGAATTTTTTTTCACACAAATGTGACCTTGTGAAGTGCAGCTGCCCGGATTTTTGCAGGGATAAAAAAACAATTTTTGTCAATTCAAATGCTTATATCTTGCAATCTACACTGTAGAAATTTCTGAAATTTTTTCCACATGTTTACAAACCACCTTACTACAAGATCCTATGGTTATATGAGTCAAAAATGTGTTTTAAAGAAAAAATTTGCACTTGTACTAAAAATGGCAATTTTGGAGCATTTTTGGTGAAGACATAGTCAAAAACCTTTAGGGGTTAATCTACAATGTTTTTAGAGTGTCAATTTCTCATGTTGTTCATGTTATATTGCTAATATTAGTATTTTTATTAGTTTTAGTATCATAACTATATTTAATGTTTCTATGATGTTTATTATTCACCATATTAGATTGTTTAGAATACATGGCATGTAATTTAGAATATTTAAGACTATTGTTGCATTTTACATTTTTATTTGTCATTTGAAATTGTACTACCATACAAGTAGTGCATATATTTAAAAATAGTGTATATGTAAGACACTACTTTTATAGTGTGTTGTAAACGGATATGAAAAAATTAGACATATAAATTTTGTATATAAGATAGCCTAACTATAAAAACCAAATGATTGAATTTATATGTAAAAATATAGGCATTTTAATTACTAAAATGAAGGTAAATAGCCCTATGTTAAATACCCTCTTAACTCAGGTGTATGCTTAAAATTACAAGGAGTGATCACCCCGGGGCTGTAAGTTACTACTCCAAGCTCTTGCTTTGTGGTAGACAATTGGTTCATGTACCTATGTGATTGTACAATAGTTTCTAAGTTTATACACTACTCTCACTACTATTTCTAGGACTACTCATTTACTTTGGAATAGTAAAATCACCAACAATTTCTTTTTAAATAGTTTTGAAGTACTTTATAATGAGAAGCATTCTTCTTTCAAATTAATTGCATCCATTTTTTTATGTCCTATTTCTCTTCAATATAATTTTTAACAAATTTGAAAGTGATTCCCTTTACACAAGTAGTTTTCTTTCTTTCACTTTAAAATCTTATGATTGTCACTTCAACATTCATAATGAAACACTTCAT
Organism: Thuidium tamariscinum; assembly: GCA_947034885.2. NCBI lineage: Eukaryota > Viridiplantae > Streptophyta > Bryopsida > Hypnales > Thuidiaceae > Thuidium > Thuidium tamariscinum. The sequence goes on from OX344750.2 coordinate 36,339,329, forward strand.
TATATCATAATCTCATGATGTCATCAAAAAGCCACCATACTTTACTCAATGACCATTTTAAGACATGTACACCATCCTTATTTCTTAGAATGTGCTTTTTAGGCACTACACAATTTTGGAGTTATCCACTTTAGCCCAAATCTACAATTATTGAACATCCACATCCTTCAAAGATTTAATGGAATTGCAGTCTATTCCAAAAAAAATCATGACTTCAAACCATGTATGCCTATTCTATATTCTATAGGGATAAACTACTAGCCTTTTTAATGAGTCAACGTGAAATACAAGTTTATTTGTTCATTTCCCTACACCAAATATATCCCACATAACATCTTTGGAAAATAAATTCAAATTCTTTTTAAGCACAACCTTGAGTTCATCTTTAACCTATAAAAATTCAATAATTTTGAAGGGTCAATGTAAACTTGTTCCCTTGCTTGACTCCTCCAAGTCATTCTAGGGGTGCAAGAAAAAAAAAGCCTCCTATTTTGTACTTGATTAATTTGCTTAGAATACCCCTCCTAAGAAATTTGGGGCTTCTAATTGTAAATATGAATTCAAAATTTGCAAATTTTATCATACACGAGAAATAGAAAAAATTTAGTGTTTTCCACAACAGGCCGAGCATGGGATCAACTCCCCCTGGCCCTTTGAAGGTATTTTGGATCTTGATTTTGCAAGATACAAAAAGTAGAAACTCAAAGGGTGATGATTTTTTTAGGAAAAATTAACCAAAGGATCTTGTAAAAAGCCAAGTCTTTATTATCTCTACAAAGTTAGATTTCAATCCAATTCATAGATGGCAAGATTATAATATAAAAGTGAAGGAAAATTCAAAAAAATTCATGTATAGGCATAACTAAAATTGTCCTTTGATTGGCTCATTTGACATATAACATTTTAGAAAGTTGGCATCCTATGCTCATTCTTAAGGTAACTAAGTTCTACATGCATAGAAACAAGTCTTGTATTTTTAGGAGCAAAAATGAGTGAGAAAATGGTATTGCAATAGTAACAACTTCATTGATAAATTTCAAAAATATATAAGACAATAAGATTTGTCACAAATTTGGAGCCCAAATTCAAAATTGAACCTGGTAGAATGAAAGAACACAAGAAAGGGGATACAATAGGAGAATATTTTTTGAAAAAAGGCTCAAATCCAAATGCAAGATGTGTATTCTAATCATTGTTGAAAGATATAGACCAAGAAAAGGTACAAAAACACACGCCTCTACCTCATTGACCAAAGTTCCCTATCCCATGCTTTGAATTTTCTAATAAATTCAATAGTGAATGTTCTAAATCTAAATACACCACTTCATAGCTAACATTATTCTCTTGAGAATGAATTTAAGAATAAATGAACTTCTACATTCTTAAGTTAGAAATGGCCATTCCAAAAAAGAGATTAACTATATTACAACCATATTACAATCTATGAAAATTTCAAGGTTTAATTGGAAGGTACCAAAAGCTACAGAAAGAAGACATGAGAAGGCCACTCATTAGTAGACTTTTGATCCCACTTAACCCCTAAATGCCCAAGGCATCAAAATTTTGGTGTTTGCAAATCTTTGAAGTTAAAGAAAACATAACCAAGTTGCTATTTTTAGTAGTTTGTATTTTTGAAGAATTCTTTTCAAAATCTACTTTAAGCATCAAAAGCCTAATCTTGAAAATGATTGACTATGATTTTTCTATTCAAGATTTTATGCAAGGGTACATTGTAATCTTGACTTTCTTTAATGTTGAGGGCTCTTAAAAATGAACCTCTAATACACTAGATCTTGGAGAAAAAATCTCATTAAAAATTTATTTACAAGAATTGTTGAGTAAATTTTGAGAAGTCATTAATTGATTGGGGTTATACATATTAGGCACTTTCACCTCATATTTTTTTGGTCACCAACTTTTTAGATTTGACTTGTAAAAAAAGGATTGAAAGACTTCACATAACTTTTGCAATTGTAACACCCTCATAATCAAAACATTATAATCTCATCGTAAAGTTGACTTCATGTTCACCTCAGAACAAATTCCTACAGAAGCTCAAGAAAGGCCCTAGGCATGTAGGGGTTAACAAAAAGTGCAGCTCTTCTTTGCTCAAAAAATTTGTATCTTAAGTTTTGTGGACACTGATCCAATTTCTACAGCACAGCAGAAAATGTTTTTGAGTGAAATTCCTGAGTAAGAATTGGCTATCCTGAGCTAAAACAAAGTGCTTGACCAATATGATTCCACCGAAACTAACACAAAATGCTACTGAATTCATGACCACCAACCGCAAATTGGAAACTCAGAAGCAAAATAGTGCCATGATCACATCCATTCTGGGCAGCCATGTTCTCTCCCTTGTTGGTTTACCGCATGAAAAAATGAACAAAATTGTTCCTCTCGACACACCCATTGGACAATCCATTTTGAGCCCGTAATGGTATGGACCACCTTCAGCTGCTCTTCAATCACTTTCCTCATCCGTGTTCCGACAGGGTTCATTGTTGTCCGAGAAATCATACTTCACATGTGCAAGGTAGAGTCCACATGCTGGTGCCATAGCAGGAGTATGGGTAATGCTCCTCGCATCTAAAATGCGTTTCACTGCAAGAGGAAGAAGATATCCGTTCAGTCCAGTCGAATTGCCACAGGACCCAGAAAAACAGAATAGCCTACCCTCGCTTAAAAAAAGCGCCTGAGCCAAGTCTCTTCTCATGTACTTGACTTGGGACAGGGAATAATAGAAGATGATAGGGATAGTCACGAAGAAGTAAAAAATTGAAAGGAATGACGTGGTTCAAAATTGTCTAATATGTGACTAGGCATACCATCACTTGTACCAAGACCTGAAAACACAAGAAGAAGGGCTTCTTAGGTCCCACCGGCACCGATTAGCTAACTAGGACGTTAAAATTTATTACCTAATTGGAAGTTAACTAACCTACTGTTTGCTCGCACTTGCATGGTAACTAATGGAGAGTGAGACTTTCAAGTCAGCTAAAAACTGCAACTTGATTGATGCGGAAGGACTTTTAACACTTCAAACCTTTGACATAGGCACAGGGAGTTTACTTGTCCAAAATTGGGAAGAGAATTGGTGGAATGAATGCAGGTTCATTGCCAAGTTAGTTGTTAGGAGGTACCACCAATTTGCGAACTGACACAACTTGGGGTATTTGATAACTAATACCAGTTAGCTAATTGGCGCCACAGTGAATACTTGGTTGGTGCGGGTGGGGCCTAATACAACTTACCATCCTGAACTGCTAGAGCCCCGGATCCAACAGCTTTCAATGTCCCTACCATCAGCCGAACCTACACAGTCGAAATCAGCGGTGTGAGATCGGAGTAGAACGGATACAAATATAATACTAGTCATAGGTTTGCAATCTAACAACTTCGGTATAAGAAGTTACCAGAAATGAAAGATTCTGCAGCTCCAGAATTTGGGGCTATTTTCAACGTTGTTACTTGTTCAATCGCAAGACTCGAAGGAAAGCCAAACAGGAACATGTCTCCAAGACCATTACCTGGTGATATAAAAACGACCTAGCCCTTGCCGTGACAACAAAGCACCGTAACTTCCCTGGGGTCCCTTGTTTTAAATTCGTAGATTCGCTTGAAGATTTGTCTGAATCCTTTGCCTCTGCCATTGGAGGCGAGAATTCCCTGTCTTCTGGTGAAGGAAAGCATGGCCACGCAGGCATTTCACAAATATGAAGCTCATCCAGAGTTCTAAGGGGAGAGTTTGCCTGCATGATATCAAAATACAAAAAATTACATGCAAGAAGACTCGGTCGTAAAACGATTCAGATCATAAACGTAAAAATCACTAGATTGCAACCATAACTGATTTCAAATGGATCAACCACTGCTTCTGATATGCGATGAGAAACGTAGAAGCAAGCGCCATTGAAAAGAGAAGACATACGCAACGGAGGAACTAAAGACTGCTGCCTACCTAAGAAAGACAAATCACAACTCTCGAAAAGACTAATGGCAGGCAAAAGATGAAACCACTGCATGTCCAGAGCCAGGACATAACAAAATTTCTTAACTTAAGCACAACATAGCAGCTTCAATGAACTTTCATGTGCGACCAATGAGGTGCTTAGTCAGAGAGTAGGAGGGCCTAACCTGACATCCTGTAGCTCTGAAGGAACTAAAATCGTGATGTCCAACCAGCCCCTTGCATGCTTCCTATTTCACCAAATAGAAACCGCGATGATTCTTAATCAATTACTAGCGAATGTTCTATTTCTACTGATGAATCACATTCATAGACACAAGGGAGTTTGTTGGCACAATCCAACATCACTCTCTAAGCACAAAACGTTACAAAGATTCTGCTGGCATACTTAAAAATTTAATCAGGATCAGGGTATCCTATGTAAATTCATTGTTGGGTTGTTCTCTCCTTTGCTCTTCCACATTGTCTTATATGTAAACAAGACGCGCAGAAACAAAGCAAGATTGACCAAGAGCAACGCCACAGAAGAAACAGAATCTAGAAAGTGTGAATATGCGCAAGTTAAAAAGAATGGTTTAACTAACCATCATTGATGTGAGATTCAAATCTTCATGGACGTGCCAAGCTTGATCCTTTTGAAATATAGACATCTGACGAGTTCCTGTCAGAAGACGGTAGTGGTATCTGTACATAAGTGACAAAAGCACGTAGCCAAATTTCAGAGGAATAGCGCCAAATTCCTGCAAGATATTACGATCAAGCAGAGAGATTCTCCTGGCTCTTGAGAAGTAGTTTCCGACAAACATAGAATGCATGATATACAGGGTAAGACGGATAAGATACAACAGCAAGCTGTAGAGACTCTACACGGAATACGCAAACCTGCAATTATCAGAACTATGCTTCCAAACCAGTTGACAAAATTTCAGAATGTTTGATGCTAACCAGACGCAAGCCGGAACCAGAACATCAACTTGAGCCAAAAAGTAAAACTAAATCCTCACAGGAGTAGCTTCTACTCATCTACGAGTATGAGTGAGTTGGGAACTTCGGGATTCAGCTCTACAAAAGTAAGGCACCTACACAATACGTACGTGCGTTCTTGAGCTCTGAAACGAGAATGAAATTCTGGGGGTACACACCGCACACCTACAACCGCCATATCACCAGCATCCTTCTGGGCCTACACATCAAGATCATAATTAGAGCACTTCAATTAAGGATGATACCCTAAACCCAAGCTATAGACACCAGCTAAACTGGGAACGCAAACTTAAGGTAGGGTTTAGGGTATCTACGATGACTTGGCTTACATTTAAATCAGATAATCTCAAAACCTAAGGTAAAGCAAGAACCAGGTTGAAAACAAAACTGAATGACCTTTTCAGTACAATGAAAGCAAGTGCGAACGATGCAAGGTACTTCAATTTTAAGATCGGGGTCACATAGATTACTTTCTAGATGAGAAGCTCAACAAACAGTTAAGCGGGCGAAAATTCTATACATGGAGGAAATGATTGATAGCCTTCTGCACAACCTCGGGTTCATGTGGTGGCATCTGCAGGGCAAGGGCACATTAAACGTTCATATACAGCTGAAAAAACAAACAAACAATCCGCTTGAAAAATGCACGAAAAGCCCGAAATGCCATTGGAGAGTATTTTCGGCTCTTACAAGAACCATAAAATCATTGAAAAAATGAGCATTGCATTTGTAATTCTCTTAGAATAGAAATAAAGAAGTGATTTACCACTTCACCAGGTTTCCTCTTGCTTCGCCGTGCAATGTCAACATGGCATGTATTGGCAAGAGCATGCACTCCTGTATCCTGCAAGTCAGAAACCATTTGATCATAATTTAAAAGAGAATTATCATATAAGGGTAGCTGCATGGAAGAGAAAACATAGAAAGTGAAAAAATGAGGACTAGAGAAAAGGGATAAACAGAAAAGTAAACAATTTGCATGCTGGACTTTCATTAAGCCTTCAATGAAGAGGTAGCTTACTGTACGGCTTGACACAGCACTAACAACAGGTTCACCAACAAACTTTTCAAGAGCACCCTGCGTTGCCCACAAAGAATCCTGTCAATGACTCCTACATGCACAATGGCAACTCAAAACTCAATCAAAGAGGGACAGGAGTAGTATAGAGTACCCGCCATCAATCGATTCTATAGGTTATCAAAGGCAACAAGCCCTACCCAAAAAACAGAAGACCCTACTGTATTCCTAAATACCAAACGTCAATGATTCAATGAGATCAACCCCTTGACCCCTAGAGAACCTCTTTTCGTAAACTTTTTATTCGACCCTAAGCGGGACTCACGCTAAACTTATTATCAGGGTCTTCATCTGCTGGGTTTGCAAAGCATGGGGTCTGGACGAAGGAACCCTACAGAATACTGGTTTTCTCCTCCAGATTCTCAACAGTATAAATTAACCATCAAAGTGATTTCTAGAATCCCAGATTACGTCAAAGTGTGCAAATCTGGTTCCAAGTAAGGTCAGACTAAGAATACGTTGACTTTCCCTCAGCATTGTCCTCTGAAAATCTATCAAAAGTTCAGGGTTTAGGGTTCGGTGTAACACAGAGAAACACATTGCAAAATTCTGACGGAACCATAATACCTCAAGACAGCCCTGAACAGTGCGTTTCCCCTTCTGCCTTTGAAATCCAAGAAAGCGAGTGCCCATGTACTCCACCATAATCAAATATCGCTGAACCCTAGCATGGGTGGCAGCTCCCATCTCTTCCCTTTTCCTCTTCACACCTTCTGACTCCTTCACCGAGGTACCCTGCTCTGACATTTGTGAATCTCCTTTTATCCACCCAAATTTGCAACCGCAGCTCTGATATAATCTTCGTTAGATCTATTTTTCAATTTCGAGCTTGCAGCTTCCAGGAACAAAAAACGCATCAATTCAAACCCCGGAAACAGAACAGGACCACAACGAAGATCTCTATTAGAAGCAATGCTGGAGAATGCACACTGCAGGGTTTAAGGCCAAATTCAAATTCGAAGCTCTATCACCCCTTAAACCCTCGATCCCACAATTGAAAACATCATCGCCGCACAAAATACTGCGAACCCCAAACAAAGAAGCTAAATTAAACCCTAATATCATAAGCCAAAACCCGAATACTATTGCAATCGAATGGTTTCCTCGAAGAACCAGAGACCAGGCACAATCCACGGGTATAGGTACGTCTCCCCTGATAACCGTAGGGTTTGGAGCTCTGTTATGATGAAGTCAAATGAAATCTCTAGCAACACTTCGATGATGCCATCTTTCAGTGGAGACCTTGCTCAGAGGTGTATACAGATCATCACATCTTCATTTTGGGTTTAGGGTTCTTTTGCGAAGAAAATTTTAGCTCATTCAGGGTGGATTTTCGGAGATTCGGAAGTTTCAATTGCGGATTCGGTGTTTGCGTATCGACAACAGGGATCGACGATTGATCGAGCAAGAAGGTGAGAATCGTTCTTAGCTCACGATGAGTTCTGTCACCCTGCATTAGGTCATGTGTACAAACTTTTGGAATACCTTCAATGCTATTTTCGCGTTGCAGACTGTTCTATAAATCTCTCAATTGCGAGAAAAGTTTACATCTGTTTTAGGTCTTCAGAAAACAAGTGCACTTCTTCTACGTATGCGGTGTGCTGTCCTGGTCTCGATAGTGTGGAAGATTATGATCAATAATTCTTGAGCTTAAAGATTGTTGCTTGAATTGTTTACTTGTAGCAGGAGGTCGAGATTGCTGGAAGCTAGACATTATTATCTTTGACCTTTACAGCGCTAAATCATGTCGGCTCGAATGGGAAGGCGTGCATTGAAGGAACAGGAGCAATCATCCAGAGTTGAGGAATCGACCGATGATGAAGAGGAGGAGAGTCCAACTAGGAATCCTGCACAGAACCTTTTCAACCTTCTTGGATCAGAGGCAAGTCACTTGTTCAGTGCAAATTCTAGCCCAACACTCATCGTCAGTTTTTATTCTTCCGATGTGTGCCGAAAATGATCATGTTTTGTCACCAATTTGTAAGGACTTCGTATGCTGATCTCCATCAGTATCGTCCTTTTAGTTATTGATCTAGTAAAATCTGCCCATTTAAGATGAAAATATTTAAAGAGATTTTCATTCATTTACTAGAGGGTAGAAGTCAATCACGGTCATGTAATCTTCAGTTTCAAGAAATGTGCTCTTGTTGGGGTAGTTTAGGTTTTCACTTTGAGGGATCATCTACACTATCATTGTAGTCATTGATCTAGCATTGATGCATCATTCACATGCTTATCCTGGCATTAGGTTGTCTGAGATCTACCCTTTGTAAGATGAGAGTATCTGAAGAGAACCTTTTAGGTATTTAGAAGAAGTTGCTTAAGTTTATGTGATCGTTTTTTATCATGTCAGGTTTATGTGGAGCTCACGTCCTCTTGTATCACTGAGTGCTGAGTTTCTCGTTGTTGTACTTTGTTTTGTTGTTATCTCAGGAGATCAAAGGTGAAGATGCTGAAGACGAAGACGAAGACGAAGTTGAAGATGAGATCCGCAGCAAGCCCCAGATCTCTAAGAAAGAAGAACCAACAACCAACCTGAGCAAAAGTAAGAAGAAAAGCAAAGGAAAGAGGAAAGGAAAGAATTCAACGTCGACCACAGTAGATCCCTCTCGTGCGGCTGAGGAAGAGTCGGTAGACGAATTGCTGGAGAGGTTGGCACTTCAAAATGAAGCGAGCGTATCAACCTCGGATGCTGTAACTGCGGCAGGTACTTTAGAAAGTTACTTAACTAGCATCTTTCCACATAATGAATCCAGCACATTATGAACTCTTTGTGGTTGGATATGGCATGTGTTAGCATTTTCATCTGCTTGGGAGAGGACTTTCTGCTGTTCTCATCACTGATTATTAGCTCCTAAAAGCATATTGATTCAGATTTTATTATAATCAACTCGATTGACCGTATTGTGAAAAAACAATCATTCTGACAGGACCAAAATTTATACCACCTGAATAACATTGCATTTATTGATCAGAAATTGAGTAAAATTGGACAAAAGAAGTCATTTGACTTACTTAAGAAATGCTAAGAGTATATGAGGGATCTAATTTGGGCTTCTCGATTCTTTAGGGGATTGTCTTTAAGGATAGTCATCTGCTTGCGCAAGTACTTGCTTTTCACCAGTCTTTGACCAAGATGGCAGATTCTTGTGGAACCAAATTGAATGCTGTCTTCTATGCAGATATAAATCCCTTCGAGATTCTAGGCGTGGATCCACGGTACTTGAGAGCCGAAGATGAATTGAGGCGTATATTTGGATCAAAAGTCATAAATGAAGCGGAGAGGGGTGGGGATGGAACTCTTGCTGGTAGGAAGCGTCAGGTTCATCAGCGAGGTCGAGTTTCGTTGAAGAAGACTCTATTGGTTACTCCTCATGACCATTGGCCGCGACCTGAAGGTGGACTATCCATGGAGTGCGTTGAGACAAGAGAGGGTCTCTACTTTTTTAGGTGTGTGACCTCTTGCTGTTTCTGCATTGTTCGCTTACTTGCACTATAGTTTAAGGCGTTACCCCACTATAGGAGAGGCAGGCAGCTTCAGACCCGCCAGGCTTAGTACACATGGCATGAGTAGTAAATGAAAAATTATTACTTTCTCCATTGCATGGACTTCCAAACAATAGTGCTTGGAAGAATAACGTTTGCTTCTTCATTACCATGTCCTCTTTCATCTGCCACATGGAATTCTTGAAGCATGTCCAATGAAAAACGTGACTTCTCAATCTTTCTTATTCCTCTAGTGGAATCAAACCAATAGACCAACAGCTTGCTTCCATTGCCTTCCTCTAGTTTTCCTCTAGTGTGGTGAACTTCTCTGTCTTGTTTCTCTGGGAGCTTTTTGCAATCCTGCCTATTCTACTTGTGTGAATCTTAAGCAATAGTCGACCCCTGCAGGTACGCATTCTCAAGCTCCTACCAGGCAGTACAGAAGCGATACGAGGAGTGTTCAGCTTCACATGACCCGAATACGATCGTGATGTTGGTGAACCAACATCCTTACCACATCGACTCCCTTTTGACCCTGGCGGAGCTCTACCGACATATGGGCGAGAGTCAAAGATCAGCTGACCTTTTAGAGAGATGTCTCTACGCCTTGGAATATGCGTGGCACCCGTGGTTCAACGTATCGACGGGAAGATGCAGGTTGGACTTTGGATGGGACCCAAACAAACCGCTGTTTGTTGCTCTGTTCAAGCACATGCAACACTTGGATAGGCGAGGATGCCACCGAACGGCACTCGAAGTTTGTAAGCTGTTGCTCTCGCTGGACTCGGATGACCCCATGGGGGCACTGTTTTGTATTGATTATTTTGCGGTCAGGGCCGACCAGTACCAGTGGTTGCAGAGATTTGTACATGAGTATGGGACTGATCGATCACTTTCACTGCTGCCGAGTTTTTCCTTGTCGCTTGCATTGGCTCAGTTTCATATTGAAAGCCATGGGTCGGCTTCTAGCTCTGCCAGGTACTTTCACAACTCTAATACAGTGAAATATTTAAATGAAGTTTTGGGTAGGTAACCTTTGTGATGCTTTCCAAGCTCTTGTGAATGATAGTCGTTCAGTATTTGGGCTAGTTTGTACCATTGAGGACCTGGAGAAGGGAACCTAGAATACCACGCAGATTAAGTTCCCATCCGCCTGTAGGGAGCTCTTCAAAGATCTCCTAAATCACAGAAGTCATGGAGTGGAGTGACTAGGGTTTGTGATAAGTTCGGAATGACTGCTTGACCATGCAAGGATCTGATAATCTTTTAAAGAAAGAGTTTCATTTTTAGCGATAAAGCGGTATCAGATATAGACTTGGTGTCCAGTTGAATGATGGTTCAGATGTTGGATCATCGTTTTTCAAGCTTGAAAGAAGTTTTAACGTTAAATATACGTTTGTGAGTTATTTATAATTGACCATTAGCTTCCAGAGTGGACTTTCTAGTTTTTAGCTTGGGCAGTTAGATGTTAAGTTGACTATGCTTAGTTGGTATTTTTGCCAAATCATGTCCTATGTCTGAAATCAATCTCGTCTCTTTCAGGAAATCGAGTGGCAAGGCATCATCACTGCGCAAGCCATCGGAAGCTTCACTAGAAGAAGAGTCCTCGATAGAGCTATTGCAACAGGCATTGATGCTGCACCCTGCCTTATTGAAGAAAATAGTAGAGAAGGCACCCATCAAAGAGGATGCTGACTGGGCCAAGATTGTGAAGCACCACCACTTCAGCAAAGCCACGTCAGGAAGTCCTACTCTTGAGCACCTAATCAGCATTTACATAGCTAGGAACTATTTAGTTTGGAGGGCTCCTGATGTTCAAGCGTGGCTGAAGGAAGGCGCCCAAGCTGTGGTCGGCATCTCTGACAGGGCAGCATCAGGGAATGGTGGATTGGAAATTGCCAACTGGGCCTGCGTTCGCAAGGAGGCTTTTCCAGCAGACGAAAATCAGTAAGTGCCTCTTGCTGGTCAAACTGATCGGATTAATATTACCTTCAGCAAAGTCGTTGATTTTCTTGTTTCTTCAGGTAGAAAACCCTGTTCGCTATCTACTGTCGGACCTCGTTTGACCATTCATTTGGTTTAACATCATGCTTCTTTGCATAAATGAATTTTTTGGACACAGTGCGAGTGATTGTAGATGAAAGTTTCAAGTGACAGTAATTGAACATCTGGAACTTCTACCTTTTGAGTAGGGCCATAGTGAATACATTTGTAAAAATCTAAGGCGGTCGCAATAAGGTCTTGATTTTCTATTAGTGGAATGTGGTTACATTAAGATCTGGATTTTCTATTTGTTTTAAATGAACATTGTGGCCACAATAGATGAATGAGATGTTCATTATAGAGCAATTTTTTGCAGGTTTTGGGGTGGTTTAGAGGCTAGTAGAGCAGCACCCTTAAAACTTTCATAAAAACTCCGTAGTTTATTGAATGGCTAGTTCTCCACTTCCATTCTTTCTCATTGAATTGAATGTCATTAACATGTGTGTTCGTGTGGGATTGTGCTCAGTTATAGGCATCTGCTAGTGTCCGACTTCTCGGATTCCGCACCAACGCTACCTCCGGAGGAGCTGCAGCAGTTCTTTGCAGGCAGGCCAGGGAATGGGCCAGTGCCCATAGCCATGGGTCCGGAGGACGTCATGGCTGAGGCTGCTGTGCAAGGAAGGCAGTTGGAAGACCAAAACAGGCTTCTGTTGTTCTTTCAATCGTTTCTGCCTTGGTTCAACCATGGAGTGGACTTGCATGGCCAAGATCCACGTCCTGAAGGCGGGCCTGAAGGGTGAGCCTTTGACCCCAGTTTGCATGACTGTAAATTAGAAACTTCTAAATGCGACACTTTTTCTAGTCCCACTATGTCAGTGGGAAAATGACCAAAAAAGTTTGATGAGATTATTAGCAAACTCGAGAGAAATGCAACCCAAGTGGTTTTGTAAGGTGCTAACAATAGAACCATCTCTTACAAATTTCAACTTGAAAATATAGGGTAACACTAGAATGAACACCCTTGAAACACGAAATGCCTCAACTTTCATTTAGTTGCTTCAAAACACTCCTCCTCTCATTGGTTGCTTTTGAGAAGTTGAATCACAAGAAGTGTGCATATAAGTGTTGGAGAATGGACATTGTCGCAATTTTATTTGAGTTTTAAGACTTAGATTCTTGGTCCTTAATAAACACATTTAGCAAACTAGAGGTATTTGCAAAGTCATCATGAGCTTGATGTTATAGTTCAATGTTTTTATCCAATTTGGGATGCATGCATTGAGGGGAATTGAATTGCCGGTTGTCCAACTTTGAACAAAAAGCAACACATGGTAAAAAAGCAAGGAACTTTGGTATAGAGAATTGTAACTTTTGGTAATGCTTCAAATGTAGTGGATATGTCTAAAAGTTCCTTTATGGAGTTGAATAGAATGAATAATATGAAGTTTTAAAACTACAACTCGTGAAGGAATTGTGGTAACAACCTTTGTAAAGCAATGCCCTAGGGACATTTCCAAAGTCAAATATTGAAGTTTCATCTAGTTTTTGTATTTTAAATCTAATTTAGTCAACATAAAAATCCAATATAAATAATATAAGTAGCCTACAAATCTAGTCCCTCATGATTTCTTACATGTAATTAAAGGGTTGAAATTTTGAATTCTAAATATTATATTTAGTATGCTTTGTTGTATACATCTAGGTGCATAGTTGGGCTAGATCTAGATTGGATGAAATATTGCTGGATGGGTGAAATAACATGGATGGAAGCTTAATCACTTTGAATTGGTAGGATTATCTTTGACTTGTCCATTGTTCATTCTTTAGAACATTATGGGGGGGAGTGTTTGGAATTGTTTGCATAATGTTTGAGTTTGGAGAAATGTTGAATTTGGCAAAGAACTTAGGGTTGTAGATCGTAGAGCTCTAATATTGGCTAGTGCAAGACCAATTGTTGTTGGCCTACTCATGGCTAGAGGGTTTTTTTGGCAATTGATCTTGGTAGTTGTAAACAACAATGCCACTTTGCTTAAAATAGTTTGCATTTCATGAATTGAATTATTCCAACCTACTTGAACTTTGCAAGTGCTTGACAATAGGTTTAATAGTTGAGTTTTACATCCCTCATGGTAATTGGAATCCATTGGATGCTTATTTTGGGGTGATGTTGGCCATCCTCTCATAAAAGAAGTTTTTATAAATGCAAAATTATCCATTGTCTTACATGACAATCTTGGGGTGCTACATTTTTTTCAATTGTGATGGAAATTTGAGTATAAGAACAAATTCACTTTGTAATGTTCATTAAATACATTGTTACAAGCAATGTTAGCATTTTAAGGTCAAGGTTCTACACTACAAGAAAATGGGAGTATAAATGATTTGTCTACAATGATTTCACCAACAATAATGATTGCAAAATGATTACAAAATGATTGTTTTGTAGTCATTGTCGTTGGTGTAGTCATTTTGGACAAGTCATTTATACCCCATTTTCTTGTAGTGTGATCTATCTCTTGAAATTGTCTATAACATCCCTTCTATAGATCCTATGAAATTTAGCAAGTGTTGTTCACATCTTAAACACTTTCAAATAAACTATCCAAAGATTGTTGAAGCCATCTTCACTTGTTGTGTTCCTTTTTATCCTAGCTAATAACTTAGTGCTACCATTTTTATTGGACAAGTTTTCCATTGTTGTGTTGGAGAAGTTTTAAATCCTTCATTTGAAAACCAAAATGACCAATGTAACAAATGATAGTTAGTGTAGTATGCAAAGTCTACTTAGGCTCATCAAAAAGCATTTTTCTTCACCTCAAAGATGTAGCTACAACGTTTCATTATTTTCACATGATTTTGTATTCTATTTGGAAGTATAGTGTCAAAATATGCAAGAAAAAGTTTGAAATTGATTAGGAACTACGATGAACTATATTATGCATAGTTAAAGAGAAGTAAACATATTTGAAATATTTCCTAATGCAAGTTGTTTTACAAATTTTGTGCTTTGTGGAATTTGGTATAAATTGTTAATGTTGAAATTGCATTGTTGTATCCTTTAATGTTTGAATTTTGAATATGTTCTCTATTTTTTGTTAGACACATGATTATGATCAAACTTTGTTAGAAAATGAATGAAAAGAGGTTGAATTCTATATATGTATCAATTGTTTGTTTTCTAGAACACTTTTATTTTCACTTTGCTTTTCAAATAATTGTTTTATAATAAAGAATATAGGCAAGAAAAAATTGTGTTGGCATGGGTAGTATAAGTAATGATAGAATGCCCTAGTATAGGCTATTTTCTCACATTAAGTAATTTAAGGAACACTTTTATTTTAGCCTTGTAGGTAGATAGACCCAAAAAATACCCCATTATTGCATGTGGTATTCCAAATATACAAAGAATAATCTACCTAAGAAGCAAAATATAAGTAAAAATAAATTTCTAGTGGTTAATTCATAACAACTTCAAACTTCAACATCTTTAACCCTAAAATGACATTTGATTTCCAAAGCGAGACAGAAACTTGTAAGACTTGTATAAATAAGTTAATTTTTTGACGTACATCTATGGAAGTATTGAATGATCCAACTGTACCAAAGAAAAGGGAGATTGTTAGAGTCTATGATTACAAAAATGCAACCGTAGAAGGTGTGTTTGGAAGGGTGATTTCCTTGAAACAATTGTAGTACAATATTGTTGAAGTCAAACTAAAAACATGAAATTTTTTCTTCAAGCAATGCTTAAGAAGACTAGGACTCCAAATGAGCACTCTTGATAAACCAAAAAAATGTACATGATAAGTTACTTGACCCTTGTGAGTTGAAAGATCTACAAAATCACCAAATAGTTGTCATACATGATGTTCATACTGAGGACATGCCAAACACTCAGATTCAGATGGTTCTACAGGAGAAAATTTCTCAAAAAAGGTAGACAAAGTATTTCAAGAATCGCAACGGTGCAATGATAGCCTACATCATCAATGACAACCAAAAAAAAATTCAAGGTCATTGGCTGCTGGGATTTCTAGTTACAAAGCACACTCTTCCATGTCCTTGATGATTCTTACAAAACTCAAGGTAGTGCCAGGTTGCCCTACTTTTGAATTGCCCCATAGGCACTGTCCGTGCAGTCTATACCAACAAGAAGGGCATATAGTTCGCGGGGAAAAAATGAACACCCGGAGGTTAGAAGGATCAACTACGGAGAGGCGCCCTGTCCAAGTGAACCAGGGTAAACTCAATGTTGGTTACAAGATGTGAGCATACTTAGAAACACAATTTGTCCCATAAACACCAAGCATGCATACAAGTGATTTGGTAAAGCCTCATTATATTGATGGCCATCATTTGTAAAGTTCAGGGCACTAACAAAAATGTGCCCATTTACTATGATCTAATAAAACAAAAGATTATTAAAGCCTTCGAAATTTGCAATAGTCCCTACATTGATTACTTGTTCTACAAAAATTGGGACCTTTACAACATCTCACTCCTACAATTTCTGAAAGCCTCATTAAAAGAGCATATTAATTCAATCAAATGCCAACTAAGCTAGATAGGACACTAATTCTAAACTGAAGTGGCCCTTAAGGTGTCTTGTTCCTGACCAATCATCACTTTGTCATTGATGGATGATGTGAACTGGAGATTTGGTGGATGATGTTTTCTTTGCAAAAGACACCCGAAGATGGAAATTCACACCCCATATCAAAGCCAAATCTTTGTAGCTACCTTAGCATCAGTATATATAAGTCTGAAGCAACTTTGTTGACATAAAAAAACACCGCCGCAATCAGTATAGAAGCAATTTTGTTTTCGGCCATACAGACGACACTTCTTCTAGGTCATCCTTGTTGAGCAACTTTCATAGATGGGTCATTGCAAGAAACACCTATCGATTTTGTTGCATTTTGCAACAATACTCATGACTTTTTTAGGAATACTATAAAGTTAGAAAACTAATTTTTTAAAAACTTAAAAAATATGAATAATATATACACCTCTAAAATAAAGTTTCTCACTGAAGGAAATTGATAGAAAAATTCTCTAAGTAGGAGAACTTGAAAAGGGCCAAATCTCAAGAAAATAGGTAGTTTGATTCAAAAATTAGGGAAAGATAGTAAATATAAGTATTTTCAAAAAATAAAAAACGAGCATTTGCAACAACTTTATGGAGATGGTCAATCACGAAAAACCCCACCAAAATCATATTTTATATGTTTCAAAATACAAGCAGAAAGAAGCTCACTTTATAGACCTCCACACCACACAAAATTAACTATTTTTGAAAATCCTTCCTTGGAAAGCTAGAAGTCTACTAGAAGACCATTTCATCCAAATTTCATCTCAAAATCATTAAAAAAAAAGGCATTCCATAGTACTAAAAACCCTAAAATGCAAAGTGTGACATTCAATCGAGGGCTATTTTTGGATAGTAAAACATTTTTGAAAAATATGAAAAAATTATGGAAGGTGTATGATAGTCATAGGTAGCTTCCTTGTAAATCTTGAGTCATTTGGAGTCAAAACACCAAAGTTATAGCTAAAAAACAGATCAGCATGCAACGTGTGACACAAAATAGTACAAGTGTTTCTTGCAATGACCCAGATGCCGCAGACTGAGGCATTGAAGTTGCCTCCTATTTGACCTAATTGGAATGACGGGGCAATCAACCCAATAATGCCACTTCATAATGAAAATCAACTCTTGACATGGGGCATTTTTTGCGACCTTTTTCATGCCTTGATGTCCAAAATGCTTTATATAATATGTAGGCATTTCCAAGCAAATTATCCAATATAAAAAATAGTAGGTGATGCCACCATTTGTGAGTCACAATCTGTGTTGTATATTCAACGCGACATTGGTCCACCACATCAACACCTCTCATCATCTCCTAATACTATTTTTGGATGGGGGACGTTGGAAAGTCATTGCGCTTGCTACTAACCTACTTCTTTGTGGTACATCTAATTGCTATAGGGTTAGATGACATACTCAACAAAAACATAGGGCAACCATCAAACCAAACACATGTGGCCATGCGGTGCAACATGTGCATGGCCACAACTAATGTCCTTCTCAGAAGTTCTTCCTTAGTGTATGATGCAAAGTGAGTGGGTATACTAACTCAATTCAACTTGACTGTTTCCATAAGCCAAGTTCAACGAACAAAAGGACATCAACTAATTAGGAAAAAGAGAAAAAACGGATTGTTACTACGACATGTATGAGGCCAATCAGGTCAAATACTAATTCAATACAACCTTTGTATCAAGGTTTTTCTCTAGTTTTATGTTCTTCCATCTTTCATATACCACCAAATTATATACATACCATGATTTGTTATTAGCACAACACCATATCTTGATGTTGTACTTTACAGGCTTATCCTTCATATATTGTTTGATGTCACAACATCTACCCTTGTATGCTACCATTATTTCATCACACACCAAATGTCTCTCACAATTGTAGGTTGATTTTGAACATGCTATAGAATTCTCTATTAGCCAGCTACACTTTCTTGTTTTCTCATACCCCACATTAGTTTTATCTTGAACTAACAAGGCGTTATTTACCAAGTGGATGTAGAAAAGGATTTGCTCAAAACCATCATAAGACATTTGTAGAAACAATGTCTCGACTAGTATGACCTAATGGTCGGTAGTTGCTTTAGCCCTATGAGAATACAAACACCTAATCAAATCCTCAACTCAACTACAATAAGTGGCCGCCATCTTCCACGGTTGTTCAAGGCACTAGGTTATTTGACACTTTCTAGCAATGTATAGATATTCGTTTCTCTACAAATTTTGGCGTGATCATACTTTGGCCAAAAGATGTTGAAGAATTCATGAACCATCACTCTACGTCGGTAGGGTCTATGAGTTGGGCCAAATCATAGCCTACAAAGCTCTCTCTATTGCTTACTAACGTAGTCTCAAGCAAGTCTCACTGGCCATCTTCGTACCGTGTCTCAAATGAAAATGCTTCTACAAGAACATCAAGGAAGGGACCCACCTCATTGAAGACCTTGAATTTGTCCAATTCCGAATTGGAGTTTCCCATGTTTGAGTTGCATGCAAAGTCCGCAAATTCAATTGACCAATTTGGATCTGATGAATGCAAATTTTCCAAAGAGTTCTTGTTGTTATTGGATAAAAGTGGCAGCATATATTGTGGGTAAGTTATCCCCACTGTTGGTACTAATCAGGGCGCCAACGTGGTATCTTCTCCAATCAAAGGAAGCAACTCCAGATCTCCCGCGATTAGAAATTGTGTCAGCCCATCTTCAAGGAAATTGGTTGCCTAAAATTGTAGTTGAAGTTGTTGTTGCATTGCTCCAAATGTAGTTAGAGATGACGAACGTCGTTGCGTCGATGGTCCAGCCCCATCTATGCCTTCAACCAAGCACACTTTTTCTTGCAATGCTTTTTCTTCAATGACACCAATAAGTCAACGAGGAGCATGTCATCCCCTGTCACAGTGTGAATAATTCACAAATTATCTCCCTACATAGGACTTGGCTTCCATTCGAGGTAGAACTCAACCCCAGTGAGTGAAGTAGTAGTATCAGGAATTGTTGGAATTCCTCTTCTTTAGGTGTCAAAGTGCCCAATTTGTAGGCAGACAATTGACCATGTGAACAATCCTCACTATCGCAAGAATTATACTACCTTGCAGTCGTTGGTCGTAAGCAATACCTTTCTTTTCTTCCAATTGGTGTACCAAGATATCTACAACACTTCTTTGCAATCACATACGTTGATTGGCAGTACTTGTATTTTAGTGGCAAAAGACGATTGGTGTTGTTCATTGCTAGAAGTATCACTTCTTCCTTCATATAATCCTATAAGTTGATGCATTCCATATAAATCTGTAGTAGCATCAACAACATCAAGAAAATTTCGCACTACTCGAGCCTTTTGTCATGTGTCTCAATTCTCAAACTTGGTGGCGAATCTCAGTTCTCCAAGTTGATGGTGGGCGCTACTCAACCAAACAATGTCCTCAAAATTGTCTGTGTCTTCTTTGACTTCCTACCACTTCCACGTTTTGTACTTACACTCTTTTGTCTTGGTCCTCCTCCTCGACCTATAGCGCCTCACGCCCCTCCATGGTTGCGCAGGCTCCCCTCCTCAATATCAATTCTTGGTTGACTATCCACTAGGAGAAGATGATGTTTTCTCCTGTGGCCCCTTCTTGGTCATTGTGGGCGTGACTTCGTTGGAGATTTCTCTAGCAGCATCAACTACAAATTTGCCCTCATGTCACAGAGATCCGTAATTGGTCCAACTTTCACCTGTAGATTGTTCTTCTGATGTTGAAGAGATAGTGTACCATCGTTGCTTCTCCCAACTTGGTAGGGACTATCCATCTCTAATTGTAGTATTGTATGTTGTCTGTATTTGTTGCCCTAGTGCTTGCGATTGGTTCTCGAGGGCCGCCTTTGAATCCATTGTCAGGCCATGCTGGTTCTCCCATTCGACTCCGTTTCTTCTTGCCACGTCCTATATCTTCCTCTTTATTCGACGCTTTGTTCTTGGGCTTTGCAACTAGAGCTTCAATATAGTAGCTAGCCTTCTTTTCTCCTTCACTTTCAATTGAGATGACATGATCCAGCCACAACTGACAAATAATGGTGTTAATGTGCTTAGGAAAAGCAATTCGCTCCCTCTACCTCAAGATGCGACTCGCTTGAGCTCAGAAGTGGTAGCAGTAATTTCGATTGGTGGATTCAGCCGGCTTGGGGCGACTCTTTCCAATTACAAGAAGGCACCTCAGGAAATTGACATCTAAACAACTCAAATTTTTTTCCTCTAACACTTAGTGCACTTCCTTCTTCTAAACCACTCGTCAATCACAACTACCTTTGCCTCTAAGTGCTTCGGTAAGTCATACAACCGTGTTCCTTTTATGGAATCCATTGCTGCTTCGAAAAGTGAAGGCACTTGCAAGTTTTGCCAGAAATCAACCTTCCTTTTGAACCTTGTTCTTGTGGTGATTGCGTCGTACATCTTGCCAATTGATAGTACTCCCAATACTTGTCCTACGCTCATTGTTTTCTAAGTAGCTACTTCTCTATACAAGTGAAGGCGCAATGGTTTGGCCAACTATGTTGGCAAAATTTAGTTGGATCTCACCTGATTGCAGCAAATTTGTGCGATTGCAATGGAACGGTAATTCCAATGATAAAATCGAGCTCCCAAACTCTACAACAGTCGCAATCTCTTGAGAAGTAGTGCCCCACTACGTCGTCCACAATTCTTATATGACAAGAATCCAAGGCACTCATCTCTCTTGAAATTCAAGCACACTCCTCTCCGTATTCACGCCCAAAACCCTTGCAGCTCCTTTACCTCATCCTCCACGCGATAGGCGCCAATGGTTTTGCTCCGGGTGTGTGCCAATCCTAACCTCTTATTTCCCCTGAGAGACGTCAACTATATATATAGCCTATGTGGCCTACCTTAGAGCAATGTTTTCTAATAGTCTTGAAATTCAAACTATTCTAGAAATTCAAGTTCTTATCGGTTCTGGGTGCTCGAGATCGCATTACAAAGTAGATTTATAGATATTCAAGTCATTCTTAGAACGTTTTGCAATGGATTCCTCCAAGCTTCGCATTTCTGCGCTTGAAAATCTATAAGGATACTTTTTGTCATGTTTGTCACTTTGGGGTTAATACCATAGGTATGAACACTATAAAATAAAGCACAAGGATCCTTCCTTAGGAATAGCCTTCTAACAATACTAATAATATGACCAAAAGACTCATAGTCCAAGAGATCTTACTATAACAAATGAAACAAACAAACAAATATAATGTATGGATGTATCAACTAGTATGCCTCAGTGCATCATTGTTATATTATAATGAAATAAAAACAAAAAATTCATAAAAATTTCAAAATTCAATATGTTTTCTGTTGTCAGTTGGAATGCTATAAACAATTGATGCATTCCTTCTCAAAGAGAACCTTGAGTTCCAACAATTCAAAGAGCATGATTGGAGGACATATAATTTAGAAAATTTCACTATAAAAATCAAAGCAAACAAAACAACGAGAATTATTGTACAAACTTATTTACCTTATGCCATAGCAACAATACAATAAATATTGGTGATTCAATGCCATTGCTATAATCAAAATAAAAGTGAAAGCAATTTTCAATTTTTTTTTTGCTACAAATTGATTGCCATTAAACAAATCCGTGCACCTTTCTTCATAGACAACTTAGTCTCTAACAATAATGAGCATGTAGTCAAGAGATGAAAGATTTAGAGATATCATTGTAACAAACAAAACAAAACAAAACAAAACAACCTAAGTTCAAGGTATAGATAACAAAATAAAAATGTAAGTAATTTAATAATTTATCAATTTATAAAAATTCAATATTCAATATCTTTTTATACTATAAAAGAAAGTTTAGCCTTGTGTCTTTGGCTTAATTTTTGTCATAATAACTCAAAAATCTATAACTTCCATATTTTATGCCACAAATGCCACAAAACAAAGTTGGTGCACCCCTCCTTACAAAGGGCTTTCTAACTATACTAAGAACACAACGGCAAGATTGATGCACAATTCTCAAGTTTTCATTTTAACAAAAAAAACAAAATAAAATAACCAAATTTAATATATAGGTGAATAATTTTAACCTTGGTGAGAAATATTATTTAAGGGTTATAATTTAAACCTTAAATTAGGTTGTTTGTTTGTTTTGTTCGTTATGGTAAGACCTTGTGGACCATGTAACTATCCTCTTATTGCCGATTCCTCGTACTATCAAAAAGCTCTCAGTGAAGATCGTTGCAATAATTTTGTTTTGTGGTGTCTACACCTAAGGTATGAATGTTATTGAATTTTAAAGTTATTGAAAAAATTAAAAAACAATACTTTAATTTATTTTTTTGTGTTCCTTATGGCAACACTACTAACAATGGAAAGAAGAAAGTATATTCAACCAAATAGAGACTATACTTGGGAGGAGATTTGAACGCGAGATGTTAAACACTCCCTCTGAGCTTTTCATCCCAGCTTCAGACAAACTTCACTGAGTTCAGTTTTTGTTTCACCCTCAGAACAGTGTCCGCATACAAATACATGCAATCCTCAATACGAGTAAGTTATTGGATAAAGATCGAGATCGGCAACACCAGTCGTTAAAACAAACTCTGGACGGGGAACATGACGTGATGGCAGGGCGCCTTGAAATTCCTAACTTAGATTTCTGTTCTTTGCTTTTGCTAGCTAGCCTCTCGATCGATCGAAGCCATGCTTCGGCTGGGGATTTAGTTGCTGTAAGTTAACTCATTTCATCCTCCGTCGCAATAAAATTTCTTTCGATCGTTTTGTGTCAAGAACCAATAGTAAATCCCTGCGGTGCAGTGACTACATTTGCACGCAAGGTGGGCAGCATCACTCTCCACGATCGAGGATCAACGTGACCACACAACATCTTCCCTCAGTCACAACTCATAGAAGTACAGTATATACTGTGCCTCCTGATCGATCGAATCCCTTCTCTTTCTTTGCCAGAGATGCTCGTGCTCGTTAACTAGATGCAGGACTAGATACTTCAAATCAGGCGCTCCTCGTTGGTTTTCTTACCCTGAAATCAAATAGTAAAAGCTCTTTGAAGGACTGTTCTTCAATTCAACCTGCGTACACATCTCGCCTCACAATTTTTCAACATTTATGAATAATACTTCGAACGGTACCTTGTCGTATCAGAGATGGATCGGTTCTTGCATTGTTGATGGCCAATTCTCAATTGGAGTGTTAGATGGACAAGATCTACTCTCCCCTCAAGTTTGCATTTCAGAAGCTGGTAAAAATCGTGAGAATCAAACTTTGTCTGGGCAAGGTGGGAAGATGGAGTGACGGTAGGGCAGGGAAGGACCCAAGCTGGGTATGAGACTATGAGTCACAAGGCCGGGCAACTCAGTGAAGTATCTCTGGGCAGCGACAAAGCTGGAAAAGCTACCGTAGTGGTGTTGCGATTTAAACTGTCCATTTTTTATTAATTTTTTTAATAAAAGTGACCTTACTATTTCGGGGTTCCTTAAAATCTCTGTCCCAAAATCTTGGGGGAGGCCGGGCCACTCAGAGGCCGGTCCATCCCCTCTGGACAGTAACTTAACTTAAAGTTCACTCAGTAACTGATACTGCGGAGCCCCAACCAAGACTGTCGTAACGGGAAATTTGAAATTCTGACGCATCACCCGCGTCCTTTTCCACGTGAGGCTCCCTGTCATTGGATAATCCGCTGTCAATTAGCTTTTGCACCAAAGCCATGCCACGTGTCGCATCCCCAATCATTAAATTCAATTCACACTTTGCCTGAAGCAAGCAGTTCTGCAAGCCTGCTCTCGGCCCACAACTTATTAACTTACATGTAGTCTACCCAATTCCTCATGTTCCTCATCAAAGCGTGTTTCATGTGAACCCCTTCTTGCCCGACTCTCACTCAGACCAAAGCTTTGCTTGATTCTACGCCAGTCATCGACTTGCTAGCGTCTCTCTTGGGTGGTGTTCTTTCGATTCTTTACTTTCTTGCACTCTGAACTTGTCGGACGAGAGAGTAAGAGTCATGGCGAGTCTGCAGGGGACAATGCGTGCTGTGCAGTATTCCAAGTTTGGAGGCGGAGCTTCAGCCCTGGAGGTAGGCCATGTCGGTGGTTGGAATTACATTGAATGATTGAAAGTGTACGTCAATTGTACTGGCAATCGGAAGATAAACAGAAATGAAGTTCACAATGCAAGCGGGTTTCGTTTAAGGAAGCAGGACAGGTTTAGGTTTGAGTTTTCAGTACAGTAGTGCAATGTTTTGCCTATTTTTGGTTCGAAAATTGCGCGATTCGTAAAAATCCTTGTAAGTTGTCGTGAAGCTGGTGCGTGTGGATGTGCTGTAGTTAGTGTCACATTCAGGACCCCAGGGCAGAGACAGGCAGGTGAAAACTGAGGATAAGACTAGTTAGCAGAAGGCCTACTCATACGAAACTTGTTTTGCGTAGAAGAATGGTTACATGCGAATTTTTTTATCTGCTGAAGCAAAGTTTTATTCGCCATGGCTGTTGAGATGGCTTGGATTTGGTCTTGTGACGCTCCTGAGTCTTCTTGGAAATAATCTGTAGGCTATACTCCAGTTTGGGCCATACGCTGGATATCCCAGATATGTCTTGGGGAGGAATTGTAGGGTTTTAGATTGGGTAAAAGGGGTTGTCTGTACCCCGTTTTGTGTCCTTTTAGTACATTAGCCAGGGACAAGCTGGGTTTGGAAAGTAGCTAAATTGTTGACCTCTTTAGGGCTAAAATCAACTTTAGCTTCGGACTAATTTGGTATCCACAACTCTCATGAAGTGGTTTAGCACTTCTGTCTAAATTTTTTTAGCCCCGGCTAATGTGATCGATCGATCTTACGATTGATATTTGGCATGGCCATTTCTTGCATCTTATGTCATGCTTTGGGTAATCTCTTTGTTCCCTTCAGTTTTATTTAGGTTGTGCAGAAATTTGTGATCCTTATCAAGTCTTGGAATGTTTGCAAGTTTTTTATTCCGACCTAATTGAGTCGACGATCTTGAGTTGTGTGCAGCATGTGGAAGTTCCAGTGCCGACGCCAGCGAAGGAGCAGGTGCTGGTTAAAATTGAGGCTGCCAGTGTAAATCCAGTTGACTGGAAAGCTGTCCAAAAAGGGGTCGTCAGGCTTTTTGCGCCGGCCAAGCTTCCGCACATACCAGGTGCGATTGATAACATTCAATTAGCAATCTGTGAATCTATGAAAGTCATTCATGTAAGCCATTCCTCGAAAGGCTACTGGAATAGAGGGTAGAATTGTATGCTTCAACGTAGCAAAGGCAGCATTCTTTCATTTCCTGATCTTGACTTCAAGGTTTCATTTGTAGACCCTCATAAATCTTAAAAGCCTACAGAGTGGAACGAGTAAGTTTGTGATAAGTCCCGAATGGTTCAGAAGGGAGTTTCCATTGAATCGGCTAATTCCAGTTAAAACGGAAAAGTTAATACTACTCTAAATTTATACCTGTCTTAGTAATTAAAGGAAAAACTACTGGTCCATCTCATTTCTAGCAATTGGAAGCTTGTCAATTTAATGGAAATCGCCTTCCAGTGACCCATCTCACTTAGAGCCCATACACTTTTTTACGAAAACGGGGTTCCGTAGGGGTTGATCTCGTTGAGCTTTGTATTTTTGTTGATATACTACTGTCCTCTATGTTTTGGATAGGACTTCGTATACACTATTGAAGTGTCCTCTATGCATACTTCTCCAGTGCCAAATATTGTTTCTAATCGATCATGTGAACGGCAGGTACTGATATTGGGGGTGAAGTTGTTGCTCTTGGCCCTGGAGTAACATCCTTTGCCATTGGAGACAGAGTATCCTCTTGGACGGGTCTCGCGGTATGTGCAATGCAGCCTCAACTTGTCTCCGTTTTATTCAAAATTCTGGTCAATAAATCTGATAAATTTGAATTAAGTATGACTGTGCCGGTTCTAGCAAGGGGCTGAGTTATGTTGTGTAACTGTGGTCATCTGCCCGATTGCACATTTTTCTTCAGTTGGGAGGATCACTCGCAGAGTACGGTGTAGCACCCATCAAATCGACAGCAAAGATACCTGAAAATGTATCAGCATTAGATGGGGCGTCCTTTGGATGTGCTGGCTCAACTGCGTTGCAAAGTATGCGTGATTATGGAGGAATCAAACTGGATGGGAGCAGTAAAGACAAGAACGTGCTCGTCACAGCTGCTTCGGGTGGTGTGGGAACCTACGTTGTTCAGGTGCAGCATTGATTCTTCTTCAGTCTCGTTTTTTTCCTTTTTCTTGAGTGGAATTGGTTTTGTTTTGATGAAGCATAGACGGGAGCATAGATTGAGAACCTATTTCTTTTCTCTCTTGGTTATGCTTACACGGATAAACGTTAGACTTGTTTGATTAGTCATGTTTCAGATAGCCTATTAATATTGTAAGTAGTTCCTCAAACCTTGGGTACGTCTTCTACTCCAAAGAAGGAATCAGGGTTGGTATGATGCTCCATATCTCTGACTACTTTTTCTTCGACACATCCTCTTGTGTTCAAGAACTTTTAAGAAAGAATCCCCCGAAGTGACCTCGTTAACTTGAACAGTTCTGTGCGTATAAACTTCTGGTTTTTGACACTCGTGAGCAATTGAAAGTGTCATGTTGTTGCAACGCCATTCAGAGGCATATTGATTTATTCCACAACATTTCCTGTTTGTTAGATGAAAAGTAAGAAAGGTGCACTTCCAGAACATCTTAAGATGGGTGCTTTGTAAGATAGGTGCTTCAAGATTAGAGATGACAAGATGACGAATCTCCATACAATTCATTAAATTGGCAATAGTCGTGTATGTGAATTCTACCCTTTTCACTTATTCCATCACGTGACATATTTCTGTGGTTTGAAAATCAGCTTGCCAAGTTGGCAGGGGCACATGTGACGGCTACATGTGGACCTCGCAATATTGATTTGGTCAAAAGTCTAGGGGCAGATGAGGTTTTGGATTACAAAACACCTGAAGGAGAAAAATTACAGAGCCCTTCTGGAAAGAAGTACGACGTGGTTATTCATTGTGGTGCTTCCCAACCCTTCGCCTTCTTCAAATCACAGCTGGCCCACACTGCCAAAGTCGTCGACTTAACTCCATCTCCAAAGAGTATTCTTACTACAGGTCAGTGTTGTGCCGTTTCAAAATGAGCAGACCGACTTCTTACAGTCTTTTATTTCGATAGTCATTTTGGAAGAGTATTCTTGGTTATCCAATAAATTTTTACGAGTAGAGGTTTCTGTATTTGGTACATTTCTCACCCATTCCTTTCATGAAATTTGCGAAGATTTTTTATTTCAGCAGTTTGGCTTACATTCATGCAAAAAATTTCAATGCAGGTTGGCAGACTTTGACATTTTCATCCCAGAAAGTCATCCCATTTCTTATGAAAGGGAATGCAGATGACCTTACTTTGCTAGCGAATCTCGTCAGTGAGGGGAAGTTGCGAACAGTTGTGGATTCCACAACTCCATTGTCAAAAGCAGAGCAAGCATGGCAGAAGCAGATCGACGGTCATTCCACTGGGAAAGTCTTGATCACCGTGGTTGGAGAGTAGCAGCCATTTTTGTCTCCAAGTAGGATCTTCTTGTATTATTTTTGAGTTAACTACCGTTTAGATACTGCCAATTTATAATGATGTAGATTGTTGAATGGAGGGTTTGCAAGTGAGACGTTTTAACAATTTGGGACACGAAGCTCTCCTTGTTTGTGAATTTTAGCATCAAGGACAGGACGTTCCCATTATGAAAGTCGAATTTCTTACAAATTCTATCATTCCAGTGGCAAGGTCTCTGTGATCTCAAATTTGATTTTCATCATTAGCCCCAGTCACTGATGTTCTGCTAAATGTGCCAAAATTTCAAATTTAACATTGTTTTTTCATACTTTTAAGCAATAGGTTTCTTTGGAAGGAAGAATTTCTCCTAAATTGAGATTGTTGTTTAGGCCGTGCCTTTCCCCACATACTCTACACTTATTTTTCCTTTGATTGCTAACTCGTGGTTCTTAGTCTTGTACTTCACTTTTTCTTTTCTACAATTTCACTGATGTGATTTCTTTGATAGAGTAAGATGGTGATGAATCAACAATTGAGGGCCTCAAATGCGGTATTTCCACCATTGAGAAAGCTGCAATCACATCCTTTGATCTTCTCGACTGCCGTGCAGCCTCGCCCCCCTCGCCTTCAATCTGTCCATGACCACCAATAAAGTAATCACCCCTAAAGCACCCATATACGCATTTGAGACTGGCTTTTATTAGGAAACAATTGTAAGTTTTAATGTATGTATTTTTTGGACATGAAATTCAAAGCCCTGATGTATGTTGTAACAAAAATTAACCATGGGATCTTTATGTCAAAAGATTTGCATTTTTGGATAGAAATTAGAAGTGTCAATTTTGTAAATGGGTTGAATAGTATGGGGACCCATTAGTAACCAGTGCTCCATCAGCAATCAATACCGTATTTCCAACCAAGGTTGGAACAAGTTCCCATTTTCTCCTTGGAGTGCATGTGTTTGTACTTTTTAAGGTTTGAACCAATAAATTCATGATACATAAGTGAGCAAGAAAGTAGGTTGCTTTCTCTGTCTCCTCATAGTGGTTCGAGATTCATCACACCAACTTTATTGCTTTCATTTTTTTCAAACATAAGTTGACCAGAATACTTGCAGAGTATTCTTTCATTGCCTTTCTTGTGCCAAAAAAATATGGAATCCAATGTGTCTGAATATTCAATGACCTAAGGACCACCATGTGTCACCCTACTATTACATATTTTTCCATTCCAGTTCCCAATTCATCACATTCATCTTAGAGAAAGGAAGATGTACACAAGTTCTGTTTCTCATAAACGTGTGCTGAGAGCAATTCTCAGACACCAGTTGTATTCACAATCACTCAGAATCTCACATTCAAAATTGAGAATCTGAAGATTTAAGTTGCGGATGATGCTACCTTAAATTACAAGGGACACCGAGAAGAATATGTCACTAAACTCAACTTACGCTGCATTACTTGTACAAAGCTGCTGACGAGCCCTAAAAGAAATGGACTCACTAAACGCACAAACTTCTACTCTCTTTGAATACTCAAATCCTCATGTCATTTGCAAATGCGCAAAAAAATATAGATCAACACCGAGAGGGTGATAATTAGAGAATAGGAAAAAAAATTGATGCAACTCTCTGGAGGTAGACTCAGTTGTGTAAGCAATACTCAATACAGGGAGTAATAACCAATCCATGTGTAGACAGTTGTAAAGATCACGATGAAGAGAGTTGGAACCATGGTGTAATTGATGACGTGTTCCACACCAGTTCTTCCTGCAATGGTGATCATGCCATCTGCCAAAGCCCGAGCCAGTGTCCCTGCCTCGGTAGATAAGAGGCCACAGTTGAACACTCCTCTGGACAGTCGCGGAGACATGACCTTCGACAACAGTGACATGTTCACACCTGTGTCACACAATTCCAGTCCATTAGTATCAGAAACATAAATTTCATTGCTACACAAGCCAACCAGTGGAAATGTAAAGCGAGCAGCTGAGTCAGCCAAGGTAAAAAAAATAGAAAATCTACTTTGAAACTGATAATCGATTATAGTTCCTCTCTAAACATCTCTCTACTGATTAAAACGAAGAGTACGATTCTAGGACGTTTTGTAACCTTCCTAAATGATTAATTTAACTCCTAAAGATACGGATGCAGTCATTTTTTTTAGTTTGAAAACTTAAGGTTAACTCTACAAGTGACCAACCAAAAAAATGACATGACAAATAAAGCACCATGGTTTGCAATTACAGAGAAAAGTAGTCCCGATACCTTCAAGAACGTTGGTAGAGACGAAGATGATAATTGCTGCAGTTACATATTGGTATGTGTTGTAGGGCAAAAAGGGACTGTAGCACAGGATTGCAATGACACCAACTCCAGTAGTAATTTGTGTCCACAAAACCACCAACCTGCCAACCACGAACCCTCAGGTTTAGAATAGGCATCTGAACATTTCATTTCCATGAATTATTTTTAGCTCATTTGATATAATTCTACTTGAAGTAGAATTATTAGCTTGTTCCACATTCGACATAAACTCTGTAATGGAAAGAAGACACCAAATAAAGAAAGTCGTAGACCACATTCAAAATTCCAGACGTCAAAGGATTCTTTACAAGAAGTTCTAGACGGAAGACCAACCTGTCTTCGTAGATATTACTAATGCAGTTTCCAACAACTGCACTGATAGGCAGCACGGTTAAACCGAGAAGCGACAGAAAAATGGAAACCTGCAATCACAGAGCAGCCGCATTGAAAACTGTTTACATTGAAAACTGCGAACAGTCACACTGAAAACTGTACACTATGAACAAAGCAAACCTAGAACAGAGAAAGCCCCAAGTAGCAAGGATCACCTCAGTTATTAAGAAAACGTGGTAACTAGTATGATACAAACTTGCTCAATCATCAAACTGATTTCCGAACAAAATGTATCACTGATAATATTAAAAAAGAAACCTCCTGACTGTTTTTAATATTAATAGGCATTAGATTCATAAAACCCACATGTTAGGTTTATTTCCAAGTGTAAAGAAAAAGGTGTTAAATCCATGTCAGTTTCATATTCGAGCCCTCGGCGTTAACTTGATATATTACTGGCAGCTATTATACTGGCAGTATAATGTCAACATTAAATTAACACTAATTTAACATTAATTCAACATCATCGTAATACTTATCTAATTTCTATTGGATTAACATAAAATTACAACTAATAACTAAATGTGAACCTTATAGAGGATCTTTTGAGTTAATGCGTTCCAGATGAACAGGAAAAGCAATAGTAAGCAAATACCTGATAAGTTGACCAATCGAAATAATATGTGGTCAATATGCTGGATTCAGATATGAGAAGCTCAGAAGCATATTTTAGCATGAAGTAGATCCACAACAAAATTCTGATGGGCATGGTAAGCTCCTTCATGAGTTCGCCAAATGTCTCAACCGCCCTTTCATCGCCGTAGTCTGAATCTTCCACCTCACATTCTTCTACGTCTGACACTTGGTCTTTAGGCAAAGTGAGGGATAAATTACTTTGAGGGGCTCCTGACAATGTTGCCAACAGAGGCTCGGTCAATGTTGGCCCAGTGCTGCTGGCGAGATTCTTTTCAGAAGCGGGTCCTGAGACGTGTCCAGATAGCGTAGGCCTCTCAGGTTCCTTAAAAAAGAGGATAATGAGGAGTAAATAGAAGCCCCATGCAACTGCCATCAACCATCCCGGAGAAGTCACAAAATTTACAGGCGCTCCAAAAATCTGAATAGGAAAAAATATAGAAGATTGATTAGCAAAGAAACAGCTGTTACATGAGGCTAAGCTAGAAGTCGATGAACGAAAACCGCTATAGAGTGTTAACCCTTGAAAGACGAAGGAATCATGGCTTTTAAAGGATCAGTTTGGTTGATCATATTGTGAAATCATATTCCAGACGGGACAAAAGTTAATATCATTAGAATCAGTAAACAACATAGCCTGTTTGCGCCAAAAAGGAAATAAAACTGGAGAAAGAAATTCCCCATATAAACCACTCAAAAATGCTAAAACAAAATGAGGCTCAATATAAGCTTCTTGGTCCTTCAGCGGTTACGTACCTTGAAATCAAGTTTACTGAGAACACCAGCAAGAGCAGGTCCAACTGCCATTCCAAGAGCACTGGCGCTCACAAAGGCTGCAGAGGCACTCGTCAGCTGCTTTACAGGAACGTGATCCGAGATGTATCTCCGGTTGATAGCCCTTGCGCCACCCAACCTGAACAATTGAAATCAGCACCAAACGACCATAATCAGTACATTAGTTTAGGATCAATCTGGTAGCTTGAAGCTTGACAATGGAATTTGAATACCTGAAAGGACCTATGCAAGACCCATTTCACGAGGGTCTTTTTTCCACAAGATACTTTGATATGTTTAAATACATAAATTAAGCGCAGAACTCTGAATATTCAGATTCGAATTCCATGGCTGTGAAGACATTTTACATACCCGCACAAAAAGCGGCCAAGTAGAAGAAGCCAAATCGAGTTGAAGTAGAGCGCCAACGCATACATCAAGTTGCCAACCATCAAGATCAGAGTACTGACTACGAGAGGAGCCGTGTAGGAGAAATTCGACCACCAACTGTACACAAGCGCAGATACAAGAGCTGCTAATGGCATGGACCCGATGATCACTCCACACAAAGTGGCTGGAGCGTGTAGTAATTGCGCATAATCATCTGATGATGGGACCACGATGTAGTAATTCACCTGCAAAACATTCATATGTGATGGACTTTCCAATTATAATATATACACTGTCTCAGAAATGTTTTCATCGGGACAGCCGAACAGGGAATAACATGCTACTACTTAGACTTCTAAATAAACAAAAGATCTTCTTTAGTATGAGGTATAAAAAAGGTTTAGTTTCCCCAATGATAATTTGAGCGCTCTGATTCGTCCAATCAGACCCCCATCACACATCAAGTAATCTATATAGATGGTTGTAAGGTGAAGAACAAAATACCATATACAGGAAAGTATTCATGAGGTTCAGTTGTATAGACATGAAGTGATAATCCTCCTGCTTCCGGAGCATTGAAGAAACCTCCTCTTTTGGTGCTGGTAGAAGAAGCTCATTGGCTACGAAAGATTTGATGCTGACTTCTTGCGTCAAACGAGACATGGTTTCTACAATTGACTGCAAATCACAATAAGATTAATAAAGGGAAAGCTTGGATAAGCGTAATGACTAGCAATGGAAGATTGCGGTGACCCCCTTAACTTCGTATCGAATTGATCAGCAACCCATTGTTCCCGGGATTGTCCAAAGTTAGAGGTTACACACCATATTATCTAATAAGGAATGAACCAAAAATTATTGCCTTAAAGTGTAAAATTGCCTCGCTACAACAAAATACAGAATCAAAGCACACAAAAAGTGACAAGATTACCTGAATAACAGGCTCCTGCTCAACAATTCGCCTGGGAAGGGAAGAATTACGAAAGAGGGAAATAGTACTACTTGTGGATACCGACTCCAAGCTCTCACTTCTTAGCTCAGAAAGGTTGCGAGATATGGTTGCCACCATTGCTCCTAATCCCTAGAAGCACAAGAACACACAGAATTAGGTTTGATGCAGGCTAACCCTTAAGGTCCAAATTGGGCCTAACGTATCTATTTAAGCAGCTTTAAGCAAGATTTCACGGGGACTTCCTTCCGTCCAATTTTATTCACCAACACATTCAATTTGCTTCATTAATTGTGGAGATATAAAATTTGACTCCCTCTGAATAATACTATCCACAATATGATCAAATTCAAGCCTGAATCCTTAGTCTTTCAGGAGCAAAGAAACTATAGAAAATATTTAAAAAACAAAAAAGGGTTGGAAAAGGGTAGAGTCACGAAATACACACCACAGTTCGGAACACCTGTTGAAGCTGTGAGTATGGATGATTGGCCCTTGAAGATATGTACTGATGACCAAGGCGAAAACCGACCCGTTTGTCAAACTTCTTCAATATTTTACGAATCCCTGTAGCATTGAGCTCTACAAAATTCAACAGCTGTAGGAGATCGTAACCAATTTGCCTGCAGTACATTTCATGATTGATCAGGCATCCCCAACGACACATATCTGGGCTACATCATAAACTGGACAAAAATATTGATAATTAAGAAATTCTGAAGGAAATCATTACCTGTATTCATCCATCATATGCCATGGTACTATTGACGGGCTATTTGAAATTTGTTCATCATCGAAATCCTCAGCCTCGTAATATACTTGATTAGCGGCCTCCCTCAGCTTGCGCAGTCTTTGTAACCGCTCAGCTAGAAGACCTTGTCGCTCAATTAGAAACAACACAACCTTCTCTACCTGCATCACCATTCCCAATTCCCAGGAGTCAA
The DNA here is from genome assembly GCA_947034885.2 of Thuidium tamariscinum. Lineage (NCBI taxonomy): Eukaryota > Viridiplantae > Streptophyta > Bryopsida > Hypnales > Thuidiaceae > Thuidium > Thuidium tamariscinum. Next base: position 36,373,388 of record OX344750.2, read on the forward strand.
AAACCATCTAAAATTTTTAATTTATCATTCCTGGACACTTCAAATGTAAGGCCCTTCCTTGTCACACGAGAATTGCGAAATAAATGTCTGTCCATACACTTACTGCAGCACACCTCGAAACCCCGAGGATTCCCAAAAATGCCCTTTTCCACATAGATAGAGGTTCTATTCATCACTGCAATCATTTAAAAATAATAAGGAGTATGGAACTGTGGGCGTTCAGTACAAAGCTGTGGAGAGATCACTACGGGTGCACAGTGCAAGAGTCGAATCTCTTGAGATCAAATTTTACAATCGTGAATAAACTTCTCACGCAATTTCAAAGTGTGAGGTTCTAGATCATTTCATGTTCCAAAAGACAACCCCATTTCCATTCCAAGACGACTCGCTGCGGAATTTGTAGCCCGGTCATGCTACGCTTGCTAATAGAAGGCTAACCTAACCAAGTGTAGGAGTAGATGAGTTGTTGATGACAGGGATTAGAATAGAAGTCGGGATCGGGTCCTTAATGTTTTTTAGTATCCTTTCCAAAAATGAGGGCATTGATTCTTCTATGAGAAAGAAAATCGAAGTCAGAATAAAGTGGAGAACCTGAGAGTCCAGAAGCTCCGAAAAAGATTTTACGATGTCATGGCGCTCATCATCTGAGACACTCGAGGCGTGAACACGACCAGAGTAATGCTTAATCCTCTTCTTTAGTGACTTGTATCCAATGTAGTATCTGCACAAATATACCACTTAGCTGTTCATTACTTTGGACCTTCAATAAATTCAAGAACAATCAGCTCCAGTGGCTCAGACAGAGGAATCCTTAAGAAATTAATGAATCCCTGTAGGATTGAAGGTTTTGAAATGGCCAATCCAATTGATCATACCGCGAAAACTGTACTATAGACAGGGTCAAATTTTACCTCAACGGAATCTGAGAAGATGATTCCACTTCCTGGTCAAACAATCATTGAAATTGAACAAAAGCAAGTCCACATAGTAAACAGCTAAAAAAACATGAGGTCCAATTGATTCTTAAGAAAGCGATAAGAAACGTACTCTTCCCAACCGGGTATTTGATTGGCCACAATGTAATGTCCAAAGTGCACCATCTTGACCGCGAACTATATTCAAGCTTTACAACGAAATCACTCCTTTCAACAGAAGCCCAGATTCTGTTTGGTCGCTTCTGCTACACTCCTGTTGCAGCACACGAAGGATCAGTGACGGAAATTCGTCAAACCAAGCTTCCGTATTCCAGAAGAAAAAACAAATATTCCACGTCAGTATCACAGACCTAAAATCCCAGAAGCAGTTTCAAAACAGCTATCTTACCAGTCTCTCCCTGCGATGACGTAAACTTGAAGATGCAATCACTTTCACTCTTTGATCTATAATTTGAATCTAATCCGACAGCTAGAAGTTCCTGACAATGCCAAATCTATAAAAATTAAAAAACAATCGGATTCCCCTAATTCGTGAAGAAGTGAACACTGAAGAGAATCACTCGTGATCGGAATCATTAATAACTAATTCAGACACACAACTGTAATCTCAGCCCCCCAGACGCCACCGCGGTACACACGCAATTCACACCTTGACAAGCTTCACTCATCGAATAAGCCACTGCCACGTCAATCCTTAAACGAGACTATTTATATCTTGATACCAAGAGTATAAAGTAATATACCGGTAGCCTTGCTATCTGCGAATCTTCCTCGAAAGCTCCGCAACTAATCAAGTGGACTTCATAGTTCATACTAGAACCGAACCAAGAGCTGAATCAAAATAAGACTATTGCTACTATCAGGTTTCCGACTACCGGAATTTCGACCCAACTAAGTTTGAGGATCAAAACTCAGAGCTCACAAAATCCTCAAAGTATCAAAGATTCTTCGGAGAAAGCAGTCGCGGTTCACGACGAAATTGACAAAGGAAGTGCCACAGAAAGCGAAACAAAACTGCCAGAACGTAAAAAAGTTGACCCGCATTGCCCACAAATGGCTCCCTCTACCCAATGCTAACAAAACGAAGAGAAGCACACTGTCGGGGACACATCACAGTTGCAATAACTCTCGAACCGTGATCTAGGAGCAACACGCCCAGGAAAACCCGAGATCTAAAACGACAGTGCAATCCCTTGCTGCTGATCGTTTCTATTTTCGCTGCAAGAGTTTGCACAGTCTCCCTCTTCCGAAATGAAACCCCGTCAAAGCCCTAGAGGTTCGGCAATACGCACACAGCTGAAGCATTCGCAATAACACTCTCTTCGCCAACCAAGATATCGCACCACAGTTATATCCCCAAAGAGTCGCCGTCTCGGAAAGGGGGTTTGGCGCTCGTCGCATTGGAAAACTTGGGTCCTAATGGAAGCTCATCTCTCTCCACCCTGAGTTGCAGAAGAATTTACCCCAACGTACGACCATAGTCCACACGCGTGGTTGCGCTTCCTTCTTCGAACGCTGTCCAAGATGCGGACTTACAACCAAGAAGATTGTGAAAACTGGAAGCGCCGGCTACTGCGGGGATTCCATTACACTAACTCGCACAGCGTTCTCAAACTGGCCACCCAATCTGCCACCCAATGATGGGCTGCTGCAGTCGCTTCTACTGTAATTTCCGCCACCTTTGACCTCGAGGATTACAAGACGCGGGCGATAATTAGTCCCGTGAATCTGTTCAACCAACAACCCGAAGGCGTTTGCGAACGTGTGCAATCTCCCCAACTGCATAAACAAATGCAGCACCACCCGAGAAGCAGCTTCAGAGCGCACAACAATTAATCGGGACAACGTACGTCCAACAAACGAAGAAAGAATAATCTCCTTCACTGACTGTCACCATTCATCAATCTCAAGAAAATCTTCGGATTCCCCAAAAACCAAAAACCATATTCTCACCCTCGATCGCGACGACTCTTTCCGTGAAGGTCTAAGAACCGGTGGAATTCATGCACGAGACTTCCTGCAGCAGGAAGTCGAAAGAGCACGAAGAAAAAGCACGGTTTGCGCAGTCTTGCAGAGATTGTCCAATTCAAGCACTCACCGGAAAGAAACAGCACGTGTGAATGTAAGGATTTCTGTGTAGTTGGGAAAGCTTGAGGACGCGCTGCTGCAACAACCATTTGGCGACAGACGCAGCAAGCACACGCAGTAGTGAAGACGACAAGAGGCGCGGGGGTAGGGGTTGACCGTGAACACGGTCAAAGGGTAGTGGTCGAGGGAGAGCGTCCAATCAGGCGGCGCGGGGGGTGAGTCACCACGTAAGATGGTAGGTATCTTTTCAGGTGTGGTTTGGATATCCGTTGATTCCAAATTTCAGTTGTCGGGGTTTCAGCTGGTTTCAGGGGGTTCAGAGGATCAGTAACTTATTTATGGATTTTTTTTGGTTCTCTTCACCTTGAATGTGAAAAGCACTGATCATTTTAAAATGCGATTTCTTTTTTTTCTTTTCTTTTTCTTTGAAACAAATGGAATTCCATTGCAGAACAATTAAAATGCGATTTCATAGGGTCACAATTCATGTGGGAATGACACACACTTTCTTTTGCATTTTGGACTTATTATCGTTCAAAAGTTCTGAAAATCAATGTTTTTGGGTGAAGTTTTGCAACTAAGAATAGTTGTGACATGTTTGGGAAGCTCTATTTTGAACTAAAGATTAATCACAAATAATGATGTTTGAAAAAAATAATATCAATCACCTTAGAGAATGACAACATGGAGATTAAATGTCAAGAGTAAATTTAGATTTTTAAGGCATGGATTTTAGGATTTGGAAATAAAAAATTACAAATGATCTATTCTTTACTATTTGCAAATTACACGGTATGGGGCTTTTGATGGCAAATTCCAAGTCTGAAATTTGACATCAATGGTAGGAGGTAGGCATTATTAGGTAAAAGTTGATGGCACCAATAGTAAAGTGCGGGCTTTCTTAGGTAGAGAACAATGGTACCAACAGTTTCAAAAGAGATGCCAACAATAAGGTGGAGACTTTATTAATTAAATAGAAAATGATGGTGTCAACGGTCTTATGAAGGACACTAACAATAGGATGTAGGTGCAACGGATAAAAAATCTTAGCTTTAATGATCTCAAAATAGACACTAACTATGTAGAAATGGGTAGACTACATTGCTTCAAAAGTTTGATTGTGAATATCTCTAAGAACGAAGTATACATCAACAATTGAATTAAAAACAAGCACCTACTAAATTGAAATGTTCTTCCAAACTTGCTTTGAATAAGGCAATTCTTAATTCGAAGTACAAAGTATATACCAAGGGCTTAAACAATCTACATTGAGTGTGACACTAAACTACAAATTCACTTTTTTTTAAATGCATAAACTTTGCAATCAAAGTTTAAAGTGACAACTCCATGATAAATTTTAAAAAACATAGATTTTTTAAGTAGAGTTTTAAACTACTACTTGAATTTTTTGTTTATAGTGTTAATGCATTTAAAGATATCTATACCATTCTACATTTGTAGAAATGCTTCATACTCCATTTTCCTTCATTCTTTTGTGTTCTATTGATGAGAAAGTTTGAAAATAAGCTTAAATATGATTGAAAATGTCTAAGAGAGAAAAATCTAAATTACTCACTGATTTGAACTATTTAGGAGAATAGCAAAGCATTATACTAATTGTGTAGAGTCTTGAACAAAGGTGCAGACTCATTAGTAACCGCCTTTCAAAACCGGATGAGAACAACTTTACTTTTTTTTAGTGTACTACTCTCACTATACTACTATTTTAATTACAACTAGCTCCACTAGCAAAGACTCTATCCTTATAGCACTAGCTTGCTTTTGGGGGGTAGGATCCTACTCCAACTTCCTCACACTAGTTTTTTTGTTTTTTTGTTTTTTTTGTTTTTTTAATTTGTTTTTTCCATTGCTAAGCCCAGGCATCTTCTTTGGTCCAAAGGAGCAGCAGCAAGCGAGCAACAACTGAATGTGGTTGTAGTATCAGCATCATCACTTCATGATATTGACCCAAAATTTCGTGTGGCTGTGGCTAACAGCGATTACCATCCTTGCTCGAGAGCCAATCAGGTGGCTCCACCTCGCCATCCACCGCAATGGAATTTGGAGAATGATCCTTTGATCCAATTCCACCGAGCTCCATGATATGTTGGAATATGATGGTGTGTTGAATACTAAGCCTTCATTGTCATTGTGGACATCTGCACAAGACGACAAGTCCAGCGGATCGGTCAAATTAGGCACTTGGCGATCGCGAACTTGTGTTTAATAACTTCGTTATTACATGCCTCCTCTCGGAAAACAATCGACCATCTTCCAAGTTTTATTGATCTGGGTGGATTGGCCCCCTCGCTCGGCCTTACCATGTTTTACCAAAGGGGCAATCAAAACAAAAAGCCCCCTAATTTGGGCCGTGATCTCCCCTACTTTCATCACCCCCTAGCTAATTTGCGGTCTCTGATCGCAAATATGAATTCAAATTTTGCAAAAAAAAATTTGTGTGAAAAATAAAAAATTACAGCATTTTACCCAAGTGGCCGAGCGAGGGGGTCAGTTCTCCCTGCCCGTTTTATTGCACCTGCGACCCAATTAGCCATTCCATATACACCATGAAGTCTTGAATTTGATAAAGTTTTAATGAAAAGTTTTAATGAAAAGTTTTAATAAAAAGTTTTAATAAAAAGTTTTAGATGGATACAAACAACTACGGCATAAGGTAGATAAGTGTGCTACAATCCTGATTTGAAATTTGAATATTTGCTGACCAATTCCAAGAAGGGTACACATTCTCAAAGGTGTGTGCTGGTTTCACAAATCAAACCCAAGTAGAATGAAAACATTTTGATTAAAATTGTGATTTTTGTGAACTTGTAAAGTGGTCTACCTTGAAATTACTAAATTGCACATAGAATGAAGTTATAAACATCCCATAAACAACCCATAGCTACCCCATTTTGTACTTATTTCGAGTTACATACTCACCAATCATACATTGGCATGTTACTCTATTATGGCATTAATGCATTGATTTTGTCAGAACCTTGGCCAAAACCTTGAACAAATTTGGATATATTCTAGATAGATTTGGGTGTTTGAATAGACAAAATTGGGGCCATAAGTGGGAGATAGAATTAGGCAATAGACGGAATTAGGCTAGCCTACCTTAGGTTGAAATGTGAGTTATGAGTTTTTCAATCGATAAAAGTGTAATGTTTGTGTAAGATATTTCATAATGTCATTTAAAAACAAGTCACCTTAAATAAAATCATAACAATCAAGAATATGAACTCTAGTGCAAATTTGGATCATGGAATTAGAAAAATAACTTGTAAGAAGATCCACATGACAAACTTGCCTAATAATAGTAGTAGTCTTTTGGTGGTCATTTCTTTTAGTCTGTGTGAGCCAAGTTTCTGCTAGTAGAGACTCAAAGGGTTTTGTTTCTATTTATGATGTGAGATAAAGTTGGAATAAAAAACGTATGATTGCAATCATTCCAAAATAATATTCAACAAAGTCATGAGGTATGCCTACAATATTGTCACTTTAAGAGTTGCTTCAAGTATTTTTCAAGTCTTTACAACACAAATGAGGACACAAATATATTTTCATAAATATTTATTGAAAGATGATTTGAAGAACTTATTTAAATCCATAACCCCTAATTGCCCAATCAACCATATATAGCCAATTGGAAATTAGAAATTTCAAGCTCCTTTTCTGTATAGGCAATTAAACTCCTTTGACCGTTTCAATTTTTTAGTGGCGATCATTTTTGAAGATTAACTATTGAAAATTTTCATTTATCACCAAAAAAAAGTGAATGTTTAATCATCAAGAGATCTTCAAAGTCATGTATGTACCACTAGTGGAAGAGAGCTTGATAATTTATCTCATTTCTCAGCTTTAAAGAAAGTTTGCCAATTTCACTCGATTTGAGGCCTAAGAAGTTGCACTCATCCATTTACTTTGAAAATGGTTCCAATGGAAAAAGTGAAGTGTTTTCATGATATTCACCATCGAAAATTAAAATTTACAAGTTCTTATTTCAATACCTACAAGAAGCAATTTATTGCTCTTTTCAAAGCATTTAGACTAATTTGGCATGACCCCTCCCCCCCCCCCCTCAAATGTAACAAGGGCATATGTTTCTAATATAAATTGAAAAAACTCAACCTACAAGTTATCGAAAACTAAATGAGGCCTTTCAAAATGGTATTGAAGAATTTAGTACCTTATATGAAGGTCAAATTCAAAACAAATTAAGTCATTATTGTTAAAAATTTAGCATGAAAATTTAGTTTCAACACCTAAATATGGAATTAGACCTTCTTATCTAGTATAGACAAAAATATAAGGTAGCCAACCCATATCCAACTACTTAAGCAATTATTCATATTCAGAACATATGTTTTTTGAATCCAAAATTTTTCCATATACAATTACAAAGTTTGGAAGGATAGCATATTTGTTTAGAATTTTTGTACACTAAATGTAGTTACTATAAATTTTTCGATGGAAGATTCTCCTTGACCTATAATAGTGATATAGACCTTTCTATTTGTGACCTTTTCTACCTAAAAGAAAAATCAACCAATGGTTGGTTGCAATAAGGTAGCTGATCCCTTTCTAATCACATACACATACCATTTCTAAAATCTAGGCTATTTTATTTCCAACCATAGGAGGTGGGAGTAACTTAATCGTTATGATGCATTATGAGCTGTTGATTTCCTCTAAATTTTTGAACTAGCGTATGGTCAGAAGTATATATATATATATATATATATAGAATAGATTTCACATAATCTTAACAATAAAAAATGCACAATAATTTTGGTTTTGGATAGAAAAATATGAAAAAATTTCAAATCTAACTTAAATCTATTTCTTCACACAAGGAAATTTTTTCCCCCACCAAAATTCAACTAGTAGGAGCTATGCTAAATTTCTTAAGTGATTAGAATTGGGTTAACTTAGAACATCCCCGCAAGGCACAAGATATGGTGCAAACTAGGTATTTTGCCAAGCCTAGCCAAACTATAAATTGCCCCACAGTTCGCACAACAAAGCAAAAAGAAATCTCAGGCTCAGCCAAATTTGATGATGGCTCGACCAAATGGAGAGAATTTGTCTGGGCTTGATATTTTTGTGTGTGTTTAATTCCTACTTTCGAGGCGCTTTAGATTTGAAAAAGGGGTTGTATTGTTAGAATTCACGACGTGGCACCTCAAAATCCGATGTAATTTATTTCCCGTGGTCGTTCGCGACATTAGGGTAGTGCAAATTAATTTGGCTAGGCTAGGGCTTCGTCAATGGCTTGGCAAGTGGTCCATGCCCGTGCCTCTCTTTTGCACAACCCATGGAGGTGCTCTTACAAGCTTCTACTAAGGTAAGAGGCTCAAAAAGCAACCATGTAAGCGTTGATGTGCCTTTTTCGTGTATCACCTAATATGGAAATATTTTTAGTTTATTTTTCAGTGAAAGAAAAATAGATGAGTAATCTAACACAAGTTGTTTCATATTTTTCGAAGCATTATTGAATTAGTTATGAATTTTCAAACACAATCTGCTGTAGGTCCTGTATATGTGATCATAGGTCCTTAAAAACCCATCCATGCATAGTTTTAAAAAACCCAGGCCTTGTTCAAAAACTAACATTGCAACATGTGTGAAGTAATTGAAATGGTTTCTAAAAGTGTCCCTTTCTAAATTTGAAATGAATGCTTGATTTCATCATTATTTCAGATTTTTTAATACTTGTAAGAAGGTAGTTGAACAACAGATTCTAATTTAGAATTAAATTAGTAGACACCTAATCACTTAGTTAGGAATGAATCAAGTGTGATTGTTAAAGCATCTATAGAAGAAGTAAAAACAATCTCATCAAGCTCCATTGTAATCTAGAGTTCATTTTTCCAAAGTTCACATGTCCATTTCAGAGCCCCTATTGAATGGTTGAAAATGCCCGCTCGGTTTTAGAGCCCTCTCATATAAGAGCCTTACAACACTGAATCGTAATGTAAGACAATTGCTCTGGGCATTGTGCCACCACTCAACTATAAGAGAACAAAAAGAAAACAACAAGAGAACAATCTAGAGATTGTGATCAAAACTCGGTCAACTACCTTATATGCTCATACACAGATGGCCGATTGGCCGATGCCATGATATGAATTTGTACAATTTTACAATCCAGTACATTACAGATGTAAGGTATGCAATTGAATGTTTTTGTAGCATTGTTCTCACAGGCCAGGTGTCTGCAAATGGAATGATTTTGTACAATATGCCAATCTCACACTCTCACAGGTGTCTGCAACTCTTCACATTTGTAGGTTTGTGCTTGGTCATTTGGGGGCGGCAGGGCAATGATGTTTTTGATTACAACAGTGACAAACTAAACTGAGCGTGGGTTTCATTCGAACGACCATATCATTAAGTAAGGTGGGTACACCCAAAAGCGCCACTTATTCATACTGAGCCTAGTTCCTGCTATTAATTAGTTCAAATTTTTATGTAGTCTTGTTGGCAAGTGAAAGCATGTTCCAACGCACCAAAGAACGGAGGATTTGGATACCGTATGCAAAAGTTATTAACAGTCAAAGTCTGTTTCTGAAAAGCGCCATCTACAGTCTGTGAACATGACTGATTTCGGAAATGTATGTGCACTGTAGATGGCACTTTTAGGAACAGGGCGCTTTTGGGTGTACCTACCTTACTTGGGTTTCCAATCTCATTCTAAATAATTGATGTATTAAGGGCAAAACACCCAAAACCGTCCAAATAAGAAATTCAGCATAGTTGGAGGCAGAGTTTTCTAAAACTGATATTTTTTCAGTATTAGCGAGTGAAAATCATGAATATTCAAAAAATTAAAAATTAAATTTTTTGGAATCAGTAAGTAATTTCTATAAATTTCCAAAGTGTTGGCTCCCTAGACCACTGGATTCGTCCTATAGGTGTACCTTTAACTGAACACCTACTAAAATCAACTGTTAGTGAATGAAAATTGTACATGTGTCTTACAATTGCGTCAGCAAATTAGAATTAAACATTTGTCAGACACTTTAATGAATGCTTATGAACAGATTTAGTGGTACTCTAGGGTCCAAGAATAGGTACAGGGACAGAAATGGGTGTTTCTCCCTTAACGCATTACAATATTTGGGAAAGTGCAACGATGTACTACACTGTTGCAAATCTTAAAGATTTCTTTCCAAAAAATATTTCTTTACCAATTTCAACGGGAAAGAATAAGAGACCCGGCGCATTTAATGCCGGGTTACGACCCTCCCTGAGTGCATATTGAAAAATTTGCTACCTTCAAGCAACAATTTCCCGACATGCACTCAGGGAAGGTCGTCACCCCTTATATAAGCATCAATGGGTAAAATCCAAAAGTAGATAAGTTCTATAAAAATTGTAGTGTGCGGTATATGACACATTGCTATGGAAATTTGAAGAAGAAGTTAGTTGTGATTTAAGAGATGGAAGTTAGTCATGTCTTAAACTTGGTGCAATGTGCCATAATTTGGAGTTGTTTTGTATTTTGTCAATTTCATTTTAGAACTTCAAATTTTTTTTTTACCTTGGCATATTGGTAAACATCATTTTAGAGAGTTGCACACCAAAATTGAAGGAGGTTGACCTTTTTTGAACTGAAATATATTTGCAATTTAACAAATATGAAAATGATGTCAGTTCTCTCGATACCATATTTGAATATTTTTTGGAATTGAGAGCATTGGTGATTGCATTAGGCATTAGGCATTGTAGGGATAGACATGCTTAGCCACATGACCCATTGTTACATCTTTATGTCCTTGCATTCAAAACATTTGTTGAATTGGACAAATGAATGCCTTCAATGTATATATTAGAGTCATTAGTGTGTCTTGTGCTATTGCTATAGTCAAAATCAAAGTGAAAGTAATTTTTGAATTTTTGAATCTATAAAACTTTGAAATTCAATAACTTTCACACTCTTGGTAGGAATGCCATGAATCAAAACCCGTGCACCCCTCCTTGCCAAGAGCTTTCTGATGGTACCAAGAGCGCAATTGGGGGACACAAGGTCTGGGAGATCTCATTGTGACAAACAAACAAAACAAAACAACTTGTCTTACGGCGGTTTACATAATATTATGCAAATCCTAATAATTAATTAAATGATTGTTTTCAATATCATCATAAAGCAGTTTCAAACCACCAAAAATTACACTAGCTTTCATAAAATTGATAGTTTTTTTTAATGTTATTGAAATCAAAATAAATATAATTTTGATTGGTTGAATCAAGTATGTGAAACTTCATAATTCCTCTGTCAACTTTTCTTTCTTCTTTTTGAAGAAAGAAATATTTTCAGAAATATTGTTTTGCTGTCCTTGACCACTGGATACAGGTGGAACTGGATGAAAAATAGGTCCAGACCGTCTCTGAATGGTGGACTCCGTCCGTCCATCCATCCATCCGTCTTCCCCCCCATCTCCCCAGGTCATCTGGCCAATGAATCCACAGTGTCCTTGCAATGTTTTTCCATGACTCCCTGGCTGGTCCTGGAAGTTAGCCGACTCAACTAATAAGCTGCTCTGAACTTCTCAAAGGCTTCCATTTCTGCCTTGCTGCTGATGACACTGAGGTTTCATGACAAGCTTGCCCCAAGTTCTTCCCCTTCAAGTCTGTATTATTTGTTGACTCCAGTCAGTATCAGCCCCTTTTTTTCTGGCACCATGGGGCCAGCCATTGCACCATTTCAAAATAAATGTCTTCTGGGGGCCTGATAAAAGTGATCTTTTTTTGCCAGAAAATTTTGCAGTTTTCTTTAAAATATGGATGAAGTTGACAAATTTGGATGAAAAAGTGTATGAACATGATGGACTCACTCACTCATATCGGGGAGTAACCTCCCCACTCCTTTAGTACTGTTGTAGTATTGTTTCAATGGGTTCATAGTCCAACCTTAAAATCATATTGTTCCAAAACAGAAACAATATTGTAATAAATATGTTCCAATGCAAAAACAGTTTTTTTTGTTCAAACAACACTATTGCAGTAATACCTCTAATTACAACAGTATAATTTCAGGGTTGGCCTGTGAACCCATTGAAACAATACTGTTTCAATGGGGGGTTACTTTCCTGATGGGTTTTTTTTGCAGGCTTCAGACCTTCTTTATTGAATCTTGGGCCACCTGTAATAAATGGCGCGAGGGGCAATCCCGCAATATGGAGAAAACCGCAATTCGGATTAAATGAACTAAAAGGATGGTGGATTGATCCTTTAGGATCATCAATTTCTGTCGTGTTTTACATGGATTTAGATCATCTATGGAGAAGTGTTTTTAAGTCCCAAGGATGGATGGATGTAGAAATCCAATGCTTCCCCAAATTTGAAGTGATCACCGCATTGGCACTTTCTCGGAAAGGAAGAAGAGAGGGCTGGTCAGTATCTATGTCGCCAAGGGGAGGAATTCCACGTGGGAGCCCGTTCTCCATGTCCCTCCCAGCTGGGAGGAATTCCACGTGGGAGACGGAGGGTAGTACCTGCAAGAAGGGCGGTGTGTGTGTGTGTGGAACTGGTGGACGGCAGCCCTCCATGGAAGTCACATGGACGGAGGCCTGGTGCATTCTTCAACCAGGCAGATTCAGACTGAGTGTGACAAAAAGAGGAAGAAAAAGGGCCTCTGCTTTTGAAAATGGTGGAAGAATACAATATGTAAGGTAAGGTAACTCTTAGGCCCAGCTTCCATGTGAGCTGGGCCAGTAGCAAAAGAGTTAGCAGACAAGAAGCTTCCACCAATTGTGTTGCCAGACTCAGTGAGCGAAGAAGGAGGGTTTGAAGTTTCACCAATAGCACTGGACGAGCTCATTGGTGGAGCTTGATCGAACTTCACAGGAATCAATATGTGTGCTTTTCTTACTTGATATCTCTCCATCCACCAGGTCCATATAGAAGTGTCATCACTCACTTCTCACTGTAGCTCTCCCTCTCAAGTTCTACTAGCCCAGCTCACATGGAATTTGGCCCTTACACTCTTTCTAAAACTCATGCTGAGGTCAAAGAAGAAATGCGTAATGTAGATCGGCATGAGAATTCGGTATCCCTGGAAAGGCCCTTGGGGGGTTCTCTATACAACTTAGATTTACTTTGGAGTATTCAAAAGGATTTGGTCAATGTTTTGCTAGTCAAATATTATCGTATTTTTAATATACTGTATGGCCTCAAAGAGTTTTCAAGAGTCTTTCTAGGATTAAGTCAGAGTAGTCTCTACTAATTCTAGCATTTCCAAGATGTAATTTAGAATGCAAAATGAGTACTATAGGTCTATTCTATCGTTAGAGCGAGACATTAATAGAGATTTGAGCCTCTCGAAGATTGCAAGTTTTCCAATGCTAGGAAAGTTGTGGGAACTGTGGGAATGCTACTACATCAACAATTTGATGTGGTCATGCAACTGCCACGTCAAATAACATTTATTTATTTATTGACTCTATTATTTTGGACAAAGTCTATGGCATCGCCTACAATGGGTTTCGAATCTCTATTTCCAAATCTTATCTACAACCCTAGTCACACCACAACACAATGACATAGACAAACATTTGTTTGCAAGGGGGCCACCTAGGTGGACCCTTTTTTGATGGAGGGGTAAGGATTGCTTAGAACCTAGATAGACCCTTGGTTGGCCAAAGAGCCGGTTGCCTAGGTAAACTTCATTGAATTCAATATTTTTTGTTTAATTCCCTCTCCATTTAGCATTTTAGTATTTTCTGACAATAAAAATAATATTATTGTTCACCTAAGATAGAACCTCATAGTCAATACATTTTGTTTATTTATTAAATATTTTGAATTTTTTTTCTTCTATAAATATGCTTACTCTATTAGGGTTGCCTAGGGGCTTGCTTTTGCATAGAATGCCCCCTACATGATGTATAATCTATTGTAGTACATTAAGATTTTGTTCTTAAAGTGTCTCAAACCATGCTCCTCCAAGCATGAGACATTAAGACTTTATGAGGTCAAAATACTTAATGTGATTGAATAAAGGTTTGACCATTGTTCACATTACTAAATTGTAAAAGTTTTTGCTGAGTCTTATTGGTAGAGAATTCACTAAGTTTTCAAGATTAAAAAGCATCTTTTGGACTCAAAAGAAGATGAGAGATACTAGTTCTACATAAAGTAACAACACTTAGAATGTGTCTAAATAAAGGTTTGAACATGGTTCGCATTATTAAATTGCAAAAGTTTTATCGAGCCTTAGTATTAGTTGAAAGGGGATTCTAAATTTTCTTTGAATGCATTTTTTCCCTCTATAAATCAACCCTAGGCTCTCATGTATAGAGGTTGTGCATTTTAAATAAGAATCTTAATCATATAGTTCACAATTAGGTGTTGTTACCTTACCTTTGCTTGGAGAAAAGACTCAACATTTCCTAGACTTCTTGGCAAATTCTCTAAAGGATATGGAACCAAGGTCAACAAAAAAATTGGATTAGTTTTTTATATCTCTCTTTACAAACAAACCCTTAATTAACACTAGCCTTTGAGAATGGTCACCCTAATATCCAAATCCACCTCAAACATTAGAAAAAATTGGATGGAAAGTAATCAATTAGCCTCTAAAGGATTCAAGCCCCTTGTTGGTTTGTTTTTAAATTTCAATTGAGCTCTGTTAACTTCATATTTTGGAAATTTTGTGTGAAATCTATAGGGTTTCTAACAACTTGTATAAAAATACATTAGGTGAGGGTCATAAGCACACTCTACTAAGAAATTTGAACATCCTTTTTTCATAAGAGTCTACAATTGCATTTAGATACATCTATATTTAGCACTTTGAAGATTCATATAGACTAGTGTCCAAAAAATTAATTCCAAAAGAATCTAGAATCTCCTATTTACTACCAATAAAAAAACCACATAACCCTTTTCAATATATTAATGGAAACCTTGCCAAATTCTTATCCACACATATTTAGAGTAGGCAAGTCACTTTATATACTAGAATTGATTTGGTATTTGAGCCATGACTAACACTTGTCATATTTATAAAGTGTCACTTTGTACATTGGTAGTCAAAATATTTGTAGGGAAACAAGCTCTAAAATGAACCACCTTATTAAATGTACTCTATTTATACATGTTGTTTTTTCATAGCCTTCAAGAATGTATGAAATATATACATTTTAGGAAGTGCTCCATTTAAGAGCCCTATGCCACTGCAACTTCAAAACTTTATAATTAGTTTGACAAAACTCCAAAAATTATGAAATGACTTAGATTAAATGCCAATTCCACATGTCTTTTTAAGAAAAATTTATTGAAAAATATTTCAAGATATTTCACCTCCCCAAAATTTAGTTTGAGCCCTTAGATGCTTCATTTATGGACCTCGTCCCTTAGTTTCTAAACAAATTTTGTAAATGGTCTTCTCCAATGTTGGGGACAATTTTTGAGTCTTACCAACTATTTTTCTTTGATTCCCATTTAGGACCATTTTTTTAGGTAAGGTAGTGTGCTCTTAGAGCAACCTTTTAAAAGTTAATTGAAATTTTGGGAAGCTAAAATCCTTAAAACGATTTTCACTAAATATTCATAAGAAGAAAAATGAAATTGGCATCCAATCCAAGTCATTTCGTAATTTTTGGACCTTTGTGGAATTAGTTAGAAATTTTTGAAGTTGAAATACAGTGAATTCTTAAAGCAACCCCTTGCTGAAATGTTTACTATTTGTACACTGAAGAAAGTAAAATGTACCTTTGTGTTTGAGGTTGCTATTAGAGCCGGGTTGCTTTCACAATCACCTACCTTATTGAGTCAAATTATTATCTCTATTCTTTTACTCTAAAGGAGAAACACCCATTCCCGAATGTGCCCCTTGCAGTGGACTATAGACTCACCCAATTGCGTCAATAGAGTTCTCTTAATGTGTTTGCCACATGCTTGATTCTAATTGGCTAATGCATTTGAAGGACACATATAAATACCTAATTGGCTGAGTGCTGATTTTCGCACGGTTCAGTTTTGGATGCACTTATTTCACACTTTCAATGGTCTAGGGAGCCAATACTTCAAAAAAACATAGAAATGACATACAATGTCCAAAAATTCTATTTCTTTTTTTTGAATATTCATGATTTTCACTTGCTAATACTAAAGAAATATCATTTTTAGAAAAATCTGCCTCCAACTATGTTGAATTCCTTATTTGGACAATTTGGGTGTTACCACCGTAGATAGAAATTTTATAGATTTTTCCACTGTTTTTTTCCCTATGTTTCCAAATGGCTTTAACTTGAAAAAGCAAATGCTCACAGTGCCAGACAATGTACCCAAAAGTGGCAGTAACTGCCAACTCCAATTTGTGAATGTGAATGTGTGTACTGGGTCTCATACCTCATCAGAGCTGAGTGCATAACTTCTCAGTTCTCACTCAGGCAAGTACTCCCAACTTTCAATATCATGATCAGTCTCCACCAGATTCTGATAGCAGAGCAGCCAGGGCCAAGTTGCAACACATGTTGATTGCGTGACCGACTCTCTTCGGTCCGTAGTTGAACTCAACTTGACGTACATGGATCAGTTGAGACAGAAAGCCACTGAAATAAGTTTGAAGATGCTCCCTGAATTTTGGACGTGGAATGCATGCATGTAAGTGCATGCACGACTAGGTCACGAACAAAAAGAGAGCCTTGGAAATCGCGACCATGTATTTTGTAATCTCTCAATCAATGTGTTTTCTGGTACCATTCAATGATAGTTCGCCAAATGTAAGTGAAAGAAACACTGAAAATAATGATGAGCAATATTCTTTTGGTATTGTTTTCTGTGGAAGAAATCAAACACAACAAATGTCCGTAAGTGTAAACGCATTGTAGCGTAACTCCTAAATGTGCAAGGCCTTCTGTAAGCTTCTACAAATTTGCTCTATATGGAACAAAAGCCAACATTTTGATAAGCTTTATCAATTTTTTTAAGAACTTAACCCTAGAAATTCAAACTAGACATGCTAGAGATGAATTAGGAAAAGAAAACACAAAAATATCACTTATACATTGAAAGATTATAATGTTTGATCATGAAGGTAATCAAACTGCAAAAGTGACTTGAAGTCTTTCGATGCTCTTCTCACATGTCAAATCTAAAAATTTGGTCACCAAAAAAATATGAGATTAAAAAGCTTAAATTACATAACCCCAATAAATTTATGGCTTCTGAAAATCTACTCTACAGTTTTTTTAAATGAATTTTGAATGTTATTTTTTCTCCAAGATCTAGTGTATTTGAGACTCATTTCCAAGAGCCTTCAATACTATGGAAAGTCAAGATTGCAAGGGACACCCTTGCACAAAATCTTGAATAGAAAAATTATAATCAATCATTTTCAAGATTGAATTTTTGATGCCTAAACTAGACTTCAAAAAAGAGTTAAAAAAAATATAAAGTACTAAAAATAACAACTTGATTAGGTTTTATTTAATTTCAAAGTTTTGCAATCATTAGATTTTGGTGCCTTAGGCATTTAGGGGTTAAGGGAGATATATTGTAACTCAACAATTGTGTGACAAATGGTTGATTTCCTTATTTTGGGATCTACCTTCTGTAGTGGCATCAAGAATTGAATTTGCCATTTAATTTTTTGAGGTTTAAATAGTTGAGCCATTTTCAAGAGAGGCGTTATTCATGGCAATCTTATAGACTTGTGTACGTAAAGATCATGATATACAACAAATTGAGTGAGATAAACCTACATCAATTATGAAAGAAAAATTCAAATAATAATATATAAAAACAACACTCTCAAGTGCCCTCCCTAGTTGACAATGTCTCTTAAAAAAGTAGCAACGACTATACAAGAGATGTAATGGGATTCAAATGTAATAAACAAAGAGTTAACTTCTAGAGGAAGTGCCACCAAAGGTGAAGTCCCAAAATAACTTAAGATTCCCAATCAAGGTAAAATTATATAAACTAATGTAGTTTAGCAAACAATGTCCATTTGATGTGGTGTCACATTTGATGCCAAATATTATGACAAACTAGAGTTATCCTTCCTTACTTTTGTAGAAAGTATAAACAACTCTTTTGGGTGGTCTTACCAAAGTATGTCCATAGACACATGGGCGGGGATGCAATTTTGTGAGCCTGCAAGCATGAGCCTATGAGCATGTCAGCTTGTGAGCCTAGAATTTTTGGTGAAATTTTTAGTGAAATTTTTAGTGATTTTTAGGGCGTGGACCTATCACCGTGTTTTAAGAATTTTGCATTTTTATATCTAGTATCCCCCTCATGGGATTTGAAATTTGTGACTTTTAAAACTCTTTTTTTCAAAAAAGAAATTTTCAATTTTTTTTCAATTTTTTTTCAATCCTTTTTTTATTTTTCAAATTCTTTTTGCAACTCCATCACCCTCCAAAATTCCTCTTGATATTGAAAGGGGTTTGGAGGTAGAGGGCTTTGGATCTCTCAAAACTTTTTTTTTCATTTTTTTTTCATTTTTTTTTCTTTTTTCCGACTATGTTACTAGTTCATTTTTTTTGCGACTTTTCACCCTTGAAAACCTTCTCTCGATACCGAGAGATCAATTTCAGGGTGATAAAGTCAGAAAAAAAAAAGTTTTTTTTTTTTCACGACTCCATCACCCTAGAAAACCCCTTGTTGGATTCTGGATTTTGAACCTCAAAAAAAATTTCAAAAATTCAAATTTTTTTTGGAAGGTATTGAGAGGCCCTTTGGAGATAGTAGGGTTTGAAATTTTAAAATATGTTAACCACATTTCCACGGTCATAGGTCCATGGTCATGAAGCTGAAATTTTATTATAAATAGATTTTTTTTAAATGACTTAAATTTTTTTGCTCTTGGCTTAAAAAATTCAAAGTTTTTTTTGGTTAATTCTCTAGGCTCACAAAACCTATGCTCACAGCTCGCAAGCTCATGCTTTTAGGCTCACAAACTAGCATCGTTGGACACATGGGCACCTACATGAATTTGAAAGAATTGCTTAAGTCCTAAATAAGAAATTATAAATATTAGGAGAGATCAATTGTTGTTAAAACATGGTACATATTTTCCTTGTGTATTTGGTATTGAAGGTGTATGAGTTGAAGTATACAATAGGGACAAAAGTTTTCCCTTACACTAAATTAGATCCTATAGATATAGTGATATGGTAATTTCAATATTGACCCTAATTGCACCTCCTACACTACTAAGGATATCTGAAAAGGAACTAGAATATGGTTATCACTAATTGTCAAATTAAGAATCCAATAGGATATATCCTAGTTTAATACACCATACATAATTTGTATTCTAGGATTCAAGTATAATATTCTATGACAAATGTGATTTATTATAACCATAAGGATTAATAGTGCATCACTATAATAATCTAATTTGGATTATCTTCATGTCAACAAACATTGATGTGTCAATAATTATGTAGTTTCATCTATTCAATTTTTCTAAGATTCTTATGTGAATTTCCTACTCTTTGTATGGTATGGCTTTTCAAAACTCTTCTTTGCAAATATTCTCTAATTCAAACTAAGGATATAAATATGTTTCACTCAATAACAATTATTCCCAATTCAAATGGTCATTCAACTATATAATCAATAAAAAAAAATTGTACAATAATCTTAATAAACCATAGTCTATAGCTAGAAATTTATATCACAAATTTATCGCATTTGGAGCATTGTAAAATCACTTGAATGAGCTATATTCAATTATCAATTGATTTTAGACAAAACTTAGAATTTTTGCTTTTGCATTCTATCAATAAATATTGGAATACTAAAATGATAGATCCAACCTGATATATATAATCTATGAGTCATAATTAACAACCTTTTGTTTGATGTCATTATTCTAATGGTGACATTTGGATCCTAAATAATTTAGGTGATTTTTAAAGAGCCCTTTGGGATTTATGTATTAACATATATAGGATTCACCTTGCTACTACAAGGGGGCTATGAAGTTCCATGACTAAAATTGAATCCATGACTAGAATGAAGGAATGAAGTCCATACAAAAATAATGGAGTTACAAAGTCACATGACTAAAAAAATTCCACTAGTGAAATTGGTATCTATAATCCTAGTAGTTGATATCGAACTAAAGATTCTTGATTTGTATTGTGTTTGGCATATTTTGAACAATACTACAAATATTTCAAGTTGTGTGAAATCAAACGTGGGAAACACTGAGATGAAGATGCTATAATAGTAATCTCTAGTGATGTTGATGAATTGGTGAAACTTTTTGCTTATGTTGGCAAAATGGGATTAAAGAGTTTGATGAAGACAATGTTTTAGAATTTGTATGAGTAGCAATCAAGGTTTGGAAAAGTTTAATTTGATTTTATTATATTTTTTGAGGTACTTGATAGTGGATTTTTGGTTCAAAGTATAGGTGACTGTTGTTGTTTGCATGTTGTTAGAGGAAATTGGAAAAGGTATGTCTTAGTGATGGCAAATCCTAATGGCCAACATTTCTAGGGAATTGTTCTTTGTATTTGTTTTTAACTTCTTATGGATTGTATTTGGAGATGAATTGTAGGTTTTTCTTTTTGCAATTCATTGAGTACAAAGAAATTCATTTAATTAAAACCCGAGATAGCAAAGTTTGGATTCATTAGGAGGGATTTGAGGGATCCAAAGGGCCGTTTCGGGACTGTTCCCGAAACTAGTCTGGGAAACAGTTGGCTGCTGTCAGGCTAACATTTCTCAAAAAAAAATAAAAATTTGGGGTCCTAAAATATGAAAAAAAGTCCAAAATTAAAAAAAGTTAATGACGTGGCAGTCGCTCGACCACGTAATATTCCTGCAGAACTGCATTCTCGTGGCAGATTATGCGATTTGGGACTGTGGAAACTTGCGGGCTCCTAGAGCCTTCAAATCTCTCTTAATGTTGTTGCACTATAAGAGTGAAAAATGCCAATATTTTTTCTTAATGTGATGTAATGTAGGTCATGTACAATGTGTAAAGCCGGGGTTAGGGCATTTTGATATACTTGCAATACATAGAATGAACTCTTTAAATAATGTTGTTTTTATAGTCACAAATCACCATTTTCTCTTAATTAACCTTATAATAGATTTTTCTACGACAACATGTTGTTTTGGATAATTCTCATGTTGTTGTTGGCTATATTAGTCTTGTATTCACAAAGAAGGTTGCTATTATGTAGCCTAAGAGTGTGAGCTCACGAGCCTGGAAGACACCTGGGAAGATAACATACTACTATAATATAGGTATCTATAATATAGAAATTTTCTATAATTATTATGCAATTATGCTATAAACACCTCTATTATAGGTGTTTAAGCTATAATCACCTTCAATGGTTGTTGTATATCTACTCATATAAATATAGAAGGCTCACATGCTCGCATTTTCATGCTCACACACTAGCATCATTGCCCATAACCTCTAAAAGACCAATGATATTTTTTGGCAAAAAAGTCATTTTGAACAACTCACTACAAATAAAATTTCTATTTTCTTTTTTGAAATTTTTATACAACATATGCCTAAAAAATAGCTTGAAGGCCTAACAATTTTCATAACTTTTGACTAAATAATTGAAAAATTATCTTGTGATATGTCATTTCTATTGTTTAGCATACAACCCAAGTAGCTTAGAAAAAATCACTATTTTAAGAAATAAAAATTTGAACTTGATTTCATTTACATACATATATACATAAAAGATTAATGTCATTCCATTTTGATTAACAAGATGAAAGTTATGAAAGTTTTTAGTTTGTGGGCAATTATGGAATCTCTCTATGGTCTCTAAAATAAACTTTGAAAGTCCTATATTTAACTCAATTTTCAATATTTTTGATAATAAAAATAAAAGCATTGGATTTAGATAGATAATTACAACATTACAATCATTAAATTGGCAATTTTCAATTTGGTGACTAATTTCTTAACATTTTAGTACTTTAAATCACATCCTATTTCTTTAGACTACTTGGTATTTTTTTCCATTTATGAATATGGAATCTTTTTTCATGAAATTGTTTACATGTACATATTTCCAACTTAACTCTTCAACATATTAGAGAGAATTTCAAGTTATAAGATCTACAAATTCTTGTGTAAAAACTGTAAAAGATGAAAATTGATCATTTAGGGACAATTGAAAATAATTCATTTTGAAATTCAAATGGCATGATTTAGCAATTGGCAAGGTTTTTATTTTGAGATTTTTAGAGGGTGTACTTAGATAACAAGTTCACTAAAGGGTTCTATCGGCTTGGATTTGTTAGGGAATAAATATAGATGAAGATTATAGCTTTACTTTTGATTTGAATATTTTGAAGCAATCTTGGGCCTAAAAATATGGAAATAGTTTAGGAGTTTTAGTTCATGGCTATAAAAATCAAAATTTTAATTAACATTTGTATAAGTTTATTTCTTTATGTAATCTCAATTCTTTTATTAGAAGGGGCAAGAGGAGACTCTATTTCTAATCCTTAGGGCATGTTCAAATTTTGTATTAGATAGATTTATAGTCATTTTTCTATCATACCAAATCTAAGAAAAGAATATGACTTAGATTTAATTTATTTACTTTGTTCTATTTATTTCTCTTATTTCCATCAATACAAGTTATAATCATGATTGAATTGTATTTGCAATTGACAATATTATGTTACATTGAATAGCAAGTTTATTATGTCAACTAGAATGTTCAATGCCAATACCTAGGATTATTCATCATCACTTTTCCAGAACCTATTTGAGTTTTCAATTTTTATTTTGCAACTTTGTGACTATTTACTTTTACCACATCTTGTTTCAATTAGTAAAAAATTATTCATGTAGAATTTAATGAACATTTTCAAAATGTTCAATGCCAAAGTATTTGTGTTGTTATAGTTGATGGCATTGAAGACATTATAATCAAGGTATACAACCCTTGTTCTTATTTTGCATGCACTTATTGTATACACTTGAGGCAATTCAAGGCTCCTATTCATATTGTTTAGAATGTACGGTTGGCTTCTTCTATCTTGATGGTGCTTTTGATGGTGCAACATTCTATTTTAGAACAATTATTTATGCAGATTTAATTTGGGCCCATAAAATGGGCCCCACGTCTAGCTGGCTTAACACAAGTGATAGGATTTGGTCTTGATTATCGGTGTGGGGCATAGGTACAAGATTGTGTCTGCAATAGAAATGTAAGACCATGCCACCAACAAAACCACAAGATTGCAATTACAATTTCATTGTTCTACGAGTCATAAGGAAAACAGACGTGATGATGATTTTAGGATTTTAGGCTATCGTTTTAAGGTTTAAGACAGCAAATTAGGATGTCATGTGTTTTTTCAACTATGAAGTAATGGATATATCCCACATTGTTTGTCTTTTGTCCCACCAACCTTTATGTATATAAAGAGTTGTCTTCTCAATTAAAAGTACAAAATACAAAACACAAAACACAAATCATAAATCACATATTATAAATCACAAGTCATAAGTCACAAAATACTAATCACAAAAAGTTGAAATAATTTTTTGAAGTTTTACAAAATCAACATTTTGTTGTGCAATTTAGACAAAATATTTGAAAGTACATGTAGGATGTCATAATACATTAGGCCCTCCTACAGTGAAAATTTTAATAACTTTAAAACACTTGAAGTGTAAATTTTGTGTAGGACCATTAGAATTATGAAATTGCTATGAAGTACAAGGTTAGGAGATGATGTGAGTGGAACTTTACACATCCTACATGAACTTTAATGAAATATGTTGCTTAAATTGCATAACAAAATGTTGATTTTGTAAAACTTCAAAAAATTATTTCAACTTTTTGAGATTAGTATTTTGTGATTTATGACTTGTGATTTGTAATTTGTGTTTTGTGTTTTGTATTTTTAATTGAGAAGACAACTCTTTATATACACTAAGGTTGGTAGGACAAAAGACAAACAATGTGGGATATATCCATTACTTCATAGTTGAAAAAAACACCTGAAATCCTAATCTGCCATCCTAAATCCTAAAATAATGGCCTAAAATCCTAGTAGAATCATTGTCATGTCTATTTTGCACAAGACCCATAGAACAATGAAATTGTAATTGTAGTCTTGTGGTTTTGTTGGAAGCGTGGTCCTAGTGTCCTACATTTCCATTGTAGTCACGATTCTCTACCTATGATCGCAACCAATCCTCGTCACTTGTGTCAAGCCAGCTAGATGTGGGGCCCATTTCGTAATCCTAATTAATGTCCTGCATTATTTATACAATAGCCATCAATTGGAATCATATGTAGTATATAATTTATTCTAAATATTAATGCTTCCTAGATGGCAAGTTGTTTAATAGATTTTAATTGAAGGGGGTGACATTCGTAGGAGCGGAGTTCCAAAATTTTGGATGTATTTGCATACTACATCAAAAAATCTTGTGATTTTTGGAAGAAAAGATCACAAGATGTCGAGTGTCATGGTTGGATATGGGTATGGCTTACTTATTAGCCAAATCTATGCATTCTATTTTATAAAGAATCTACTTGTAAAACATATTAATTGACTCATTTTCTATTCAAAATTAAATTATAAAATTTAGGTAGAAATTTGTATGGTTCTTATTGCTCACATTAGTGCATATTTACATTTGCAAAAAACTGCTAAGATGATGTCTATGATTAACATCTGACAATGCTTTATATTTCATTTGTCTTTAGTAAATCTTTAAAACATGTTATTTTATGCTAAATACTTCTATTCTCATTTTGAATCAATTGTTGGGTTTTGTTATGTCACCTGTTTAACAAGTGAAGAATGGTCTTTAGCAAATATACATTAGAATCCTAAAATAAATTGATAGATTGATATTTTGATAAGATTCTATTTTTTCTAAGACTTCAAAATTTTTATTCAATATCGATGCAAAAATTTCCATCACCAAGGTTTGCACATTCCAAAACAAGGCTTGGAAATTATTACTTGAGCATTGTTGGTGCAAAGAGCCCTAGTAGTTATTATTCTTAGTTGCACTTTATAAAATATTTTCTCAATTGTAGAAAATTGGACAATCTCAACAACCTTTAGGGTTTTACCTTGAGAAATCCAAAGTCTATATTCTTGGCAATGAATAAATTGCATTAGTGTAAAGATTTATTTAGATTATTGTTCATTCATTTATTGTGAAATGCAATTATTTAATCTCTAAAGAGAGTGCAAAGGGGAGCTAGGAAATGTTCATTTGATCCTTTTGAGGTAAAAGTGATTATTATATGTAAAAACTGATTAGAACATATAAGTTAGATCTTCACTTTTATGATGTCTTTTTTTATGAAAGGATGTAAAATATTATGAAAAACTTAATACCAAGCCTTGTCATTTACTGAAGAATATTCAAATTTCTTTTAGCACAATTATTTGTCAAATGCTCTAGATTCATTTTTGTTTACTTCCTTCCGTAAGCTTTTGAAAAATTTCATCATTCAATTGTTAATTGTTAAATTTCATAGGTTTCTACAAGGGGCAAAGTAAAATTTCTAATGATCAACTTGATGAAATTCGAGTAAATATTATAGGCTTTCAAAGTTTAAACTTTAAGGAAGGACCACTTTAAACTAAGAAAAATTCTCTATCAAAAGTAATTTTTTTGAATGTAAGAAAGCTCAATCTCATTTGTTATTCACATAAAAATAATTTTGCAATAAAATTGAGGGAAATACAAGAGAATTATTTGATAATAATATGCAAAAGTTTCAAGAGTCAATATTGAATTAGTAGATTTTTTAAAATTGTGCCCTATTATTCATATTCATAGTTTATACCTCAAAGATAGTGCAACGAGAATCTAATCTTTTTCAATTTTTTCTAGGGCTTGCTATTGAAAACATGCTTGAACTTCAATCATCTAACCTTAACCCTAGAAGGATGGAGTTGTGGTTGTATCCAATTATTATTTTTTGTGATTGATTACAAACTTTAGTGAGTTGATTTTAGACTGCATGATGTGAAAAATTTATTGTCTTCTAACTTCAAGTACTAAATTAGATTTTTTTTTGTTACATACCTTGTTTTATTTTTTTCAACAAGACTTGAAATAGACCTCCTAATAAAGTCGGGAATGCCTACACAAATCTAAACATAATTTGGAATCAATCTATAAAAGGTCATGGATATATGACATACCTTCTCATAGACCCTAAACTAAAGGAAATACAAATGAGGCCTTATATTGCTAAACTCCTCTATATATTTACAAAGGGTTAGTTTGATTGTGGTTTGCAGTGCATTATAAAAAACATTATTCTTCTTAAGAACATGACATTAATGAGTTGCCCTATCATGAAGATAAAAATGGATGAAATTCAACAAATAGACATTTCATGTCCTCCATCCATCTAGGGTAAAGTAAAGCATTCAAAAGTTCAAAACAAAGATTATTTTGGTCAATAAAGCATTGAGTGCATTGTATGGGATATATATTTTTCTAAATTCCAAATATTTTCCTTAGAATTTCTTTATTGAACCTATTCAAGTATCAAGTCCATTATTTTCTCTATTTTTTATTCCAACAAGAAATTTTATAAATTTTTTCACCAACACTAGTTCTTCGTGATGTTTTCAAACAACAATTGTTTTTTTATTCCCATTTCCACTAGTTAACAATGACAATGAACTAACCACTGGTTCTACCCAAACACTAAGAATTTGGTGAATCTCCCCTTATTACGTAGTGTGCTCTTAAAGTGACCTCTTAAAAGTTGATTGCATTTTGGAGGAAGCTAAACTCCAAGAAACAATTTTCAACAAATTTTCATTGGAAGAAAAATGGAATTGGCACCAACCCAAGTTGTTTCATATTTTTTGGACCTTTGTGGAATTAGTTACAAAATTTTGAAGTTGAAATGCAATGGTTTATGAAAGCGACCCCTTTTGAAATGTACACTGCTGGTACATTGAAGAGAGCCAAATGTACCTCTGTGCTACAGGTTGCTTTTAGAGCACCGTACCTTACTGTATACAATCATGAGCTTCATGGCTGGCTGGATAAGGGTTGACAAACGAAGTAGGAAAAGAAAAAAAAGTATCTGTATCAACGGTGTCTACACTCTCCACAGTCCCTAAGGTATGGTAGGAGGCTGTTGAAGCGAGCATGTAAGAGGATCGGCCGGGCTGTACACATGTGGAAGACAGGATTACGGAATTGCAAAGGCGCAATGGGAAGAGAGGATACACATTGCTGAGTTGCAAAGAAAATTGAATTGTTCTGACACAGAACTGATTTTAGAGAGCACTTGAAAGTTAAAAGTCCGCCAACATTTATTTCAGTTCATAGGTTCCATGCCGTAAGAAGTGTCTGTCTAATATTAATCAAGCCGTTAAGAGCTGATTTACAGTTCATGCACTCTGAAATACTGTAGCAGTGCGTCCGATACCCGTGTACAGTCCATTCAAAATAAAGTGATGCGTACTAAAAACCATATCCCTGTACAAGAGGAGGTACTACTAAATTCGCCTACACTTCGTCGTATATACAATTCATAATTAAGAGGCCGGCACTCACAGTACCTCCATAATCAACCACTGCACATCCAAAAAAAAAAATGGGGACATAGTAAAGTCCGCCTGCGTGGAAGCCATCAACGGTCAATACGAGACATCGATCACGTTCATCTGCAACGGTTCCTCCTTGCATCCGATGGTCCGCCTCCCTCCGCTGCGGCGATGACAGCGGATGAGCACAGCTGTAGCGCTGCCGGTGATCTGTTCCACGAATCCATCCTGATAACGGCAGGCTGTGGACCTGTACAGTCGCTGGCTTCCTCGTTACCGTGGGATGCCGAGAAGCTGAACATCCCATTTTCAAAAAACTAGCTCCTCCCGCGCGTTGGACATCGAGCTCGTATTCTCAGACCCTGTTGGGATAGACATCACGTTCGTTCTCAATCTCTCATCAACGCTTTGTTGTAACGGTAAGCATCGATCTCTCTTCCCTTGGCCGCACTTCTGCTCTGCACTGCGACCACTACTGATTGCTCATGTGTTGCACCGGATGGTAGTAACTCTGCTGTTGTGCATTGCTACTTCCAGGCAATGCATTGGACACGCACTGAAACTGGAAGCAGTGAGGCCCGTGAACCTGCTGTGCTGGAGTGAAGTTGGGAGCTCGAAGGACTGGCGGCACTTCCTGCAGAGGCGGCAGGTGAGACGTATCTTCACCCTTCCGTTTGGCAGCTCGACGTAGCATCGCCAGTTTTTGGTTCTCCCTGCAGACTTGCGGAGCTGATCCGCAGTAGGGTGCCACATACCCGACGACTGGTGCATTAGCTTTGATCGCGTCATGCAATTTCTGGCCAAGTTCACGGACATTTCGGGCGCTCCACAGCTCCTTGTGTCTCCGCTTTCTTGCCGCTTCTGCTGCTTGCTCTTGCTTAGCTTTCAGTTTGTCCACCTTCTCTTGTGCTCGCTTCCCCTTCTGCGCGTCCCTGAGATTTTGTTTCCTCTGTCGTTCCTCAGATGCGGCGGTTCTTCGGTTTGCCACAGTCTCCAAGGCCCGAACATGGTCTTCGTCTGTGAGTAGCACGGAGTGCTGATAGTCGATGTGAGGTTGTAGTCTGGCTCTAGGTGTCCGCGACAAGCGTATGCGAGGGAGCTCCAATAAGTCCTCGAATCCACAGCCTTGTTCGTTTTGTGGTTCTCCACCGAGACTGCCTTCCTGTCCACACCGCGGATCTTCGTCATTCCCGCCGTCATGTTCGGTGTCTGTATCATCGTCGTCCACTGTCTGGACATAGTACTGCTGACAATGAGGTAGGTCGAGCGGGTCCTCGTCCAAAATTTCTTGGAGCTCCCACTGCGGCAGTTCAACTGGGTCCTCATCGTGTCCGTCAGCTGCTGAAGCGCCGTCTGCACTGTCGCTCCGTCGTCCCAAGTCGTACGCTGCACTAGGAGCGATCTTCAGATCGACAGCCGTGGCGTTGAGAGGGAAAATACCCGTGGCTTTGAAACCGCTTCTTATGTTGCTTGGTGATAGAGCTCGTCGCAAACCATTGGACACCCACTGCGCCAGGTCCTCTTTGAGAGGTGTGCGTCCCAAGTTCCCCAAACTCCACTTGTCTCTGTAGGCACGAAACGCCAGCTTGAATGGCTTGAAGCAACTGACGTCGAGGGGTTGGAGTGCGTGAGAGGTGTGGGAGGGAATTGTGAGTAAGTCCAGACCCTTTGCCATGGCCAGTTGTATGACTTCCATGGTCACATGCGATCCATGTCCGTCAAGTATGAGCAAGTGCCTGCGCGTTGGAGAAATGTCATAGACAATGGACAATGTTGACAAGAAGTGGCTCATCCACTCCATGAAAATCTCATTAGTCATCCAAGCTTTGCACTGCATAGTGAAGATAGCCCCTTCCTCTGATGTCTTCCTTAGAAAATTACGTGACTTCCGCTTCCCCTTGAAAATGTAGAAGTTGGGCAATGTCTTTCCGTTCGCATTGATGCAAGAGACCACTGAGATCCACTCTCGCTGGTCAGGCGTCACTTTCTGTACACTGCGAGCTCCTCTCTTGGCAAGAACATAACCTCCACCATCTCTACCTGCCTGAGCCCCCGTCTCATCGCAGTTCCAAATCTGGTGAGGCCCATAGTCATATTTCTTGTACAACATGTCCAAGTTGTCATAAAATGTAGACACTGCTTCAGCGCACAACCCTCTTGCCCGACTCTGGTCCAGCGACTGGGGCTTGCGCAGTGACAGCTCCTTATGCCGTCCTCGAAAGCAACGTAACCAGCCATGGCCGGGAACACCATTCCGAAACGGTGTTACCCGACTTTGTGTCAGCAGTGCAACTTTCTGTTGTAGCTGGCCCAGTGTAACTGGGTACCCTAGACTCTGCATATGCAGGATGTATTGTACGAGTTTGTCCTCCTCAACGTCAGTGAGAACACCTTTGCGGCCCCTCCTTTTGTTCAGTACGATTCCGTAGACATGGCCCCGAAGGGTGGAGGACGGTATGTCAAACAGCCTTGCGGCGGTTCTCACCGGCATGCCGTCATCGACAGCAGACAGTGCTTGTAGCAGCTGCTCCCGAGTCCACTGCCCATTGACTCTTCTGTGCGTCTGTGCTCGTGCAGGTGCTGTTGCGGGGCGGCCTTCAGGTGGGCCCGCAGTGTGTGGGCCGCTAGTAGCGGGGGCGTCGATCACAGCGGCAACGACCGGGTCCTCCTGATTCAACGGAGACCTTCTTCGAATTCGTGAATTCCCTGACCGTCTGTGCTGCGAACCAGTCGTTGCGGCAGCTGGCGTAGGACGGATTGGGTTTTGTGCGGACCGGAGTACACGGCGTCGTCGACTGGGCTCCGTTGTCGTATGATCAGTACTAGCTGCCGTTGATGCTGCGTACGGTGTGGCTGGTCGTGGTCCGCATTGGAGCCCACTTGATGCTGGTTCCACGACATGCTGACGAGCTGATCCTCCAGATTCCTCACCTAAGACAGCAGCTGCTTGCCTAGTGGCCTCTAGGAGGGCACTGCGTCGAACCACGACCTCTGCGTGCCCAACGTTGATAGGGTCAGCTGTTGTTGAATCCGGAACGTCGTTCGTGGGAATCTCCCCGTCGTCAGCAACATGGTGAACCGCCACCTCTTCTTCCGTTCGTGTTGCGAGCTCCAGAAGCAGCTCCTGGTCCTCGTCGCTACAGTCGCTCTCCTCTGCGCAGTAGTCGGAGTCGCTGCTCCCGTCGTCACTCCGGTCTACAGCACCGTCGCTGCTACAGTCATGGGATTCCTTACGCAACGTCATATTAGTATGTTACTAACGCACTACAAATTACGGCGTTCACTCCAGTAAACCTCACACACTTTCTGAATGGACGATGTGAATTGCAAGCTAATCATGAGGGAACAGAACTTCTTCACGGAATTTGCGAAATCAAAGATGCAAGCGACAGTTTCTTCACTGGACTCACAATTGTAGACAGGAAAATTACAGAGACAATCGACCTTGCAAACTTGCAGTTTAGGGAAGATGAGTAATTGCTGTTTTTGATATAATTTAATCTGGAATTAGTGATTTATTGAGGATCACCTTCAAACACGTCTTCTTTGAGTAGTACTGGTGGTGGACCCGCTCAATACTTACTATTACTTCAAAGGACAATTTCAGCCTCATGGCTCATTCAATAATAAAATTTGAGTCACCATTCACTGGAAGCCACGCATGCTCAGATCTTTCAGGACTCGGAACATGCTCATAATAGCTAACTGCCTGTTTCATCTCCTGGCACTTCTCATATGTCAGTTGTGCGGCCCCTACTTAATTGTGACATTTCGAAGTTGAGAAAATTTAATGTGCAGCTGCCTCGGAAGTGTAACCCGCTCTTAGCGGTGGCCCCAGTTCTTCAATGCATATCTTTTTGTCATGCACATAGCCATCAGTTTTAACATAACTTGCACATGGTCCATGTTTCCAGCACTCAACGTACTTCACCTATGCCCCCCTACTGGGCTGACTGCAAAACCACGGGCGGATTTCGAGCCTCCTACCATAGTAACTTTTGGGCATTTGGGATGCATTCTGTCGAGGATATCCTTGGAATCATGAAAATATTCAATACTGTGCTACTCTCATCAAATAAATATGGAGTATAACTTTATTGCAGAAAGCTTATTCAAAAGCAGGGGAGCAGATTGCAGAAAATTCTCGTGGACACTTTTGGGTGCAGTAAGGGAGGAGGTCCATAAACCGACCATCTAAGGGCTGGAACAGAGTTTTGGGCAGGTCAAACATCTTGAAATATTTTTTTCCTTGAATTTTTCTTGAAAGGCAGCTTGAATAGGCATCAAACCCAAGTCGTTTCATATTTTTTGGAGCTCTGTAGAATTAGTTATGAATTTCTGAAGTCAATATGACATAGGGCTCCAAAATCACCCACCTCCTCAAATGTTCACTCGTTGTACATTACTGTAAAGATCAAAAAGCATCATGTACCAAAAATATACATTTCAGAAGGTGAGCGGTTTTGGAGCCTGAGTAGTTTTCGAGCGTCCTCCCTTACGTTAAATCCTACCATCGCACGGGGGACAATGGGGTAAAACTTGTTTTACTAGGGGTTGACAAGGGTTTAGGGTTTATTTTTCTATGCTAATTTGGGGTCTCTAATTACGAATATGAATTCAGAATTTGAATTTTTTTTTTTAAAACAACAACAAAATCTCAGTGTTTTCCCCTAGGGAAAATCCAATGTGTGGGCCGACCTTCAATGGTAGGATTTAATGCTGCACCTTTTGGGTTCCTCTATTTGCCTATTCCATTTACGACCAGTTATATGGTAGGGCCAACTTCCATATGCAGTAGGGGCCAGTGAAACCCACTGATGACTGATCAATAGGGGGGGGGGGGGCACGGCACTTCCGAAGTTCTCAAAATTCTGTGAGAAAGAGTAAGTGGTGCACTGGGAGCGAAAGGCAGACGTGAAATTCTCAGAGAAAACGGAGTGCCGTTTCTTCTCCTCCACAGGTGAAGAAACGGCATTTTTGAAATTTTTCTTGAAGAATTTCCTGAAGCCTCGACTTGGCGCAAGTATTGGAGCTCCCAACCCAGCTGTGCAAGCTAAAAATTCTTGCGAAATCGTTGCAAATAACAGAAAGGGGGGGTCATGGCTCCTCCATTCTACAGCAGTTTTCATTGGCTCCCAAAAAATCTCACCAACTTGGGTTTCCCTAAGAAATTGAGTTTCTCTGAGGAGCCGTGACACCCCCTAATGAGGATGGAGTCCCCATTCCACTCAGTCGCGTCTAAGGGAGGAGGCTTAGAAACCACTCATTTAAGAGCCGGTCTCCCTTTTTCATGTATTTCTTTTGATGTAAATATTTTGAACTTATTTTTTAGTTAAAGAAAAATATTTTAGGAATCTAACACAAGTTGTTTCATATTTTTTGAAGCATTACCGAATTAGTTATGAATTTTCAAATACAATCTGCCATAGGTCCCTATTTGTGATCAATAGGCCTTGAAAACTCATACGTGTACAGTTTGGAAATAAATTTGGCTTTGTTCAAGAACCAGCATTGCAACATGTAAAAAGTAATGAAGGTGGTTTCTAAATGCGCTCCTTCCTAAAGCTAAGAATTAATCATTATTTCAGATTTTGTAACACTTGTAAGAAGGCAGTTCAACAACCATGTTTAATTTTATTCACTTAGTTATGAATGAAGTCATTGTGGCTCTGAAACCATCCATTGAAGAAGGAAAAAACAAACTCTTATTATGCTCCAATGTAAGGTAGGTACACCCAAAAGCGCCAGTTTCTCTACTGTGCCTAGTTCCTGTTATTATGTTGTTCAAATTTTTTTACAGTCTTGTTGGTGAGTGAAAGCATGTTCCAACGCACCAAAGAACAGTGGATTTGGATACCGTATGCAAAAGTTATTAACAGTCAAAGTGTGTTTCTGAAAGCGCCATCTACAGTCTGGGTACATGACTGATTTTGAAAATCTATGCATGTTGTACAGAGCGCTTTAAGGTCAGGTGCCATTTTGGGTGTACCTACCTTAATTGAAAGTTTATTGACTCATAATCAAGTTCCATTTCACAACCTCCTATTAGACAGTTGCAAAAGCCTGGGCGATTTTAGAGCCCTCTCCTATATAGTAGAGCAACGAGCCGTTTGCAGAGGTTGTTTTGCCCCCCCCCCCCCTCTTCATTTTTATCCTAGAAAAAACATTGGAATATTTAATTTGCTGCGCAAATTAAAATTTGCAAATTTTGAATTCATATTTGCTATCAAAGACCCCAAATTAGTCTAGAGAGGTGTTTACATCCACAAAAACAGGGCACAAACTAGGGGGCTTTTTTTTACTTTCACTCTTGTCTGGAGCTCCGCAAACGGCTCGTCGCACTACTTTAAACAAAACCATTCCACTCTTCACTAGCCCCAACTGCACGTGGAAGCCCCTCCTTGGGGTTGGGGTGAACTGCCTCCTCGCTCGGCCACTCCAAAGAATTTCAGGGGTGCAAGTAAAACAAAAAGCCTCCTATTTTGTGCTTATCTAATTTACCTTATATACTTTCCCGAGCGACATAACATTCTGTAGTAGTAAGCAAACTTGCCTTCCTATGAATGGAATGGTGCGGAATATTTTGCATCATTTCTTCCAAAGGATGATATGGTGCGGAATATTCCGCACCATAGCAATAATTACTGATTTCAGAGTTCGAGGTTGGGCAGTCCCTTGCTTGTTCAATTGCCTATAGTTGACTTAGTATTTAACAAAGTAAATCAAGATGATCTAGTGCCCTGCTCCCAGAGTAGAATAACTTGTGCTGACAGATTGCGCTCCCAAGGCAAGCTGACATGTACCATTTCAAGTAAGTTACTATAAACTAATTCCTACCTTCTTTCTTTTCTAACTGCAAGGATGAACTTTGTTTAGTTGGGGCTTCGGAGAGGAAAGGTAGCCCTTACTCAAGCTACTGAATGTTATAATGTGGGTCCTCGAATTGCAAATATGAATTCGAAATTTGCAAAAAAAATTATTTGCAAATAAAATAAAATTCCATCACTTTTCCAAGTGACCAAGCAAGGGGGTCAATTCACTCCTGCCCTCCTAGGAGAAGGACATTAAATCCCAACATTGAAGGTGAGCCAAGCACGGTAGATTTTAGGTTCTTCGGGGTAAAAGGAAAAGGAAAGTTCCTATTTTGTGCTATGTCTAGGGTATGTGCTAGACCTTTTCTAGCAAAGTCGGGATCTCTCATGGCAAATATGAATTCATAATTTGTGATAGAAAGTATTTGTGAAAAATAAAAAAATTCCTACAATGCATTTTGCCCTGAGATAAATCCACCCTACTGGGCTCACCTTCGATGGTAGGATTTAGAGCCCGTTTCCATTGTGCATTTGGATGTCCAGGAGTTGGAGGGCGTTCTAGAGGGGACAATCATCCACTCACCTCTCCCGTTGCTCAACTTCCCGAGCTTGCCTAATGTTTTTTTTCTGTTTCCTTGCTTGGCATTTGTAGCAGATAATTGAATTAAAGCACAACAAATATTCCAAACCTGTAGCAAGGCTTTTTTGGACATTTTCTAGGATTAGGGGTCCAGGCAGCCCTCCAAGCCCTTTAGGTCTGCAATTCGGCTCTCCCAGGCCTGGAGGCCTAGAGGTCCAACTCCCTTCCCAGTCAATGGAAAGGGCCTGGACCGTCCAAGCCCTAAGGTAACAACATCCATAACCGTTATTGCACCCATAACTGACAAGTAGAGCACCCTTAAAACGTCTTCAAGAGTACCTCCAAATTGTCACTCACTCTTAATTTTGATTGGTAAACTCTGAATTTTTAAAATTTTGTTGTGAGAATCAAGGTAGATTTACTAGAGTGCGGTGTAGGGTGCCCTAGTAAGTTCCACTTTGAAAATTCACAGAAATTAGATGACTTGTCCAAAAATTCTATTTTTTTTTTTAAAAATTCATGGTTTTCAATTGCTAATACTGTAAAAAGATTTTTTCTAGAAAAAGATACCTTCAACTCTACTGAATTGCTTATTTTGACGGTTATGGGTGTTCCTACCTTAATGGAAACGGGCCCCTAACGTCCTGTCTCCTGGGGAGCAGGCAGCCAAGATGGCTTCTGTGGTCTGTGGTTTGTTTGCTTTGAAAATACAAGTTACTGGTGGATTGGACGCTAACTGTCCTTCCCTTCTAAAAAATAATTGAGGGACCTTAAGGAAAGGAAAGGAGGAGCTCAAGGTACAGTGGACGGACGGTTTGCCATGTGCCACAAGAAACTTGGCAAGCAGCAGCTGTGCTATGAGAGTATGAGAGGCTTCAGATGGCCCTAGAAGGTCAGATTTTGAAATAATTCAGTCATTATTGTGAAAAAAATGGCCACATGTCCGCTTGTGATTGGTATGAGGTGACACAAACCTTTGAGAATTTGACATGGAAACTCAATTTCAACACCTAAGTGTCAAATCAAACCTTCACATAAGGTAAGGTGGATACATTCAAAAGCGCCACAAATAGGTACTATGTCTAGTTACTATTTTTTATTACATTGTTCAAATTTTCATGTAGTCTAGTTTAGCAAGTGAGAGCACGTTCCAATGCACCAAAGAAAGTAGCAATTGGATATAAGTATGCTAAAGTTATCAAGGGTCAAAGTTTTCCGTTTTTAAAAGTGTTCCATCCAAATAGGTACATAATTAATTTTGGAAATGTACACAAAATGTTAATTGTGCTTTAAGGTCAACTACTCTATTAGATGTACCCTCATTTGTCTACTCTCACTTAACCCCCAAAGGATGTAAAGATGTAAGGACGTTAGAATTTCTCATCCAGTAAAGGTACTTTGTAAATTTTGAGTATAGTGGGGTCCCAATCAAAATGGCGTTTTGGGATCTGTAGTGAAAACAATTTCAGCTTTGTCAACTTTGATAGCCTCCCAAGAGCTCAAAAATTGATATTTCACTATGAAAATTTTCTTATAACATCATCTGTAAGTTAATAACATGAATGACAAATTTCAATGCCAAAATATTTACACAAAAAAAGATATTCAAAATCTACCAACATGTGTAGCGGTGAAAAACATTTCACTTCTTTCAACTCCAACACCCTCCCAAGAATTGAATTTTTTTCCATGAAATAAACTCTATGTTTTTAATATGTTTGAAAAGTTTCAAGTTCAAAAAATTAATTTAAAAAAAGATATTCGAAATCTTCCAACATGTGTAGTTTTGAGAAAATTTTCACAATTGCCAACTTTGACACCCTCCAAAGGGTTAAAAAATTGTTCTCTTACCATGATTTTTTTTGTGAAGTCCTTTTTATGTTGATAACATGTGTTCCAAATTTCATAAAGTTGAAAAGACTTACCAAAATAAAGATATCCAAAATCTCCCAACTCCTATATTATATGGTTCTAATTGTAATCACATTTCATACACTCTACTCCAATATCAAGGGATATAATTTGCTTTAATGTAAGAAATTCTTGTAGACCATTAGGAGGGATTTGAAGGCTTCAGAAGACTAGCTACAAGTTCTTGCAGTTTGGGAACATAGAAACTGTTGCGAAACCTAGAAATGTAGAATTCCATTGTGGTTGAGGCCATGCTAGGTCATTAAATTTTTTTTTAATTTGAACTTTTTTTCACATTTAGGTTCTAAAATTTTATTAAACTTTTTTTTTTGGTAAATGTTGGTTGATAATAGCTAGTAGTTCCCCAAACAATTTCGGGAACAGACCTTGAAACGGCGCTCAGGAGCCTTCAAATCCCTCCTAATGCATTTCAACAAGCAATCCAAAAAATTAATTATATACATTAATTGAATATTCTTTGATGGAAATAATAGCATTAAAAACCTAATTATATGAGTTTCTTTAGTATATATATCATGGCATGAGCTACCCAATTTGGAGGGCTTTTTAATAATAAATTAATTTTAATTGGAAAAAAAAATTTATATGGATTTTAAAAAAGCATACATAGGTGTTTCAAGTCTTTATATATTGTGAGTTTTTTAAAAGTATATGTGATTCAATATATTGTACATTTAATTTTTTTAACTGGATCTTCATCTAGCTTTTTAGTCTTTTTTAATCGATATGATTTTGACTTGTTTCCTGAGCCATTTTATTTTTGTGGTTTCAATTAACTTTTAGTTTCATTTTCTATTTCTAGTCTTTGTATTTAGTTTATTTTTGTATTTTTTAATCTTTTATATATTCTTTGGTTTGCAATTTGATTATATTTTCAATTTCTATTCATAATAGTTTGTTTTCATTTAGTTTTGCAACTTTTGTAATTCTTATCTTTTTTATTTCCTATTTTATCCTAATTTCATTTTTCTACTACAAACTATTTTGGTTTTCATTTTAGCATCATCAAACCATTAATGTATATTGGTTACACTACCTAATCTTCCTTGACATCTTTTTGTTTTAAATCCTCATTTTTTCCTTACCATTTTCCCTTCATTTTCTCCTAATAACATTTTCTAGTTTATTGTCTTGATTTCTCCATGTTCTTACTTCTATGTACTAAGAAACTCCCTAAATAGTGGTTGTAGCTGGATATGGAGTATTAACACTTCCAAAGGCCAAACTTGAAATTTCTTACACATTGTTTAATTAATCTATAATCTAAAAAGCAAACCAATATGGTGGTTCAAACCTTTTGAGTACTTGAATCTTTTGAATAGTATTTGATTCAAATGTTAATTGCAAAAGGCACTCTTCAACATTGATGGGGTTTTCATAAATGGTAGTCAATGTTTTACATTTGTACATTGATAAAATCTCCAACAACCCTAAACCCCCCAAAACATGATTGGGAATGGCCAATCCTTCAATTTGTGGACGATCAAAAAAAAAAAGCAAGGTTCTTCAATTTGTGAAGAACCTTGCAAGATACACTGACTTCTTTTGCTAGATCTTCTTGCCATTTTTCATCAAGTGTTGATTAGCACATAAATGATCTAGATATATAATTGCTAAAGAAACCCTTTGCATTCCCTCAACTATTTCTTGCATAACTTTTATTTTTTTCCTCTTGCGTCATCTTCTCTTCTTTTTTAGTCAATGATAGGATGCATTGACCTTCAAAATATTTAACAACAATTTTTTTAGCAAGCTAGAAAGTTGTAGTGCTAACATTATTTAAATGTTCATATAGTCACTAGAATTGACATTTTCTAGAGTTGTTTCCAATAAGGCAATTAGTGGTGGTAACAATTTATGAGTTAAGAAGTAACTTTGATTTGTTGGAGGGGATAAAAAAATCATCAAAAATTTAAGTAATGCCAATGTAATGGTAGAGACTTCCATTTTTGAAAGATGGGATACTAGGAGTGCATTTGCAATGTATTCAATTAACGTCTAAATGCCCGAGGTACCATATTCCAGTGTTGACAATACTTTGAAGTTAAATCAAATCTAAAAAAAATACTATTTTTTGTATTTTATATTTATGAAAAATCCTCTTTGAAGTCTAGTTTAAGCATCACTAATTTGGTTTTCAAAATGAATGATTATGATTTTTCTATTCAAGAATTTGTGTAACAATATCCATTGCAAATCTTGATTTTCTAGCATTGAGAATTCTTAGAAATAAGCCTCAAACCTACTAAATCTTAGAGAAAAAATCACATTAGAAATTCATTAAAAAGAAATTATAGAATAGATTAGAAGAAGTCAAAAATTCATTGGATTTATGCATATTATGCCCTCTAACCTCATATTCTTTTGTTGATCAATTTTTTATATTTAGCATGTCAAAAGAAGGTTGACAAATTCAAATAACTTTCATTATTTTAACACCCTTATGATCAAACATCATAATCTTTTAATCCATATATGATATAGTTTTTTGTTTTTTTCATGTAATCTCTAACATGTCTAGTTTGAATTTTTATGGTTACAAGAAAAAAATTTGATGAAACCTATCAAAATGTTGGCTTTTTGTTCAATTGAAAGAAAATTTTAAGAAGCTCAAAAAACATCTTGAGCATTTAGGGATTAAATAATGTTGGCAAGAATAATGTAGCTCAATATTCTTTTCCTCCAAATATTGCAAGATAAGACAACTTCATTAGTATAGTATGAGAAAACCTTTTCATATTTTGTAAATCAACACAAAATTAATAGAAATTGAAGAATCAAAGATAAATTCTTGATTTACAAAAAAAAATAAAAACTGGACTCATGATTCATATGAAATTAAACCTCATGGATGTAGCATCATTCTTATCAATTTAGAAATGATCAAGATATTGGAAGTCAAACTTTTAGGTTTTTTCATCACGTGCAATCACCCCAATTTTTGCATTCACCTCTCTATTTTATTCCAAGTACTATCTAACAATAACAATAACATACAAAAATTTTTTAATTATTTTAAGATTTATAGTATTATGGCTACAAAATTTGCAAAAAATGCAATAGTATCTTACAAAGTATTAGCGTGTATACAAGAAGTACAAGTAAAGATAAAGCTATAATTACTTATTAGTATGACATCCTCAACCACTAATGACAAAGTTTCAATTTCTTCTATTTTAGTAATGATAATGATAAATGATCAATCATAAAACTCATTAATGTTTCATCTAAGGTTTCGATTTCATTCCAACATATTCAACATTAGAATAGACATGAACTTATATACATGGATATTTATGGATAGAATTCAATTGATAGGTTTAGCCACTTGCAATAGTTGAAATACTAAATTCTTTAATCTCAATCCTAGAAAGGAACTCATAGTAATCTGTCTTCCTACTTATTAACCATTACCAATTTCATCTAAATTTTTTTTAATGGCCTGCAAAGAAGTGTTGTTTGGATTTCCCACCAAACTAATCAAATCTGCATTTTCTCGTTGACTTCTACTACTTCTTGATTTGTCCCAAGACACATCTGTATCCACATTAATTTCTAAGTGTTGATTGGAAGAGATTTTTTCTCTGCTCAATGAAGTTTGTCTACAAGATCCAGATCCTTGATCTTGTGTCTCAATAGAAGATTCACTTGGTATTTCTCTATTGCGATTTTCTTGTTTATCAAAGTCCATCATTTTACAATCCTTGACTTGTTCAAGATACAAAATTGGTTGGAGTGAATTTTTCCTTAATTCATCTAAGAGATTTTTCCCAAGTAATTCATCTTTATCATGTTGAACCTTTGCCCAAGCTTCCTTTTTTTGAACATGTTCTATAGTTTGAACTTTTAGAGCTCCAATAACATTTTTTCTTTCTTCTTGTCTAACTTTAGTTTCATCTTTCCTTTCTTGCACTTGACATATTCTTTGTAATCTTTTTGCTTCAAAATGATGTCTCTTTTCTTGAGCATCTTTTCCTTTGCAATGTCTCCCTTTTGCTTCAACCTCATAGTGTGTAGCCTTTCAATCCTTCAACTTTTTGAATCTTGAAGTTTTTGTTGCAAAACTAGATTCTTGTTTTTTTTATGTAAAGAATTAACTGAACAAACTTCATTAACTTTATTGCTCTTGTCACTTGCCCTTCTTGAGATATAGATAAGATGAGCTTCATGCTAGGATTCCTTACTTTGTTGCCATGAATGCATGTCCCTTTGGAGTTTGTTATTCTTCATTGCTTGCCAATCTTTAACTCTAGTTGATTTTTTGAAAGCTTTTTGGAGATATTGTACCTTCCCATTTTCTAATTCTATAGACATGGATGTCGTACAATCTTGTTTTCCATCTACTTCTTTCTTTGTTTCAATAAAATTTTCCTTTTTTTGCTTAGGTGATACAAACTTCTTGTAAAGCATGTGTACTTGCTTTGAGCTCTTTTGATCAATCTCTAGTGACTTTGATATTTGTGATGAACTACTTAAAGGTGAAGAGAGTATATCTTCCCAATTTTGTTTTTCTTTCCATGCCTCCAAAGCACTTTTAGAGCGAGTAGGCACATTCAATTGCTTATCTCTAGAGAAAACATGTTGCTCACTAACGTAGATATTGTAAGACTCATGAATCTAGTAATAGAAGATGAATTGGATGTCAATACTTTACTAGATGAATCAAATCTTTTGTTTGTTAGAAGCTCAAAATCACCAATCGAAGATGCCTTCTTCCACAACCCTTTTGTTTGTATAGGTGAAACAATAGCTTGAGTGTGTGATGAATTTTGGACTAATAAGTTTTCAAAGATGTCACCTTGTTGCCTATCTACAAAAAAGAGGGTTTTGTATTCAATAACTTATAATTCAAAAAATCATATATATATATATATATATATATATATATATATATATATATATATATATATATATATATATATAATGTTTTAAATCAATTATTTTTAAATATGACCACCTTTGACTTTAATTGGAAGTTATTAAGAAATAAAACATCCTCATTTTGACTTTGAAAGAACATCTTTAAGACTAAAGAGGTAACTTTATTCAACTTTGACTAGAC
The DNA here is from genome assembly GCA_947034885.2 of Thuidium tamariscinum. Classification (NCBI taxonomy): domain Eukaryota; kingdom Viridiplantae; phylum Streptophyta; class Bryopsida; order Hypnales; family Thuidiaceae; genus Thuidium; species Thuidium tamariscinum. The sequence goes on from OX344750.2 coordinate 36,415,313, forward strand.
ATTTCAACAATTAGTGGTGTATTGGTACCTTTAAATGTTTGCTAGAAACACTTTTTTTTTAGTAATTATTTACTCAGAACTTCCTATTTCAAGATACAACAACCAACTTCTTCAACTTTATAATATATGACATTGCAAGTTTTTAAGAGTCTCGAAAGAAGACCTAATTATGAAGTGTCCCTTTATCTACCTTGTGGACTCTTGGGTTATGGAGAGCTATATACATTCTTAAAAGCCTCCAATGAAGAATAAATAGCTTGCTTTTAAGAGCATGCCATGTGACAAACTTGTAAAGAAATTGCAAGTAAGAGCCTATTAGATATTAGGATGGTCCACCTTTGTATAGCTTGACTTATAACAAGACAATATTCTTCTAACTAATATAATCCACATGCAAGAAAGAACTATATATGAATAAACTATTCTATACAAATGAATTTTTAAGAAACACTTAAATTTATTATTGTTGTTGTTCTTGTACTTTTGATGTTTTGGAGAATACTTTCAAATCAGAATAATAATTTTTTAAACAAAAACTGTAAGGAACATATAGTATTTCAAATTGAGTTTATTTCAAAGTAACAATGTGAAGATGGTCATTCACCAAAAGAACCACGTAAATACATTTCTATATTTTGGTATGCATACAAAAAGAATTTCACTTTGAAGATTTTCATAATTCATACAATATAGTGTCTACAATTTTTTCAATCCTTCGAATAATAGTTAGGATGTCTCAAAACCCGATCTACAATAAATTATAACACCAAATTTCTTAAAGTCAATATTCAATCATGCTTCAAGCATGTGAAATCACAAGTGTGGCTTGTTTTTAAAAATCAATATTTTTTACCAAAATAGTTTATGTGAAAATAAAAAATATTGATATTGATTTAAAATGGAAATATCTACCTTTGATATTAATTTCAACTACATTGAATCATTATTCTCAAAGTTGTACATGACAAATTTTGTGCCTTATAACTAGTGATAGAAAAAATATAGGTCTTTTATGCAATTTTCTATATGCAAGAGTGATCAAATACATGTAATAACTATTATCAAATTTATTATACAATTGAATTGGTGAATTAAACTTTCTAAAATCATATTGTCAATTATTACAATAGTTCATACAAAATCAAGTACAATCTATTTGGAAGATGAATCATACTTCCAATGCTATTGCTTGAGGTTGTCTTTGTTGCAAGTTGTCTTTAGTACTTGTAGCAAATGATGGTTGGTGTAATTCTTTAACTTCATTTATTTGCTTTAAGGTCATCCACCTTTGCTTTTAGTTCTTTAAAACGAACACTTGCTTCATCCAAAACTAATAGAGTTTCCTCTATTTGGTCAACATCCAATTCAAGTTCACAAAGACAGTAGATCTCATCAATGGATCTCTTCATATTTTCAAAAAAATAACACCATAAGCGTTGTTGAAATCATTCTTTGCCCTCTCTAGCTGCAAAATAGAATAACCAAATAATATGTAGACAAACTTGAACATCAATAAGTTTATTGACCATTTTTAAACTCAACAATTTTAAAATGAAAATGAAATAATACTATAGCCAATATTGTTAAGAAAGAAGATGAAAATCTAATCCTAAATACAATCAAGAAGTAAATTGCACAAGTGTACTTGGTGATGGAACTTAAAGAGTATTATAAAGAAAGCTATAAATGTACAGTACATTACAATAAAGAAAAGTTAAGATTGACAATCACCTTTTTCAACAACATTCTCTATCTTGAAATCTTCACATGAAGCTTCAATTATAGTAGGTGCTATAATTATGTCATTAGAACTTAGTGCATCTTTGTTTCCAAGGTCCTCTTTTAAGTCGTTTTTATTACATCATGGAGTTTTCTCAATCAAAAACATCTCTACCAAAGCCTTTAGTTTTGTTGTCAAGGGCCTTGGTAAATGCAACATCTATTATAGAAGATTTGACAAAGTCTCTCTAAACTAAAGCAAAAAAGACAACTATGAATATGTGAGATCCTTGTATATAACCCCACAAAATTGATTTGGTCAATTTGGAAGAAAATTAAATAATACAAGAACTCTTATAAATTTCAGAGTGTACATCAAAATTTATACCATGCTAGAAATGCTATCATTAAACCAAAAGATAATGCAAATCATTAAGATGCCAGTGTTCTTGCAAGGCTATGCACATAATGAATTAGCACTTGAAGCAAAAATACTAATACATGATAAAATATTTGCGTATTGAGATCTTTGAAATTTAATATAAGATACATTCTCAAGTTTGAGGTTTACAATATTCAATATTCCTAACTTATAATATTTTTAGTAAGGAAACTGACCCAAATCCCAGTACTTCTTCAATTGTTTTATAGATGAAAATTTAGTAGCTCTACAAACTTGCTCCTAATATTTTTTGTTATAGAAATTAAATTGTTTGGCATTTAAATCAACAATTTTGGATTTTTTTTGGATTCAACATTCTTCATTTCAACCACAATTGGAGACAAGTGGAAATCTACCTCACCTGTGACTAGAAGAGCAAGACCAGAAGTTCTCACATTTTCACATGTAGATTTTGCAACTACATTATGAGCTCCAAACTTAGTTTTTTCTAATGACTTAGCATAGAAGTTTTCATCTTCATTACTTTTGCAATCCTCATAGATTGAAGTTTTTGTAGCTAAAATTTCAACTTCTCCTTGCAAATCTGAGAGTGGTACAATAAATTGTAGGAAGTTTGATTTTTGCCTAAGTGAAAGGAGAATTTTTTGCTCTTTTTTATTACTCAAGGGATCACATCCTTGGATTTTTTGTTCAATATTTGGTAGGTCAATCTCTTGTGCATCCAATCATTTATCTTTAGAAAAACCATGGGAAGATAAAGTACATTTTTAATCAATATTTCCATTTTTTTGATACAAATTGTATAATATCTAGGTCCTCTAAATTGACATTTCTCCATTTAAATTTGGGGAGATTGGTTGCTTTTGTAGCACATATGAGACTCTTTTGTTGCTCATCAACATCTTCAAAAACATTCCCTTCATCTTCATCTACTAAAATGCTCACCTTATTCTTAGACATCTCCAAAGACTTTGGTGTACAAGAATTTCTACAAGACTTGTTGTCCAATAAGTGTTGATTTTTTGGCTTAGAATTCACAACAAGCACACTCTTTTTGGCACCTTTTTCTTCATAAAGCTCAATATTGTTTGAAAAGTTTTCTATTAAATTCTCTTTTGATATAAGTGGTCAAGTGGTAATGCCTTGTGCTTTATCAATAGGTGTACATGGGGTGCTAAAATCTAAAGATGTTGAATGGTTGCTAGAATCATCATCTACTATTGATCTTTCATCAATCTCAAAAAAAGATGAGCCTTTTTTATTACAAGCAACATCCAAATTAGAGATTTTATGGCCATGATTTTTTTCAAGAAAAAGACTATCAACCATGTTATCAACCACAAATGTTGGAGTATTAGATCTTTTCCCTTCACTACTTAATAAACTTGATTGGCCCATGTTTTCTTCCAACAAATTTATTAGTCTACTTGTAAGTTGCGATTGATCCCTACAAAATTCCTCCAACCACCTACGATTTTTGCTATTCTTGTCATGTGATCTACTACAAGTACAAGACTTGGGTGGGATTGACTTTGGTTTAAGGCTAATTTCCAAATTTTGGGGACTGCGCTTGAGGATGAGCCTCTCAAGTTTGAAGTACTTCACTTCACCACAAGCTATATCAAATCTTCTAAGTAAGCTAAGATCCGCTCTTTGAATAGGAGATGTTTCACAATAATGATCAAACTCAGGAATATCCAATGGTTCAAGAACCACTTCATGTTTAGTTTCTTTTTTTTCAACTACAATTCCATCTTCAATTTCTTCTTTTTCAACTATAATTCCATCCTGTGACTTCATAATTTAAGATTCACAAAGCATAGATCTATAACAATCTTCACAACTACTTTAATAAGCATCTCAAAAAGAATGTACACTTCATTTTGGTAAATACTTCAAAGGCATGTTCAACCATTTATTGGAAAGACAAACACATTCTATAAACTTTAATAAAATGATACACCATGTAGCCAATGCATCTAGTAGGTGATCATAAGATGATCTTTAGATATGGACAAGCCATTTCATCACACTACATGTATCAATCTTTTGAGGCATTCTATTCATTTTTAGAATGCAAAGCCTAAATCAACAAATTTCTCAAATTCATAACAACATAAGGTGGAAGAAGTTATTGAATTTTTTCTCAATAGAAAAGAAATATGTAATAATTTATCTTATCAATTCTTTCCAAATTCTAATTTTCTATTATACTTCTAATAGCTTGACCATTTATCATGGCTAATTAAAGTAGTTTGTAGTGACAAAAGTCTTCTATATTCAACTTCCTTAATTCAATTTCAAATGTTCAAAAATTGAAAAAAATTAAATTAAATTCATATACAGTGCACAAATTAGTGCAAAAAAGTTTACTATTAGTCATAATCTAACATAAACCTAGAAGATGTAGCTACAATTTCATTTTCCATTTTATTACAAGTATAAATAACACCAAATTGAAATAGGTGAATGTGAATCCTTCAAATCGGCTTCAATGAGAACAATTATTCCACTCTTAATTGTTGCATCTACAAAGAAAAATTCCCAGTAGCAAATGTTGATCAAACTAAGAATGATTATGATTCCAATTGTAGTCACTGGGTATCTTTAACTTGAAAATTGTATGACTTCATCTTGTATAACTTACAATCATTCATTAATTTCAAATTTCCCATAGGAAATTTTAACTAAGTTCTTTGGCTTGGACAATACCATTTTGGATAATTTAACAAACACTACTCCACCCAAATCCTTAACCAAAAGCTTTAAACTCATATCCAATGAAATTATGAAATCAAATTTCTCATATAAACATCAATTTGCAATCCATAGCAATACCAAAAAATGAAATGTTAAATTTTTAGAAAAAAATATCCAAAAGACCTTCAACTAAGTAGAAAGTTTCAACACTCACACAAATTTATGGCCTTTTTATCAAATCAAACCATTAGAAGTATAAATGCCTTCAACAAGGACATTTCAAGTCTACAAATAAAAAACATTGAATTGATGTCATTGCCTATGTCAAGCTAGGTTACATATCAAACATCATTCAAAACAAACATTAAGATTCAAAGAGACATTAGGACTAAAAATTTATACACCCCTAAAAAACAATTCTCAACATTATAATGCTCAATACCTCTAATAGTCCAATAGTCTATACCATTACTCCATGAACATTTACTACTATTATTAATTTTTTAAACATCAAAATTCCTTAAATTTATGCATTGAAGGAACACACATGCTTCTCTCCAAAAAGTCACTTAAAATTTTTAAGACCTCTTTGGTTAAAGAAAGAGAAAATTTAAAAATTGTAAGCAACCAAATTCATGATCTTATTGGGTCATTGCAAGAAAGACCAACCGATTTATGTAGCGTTTTCCACAATACTGCTGAAATTTTCAAGAGTACTATATAATTAGAAAAACAATTTTTAAAAAATGTAAAAAATATGTTTTAGGTATATACCTCTAAGAAGAAGGTACCATATGAAGGAAAAGTGTAGAAAAATTCTCTAAGTAGGAGAACTAGAAAAGTGCAAATTTTCATGAAAATAGGTACTTTGACATTTTAATTTGTAAAAAATAGGAAAAAGAATTTAAAAAAAAAACTAAAAATTGGAAATTGGGGAGAACTTTATGATGAAGATATTTCACCAAAAGAATGATCTCAAAACCATCTTAAATGTTCAAAAGTATGCGCGCAAGGGAGGCATGTTCGCACACATGTAGAGGAAAGAGAATAATGATTTTTAAGATTTACTTTGGTAGGAACATGCCTAACTAGTATGGAAATAGGCCACAGAAATTTCAGCTTTAGATCATTAATTTTGGATGCTCCCCAGTACTAAAAACCCCTAAACCACAAAGTGTGACAAATTAGCTTAATTGAAATTTAATTATAAAATGATTTTTGAATTTTTTTGAGAAATAAGTAATTTGATTGTTGTCATGTCAGACATCTTTAGTCAAAATTTCAAGTTAATATGGTTCATACTTTAAAAGTTATAATCAATAACAACTCCGTCATTCAAAGTGTGACGCAAAATAGTACCGGTCTTTCTTGCAATCACCCTATTCTAGAGGGTGATTGAGTCAATTTTGGAAGTGCTAGCTCTCTACTCTTGTTGTATAAAATGGTCCATAATAAGAACTAGACAAAATAATAATAACAATAATAATGGATATAGGATTTGGAAGAATATGGCTAATGCACCAACTTACACTTCTACAAACATCAAAATAAGAAAAATGATGTTTTCAATCATGTTCCTTTCTTATTCTTAGTTGGTTGTGTTTATTATTTAATTATTCCTTCCAAGTTTTCCTTAACCCCTAAAGGTTAGAGACTATGTCTTCACCAAAAACACACCAAAACTACCATTTCTACTACAAGCACCAAATTTTTTGAAAAAAAACTTTTTTCGACATTTGTAACTGTAGGATCTTCTAGTACACTAGTGTGAAAAGATGTGGGAAAATTTTTAGAAATTTCCACCATGTAGATTGCAAAATACTAGCATTTGAATTGACAAAACCCCTTTTTTTGCCCATGCAAAAAAGCAGGCAGCTACACTTCACAAGGTCACATTTTTATGAAAAAATGTCCAAAATTGTGGTGCTTCTTTGGGTTCATTCTTTATATAAAGTTGGCTACATGCTCAAAAAAAATCGCATCATTTGGAATTGTACAACATATAGGAAAAAATTAATAAGTAGAAAGAAGTAGAGAGTGATTCAAAATACTAAATTGTTAAAAATTTAATTATGGAATCAAAAAAAGGCCAATCCCAATGGTTGTAATGTTGTGACAAACAATCAACATCCAAAATTTTAATTTTTTTTCAAAAATATTTAAAATTTAATATAGTAAAGGCTTTCAAAGTTTATTTTAGAGTAGAGAATCCATACCTACCCGCAAACTAAATCTCCTCATAACTTTCATCTCATAAATCAAAATGGAATGATTCAAATCTTTCTGCATTTAGAGACATATAGAAAAATAATTTCAAATTATTAATTTAAAAAAAAGTTTTAATTAGAATTTTTTGATTGCCCACCTTTCAATGAAAACTACATATTATGCAATAACTTTTTGACCATGTAGTCAAAAGTTATGAAAATTGTTGGGCCTTCAAGATACTCTTTAGGCACATGTTGTGTGAAAATTTCAAAAAAAGAAAAAACAAACTCCATAAGAAGTGAGCTGCCCAAAATCGCTATATTGCCAAAAAACACAGTTTGGTCCTTTAGGGGTTAACCTTTAAACAATTGTTACCTTAACCCTTAAAGTCCCATTATTATTTAATCATCTCTACCTTATTCTCAGTTGGTTGTGTGTATTATTTAATTATTCCTTCAAGTAAAAAATAGAGTTTCTCAATTGTTTTAATTATTTTCAATTGCTTTAGTTATTCTTAGTTGCTTCAATTGATCTTATTTATTCTTCATTTTTTTTGTTGGTTCTTCATCGTGAGTTGGTTGGTTGTTTTCTACCTTCAAGGTGAATTTTTAACCCCTAAAGTCTTGAGCTGCATTTTTTGGCAACATAGTGATTTTGGGCAGTTCACTACGAATGGAGTTTTTATTTTTTTTCTTTGAAATTATGACACATGTGTCCGAGGAGTAGCTTCAAGGCCCAACAATTTTCATAACTTTGGATTCCATGGTTAAGAAGTTATGGCATGATATGTTGTTTTGTTTGAACTTGGGGCAGCTCAAGCAGCTGAAAAAACTTCTTTAAAAAAACTATTTTTTCAAAAGTGAAATTTCAAATGGATTTTTTAGGTTTTTACAGACATGGGAAGCTTTGAATCATTCCACTTAGATTAGAGAGTCAAAAATTATGAGGAATTTTAGTTTGCAGATAAATATGGAGTTCAACCTTTGGCAATTTAACCTTGAAACATTGGGCCTATACCCACTGGTTTTAGGCCTTAATGCCTATCACTCAGATAGTTTCCGTTTAATGAAGTAGATATGTATGAAAAATTTAATATTTATTTTCCAGAGATGAAGCTACACATCTTTAGTACGTCTTGAAAAGAATTAGATTTTTAGAGGAAAATTGATTTTCCTCAGAATTTTTAAAGGGAAAATGAAGAAAAAATCACATCAAATAGAAAATTATTCCAAAAAATCTGAAAATTTCACCATGTGTGTACATTACAAAGCCAAACATCATGGTGTAAACTCAATTTCCATGTCCTTCTGTAATTAGAATATAGTGGACATTGAAAATACATTCAACATTCAAGCTGTAATAAAATATTCAATATTAAAAAAATTTCAAAAATTAAAATTAGACTAGAAACTACAATACATGACCTTCATTTTGTTAGTAGGGCTCAAACTCAAAAAATTCCATTTTCAAGAACAAATTTTAGATTTAAATTAAGGAAAAAAATACACTGAAATGATAAATTTTGCCATCCGTTTTTTTTACTTTACTTCTCATTCACGTGAAGAAAAACACTAAGAAGACTACAAATTCAATTTGATACTCTTCATAACCCTCCATGAAAGGCCAACAAGCAAAAAACGGATGAAAATACATTTTCAATCTTTCTCTCTCCAGAGACTATTCAACTCATCTAAATGCCACATGATGGTGCTGGAAGTGTTTAGGGGTTAATGTCCTCTAGGTAGGTGATCTAAGTTATAGAATTCTATTACTTTCCTTTCCTACATGCTTAGTATTTGATAAGCAGTTAGTTGTGTAAAAATGAAGGTGGAATAATTTTAAAAAAAATAGAATAGTCAGTTCATAATTACTACAATCCATCATCTAATATGTATTTATTGAAATTGCAAAATCTTTGGTAGAATTTAATGCAAACAATGAGCAATGAGCCCAAAAGGGGCATTTCACCTCGTGTCTCATTAGTTTTCCCCCTTTCTCAAGAATATCATGGATCCTTGATTTTTTTAGAAAAAAATGTTTCCCCTCAAAAATGATGTCAATTTAAAAAAAAATTATGAGCTCTTGATCTTTGTGAGATTTAACTTGAGCCATCCAAATATGTATTCAAAATACAATACCAAATATGGATACGGATACTCGAATATTGGATATGGGACATAACTAATTAAAAGTTTAAAATTTCAAAATTTCAAACTTTTGGAGCTTGTTGTGACAATTTGATCACAATGGGCAATGGGCTCAAAAGAGGCAGTTATTGCCTTACAAATTTAATCCAAACAATCAAATCAAATGCAAATATAGGAAAGGGCTTTAAAACTGAACATGCATTTTCAAACATCCAGTAAAGGCTCTGAAATGGACATGTGAACTTTGGAAAAATGAACTCTAGATTACAATGGAGCTTGATGAGATTTGTTTTTCTTCTTCAATGGATGGTTTAAGAACCACACTTGGTTCATTCCTAACTAAGTGGCTAGGAGTCTACTAATCTAATTCAAAATTAGAATTTGTTGTTCAACTACCTTCTTACAAGTATTAAAAACTTTGAAATAATGATTAAATCAAGCATTCATTTCAGATTTAGAAAGGGACACTTTTAGAAACCATTTCAATTACTTTACACATGTTGCAATGCTAGTTTTTGAACAAGGCCTAATTTTTTTTCAAACTATGCATGGATGGGTTTCCAAGGGCCTATGATCACAAATAGGGACCTAGAGCAAATTGTGTTCAAAAATTCATAACTAATTCAGTAATGTTTAAAAAAATATGAAACCACTTGTGTTAGATTCTTCATCTATTTCTCTTTGATTGAAAAATAAGCTAAAAATATTTCCATCTCAGGAAGTACATGAAAAAGGCACATCAACGCTTAGTTGATCGCTTTTTGAGCCTCTTACCTTAAAGCTCTTAGCAACAAGTTGTGGATTTGAGGGGAAATTCATTCCATTTGAGGTGTACTTTTAGGGTTTGAAATTCAACTTGCCTATAGCTCATAATCCAACTACAAATCCACGTAGTCAGGAGCTTCTTGGCAACAAGGAGCCCTTCACAATACAAATTCCGTATTGGCACTCTGGATGGATTGTCGAAGGCAAGGCTTTTTGTTGGCTTTCTTGTGCTAGATTGCCCCCCCCCGTAATAATTTGGTTAAAAAAATGGCAAAAGATTGTGAGGTTTATTGCTAGAAAAACTTCAAGGTATGAAAAAATCTTGGATGAAATCATCAAATTGTGGATGAAGACATAATTATAGACATATGATATGTACAAATGTGATATTTTCTATCCAATATATAGATGAATGTTGAAACTTGGAGCACCACTATAACATTTTATATCACCACTTTTAAATTTTATGAAAAATGAAAAAGTAGATCTAGTTGTAGGGCACATTGCCTCAACAAATTTCATCAAATTTGGTAAAGATTAATAGTCCTTTAAATATTGGTTTCTTGCTCTAAAGCAAGTGTCCATCTAGATCAATGAAGTGAAGGAGATTTCCTATTTTCTCTTAGAAAAGCATTGCCTTTTTCTCACTTATGTAACTATTTTTTCTTCTAGGGCATTTTTTCATAGTATATTCTTAATTGCTTTATCACCAACACTATACATTTCTTGCTATAATAAAAATAGTAGAAGAAGACTATATTAATTTATTCTTTTCACTTACAACAAACTCATTGAAATCAAAAACCTCACAAAACTTGCTTACCAAGTACAAAAATTAAATGAAGACATCACAAATGTTGGGCATGTCATTTTGACCTTTTCTTTCACTTGACATATGCTTTTAAGGTCAATAAATCCTTAAAATTAGATAGCTTGAGCATACCAAACTTATTGAAAGTTGGATTCTAGATGGGAGTTCTTTATTAAATTGCCAATGTCCAATGAGACTCATTGAATGTATAATCCACATCTCACTACATCAATTATCAATGATTGTATACATAAATGTAACTAATCAAGATATAAATCAAATTAATTGGAATTTGAATCTTATCAATTGATATCATTTATTGGATTAAATAGGATTCATAATTATTTGCCAACCTCTATAAGAATTGCTTCCAAAAAGAAATTTCATTCTTTATCCTCCTCTTACAAAAAGCTAATTAGAAATTACACTGAACACATACATCTCAACTATTGCCAAGCTTTTGCACTTATTAATATAAGTCTATTCTCTTTTGCACACAAAAACCCAAATTGGAAGAATGCCAAAATAAAATCAAGATAATTCATACTCAACACAATTCTAAACCCTAAACCCACAAGGAATGTGCCATATTGGCATAACATCCACCAAAATTATTTTGGTTCAAATTGCTCTTTCAAACTTTGAAAGTGCCTCAAATCAAGTAAGCATTTTAAGGATAGATAATTGATAAATTAGTAGCAAGTTGGTGGTCGATTTCTAAGCAACTTCTAGAGCCTTCTAATTGATTTGATTTTATTGTTTCTGAACTTTTCAGTAGTACTTCTCTCTGTTTGATATGCCTCAAATTCCCACCTTTTATTTCTCTATTGAAACTTTCAGGATTTGTAGGTAGTTTTGAATTTGGTCAAGAACTGACCAGAAGGTGAAAGTGAGGAATGGATCTTCGTCCCCAAATACAGATTGCAATCTCACACATTGACACGTCCCATAATTAGAAATGTCACCAAATTAAAAACAATGCAAAATCACTCAGTTAGTTGTAGCATACCACCCAGATCTTGAAGAAGAAAAGCTTTGGCTCAAGGTAGCAACTAAAAATACAAACACAGCATGTATGAGTACTACAGCGCCACATGACACATACCTGAAGAGCCTCCTTTTGGTAAATACCCTCTACGACATAAACCAGTATCCAATAACCAGAGTCCAGTAGCCACTACCCTTTCAGAGCAACCATATTGGATAGAAAAACTTGCCAAGTGGTTATCTTTGTCGTACGAAACGTGCTATTCCACCTAAAACAAAGATCACCAATCTTGAGTTTGTCAAGTAGGGAAAGCTTGAATGATTCTGTTGCTCCTTTGATACCCAAAAGCAATACTTTCTTGGTAAAAAATGAAGTAACATCCTTGCAAAACGCCACACTGCAAGACCAACAGAGGGCCGCAAAGCTGCCACTCCAGTCAAGAGTAACAAACTAAAAGCAGCACTGCAGATCATGCTACGCAGCTACAATATTGGCAACGTGATGTACAGTACAGTACAATCTCAAACAATGGGCTCCCTGTTCGAATATTCACTCCAGATCTCAGTACCTCACTTTCACACCCAAGGCATAAATTGTCAGGGAGACTACCTGATTCCACCAGCGTCCTAGTTCCAAAATGTAAGACAATGAGAGCATATTATACTGGCTAAATTTCAAATTTTACACTAAGGGAAAGAGTGCATACAACACTGACTAATTTCAAGGATGTAGACTACATTAACATCAGATCATGCATTAGATTACACTCAATAAAACATTGAAACCTCACAATATTTGCATATGGATGCAAATAACGTACACTAAGGTGCGTTGAAAATCCCTCGCAAATGCTAACGACAATGTACAAAAATTTAATCATTCAAATGATAGGAACTATGCCCAATGAAAATGTAAACTGCGACGATAGTAGGTTCCCCTTACCTTATATCGTAGTTCTCAGAAAGAGAGGCTATGACTGTCCTCTTTGGAAGAGATCCCCAAACGAGGTAGCAAAAACACAAGAAATTTATTCTTAAGAAGTCCTGAAACACCACACGACATGAGAAAAAACGCCGACAACAAAACTTGGGTAGTAGGACAGAGATAAAATCAGAGCTCTTGACCATAATATTCTTTCTCAAAGAAAAAGAGAAAAGAAAAAGGAGAGATTTCAAGCGTTGTGATGCAAAAAAGGAAACAAATGGGAATGTCAAGGAAATGTTTCCTTGCAGGCATGGTACACCTCGGCAACTCCTTTGCTTGCCTCTGCTGCTGCTTCCTACCACCCCCTGCCGCTGCATTCTAGTTCTTCAAGACCAATTGGCTCGTCTCCATCCTAGACTAAACCCCCAAGCCTATATGACATTGCAGTTTGCATCACAGCTTCCGTTCCAGCTACTCAAACAACCGGGAATCCGATACTCTTCACCTGTGGAGAAGAAGGATATCATTCCCTTGCTCCGAAATCCAGTTACACGAGATCCAGCTCCAAGCCACCAATTCGCACGGCCCAGGCTGCAGCTGCATTGCAACACAATGCAAACACATGGACGCAGAAACAAGGACGCACATCTTCACAGGCTCTTGACAGATTCCGGTTGAAAGGCAAAAGTCGCTGGATCCGGCGTATAACCTCCTCCTGGCAATTGTTGTAACGCCGCAACGAGCCCCGTGCTCGGCGGCGCTGGCGCAGCAGGCGCTTGAATGGAGTTTCCAAACAATGCAGCAGCAGATTCCAGCACTGCGGAAGTGGGTGGCGCCGCGAGATTGCTATGTGGAGGCACCATGAACGAAAGCGGCGAAGGGAAGACATGAAGCGCTTGTTTGGGAGCTTGTCCATGTGCTTGAGCTTGAGCTGCTGGTGGTGCTGGTGCTGGTGGAATTGGTTTTACTGCGGGTAGTATTGGCAACAGCTTCTCCTCGCGACGCACTTGCTTCACGCCCGGCGCGACGTCGTTGAGCTTCGACAGCGGCACAGACAGTCCTGGCCCGAAGACGACGCCGCGCAAGATGGTGTCTGAGTTGCCCACACGAACAGATAAGAGGTAGCCCGCGTCGAAGGTGCCTTCAAGCACGCCGCTCACTTGTTGTCCGATCATGGAGACGTCGACGCTGGAAGGGGGAGGCGCAGAGGTGTTTCCGTCGGCTTTTCGCTTCCGTTGCTTCTTCGGCTTCAACGTCAAACCAGGTCCTCCTCCTGGGGTAGGGGTTTGGGTGGAAGTCGATTGGGTTTCGGATTTGCGAGGGCGGCCGCGTTTGCGCTTCACTGGTTGCGGGGGAGCCGCAGCCGGGGCCGCAGCAGGGTCGCCTTCCATCTCGTCTCGGGAGAAGAAAATCTCGGAGTGGGCCACTGATTCTTCACAAGAAAACGGGGACCTGGGGCAACACTACATGTTAAAATCCTAGAAAGGAAAGAGATGCGTCCCGGGTCGAGGTATCATAATTCCAGTCCCCAGACACACCGAAGCAACACGTTCCTTTAAATTCGGCGGAGCCAATTCGAAATTACGACAAAGAACTAAACTCCATAGTTGTTCGAAACCAAAGGTCGCAAAACACAACTGGTCGAAGAGGAAACGCCAGTATTTGAAACAGCAGAAAAGGTTTCCTGCTTTAAAATGGCACTAACTTAGCACTGATGTCTACCGCTAAGCGGGAAAACATGCAACAAGAGACGCCACCAGGAGTGAGAGTTGTTCTCGTCCGAACAAGTGGAGGCCCAAAACCCAGAGCATACAAAACCCAGCGCTGGCGAGGACGTGGTGATTTTCAAAGCAACCTGGTTGCAATCTTACTTAGGGAAACAGGGAAGAAGGTTCATCAAGTGGTGGCCTGGTAAGCGAGTTATGGTATAACTTAGAGCTTCCTGAGCTAATACGCGAGAAGAAGGTGGTATCTCTAAAGCCACTGACAATAATCTACGAAGACACAAGCAACTACCCCCCGGGTAACCTCAAACACACTTAAGCTTGCAGGCTTACAGCCATGCAGGCAGGAAGGCAGCAGGAGTGAAGCCAGCCGCAGTAACAGGAAAGGGGAAGGAAAGGGTTTTCATGCAAATACTACTTGAAAAGTACTAAACCATTCTGTAAAAGCTCGGAGGGCGTCAGTGGTGGACCTCAGAAGCCTCTCAGCAAACCAAAGATTAAACTCTGAAAACGAACTAAAAGGCTGTGAGGAGCGAAGCAGGCATTTATATCAGAGGCAAACCAAACCCCAAATAAAAAACCTACAAACTTACTAACCCTCAGGGAGACCTTTGACGGAGCCTGCTGCTGGTGCTTGCTTCCACAAAATGAGCAATCAAGTGAACAAAGGCTGGTTTTCTTCTGCTCTGTCGAAAGCAAAAAATGAAATCCAACTTATCAAACCCACATGACGGACAAAGCTCCTCTTTCTACCCACCTCCCAAGTTGTTTCCTTTCCCTTCCTGTCCCAGGCAGCAGGCTTGTCAGACCTCACAATGGTGGTACGAAACCTTCGTCGCCATTTCGTCACTTTCGTCCCTAAAAATGCGTTCCAGGACGCGTGTGTAGCCCCTCCACGTAAGGAACTGAAGCTCTCGCCAATGAAGTTCTTCCACTTTGCACCTTGAGTTCCCTTCCGTCCGCGTCCGTCGTTGTCCACCTTCCCGCGTTCCTGACATTCACGTCACACAGGGAAAGAAAGTTGGAACTGAAGGGGACGAGGAGTTTCCGTCCGTCTCAACGTGAAGTTTCTGCTGTACTGCGCTCCAAATAGACTGGAAGCTGACGACAGAGTGCCGCATTTCAATACCATTGTGTCCTTAACCCTGATTACTGCACTCGACTTGCTCTGTTCCTTGATTCCTTCCCTCGCAATTCTATATTCTTGGTGTCAGTGCTGGAGTACTTTGTATTTAGCAGCAAATGCAATCGATCGCGGAGTGTGAGTGTGCAACCCCTCGGCAATGCGTCGCAAGAATCAAAGATTGCGAGGTTATCATCACTTGAATTTCAACGGAGAGGGTATGACCATCACCACAACCTGTGGCTCTTTAAGCGGCGAAGGTTCGTCCGCCTTTTTTTTAATTTTGCGATTCGGAGTAGTAAGTTGCGTAATGATAAGCACCCTGTGACTCATGATGTGTCGCCGCCACGCCTGTCGTCCGAGCACTGTCACTGACGTCTTTTTTCATTTCTTGTTTATAATCATCGCAAGGCTTTTGTAAGTAACTTATTACAGGGTTTCAAACGAAGTGGGAACGGGCGACCCGCAAGTCCACGACAACCATATAATAATGCTATTGCTGTGGTAGATTTAGGAGCTGGAAATAGAATTGAACTTCAGAGGTGGTGGGGTACAAGAACCTGGCTAAACCCTTGATGACCAGTGCTACAGAGTTTTCGCTGGTTCTCCTGGTTCTCCTGCACTTGGTATCGTGCAACCATCCTGGGCTACCGATGTATTGGTTCTTGCTTGAGAATTTGATTGCCATTGTTCTTTTGGTTGTAATAACTGGAGCGCTGGAATTGGAATTGCAGAAGAACATTCTCGCGAGTAGGGTTACACACATGAATTCTCGCAGTTTTAAGCAGCAGCAGCAACGCCGGAGCTGTCATACTTTCATGACGCGGCGCTTGATGAGGTTCTGCTTTCTACTGTAGTAGGCGAGGAGTTAATGGCGGCCTTGCAGCTTCGTGGGTGGTGGAAGCCAAGTCCCACAAGTAGTACTGGAGTCTCGGTGAGTAGGGCTTGCTTCTTTTTCTTTTTGGATTTCCTGAAAGACGTATTTGGGGTATGGGCCTGTGGGGTTTAGAATTTAGGTTTCTTTTTGCTCCGAGGTTTAACATTTGGGGGAATTGGGATTGATAGGAGGCGCTCTTGTTGTTGCGAGCGACTCGTCTTCGAAGTTGCCCTGCATCGACGCGTCGGGTGTGTTCTTTTGCGCCAATTTGCTGTGTACTTGGGATGCATTTGATCAGGGAGATCTTGTACTTCGTAAAAATGATCGAATTCATTCCCCTTCTGCACCAATTTTTATTGAAATTTGGGTTTGGCCAATGGTTGCAGAGTGATTTGATTCTGAAAAGAAATGTTGGTTCAATTGGATCAACAAGACCGTTGACATGGGTTACTATGAAGAATCGGGTGACCGCTTCACTATCTACAGATGCTGTCGTTGCAACATGTGCCGAGGTTGTCCGGGGTGTTGTAGTACCCGTGATGAGTGCCGGACCTTTTCTTGTCTCTAGGTATGACTCTCAGTTTTTGCGTAACTCTTCTTTTTTCTTTCATTGCTTTTCTGTTTTTTCTTTCAGTGCATATATTGAAGTGTTTCAATCTACAAGTAATCCACTTTGAGGGAGTGATATCATCAATTGACTGGATGGATTGTTTCTTTCAGGGTGGATTCCATTGTGCAGGAATTGCCTGTTGTGGTACAACTCTCCGCTGCGTCCGTTGGCTTGCTTGTGTTCGGTTTGTGGGGCCTGGACTTTCCTGTGCGTTTCATTTGGGGGTCGGCAGCGAAGGTACTCCTATTTTCTTGTACCGGAAAGAACCACGTTCTTTTCAGAAGTTTTGAGATGGTCTTAGTAGGGTTTTGGGGGTTCATTTTCTTGTGGTTTGGGCGAGCTCGTGCAATGTTCTTCAATGATTTGTGATATGAAATTTGGCACCACCTGAATTCATTTAAAATTTACAATCTGATCTATCAAATAGGTTTCATTAAACAACCGTGAATCTTTGGTTCTTTAAGGGACCAATCCTTGGGGGCTAAGATTTTGGATATGAATACTTTTATTATTTCTCTTTCTTGTGATTTTGCAAATTGTAAGCCACTGGGCTATCGAATATATGTCCTAGGGATATCGAGTTTGCGTTCTAGGGTTGTGATCTTCTTGGAGTGCAGGCAGACAGTACTTGGGAAAAATGTCAGACTCGGACTGTCTTGAAGAGTTACGTTCGGCCAGTGGTGTTGTGGGCGGGAATCATCATGATGTGCAGGTTTTATATTTTTCCACTACTGTTCCCGTTTACATTCTTATGCGAACGTTGTATGTGCTATTCTCTTTAAATCAACTATCCGTTGTTATGACTTTGTTATCAACTTTGTGGAACTTGACAGTCGCAGTCGCTTGATACTAGAGTGAAGTTCCATCGTGCTCGTTGGCAAGATAATTTCTACCACATGGGAATGGCTTATTCTAGAGATGCTTATTGTTCCTCCAAGCGCCTGGGCTCTATTGCAAACCTGACTGTGGAACTTAAGAACAGTTCGTGGTGTTGAGTCAATAGCTGGATGTTTGCCTTTGCCTGTGGACTCGTGATTCCTTCTGGATAAGAAGCAAAGGGTGTAGTATTTGTTAGGCTACATCAAATAGTGGAACTTTCTTGTGCGTGACAGATTTTCTGCGTATGTAGATATGACATTCGAAGGAGTAATTTTTGTAACAGCTTTTGTATATATGTGCGTGTTCTTTATGACAGGGCTCTGGATTGTGTTGAACTGCCATCAGAAGCAAGCACTGCAATTAGGCTACGGTTGACACACTTTGTGCGGTCTCTAACAACAGTGTCGGTGTTCGCGTTATGCACTGGCAGGCAAGAGGTTTTGAATTGTGGAAAATCCAATCTTTTGTAACATGTGTATGATTCATGGTTCTTATGAAACTGAGATCATTGAAATTTGTGAAACAGATGAATGGTGTCATTCCGTAAACACAGTGATGCACTGTTGAGACTGAGTTTCCAACAGTTTGATTCAGCAGGTACAGAAATATCTAATGAAGCGAAGCAGTCTCAAGGATTCCCGGAGTGTATGTGCAATGAGAACCCATTCACTTTCATTTTTTGTTATTGCTGTTTTTAATGTTCTATGAATGAATTAGCCTCGATATTTTTAGCCACCTCTGTGCATTTTGCAATCGTGTAATGAAGGAGGGTTAATTACAAACGCAGGTGAGTTTGCCCTTTATTGGAAATGCTGTATCTACATCAGTGTGGGTGGCAGCCGTCTGTCTCTTCCTGGAGCTTCTGGGATTCTCTACTCACAGATGGCTTGCGGCTGGAGGGTTTGGAACAGTTCTTTTAACACTTGCTGGTCGAGAGGTAAATCCATTAATTTCTGTTCTTTTTGGTGGAAATTTATTGTAAGAATTTGAGATCCTGTTTTGTGAAGTGCGTAGGGTAGGTTACTCTGGTGAAAATGGCAGCAGTTTACACATTGCTTCACTTGGCAGTTAGGTACTCCTGCAGTCATTCGATGAATTCGCTGTTCCTCTTTTGCAGATTTTCACAAACTTTTTATCCAGCGTGATGATTCATGCAACAAAGCCCTTCGTGGAAAGTGAGTGGATTCAGACGAAAATTGAAGGTCAAGAGGTCCAAGGACATGTTGAGGTATTCCCTGACAATTTTGAAGGCATATGCTGATTATGTACGACCTGTTGTATTTATTTGCCAATCATGAGTATTGGAATTTTATCTTTGGTTCATCTTGTTACCAGTATTTTTTCGAATGCACCTGCCGCAAGTTTCTTGTTGGTGTCCTTGTGTTATCTGCAAGATAGTCATGGCTTCACCTGGTTTGCCTGCCCTTGAATGTTGTCATGTACTTGTAGTTGCTATATTTGTATGTTACGTATCCTGCTCACCAGTCCCTATGCAACGCAGCACGTGGGGTGGTGGTCACCAACGGTTATCAGAGGAGACGATCGAGAGGCAGTGCTAATTCCAAACCACAAGTTTAGTGTTAGTGTCGTTCGAAACCTGACACAAAAAACACACTGGCGTGTCAAAACACACATTGCGATCAGCCATCACGACGTGAAAAAAATCAGTGTAAGTTTGGCGTGCTTTCTCGTAAATTCTCAACAGGTTGTGAAGGAAAAAAATGTTCAGCACATTTTGCTTTAGTAATTATTTAGGAAAACAGGGAAAATGAAAAGTTATTCAAATTGACTGCCATATCTATTGGAAGGTATCAAAATGTTCCAATAGAAAGAAGAATTCATACACTACTGTTTTAAACAATAGAAATATGTTTCTGAAGTTCTATTATCGACTGTTACCTTCCAAAGTGAACTTATTTTTAGTTTGGCAATTGGGGGTGGAGAGACGTCGATGCTTCTAAACATTTGGAACGTTCAGAGAGTTTGACAGTTCTGCAGTCGTGTATCTGTCGTTACACAATTACAAGTATTGCAAGTTTTTATTGATCACAGTGGAGTCATCTGTGTACAGAAAATTGTTGCAGATATGAGAAAAGTCATTGCATATCATCCCGAAATTGAGCAGAGACGGCTCCATCGCCGGGTCTTTTTTGATTACGTTAATTCTGAGAACTTGGCACTGATGGTGAGCTTTCTCCTCGTCTACATTGAGAAATAGGACTTTCGTGATAAATGTCTTCTTTTTCCTGGTTATAGTGAAGCTTGTCTAGGTCAACTCTGTAGTGTGTTTTATGTAAAAAGAAGGATTTATTTCGCGTTTCGAACTGAACCGATGACTCTGATTGTGCAGATTATGATATCATGTTTTGTCAAGACGTCTCGCTTTGAAAAGTATCTGCGTGTCAAGGTATAGTTCGCATTTTCACAGAATGGCCGTTTCTGTTTCAGTTGTATCTTTCTCTCAACACCGCATTCACGATTGCACGCAGTTAAAACCATAATTCTTCCCAGAAGACCCGAAAGAGTACCAATGCCCAAATTGAACCTAATGGTGTTGTAGCACTTTTAAGTGGGTCGGATTGGGGCCTTTCTTTACGTCCAATGTTATTATATTTTTGTTCAATGTAATTCTAGTGGAAATAATATTATTCAGCTGTGGCCTTATTGTCAGTATGATCAATCTAATTGGTCATCTTAAAATCTTGAAATATTAGTCCTTCACGGGATGTATTGCAGCTCCGTCTTCAGATATTTGGCCCTTATAAGAGAGACTATTATTGACAGTGCAGTGGGATTATTTATGCCAATTTTTGGAGATCTATCTGCTTGTTCAGCACCATGCTATCGCACAAGTTAGCTATTTGCTGCACTTCAACATAGTCAAGGGTTATGTACTGTCATACTGACATCGTCGACTTTGTGCAGGAGGGATTACTTCTGGACCTTTTGAAAGTTGTAGCTCATCACGGTGGACGATTGGCCACACCTGTACG
Organism: Thuidium tamariscinum; assembly: GCA_947034885.2. Taxonomy (NCBI): domain Eukaryota; kingdom Viridiplantae; phylum Streptophyta; class Bryopsida; order Hypnales; family Thuidiaceae; genus Thuidium; species Thuidium tamariscinum. The sequence goes on from OX344750.2 coordinate 36,436,184, forward strand.
ATCCATGCAGCGTCATGTAGAGGAAACTGATACACGACCTGTCAGTTACAAAGGATCCCAACCTGGAGCAATTCTCTTGACTGCTGTGTCATCCAAATCTGGAGGTGGTGACCAAAAATCAAGTTCGAGCAACGAGCAGAAAGTATATCAGAGGAAGCAGTCGTTTAAGGAATCAAGCCAATCAACTCCAAGTGTTGAGACAGTAGCTGTATCCGTCTCCAGTGACACCTTAGACCAAGGTGATTCACTTTCAAACTTGAAGGCAGTGAAGAAAATGGAAGCATCGACTTCACGTTCAAGTGATAGTGTACCTTCTGTGGAGAAAACTCAAGTCGAGGCACCTGATGATGTGAAAGAACCTGATAACAGAAGACTTGAGTCTACATCTCAGAGGGGTGTATAACGACATAGGTATGTGTGATAGCGCATTTAGGTCAATGTTGAAATAGATCCGGATTGTGGAGAAGGTCTTTCGATTAGAGGTAGTGGTTACGGCTAGAAGTGCTAGATCCTGCTAATGATCAAGGTGAGTAATATGGATCAATTTGGATCTATTGTTTCCCTTGAATTTCACTATGAGGGTTATTGTTTATTTCTCTGGGAGGTACAAGTCTATCTGGTTTCACAGAACATGAGTAAAGGGATCCTTAGACCCTCGGAAACAGACAGTACGGATGCCAGGTATGTAAATAATTTCATTTTATATATCAGTCCAAAAAGCCGACTCCAAGTTCTCTATTCGTATGTCTTTTATTCTATATCTACATCACCAAACTTCTACATTTGCAATGTCCTTTCTGCACTATTTGATAGTAACAATCCTTAATTTGCCATGATCTTTCATGGGTCAATTTCCGTAGCTACTTCACGTGCTAAAACAACCGCAAGTATTATGTGCTGCTCTATTGACGTCATTACATTTGTGCAGATTACTTCTAGACTTTATGCCCTTTTATATCTCTATGCATCCATGTCTACAGGCAGGCAGGTATGCTCTATATATCTCTCACGCTGCCTCTGCTTAAATTGTGGCTCTGCAATATTTTGCAAAGCAAAATGTGGAAGAATTAAACATTTCGAACTATGAAATATTGAGCTCGGCAATCAATTTTACTAGCAGATTGGTCACGTCAACATGGTACGCAGGAAAAACGTTGTGTACATTAAACTTCAGAGAGCGAAACACGAATCCCAAATTGAAAGCATGAGTATGATGATAATCAATTTTTAATGACGTTAACGAGAATGCGAAACCTAAACACTGCCCCCGTTTGTGGAATCGTATTATGTGCTAATGGTGGGCTCATCATATTCATAGGTGATCTCAATGAATCTGAACGCTATGTTAGCAGGATTGAATGGCATGAAAATGGCATGTGCTCTGCCTCTCGATGTATGGCAATTTGCAATGTCATTGAATTGTAGATCCCCACTTTGAATTCTAACTTGGATGAACTTCTTGCATTTTCCCATATATTATTGTTTGGCATGGTACCTATCATTTCAAGTCTGCCAAGAGTTTTGCCAAGTATGGATTAGTCCTAGTGCATGACCTCGTGGCGTGGGTTTTTTTAATTTGAAATGTTGTTCACATTCAAGTCATAAGGTAGAGAATACTATTTGCGTCACTTTCTACATTTCAACATATACATATTGGTGTGTAATCAAGCATTGAAGAAATTTTTGGATGCCAAAGCCTAATCTGTTGAGATCAGATTTTTATCACTATTTATGAATTTTTTATGCAGCTTCAAAGCAGGAAGATGTAGATAAGCTACAGTGACCCGCAAGCAAAGTATACAACTGAACCATTGACCATTAATTGATTATTGATGCAGGATGAACTGCAACAGCAAGATGAACTTCGGAGTTGTCCGTCCTCACTGAACGTTCAGAAGCTTGGTGTGGAGCACGAAGTGCACCAAGATTTCCAAAAACGGAATGGCTCCCTAAGTATCCGCGACAGCCATGATCGACTCAGCTGAAGGAAATCGCTATCAAGTATACTTCGGGGAATTCGATTAACCAACATCCAGGATTTTCGACGACAGTGGAGACCTTTGACGTCAGCATTCAAATCATGTTGAAGTATTTGATATATCGATTCGAACACTGAACTTCATTATTGGGAAATTAATCTTTTGGTTCAGCATTAAAGCTCAGATTACCCAAGCATAAATTTTTTGTTAAAGTATGTATGATATGCATGTGACGGAACTCACTTGTCATCAGCACAAATGTCAGAAACTGTTTTCAGTCGCAACCTAGTGACTTGCGACCATGAGGAACTGAGGATCGGCACAAATTAACTCTCTCATCATCTCAACTGGAGCGACCTCTGCGCACGAAGTGGTTTGGAGACTGCTTGCAAACCTTTTGATCAAATACTCTCTTAACGAATGTGCGAGTTTCACTTCTAAACATCTTCTAAAAATCAATAGCTCGTTTGAAAGGCGACATATTGAAAGGCTTGTTTGAAAAGCAAGACTTCGAAGTCACCACAGGTAACCTTCAACAAACATAATCTTTGGAGATAGCAAGACATTCAATGGCACATACTGTATATCTGAATTTGAAGGCAACAAATCCTTCGCAACAGATTGAAACGCACCATTAGTATTCCTTGCTTGGGGAAAGTCACATATCGAAAGGCTCTTTGGGATAGCCCCAGATATCAAACAACAAAGTGAACTCCAACTTCCACAATAAGCGAGGAATGAAGGCCTTGGAATGGCAATGCCCACTATGATCGCATCAAATAAGCTTGGCTCAATTATTTTTCTTTTCGCTTCTACCTTATAATCCTTCCGAAAAGATGGTGAACTGGAAACTCACTGTTTAAGCACATACACAATCTTCATCAGATGTGCCCTGTCTCATAATAACAATGAGTTTATTGGCTTCAAACCCAATAGGAGGACGTTTTGCATGATTGATAGAAGATGCAAAACTGTCTTTGTGCCTTGTAATGAACGTAGCTACTTAGGATAGTTTCATACGGAGGAGAGCGGTTGAAAAGGAGAGGCATATGAAGTGGAAGTGCAAGTGCAAAAGGAAAAGACAAAAAATATAACTCTCATTTTTTCAGTAGTTCTTCAAATTTTTTTAAGGAAACAAGAATTATCATTGTCAATAATGCATAATTTAACAGCACATTCTTATGCAAAAACAACTTTCTCCATGTTTCTAAATGATAGGTTTAGGAAAAATGATGGTGATGATTTCTATTAAAATCCAATTGTGCAGATATGCTATTGAGTTCAATGTTACATGCCATTTGCAGATATCTTCTGGTAATTATTGATCACTCCATATACTACAAGATCTGGCTATTTAATTCTCAGCCTCTCTTGTATCTTTCAGTCACTAATAATCACAATATCTCACACAACTTTACGGTTAAACATGAAATCTTAGAACTTGCTCCAATCAAGCATGAATGTTTGGTATTGGTACATGCCACTACTTACTATTAATTGTTGTTATGTAGCGGCTCCCGTGAGTAATGTTAACCCGCTCCAATAACAATCAAGTACATTTAACATCATTTGGAGTTTTGTCAAGGGTATTGTCAGCTCTCCTATGAATCTGCACCATCAAGACCAAGCTCAACCGGGCGCCCAACAAACACCCGTAAAGCCCGTGTCTGGGCTGTTTTAATAGAAGGCTTAAGCATGTTCGACACATATATGATACTACGTATGAATATTTAATAAAAGTCTGGCAACTCTGTTGTATTGTACAACTCCACCCATGATTTTACATTGTCCTTGTGACAAATGAAAGCTCAAGTGACATTCTGTGGAGAACCATGTCACCAGAAACTTACCTCCACAGCTGAAAGACCTCTGAGGATTAGCATTTTCTAAAAGCAGTCGGTATGCTGCTCACCATCCTTTTCTAGTAAAAGAAGCAGAGGCAATATGTAATCTTTCTAGTCAATTGGTTAGTCCCAAATATCTGCACTGACTGATATCTCTCAACCGCCCACACAAACACATTCTCTGCATTGCTTGATTCACAAAGCAGAAAGTTTCTTCGATTTCATGTTAACATTTGGGGGCGTGTTTCCTCCTCTTCTTCTGTTTGGACGTGTGTTTCACCCTTCTCTGCTTTCCCCGTCTCAAATTGCGGGACTGGCGATAACTCCATCTCCACTCGGTTATCTTGGTCCAGAACTTTCAAAAAAATGGGATCCACTTTAATGTCGCTATTCACTTTCACCTGCAAAAAAGAATTCAAAATCATCAGCAACAAGTTGAATTTGAGGTCGCAGATTTACAACTATGACATCTGGTTATAACATAGGATTTGCAGAGACAGCCATTCATGGCTCATGCCAGATCGCTGGGGACCTGATTGCACTCGTATACCGGCCCCTGTTACCAACAGCAACTGATCAACATAGTTCGCCGTCAATGAGAAACTGTTGTAAGCTTGCCTTGGCTAAATGTCTATAATCACTGACCTATGAATATTCAATGGAATAGTCTACTATTACTTATTCAGGTCTACGAAATTTTACTTTGAAACTAATTTAGTGAAAAGAGTTTGATCTCAACAGATTTAAGTCTTGGTCCCCAAGATCTCCCCACAGCTCTCTATTGGACTCTCGAAAGCACACTACTCGATAAGTGAGATAGTATCCTCCACTTTACATAACCGAGATTTTTGTTAGTGATTGAAACAAACGTTGAAGCTAAAAGGAGTGATATACCCCACATTGGAAATGTAAATGGAAAGAGTACCTCGAAATGATTCCTGATTTTCCAGACGATGGCATCCCCAGCAATCGTGACAACAGAGTTCATCACCATCTCACGCTTTGCAACATCCTGGAAAAGCTCCGTCAAGTGCTCTGTCATCTTGAGCCCATCCAGCTTTGCAGGAATCTCAATGACCTCGTCACACTGCGGACCTTGACTCCCTGCTTCCACCTATTTCAAAATTCGATTAAAACCGATCAGCTACAACACAGACCTAAACTAAACACACCGACAATGCAGGATTTTGAAGTTGCTCTGTCGGAAAGAAAGAGGATTGGTAATCATAATGCGAACCCTTCTTAATTGTTCTTCCAACCCACAACAAAGATGTTTCAGAAGATATGCAACCAATGAGATTCAAATGCACAAGCAAGGTCAGAGATAAGGCTCAATTTTGAAGTATAAAATGTCAACTACTACAATTCGGGTGACCAACAGCTAAAACACCACGAGATCTTCAAGGTCCTAGAGTTGGATTTTAAAACGTTAAGCATATAAAATGAGTTCGGAAGGATCCGATTTAGGTTTCAGATTACGGCGCCCTGAAGGTCACAGTTACTTTGCCTGAGAGATACGTTCTAACCTAAGTAAAACCTACCAAATCATGTTCGACAACCTTGTCTCCTCATTCAGTTGCCAACAAGAACATATAAAACTGAGACGACTGTCTCCACCTGACCAAAGAATCAATCCAACAAGGAGAAAGAAGAACTCCGGCGCACCTTCGCTTGCCCCATCAAGGTCCCCCGATAAAGAATGTCCATGGTGGTTTCAGTGTACTTGATGGGCGTGACATTAGGATTCGTGACCTTGATCGAAATCTTCATGGAGACGTCCACGACTGCATACGGGATGAAATTCTCCGTCACCCAGCGCAGCTTGAATCCGCTCAATTCCATGCCCACGACCTCAAACACGGGATCCTTGGGTCGGATGCTCCACAACCACCACCCAGCCCCGCCCACGCCCACAGCGCCCGCCACGCCCAGAAACGCCATGGCCAGTCGCAATCTAAAAATTCACGAAAACCGCAGTGGCCTCGATCGGCCGGAATGCGCTTCCTACTGAGATCCTCACGCCGATCTCCGCACACACTGAGCTAAACTACTGGGCCTTGAGGTCTCGATTGCACGCTGTTGCGAATAAGCTCGCAGGATCCTCTTCGTCCCCAATTTGATGTGGATTGCCATATCTTCCCATGGAAGTTGATTGGGCTTCGAAGCCGGTCCGGAGGAAGTACTGTAGCTGCGCGACGCGTGTCCTGGAGTCGAGCTGGTAGGGGCCACTGACGGCGCCACGTGTTGGTCCCTGGTGTTCTTCACTTTGGAGCGAGGAACAGTGCAAGAATGATCTCGTGTTTTTTCTTCTCAAAGTCTCATGAAGTTTCATGAAGTTTGTACTACAATACAAGTAGTGCATATATAGAGATAAAGTATACATGTAAGACATTAGTTTTATGATGTGTATTATGTATGGGTATGAAAAAATTAGACAGGTAAGTTTTGTATATAAAATAGCTCAATTATAAAAATCATATGAATGAATTTATAAAAAAAACATAGGATATGAAAAATATGCCCTTAATATCTAAGTTATATGTAAAAATATGGTCATTTTAATTACTCAAAATAAGGTAAATAGTCCCATGTCAAATACCTTGTTAACATAGGTGTATACTTAAAATAAAAAAGAGTGATCTCCCTAGGAAATAGGTGCATCTTACAAGTTGGATATGGATCCTTGGTCAAGAATAGGTGGTTCTACCTTAGTTCCATGGATCTCCAATTGAGGTATGAGTACTTAAAAAGTTAAAATTAACACTTAGTTGAAAAGTGATCATTAATGGGTTTTTTATTAGCTAAAATTCACCAAAATTCACCTACCATCCATGTACTTCAATTTTACTATAGAAACTTTAATGAGTAGAAATTTTATTTTTTTGTCTAATTTCATTATCCACTTATTGTATTTAGCCATCTAGCCTCATACCAAAAGCTCATATTGCCATTGAATTCAATAAACACAAGTTTGTAATTGCCTATATTATTCTCATCATGGTCATACATTCCAAACAAAGTTGCCTTATTTTATCCATTAGATCACATTTTGAGTTCTCAATAGTATACATCTAATTTGAAGATGGATATGTTGCATGTTTGCTTTCTTGTCAAAATCTATGTATAGCCAAAATTCACTAATATTCATCTCTTTGGCAATTTAATTATTTTCTCCCTATAATGAATAGATATAGCCACTTCATCAAAAGTTCGTCCAAAATTATCACAAACATTTTGAAAAAACTAAATCACTAAAAAACCTGCTTGTAGGTGATCTTGAGGGTCTATACAAAAACAAATGTCTAGTTCTTTTTAGGAAATGAAGCTAGATGCCAAAAAAATTAGTTTTTTTAATTTTTTTCAAGCTTTGATGAATATAATACAGATTTTTTTAAACAATTGCCGAGACAAGTGCATAGATGCATCTACTGTGAATAATAGACTAATATACAAATGATCCCCTAAACACCCAAAAGCAAAAACAAAAGCCCCACACCTCAAGCTTGTATCACTTGAGGTGTGTATTACAAGATTGGCCAATGTGGAATCTATCTACATCATCATGACAACTTTTTGTACCCCACTTGTCAACTTTGGGTCTACCTACACATTTTTTTAAGGGTTCATGTAATAGGTATTGATAAATGACTCCTTTGACATTTGGGTGCTTCTACATTAAGTTAACCATTGGAAGATGTGGCCCCTTGTCATCAAAGTAGTTAATAAAATACTCTAGTTATTGAACCAATAGATACATTCTTTATTTCTGTAAACTCCTAAAGGACCAAACTGTGTTTTTTGGCAACATAGTGATTTTGGGCAACTTACTATAGATGGATTTGTTCTTTTTCTTATAAATTTTCACTCAACATGAGCCCAAGGAGTATCTTTAAAGCCCAACAATTTTCATAACTTTTGACTGTATGGTTCAATAGTTATTGTGCAATATGTAGTTTTCATTGCTCGGTGGGCAGCCTAGGCAACTAAAAAAACTTCCTCAAAAATCACTTTTTTTAAAATAATTTTTTTAAATTTACATATAAATGAAAAACTTTGAATGATTTCATTTTAATAAATGAGATGAAATTTGTGGGAGTTTTAGTTTGTGGGTAGTTATAGGATGTCTACTCAAAAATAAACTTTGAAGTCCTTTTTTAAATATTTTTCAAAAAATATATATGTTGGATGTATATTATTTATTACAACATTTTAACCTTTAGGATTGGCATTTTTCAATTCTATGAATAATTTGTTAATAATTTAGTATTTTGAATCATATTCTATTTTTTGCTACTTACTATTTTTTTCCTACATGTTGTACAATTCCAATTGATTTGAAAATTTTCAAGAATGTAGCCAACTTAACTTGAAGAACAAAATCAAAGATTAACAACCATTTTGGACGTTTATTCATACAAATGTTGAGTTGTCTGGGTTTTCATAGGGATAAAAAAAGGATTTTAGTCACTTCAAACATTAATATCTTGCAATCTACATGGCGGAAATTTCTAAAAATTTTCTACATCTATTCAAACTAGTGTACTAAAAGATACTATGGTTACATTTGTCCAAGAAAAATTTCTAAAATTTAGTAGTTTTCCTAGAAATGATAGGTTTGGAGCGGTTTTGGTAAAAAACATGATTTCTATCATCAAACACTAGTTTAATTCTCCAATGTCCTCCAACTTTGGAATGACATGGGCCTCTATGACCAAGGTTGTCACCAAAATACTCTAATTATTAAACCTAGAAGTATACTCTTTATTTCTTTAGCCATCAATGGAGTCATTCATTGAACCTATGAGGTTCAAAGTGTCCTTGCAAGATTAACCTTAGCTTCAAAAGACAAGACCTACTACCATAGTAGTTTGCCAAAAGTGATTTGATTAATGAATCAATATATAGGTGCATTCTTCATTTGGGAAAGAACCTTGAAAGTCATCCAAATAAAGCTCTTCAAATATTCTCTCTAGATGAGCTACCATCTTCTTAGCATAACTTTCTTAATCCAAGGGCTTGCCTACATTTTTGCCAAAATTTGTTTTTCATCATACAAACACTATAAAAAACCTATGTTTTATATGGCATTTTCAAATTTTGTATGAGAGATTTTAGGTGATGTCAAATACTATAACCCATGTTTTTATGTTAGCAATGATGTTTAATGTAATATGAAGATGTTACATTGGACATCATTGCTAACATAAAAACATAGGTTGTTGTATTTGACGTCGCCTTTAATTGTTACAAAAAATTTCAAAACTTCACATAAAATATAGATTTCTTACAATGAAATTTTTTGCTTTTTGAAAAATCATTTTTTTGTTAAAATAATATCATCTATTTTTAGAAATATTTCCACCTTACAAAATAATATTCATGAAATCTACATCCATTACACTCGAAGGATAGATCCATGTCTACTACAAGCATTAAAGATCAATAACTATAAAAATACTACCCATTGTTTGCATTGGTGTCATACCTTTAGATAGCTATCTCCACCTTCTTATACTAGACCTAGTCCAAAACTAAAATTCTAGGCAAAACTAAATTCCAAGCTTGCTTCATGTTAATTGAGGTTTTTTTAATGCTATAGAAACACTACCTTCTCACCAAGGTACTTGACCAAAAATTATCAAAATAATTTAGATTTTAGAATGAGTTGGTGCATTCTTCATTTTTAGAGTTTTCAAAATAAATCATTCACCAAGATGCATTATATTTTATACAATATTTCAAGGTTAATATGACCTTATCTTCAAATACTTTCACTAGAAGAAATCCCTATTTATTTCAACAAAACACATCAACAAGATTGTGTTGAGACTGCGTTGCTGAAAACGCAGAAAAAACGCAAGAAAACACAAAAAAACGCGTTTTTTGTGTTTTTCTGCATTTTCAGCGTTTTTCTGCATTGTCAGCAACACAGTCTCAACACAATCTTGCTGATGTGTTTTGTTGAAATAAACAGGGATTTTGCATTTTTCTTCTAGTGTTTGAATTTTGAATTATCTTGTAGAGTCACTTACCACACTATCATTGATTAAAATACATTTGTTTTGCATTCAAGCTATTTATCCTTAAAAACCATTGTCCTTGAAGCAATTGGATTAAAAGGTTTGAGTGTACAAAGATAAAAATAAATCCTAATGATGTAGTAAATCTTTGATTATCTAAAAAAGGGAAAGAAAACCTTTATTTAAATAAAAATTCGGACTAATATAAAATAATATTTGGTACCATTGACTAGTCTATACTATTCTCCAATGTTCTTGAAGGAAGCTAGTCTAGCTAGTTGCATTACTTGCATGTTGTTGAGGTGAAGAAACGTCGAGTTACAAAGTTGAACTAGTTGCTTGGTACAAAGGTGGAGAAATCTTCATCTTTGCATGTAGAAGCTATAATTGGGTGTTGCATTATAGTAGGACTTATGTTCTTCTAGGTTCCAACATCAATACCTATAAGACTATGAGCTTTAGTTGATAGGAAGCTTACTACTTGCTTGCCTTTCCATATAGTCTTCGAGACAAAACCTGTTTTATATATCCTAGTCCACATCCTGAAGGGATTTTGGTCATCCTTGGTGGTGTAGCAATATTATTTGATGGAGCTCGAGAAGAAACCAATGTACTTGTTTGTTGTTGGAGCAAGCTAACATTCCTTGATGGCCCCCCAGATAGAGTTGGTCTACTTGATTGTTCGATTTTTGTTGTTAATGTAGGCAATTGAATTTGTCTTAGCCTTTTAAGTTTGGCTCTACGTGGATGATGTCGAGATTGGATAGATGTTGATCCAATTGTGAGTTGTGACATCATTGGCAATATATAAGGATTGAATACAATACTTTCCTCAGGAACACTCTCTAAAATTGGCTTCCACTTATTTTTTCGTCTAAAGTGTGCCCTCTTTTGTTTCTTACATGCTATAACTAGTCCCTTTAGTTCTCTTCTTGTCTTACTTTTCAAAAGAGATTTTAGAATTTTTTCCTCTTCTAACAACTCCATGAGGACCAAACAATCTTGAAATAATTTTAATAATATTGACTTAATACTAATCCTACTAAAGAAAAGTACTAGTAGGTATTGGTATCTTCTCCAACAACTCGACTACAACTATCAGCTAGTGAAAAGAAAAGACTTGAAAATGGATTGCAAATGATTAAAAGAACAAAAAAAATAGTAGAAAAATAGTAATACAAACGATGATATCCTCAACACTCCAAAAATATCAATTGAATCTGCAATCTCCATCATACAAAAATCACTATGATATGGGTTCTACTAGACGTACACTTGAAGATTAATAAGCATAGAAGAATTAATCTTTAACAAAGTTTAGAACTAAGAAAAAATTTGCATGCTTAAATACCAATCCAATCCTTCCTACTGAGACTCTTAAAGGCTTGTAAGATTACTACCGAGGCTTGAGTGACTTCAAGGAAGTGAGTTTTTCTAAAATTATTAAATGCAAATATGAAAAATTTAGACCAAAGTTACTTTTGATATCTACTAAGTGAATTGGGTCTATTGCTTGGTTGGATTCAACTTAAAACTATTAAACACTAGCAATGGAATTAATTGCTTGCCTTCATGAGGCCTTGCTAGTAAGATTAATTCATTAGAGGGCTTTCGAGGGAAATGGGAGACCGTGCGTGTTTTTGAGTTCTTAGATTGAGGGAACATGCCACATCAATAGTCTAATGTGGTCAAGAGATTGGAATGTCAGAAAATAATAATTTTTAAAATTTCAAAATAATAATTTTTAATTCAATTTCAAGATTCTTTAAAAAAAATTCAAAAAAAATTCAAAAATTCAACCATTATGGGCTAATTTATTGTTTCAAGACAACATAGGGAATTGGCAAGGGAACAGCCCCAAAACGGACCTTCCTTGCCTTGAAATGTCTTCTAATGGTTATACTGAAATCTACTCCCGAGGCTTGATTATTAGCATTTAACTTATAAAAGCTATATGCTGGAGCCAATGGTCTTTCTACTATAAGCACAAGGATGATCATTGTAATCAATTTTGTGTTTGTTTGTGTCAATCAAAGAGAGTATTGGGCCATTTATCTAGGTAGGTTTTATATGACTTCCTCTTCTACTTTACAACAAGTTATATAGAGGTGGTATTGCTTGGCTCCCGAAAGTCATTCCTTCTTTTGCAGTCACTTACATTCAAAATACCCTCAAGAAGTTTTTTATTCTTTAAGTTCATTGGTCATATTAGTGATCATTAGTACTTATTTCTTCAAATGTTACAATTATTAAAATTTATTCAACATCCTTTTGATAAAGAATGATGTATCCTTCATTAATTAATTGAAGAAACTATAAATTCCATTAGAAAGATCCTTGTTTCAAATATAGTTGTATTCCAAAAACTTCATAGAATTTTTTTCTTCTTGGAATCATATTCTCAGTCTATTTTGTCACTTACAACAATTGATGTATAGTTCATGGAAAGAAGTTTATTTCAAAGGTATATAGAAATCATTTGAGCATTTTTTGGTAATTGCAACAAACCGCTTGTGCATCAATGGAATCCTCTTTTGTGGGATATGTTTGTAATTTTGTGATAGTAACATTTACGATAAGTTTTATAAAAAAATTGTATTCTTTGAATCAATTGATCATAATAGTGATCCATAAAACTTAGTTCTTCAATTCCATTAGGATTGTTGGAATTGAACATCATCTTGAGAGTATTATGTCCTAGAATAATTGAAAAGAGCAAAAACTTCATTAGAAAGATTCTTACTTCAAACATACTGTTGTGTTGAAAAAACTTCATAGAATAATCTTTTTTTTAGAATGGCATTCTCACTCTAATTTGTCACTAATAATAGTTGGTGTGTGATTCATGAAAATAAATCTATTCAAAGATATTTTGACACTAGTTGAGTAGTTTGAGTGTTTGTAGCAAAAGCTTGTACAATTGCATGTTCCAAACTAATATCTAGCTTGCACATCTTTATTTCAATTTTTGATTTGCAATCATCAAGTTTGTGTACAAAATGATTGCAAGTAAGGACTTCGCTTGTGCAGTGACCAATTTGCAAATGGATGATGAGGAAATGTTTGAAGGAAAGCACATTATAAAACTAAAGAGCTTAGATGGAAAAATCATTGAAGTGAATAAGGCCATCACATGTAAACCACTAATCTTGAAGTTTGTGGTGTAGGACACGGCACCAAGGGGGGCATTCCTACAATTGACATGTCTAGTGATACCTTGGCTATGGTGATTAAATATTGTGAATATCATTTGGAGAATGATGACAATATTCCACAAGCCATGATGGATGCATGGGATGAAGATTTCATCAATGTTAGCTAATGATTCTTAAACAAGTTGATGCTAGTAACTATGGGTGATTGCACGAAACACCTAGCAGTTTGGTTGCGTTTTGATTTTGGAGTGCTATAACTTTTGATGTATGAATCCAATGCCAAAACCAAAAAATTTATTTCTAAAGATATTGACAAAGATTGAATTCCTTATTTTTCAGAAATTTTAAAAAATCATTTTATATTTAAAAGTTAATTTTGTTAATTTGTCACACTTTGACAAAGTGGGGTTTTTAGTACTATTGAGCGATTAAAATTAATTTTTTTAGCTGAAATTTCTATGGTATATTTTCTTAGTAGGTAGACATGTTCCTACCAAAATAAATCTAAAAATACATTACTTTATATCCTCCACATTCGTGCAAATAGGCCTTCTTCGTGCGTGCAATTCCAAACATTAGAAATGTTTTTGACGTCATTTTTTTAGTCAAATAGCATCACCAAAAAGTCTTCCCAAATGGACAATTTTTATTTTTGTTGAAATTTTTTTTTCCTATTTTCTACAAATTAAAACGTTAAAGCATGTATTTTCTAGGACATTTTTTGGACATAGAGTTTTGTTCCAGAAAATAAAAATTTATCATTTGGGAAGACTTTTTAGTGATTCTATTTGACTAAAAAAATGACGTCAAAAACATTTCTAATGTTTGGAATTGCATGCACAAAGAAGGCCTGTTTGCACGAATGTGGAGGATATAAAATAATTTACTTTTAGATTTATTTTGGTAGGAACATGTCCACCTACTAAGAGAATATACCATAGAAATTTTAGCTAAAAAAATTAATTTTAACCGCTCAATAGTACTAAAAACCCCACTATGTCAAAGTGTGACAAATTAACAAAATTAACTTTTAAATATAAAATGATTTTTTAAATTTTTTGAAAAATAAGGAATACATCCTTGTCAAGATCTTTAGAAATAAATTTTTTGGTTTTGGCATTGGATTCATACATCAAAAGTTATAGCACTTCAAAATCAGAACGCAACCAAACTGCTAGGTGTTTCATGCAATCACCTCTATATTCACCTGTGGACTTTTGACTTAATAGAGTATTTTATTTAATATTCTTGAGTACTATCATCAAAATTTGTAAAAAAAAAACTATTGGATTTTGGAGAATGTATGTCAATATTGTAATTTATTGTTGTAATTTAATGGTGCATTTTAACTTCATAAATTATATTGTTAGCCTTAATTTTAGTACAACAATATAATAAAGTTGTTGCAAATATAATTTTTTAGTTGAAAAATGTGTGAGATGATTGCATTTTATACTTAGTTTTACTATTACTATGATGGTGAATATTTACTTTGACTTTTGAGAGATCTTCAAAAATTGTGTAATGACTAAATTTACTTCATGATCTTTTAAGCAAATGGTTTGTTGATGTTGTGAGTACTATTAATATGCTTGATGATTTGCATGCATTTGACTACTTGGGCATCCAAAACCTATTGAAGTTGGTTGATAAGGTTATTCAAATGATGTTGATAAAAGGTTAGAATCTTTAAGGATTCACTAAACCTTTTAAATCATTCATTAGTAACCTATATAGTAAAAGGGGATCACTGAGGAAATAATGCAAGATGAAAAAATTATTCTAATCTAGATTAAATAGTACTCATCTTGAGGGGGATAATATTAATGTAGTCTAAAATTCTAAATTTTTGTATGAGCTCATAGGAGATTTGTAAGTATATGTGTTCTACAAGAATAGTGTTTCAACCTTCGCTTAGATGCATTGGAGACCTCTCACAATTTTATTGAAATCATATTAAGGCTTAAATTGGAGGAATTTATTAAGCTCTTATTTATAGATTTTTTTAGTCACTTCTATTGTCTTGGCAATTACCATTGCAAAATAAAAATTGAATGTCAGTGGGAGAAAATATTATACAAACTAACTTACTTCAAAAGATAAATTTTTATTACTAAAATCTATAAAAGTACTATAGTAACAATCTAGAAGAAGAAACTTATACTAATAGAGTAGTGTGCTAGTGATTGCATTATGCTCAATGAATTTAATTTTCTCATGGATATTAATTAAGATAAGAATTGATATTTTCACAGTAGCCTAATAGCCTATACTTTGCAAGCCAATGAATTTTTCATATTAAAAAATATTCTATGTTATTTTTGGATTTTTATAGTTCTTTCCATTGATGTTTGAAACCTTAGGTTAATTTCAAAGTCTTAAAGAAAAAATTCATTTTTTTAAAGTAAATAATCATTTTACAATGATTATGAGGTAGAAATTTGGATGCAAATTATCTTAAATAATTTCTTATTTTGATGTACATATTCTTAGTACTTTAAAGGCTCATGACTTATTCAAATAATATCTAAAAATATATTCAAAGAGAATTCTCCTTTTGGCCCTCAAGAAGATCAAATAAGAACTTTTGTAGTAGAATACCAATAGGAATCATGCTTAAAATGCATTTTGAGACAATTATAAGTATAGAGTTTTAATGTATAAGCTTCAATAACAATCTTGAATAAGAGATTGGGGTCTTTGTTTTAAATATATCTTTGACAAACAATTTCTTGGAATGTTTTCTTGGAATGTTTCAATCTATTGAATACACTTCTATAGATAACGTTTGTTAGAAATTACTTTTAGATTGCAAAGTGAAAGCTTTGTTTCTTGGTCAAGTTTACATCCTTTGACTAGACAAACCTTAGGCAAGGTGCAAGACCTATGCTTCACTTTTAAAAGATTATTGATCCCCCCTTCAATTGTCTTGCTTAAAGATTAACATATGGAGACAATAGAATCTCCATTGGTAATGCATGTGAACTTTCACTTGTAATAAATGTGAAATCATTGATTATATTGACATTTGATTTGTACAATATACTCTCCACCTTAATATATCATTCACGGTGGCTAAAGTTCCTAGATTGCTACAAGAAAAATTCACATTTATTCTAATTGAAAATCTCCATTAGAAAAAAATCCAAAAAAAACCCTGAAAGGGGCTATCAATCATGGATAGTAAGGAATGACCAACAAATGCAAATTGAGAAAAAGAATTCAATTTTTTGGGGTAGTGAATTGCAAGGCTTGATAAATGTAGGATTTTTCAAAGAAATAATTAAAAAAATTCTTAAAAAGTGTTTTAAAAATATTTATATAAAAAAAATACAAAATTACAGAAACATTGGATTTTATTTGGCATTAGTTAGTATAACCACATTAAATTGATGTTTTCTATACTATTAATTTAATTTTTTTTTGTTTAAGAAAAAATTATTTAGTTTTCAGTTTTAAAAAAAACTGAATTTTTTGAATATTTTAAAATTTGGCCTTTATGATGATGAATAGTAACCATTGTCTTTCAAAGAGACTTCATATTCTATTGAGGGAACTCCTTGAAGGGAAGCAATTTTTTGAGAGTTGAAATTCTTTCTAATGACTTTTTGTTTGGTAAATGAAGACATTATATTTATGTAAGTTGTACCCACATTCAACACTAATAGCAAATGAACATAATTACTATTGCAAAATGCAAATTATTTTTATTGAATATCATCAACACCAATGCATTATTTGAGCATTCATTTGTCCAAATAAATCAAGAACTTTAAATTATTGTTTGTACTTAAAAAAAGACATAAAAGTCTCCTAGGTTCTTATTTTTGATTGTGTGCAAAATTAAAAATAAATAAAGACATTTTTCAAATGATCAAAATTATATTCTGAAAATGAAAACATAAAAAAAAAAATTTCAAAAATAAAAAACAATATCATAAAATGTATTTTAAATTTTATTATTGAAAAATAATTTTTTTGAATAAAATTATAATTTAAAATCAGTAAAAAATTAACATTCAATTTGACATATTAAAGAGACAATCATACCCATCCACTTTAGATATGGTATTATTTATTATAAAGTTATTTTAATATATATATTTTGTTGTAAGTTTTTGCAAACTATTAATAATTCACTATCTTCTTTAGGCTTGAAATGTCAACTCATGAAATGAGTATGTTACATTTTAGGTAGTGATATAGATAAACTTTTACCTTGTAGGTACTATATTCATACTACCTCTGTCTTACTAAAAAGCTCCAAATCAAGAAAAAAATTTGTCCCACTAAAAAGCTCCATTTTTTAATTTCAACCGTTTAGCAAGTGTTTGTTGTGTTGAACAACCTCGTGGATGCAAGTAAAACAATCTTGGAGCATTTCTGTAGCCTTGCAAGTTTGGTCTTGCTTGTATGACGCACTTTGTACTAATTGCTTCTTTACACAGTAGTGTTGACAATGCATTTAGTGATCACTTTGGTGCTATGAATATTTCATCATAAAGTGAGCTAGGTTTCTTTTTTTTAGATATTTAGGTTGAGGAACATGTTTCTAAGATAATATTGTTGCCACCACATTTTAAATCATCTAAAATGATAGAGTTGGCGGCATTCATAAAATGTGTTCAAATACCACACCATCCACATGATTTTGGGTGCTTAAACAATACCACCTAAGCTAAAAAATTTGCATAGATCTAAGGGATGGTTTACTTGTTTTGAATGCATGTGTTTGTAGCATCATGATTGAAATAATAGTTAATCCTTCAAGAAGAATGTTTTTGGAGCTTTTAAGTGGGATGGAGGTAGTATAAGATTGCCCATCTAATGACATCATCCAATTTAACAAATTATAATAAATTAGATTTCAAAATCTACAACTCAAGTATAAAGAAGAATTTCACAAGTGCTTTATTCATCATCTATTATATGAATTAGTGTGATATATTGAGTTACGAGTGTCAAGCGCTCTAATAAAGAAGAAGTCTATAAAACTTTTAAGCTTAAAGAGCATCCTAAGTTAATAAAAAAAATATGTATTCAAGTTTTGAATATACTGATAGTGAAAATAATGGTTTTAGAGCCATATGCCATCTCAACTTCAATAATTTGTAACTAATTTCTTAATAAGTTCTAAAAAAAATGAAACAATAATTTAGGTAATATGCTAATTTCATCTTCAATTTTTCTTATAGATTAATATAAATTCAGGAATCAATTAGTGAAGGATTGCTTTCCAAAAATGCAATCAATTCTATTGTAGATGACCTAGTTGGTTGTCATTTTTTGCATTTTTGAATGTATCTTTTTGAGTCATATGAGTGTATTTTGTATGTTTTTGTGGTATTTGTTTAACAATTTGGTGTTTTGGATGCATGTTTGAATGACATGATTTCATTTTCCAAATAGGATTTTGAGGTGATCGGTCGGTTTGTTTGCTTCTGGTTGAGTCGAATCTGTGGATGAATGGTAGTGAGTGTCCAAATTGGAATTTTGTTTTAAGTCCAAGTTAGGGTGATTGATTCTAATGGAAATGCGGATGGAAGGAAGTTGGTGGAATTCCTAGTTGGATTGTGGGAATTTCAATTTGGAATGGTATTGGTGTGTAGTGTGTGCTGTCCAAGTCGGTTAGTGAATATGGGTGGTTGTGCTGCCAAGTTGGTTAGGGAACCGTTTGTTTGGTGATATACAGGGTGTCATTCCAATTTGGTTTTCACCCACTGCGAGAGAGTCGAGTGCGAGTCCCAGCTGATGAAGGCTGCGTTTTTTTTTTTATGTTTGTGTTTCCAAGTTGGTGCTTGGAGTGTGATTGTGTGATGGTTGTATGGATGCATGCTTGAGTCCTAATCGGGGAAGATTTTGCCAGTGAATGGCTGTGTCGAGTGGAAGAATTTTTTTTTAGTGTCTGTGATCCAAGGCTGGATCGTGTCTGTGTTCCAAGGCTGGATCGTGTCTGTGTGAGTCCTATTTGGAATTTACAGGTGAAGATTGTCCCGGAGTATCTCATGGAGAGAAGTGGAAAAAGATCCAAATTGGAGTTAAATTGTTGGAAATATAGGTGTATCGAGTGAGTGCCTAATTGTGGGATTTTAAAGAAAATTACAAATTGATATATGAGCTGGAGTGTGCAGCTGTGAGACAGTGATTGTGTGAGTCCTAATCGGGTGAGTGATGGATACCGATTAGGTGAAAGATGAGACTGAGTGAATCAAAGCTTGTTGATACCAAATTGTAGAATTAAGAGGATGGAAGATTCCCAAGGTTTATGGGCTGTAGAATTGTAGAATCTTAAAGTTCAAATTGGGAAGATTGTGATAAGGATTAGTTTAAATGGAAAAGACATAAAAATATGTGGACGGTGATTTGTCACCAACTCGGATTAATATGAGGAGAATTCATATCCAGTTGGTGTTGTGTGTCGTTGTAGCTGATGGGAATTTTATGCTTGGTTGTATGTGGAATTATTGAGATTTTATGTTTTAAACCAAGTTGGTATGAATGCAAGTCCGAATTGGTCGTGTAAGAAGTGATATGTGTGTTTGTGTGAATTCCAATTTGGTTTGTGAGAGCGAGTCTGTTGCATTGAGCTGCCAAGTTGGGGAGCTGTATGGCAATCTAATGTGAATGATCTAATTTTATGAGTCCAATTTGGTAGTTGAAGTGTATGCAATTGGTGAAAGAGGATAACAGTTCATGAGTGAGCTAAGTGAGAGGAAGCTGTGAGTAAGAATCCCAAATTGTTAGGTGAAGTAGCTAATGTTGTAGTGATAGGAGACAAAACCAATTTGGTTGGTGAGATTGCCTAAGTTGGTAATGAAGGGCAGTGATTAAGAATGTACCAAGCAAATTGTGAGAGTAAATCAGTTACCTTGCTGTAATTCAATTCGGGAGAGTGAAGGCGGGTAGTAGTTGCAGAGCCAAATTGGAGAAATAAAAGAAAGCAGCGGTTCCCTGTGAAGGTGGCCAACTGGGAAGTTCAAAAGGCTGGTGTCAGTAGGCCAAGTCGGAAAAAGACTGGGAACCAAATCGAAGAGGAAATGCCATCCAATTTGGAAGATAAGCATAATTAAAAATAATTAAAATAAATGAGAAATAAAAATTGATTAAAATTAGCTTATTTAATTAAGTAATCAAAGAAATTATGGGAACAATAGTCTATGCTTGGTGTTTGTTTAGGCCAATTAGGTGTATTTAGAAACAATCCTATTTAATAACCTCCCTAGGAACGAACATAACTATTAGTTGGATAAATCCAAATAGGTTCCAACATTATCTACATCTATAGTGATATATTAAAGTAGTTGCACCTTAAATAGCTAAATCTCTGATTTTGAACTTCATTAGATAATCAAAGCAAATATTTGGGGGCTTCTATTCATACATCATTCTTTGTTGCTTTACCCTTAAAGTCCCAAAGTCCCTTTAGAGCACACTTGGGATTTTGACTAGGCTTATGTGAACTCAATTTTTGACATGATTTTTTGGATCTATTTATGCTTGTTTTTCAAGTAAGGTGAAGGATTTCCAAGTAAGGTGTGCTTGCAATATTGAGGGACTCATAGTTTATCGAAACACACCACAACTATATAGAAAATTACGTTGTAATGAATCATTAATCATCTTTATTGCATGGAAAGAAAGCACTGTACGATGCAAGAATGAGGAGTGATCATTAATAGATTGCCTCCTATATATCAAATACAAACATCATTTCAAAGAATTTGCATTTAAAAATAAATTATTATAATAAATTCTAAATTCAATTTCTTACCTAAAACATTAGAAGAAATTTGAGGGCATTGAAAGCCCATTTCAGGGCTATTTCCAAAACCGTTCCTGAATATTGTATAGTATTGTGATATAATAGTACCATTGTGCTCAACATCAAAAACTTAGAATGAATTCAAATGAACTCATAGACAATAATGCTTCTAAGGTAGGTACACCCAAAAGTGCTAGTTTTTCATATTGTGCCTAGTTCCTGCTATTATGTTAAATTCAGAATTTTTTACAATCTTGTTGGTGAGTGAAAGCATGTTCCAGAGCACCAAAGAACAATGGATTTGGATACTATATGTAAAAGTTATTAACAGTCAAAGTGTATTTCTGAAAGCGCCATCTACAGTCTGGGTACATGACTAATTTTGAAAATGTATGTGCGTTGTACAGGGCGCTTTAAGGTCAGGTGCCATTTTGGGTGTACCTAAGGGAGAAACACCCATTTCCGTCCCTGTACCTATTCCAGGTCCCTAGAGTGTCACTAAATTTGTCCATGAGTATCCATAAAAGTGTGTGACAAGTGTTTAACTCTAATTTGCTGACGTAGTTTGAAGACACATGTATAATTTTCATTCACTGACAACTAATTTCAGCAGAGTTCAGTTTAGGGTACACCTGTAGGACGGTTCCAGTGGTCTAGGGAGCCAACTCTTTGAAAATTTGTAGAAATTACATACTGATTCCGAAAATTTTAATTTTATTTTTGAATATTCATGATTTTCTCTCGCTAATACTAGAAAAATATCAGTTTTAGAAAAAGATGCCTCCAACCATGCTGAATTCCTTATTCAGACGGTTTTGGGTGTTTCCACTGTACCTTATTGCCTTTGAACTTCCACAATTTGAAATTCATTATTAAGTAAAGGACATAACAGCATTGCACTTCAACTTCAGGGCCTAATCTGCCAAACGCCGGCACCCGCCAAGGTTTTTTGGCATGTGCGCGGGCCTCAGTGCCGAGGCGTGACGCCGTCAGTGGCCCCTACCAGCTCGACTCCAGGACACGCGTCGCGCAGCTACTTCCTCCGGTCCGGCTTCAAAGCCCAATCAACTTCCATGGGAAGATACGGCAATCCATACGAAAAGCGTTCAATCGAGGCTTCAATGCCCAGTAAACTTAGCTCAGTGTGTGCAGAGATCGGCGTGAGGATCTCAGTGGGAAGTGCATTCGATCGAGGCCACTACGGTTTTCGTGAATTTTTAGATTGCGACTGGCCATGGCGTTTCTGGGCTTGGCGGGCGCTGTGGGCGTGGGCGGGGCTGGGTGGTGGCTGTGGAGCATCCAACCCAAGGGTACCGTGTTTAAGGTTTAAAAATTTCATGACGAGGAAGATGCCGCATGGAAGGTGCTGGTATTGAGATTTTGGGCTCCGGATCGACACTTGGTGGCGTTATTGCTGTTGTTTGAGGGGAATTTTGATAAGTTACTTGGTGTGCGTTCAAGATGTTGCGTTTGTCGAGCGCGAGTGCAATCTTCCATGGCGGCGTTGACTCCAGCGGTTTCAATAGCTCTGGAAATGCTAGCGCTTCATATCGCCACTATTTCAAACATGGCGGTAGTTGGAATCGTGTCTGGAAAAATGGGTCGTTCTATCTTGGCCAAGTCTGTGCCCAGAGTTGCAAATTTGGAGTACCTGCAGCATACAAAACGAGAAGGACGAGGGTTGTTGTCACGAGGAGGTAAGCGTGAATGGGAACAATGGGAGCCACCTCTTTCGTTCTTGGATCTCACCAATTTATTGAGCTCCCTACCCTGTTGTCGTGCTTGCCAATGTTGTGAGGGTTAATATTTTAGTGATAACTAGTGTGGAAGTATTTTGATTTAGGGTTTAATCTAGCTCTGTGAGTCACTCGTGCTACGGGATTTTAGCTCACAAACTACCAAGTGGCTCAAATGTTTTTTTAAGCACTTTTGAGTTGGTCATGTAGGAACCTTCTTCCACTCTATTTTATTTCATTTTGCACCAACACATGCAATGTTCTTCACCAATTTTGGTGATATATGATTTGGCTCTGCTTGAATTTTGTTTTCTCACAATTTGATTGATCGAATTGGTCATTTTAGAACCTTGCATTGTTGGTCATTTAGGTTCAGCTATTGATTGCGTGTGGATGACAGTGGTGTGAAGGAGCTCCATTCCGAAGTAAAGAAGGTGCAAGAAGAGGGCAAAACTTCAGTACAAAAGGACGAATCAAGGTCTGGGATCCTCCGAGTGGCTCTTATCTGTGGTGGTCCTTCAGCAGAGCGTGGAATATCGCTGAATTCCGCGCGCTCTGTGCTTGATCATTTAGAGGTAAGTTAGAGGATGCAATTTGTGTCCAACTTCAAGCATTTTAACTAGTATTTTAGGCGTGTGTTTTCATTGGGAGATCACTATAGAGCTCACTGAGGAGGTCACTTTGTTTACAAGAGTCAAATTCACGCTGAATGAATTGCTTATGCAAACATTCACATTTGGGCTTGTAGATGTCTATTGAATGAATATCTTTCCATTGAAAGATGAATGGTCATAGACATTTAACCACTTGCTAATTGAAGACCAATCAAGTGTAGTGGAAGAGATGAGTTACTGTTGGTCACAGGGGACAGTATAGGAGACGGGATCAGGGCCTAGAATGTTTTAATATTCTCTAGCTTGTGGGCTGCCGGGACTTTTTTATTATACTGTTTTGAAATTTTGGCAGTTCTAACAGTTTTAATGATTGTGTCAGGCGGAGGATGTGTTGGTGAGTTGTTACTATGTGAACCAGAAGTTGGAGTTTTTTGGCGTTGCTTCAGCGCAGGTGGGTCGCACATTCAAATCGCTAAACTGGCACCTTGGGTTACGTATAATGGCCTCGGACGGGGGTTCTGTTTTCTTATTTATTTGTTATTTTAAATTTTGTTGTGTTCAGTTGTGCTTCATATTTATTTTGAATTATTTCACTACCAGGAAACGTAATCGTAGAGATATTCTAGGGAGCCTGGCCGCGTTACAGTTGGCAGGGTTTAATGTGGTTAATTTTCCAGAATACCTCCGGAGAGGCGTTTTCTATGAGTGACTGGTGCTTAGATGCAAATTGACTGCCGCTCACTGTAAATGTTGTTGCAGATGTACTCCAACACGCCGTCAGATTTTGATTTCAAGATTGCTAGGTGAGTAGGATTGGAAAGAACTCACAAACAGGTGGTTTCTAGATGTTGCATACAAAGCATGAGTACAAGGAGGGGCATGCTTTTAATGCCTCTTATCTCCTACTAATATCAGTAATAGTGTTTTAACAGCATGTGGTCGTGTTGATTTGAGGTAGCACTGCGCAAAGCTTTCGTTCTCATACTACGTTTCTTGAGCATCTTCAAGCTTCTTCAGACATCGTGTTCCCTGTGCTGCACGGCTTATTTGGTGAAGGCGGAGGCATTCAGGTGATCTTTCTGGAAATTTCAGGAGACATTTCCATTGAAAGTGTTTGGCTACCGCCAAATGATACTAATACATGATACTTCGTCTTTCCGCCCTTCTTGTAAGTTTGGGGGTGAAGTGGCTAGACTAATCTGTGGTTATTTTATGCTCGACTGTAATGACCCTTCAGGCCCTTCTTGAAAGTGCTGGCCTTCCCTTTGTAGGAACGGGGGCTGCTGCGGCTCGGGTTGCATTTGATAAAGTGAGCATTTTTCTTTGCTGTTTGGACTTTGTTCTTTGGAGATGGTCTCTAACTTCACACCCTCAAGTCATATTGACTAGGTCAGCTGACTGCAAGTTTGTTTCAGTATGATGCAGCTGTGGAGCTGGGAAAATTTGGGTTCGCTACGCTTCCCAGTTTTCTGGTTGAAGTATGTATCCTGACTCTGTTCAAAGTTCAGTGATTTAATCGTATGAGATGGTTCAGATCAATTTATGTCAATCATTCCCAGTATATTGGTATCACATGTTCACCTTACCTGGCCATGGGAGGTTTGAAATTTTACGAGTCTTGGTTGAACTTGTGAATCTCTTCTCTCGGTACAGGTTGGGAAGGTAGACATCAGTGGATTAAGGGAGTGGTTTCAAAGCAACAATGTCGATACGAACACCGGACGTGTGGTGGTAAGTATCATTGAATTCTGCCCGCGTTGAGGTTTCATGAAAGTGATATTTGTAGTCAGTTCAGCAATTCTCTATGGCTCTATCCTTCTATCATCTGTACCAGGGTTTTTTTGGGGGGGCGGTTACAGTGCCAGATTGCACCAGAAGAAAATAATTTGGCTGAGAAATGGCAATAAAGCATGAAGTTTTTCGCCAGAAATCTTCAAATTAACAAAAAAATCTTGGATGAATCGCCAGATTGTGGATAAAAACAGAATTATGGACATGTGATGTGCGCTAATGTGATATTGTCTATCCAATCTGTGGATGAATGTTGAAAATTGGAGCACCACTAAAACATTTTATATCGCCACTTTGGCACTTCATAAAAAATGGGAAAATAAAGAAGCTCTGATCTGCACCTTCAAATCACAATGAGATATGATATAATAATTAAGCATTGAATTTGAGCATGAGATTCTACTAGTGAATGGACATTGTAGACTTTAATCAATATCTGTAAGTGGCTTAGGCCATTCCCAAGCGACACAAAATGCTGAGTGCATGGCTACATGTGTTGTTACATTATGATACTTGATATTTTGTTCTGCTTGATGCTATTGCTTGGAAATATTTACAGAACGCTCGGGCATTCTGGCAGGTTAAACCCGCGCGGTCAGGCTCCAGTGTGGGAGTTAGTGTTGCAGAGGGCCTGAATACTGCAGTGAAAAGGGCTGAAGCATTATTTAGTGAGGTAATTTCTTTATCTTATTAGATCATCTACGATGACCAAAATAGAGATGTTTTGTTTGTGAGCAAGCGGTAGAGAAATACTGTGTGTGAGATGCGATTATTTTCAGCTCTACTTTGGTTGGTCATCAACGCTTGTTGAATGATAAAACCAGGTCTCAAAACCATTGCCTGAATCATTCTATAATCTTCTATTTCTGTTTTTCTGGGTGCAGGGCATTGATGAAAGAGTTATCATTGAGTTGTTTGCAGAGGGTGGTCAAGAGTTTACTGCCCTTGTGTTGGACGTGGGATCTGGAAACGAGAGTCGCCCTGTGACTCTATTACCAACTGAGGTTGTAATTTTATTCCTGCTCTCGGTTTAACAGCGTTATTCTCGCTTGTCACCGTGTGTTTATCTCGGTTACTACATGTCATGTAGATATATTGTTGTACTCACTATGCAAAATCTGCAAGCAGGTGGAAATTTTTGGAGGAGATTCGAGTGATGGTGAGCAAGAAGTTGCAATCTTTAACTATCGTCGGAAGTATCTGCCTTCTCGACAGGTATAATGTTTAATCAAACTTCCGGTTTACAAATTGAACATCAGCACTACTTCAAGATCGTGTTTTGTAGTGCTGAAATTTCTGATGTTTCTCCTTGTCTTCAAGTTTTGCTCTTGAGAAACTCTTGATATTTCGTTCAACAAAGTATGAGGGACGTTATCAAAAGTTTTCTGCCTCCTATGTAAGAATTTAAGTATGCCTTACTGGTCTTGTGCAGGTCTCATACCACACTCCTCCACGGTTTTCAGAGGAGTCTATCAACAAAATTCGCAGTGGAGCAGCTGATTTGTTTCGAATACTTGGGCTTCGTGATGTTGCTCGGATAGATGGGTGGTTGTTACCTCAAGGGCAGGCTAGCGAGTCAAGTTCTGGGACCGTCGTCTTTTCTGATATAAATCTGGTGAGACACATTTTATCATGCGATTTGTACTATGCGATAATTCAAGATTCTTTATTCAGTAACTACAAAGGGGGAAAGGTTGTGATAGTTCTAAACTTGGAAGCGTGCAGATGAGTGGAATGGAGCAAACTAGCATCCTTTTCATGCAAGCTGCACAGGTGAGTTGTTGAGTCTTTGTGGATGTGCTGCTGTAACAGTCATTGAATTTAGAAATTTCACCTTGTGAATCTATTTTGCCATCTCGAGGAGCATCCTGAGCGTAGTTAACTCCGCAAGCTTAAAATAGAAAGTACACTTTGGAAGCTAATAGTCGATTTCAGTAACTTCCAAAACATATTTCTATAGTTCGAAAAACTAACGTATGATTTCTTCTTTCTGTTGGTAGATTAACCTTCCTTGAAGTTTCTCTATTTATTTGTTAACTCCTATAGATTTGGAAGCGGCTACATGGCCGTTTGGCACTTATGGGATAATGCATTTTAATCATTCCTCACATTTTTTTTCATGCTTCGCAGATGGGCGTCTCACATGCTGATATTCTTCGGTCTATACTTAGGCGTGCATGCACACGATATCCCACCATCCCACTTCCAAATTCGATCAGACCTTCCACGAATTTATCAAACGCAAACTTAAAAGCAGAATTTGGAAAAGAAGGTTTACCTACAAGAAGGCAAAAAGTCTTTGTTATATTTGGAGGAGATTCATCTGAGCGGCAAGTTTCCCTGATAAGTGGGACCAATGTTTGGCTGAATTTACGAGGTTGCAATGATGTACGTTTCCAAACCCATTTATTTTCCGTGTTCCATCTAAGATATTTATCTCAATGATACAATTCTTCCACATGGGCCATATATATATTTCATGACTTTGCACCTCTGCCAATGTCGACAGCCTGCTCAGAGTTTATGTAGAATGTGTTTTTGGAATTTGCTCCTCTTGCTGGATTATTTCTTTCGTGTCATTATCCTCCATTTGTGTTACATTATAAAATTAATTTCATGTTGCAGCTTGATGTATCACCGTTTCTTCTCGCTCCAGTTGACTCCAATGACACTGAAATGGAGGCTGATAGAGTAGGAGACAAGACAGTCTGGGCTTTACCGTAAGCTATCACGACATTTTGTTTGAAACTGGATATTGACTCAATTGGCTTTCTAGCTTGTTGAGGATACCTTTGAACATAATACAGCGTGTCTGGATATTAGGCTAGTGTACATGTTGAGATTGGGATCGTGTTGCAGATACGCAGAAGTCTTGAAACATACAGTCGAGGAAGTCGTGGAAGGATGCATCGAACATTTGGAGTCTTCGACAGTCGCGAAGGTGTCCTCTTTGAGGGACCAGGTATTGTCTGAGCTGCAAGGACAAGTGAATGCCAGTTTGCTGTCGGATGAAGGCTTTATGGAAATACCAAGGAAGCTTACGCTGGAGAGGTTCATCGAAGAAGCCAGGCTGGACGATGCGGTCGTGTTTATTACAGGTAAACTCTTTTTACTGGACGGTGAATTTACCGATTTGAAGATCGAGGGTATTGGATACATATTGATATGTTTAAAACACATTGAAAGATTTGTTGTTGGTATTATTTGACTCTATTAAGGAGATTTCTGTGGCTCAGCACTGATTTGCAGAGTCTAAAACTTATGTGAAAGATACTACTGATGACAATTGCAATTGCACTGCCTTTTATTTTTATTTTATGAATGTGCGGAGCGGAAATTCAATCTTTCGAGTCTAGCTTTGATATTTTGTATCAGATCTCTGCTGGTGGTGTTAGTTCCCGAGTAGAAATTGTGGCCATCGTACAGCCGTTTGACTATCAGAGATGTTAAGTTGCATACTTGTTTGAGAAACATCTCAAGTATCATCTTATCGTCCTTTTCCATTTTGGGATGAGCTTCGACTGGATTAAATTTGAACAGGAATCCCTGATGTCGAGTGCCATGAGATTTTGTAACCCTGAGGCGTTTTCATTCTGTATTTCAGTTCATGGTAGCCTCGGTGAGGACGGCACGTTGCAATCTCTTCTCCGAGTTTCAGGAGTACCACATACAGGTTCTCTGCAGTCTCTCTTTCATAGTTGCAGCTGAACAGGCTTAAATATGGGTAATACGCGAATATGAATTTAATAGGTCGCTTATGCCATAGTACATGGAAGTTTTATAGGGTGCATGTGAAGTCCGGAAAAATCATGAGACTTTGCAAAAGACTTTACCTAAAGAATTGCATGTGGCGTTGGACAGGATCTAGTGAAGAGGCATCAAGGCTCTGCATGGACAAGGCGGCTACAGGCGCTGCTCTTTCCCATGTGTGTGCCATCCATTCATCATCTTTCTCGATTCTGGGGTTAAATAATCCATCTGAATTTTGATTAGTCAAATTCTGTGAAGGTTTCGTAAGTTAATTTATGCATTCCGCCTCCTTGTACAGATTTGTATATAGTAAAACGATTTTTTGATCACTCGTAGTGATGACCGCGGACCTAGGTGTTGTGATCTCACGAAATGCTCGTGCACTTCGTCCCAGCTATCATCTCAGGGTATATTTACTGCTGCTAAAGCAGTGATAGATTTTCATAAGCTTTTAGAGGGCGGGGATCAAATGTGGCTGAAATTGAAGAAGGAATTGAAAGCAGACGACGTCTGTGTAAAGCCGGTTGGTGATGGATGCTCAACGGGCGTCGCCAGACTCAGGTGGGTTGATAAGCTATCTTGAAAATATATTGTGCATTGACATTTTAGTTTTTGCCTCCAGTCCAGGTCTCGCCAGGACTTAAGTCTAGTTTGGGTGGGTTTTTTTTTCCATGTTCATCCCTTATGGAACGTATATTCTATCTGGATCTTAGTGTCATAAGTAATGACTCCGGTGATCTCCAGCTGTGCCGACGATTTGGCAGCATATGTCAAGGCCATCCAAACTGGCCAAAATCAGATTCACCCTGGCACTTTTCTCAAGGTAGGTGCGCTTGTTCCATGTCAAGGCTGAATTTCTTACTGTTTTTGGCTCGGATTTGGATGTTGAAGTTCTTCAAGTAACAGCAGTGGCTTTTCTGTCGATGTGCAACAGATGTTCCGTAGGTTTTCAGTAAAATTAGATTATTTCAGGAACTTTTTCAAACATTTGAGTTATTTGTAAAGTCCCCCCCACTTTGGGCATGACTTTTTTTGAAGTTGAGAAGGCAACTATAGTTGAAGCATCAAACTTTTTTGCAAGATACTTATGTCACATGACTTCAAAAGTGGGAATCAAACTTTTTTAGGCACCATTTTGATGGAAAAATAAGTTTCATACCCACTTTTATTTTGACTTTTTTAACTCAACCGACTTTTTCACAAAACTCATGGGTTTAAACCCCGGTTTAGGGTACTTTACAAATAACTCAATTATTGTGAGAATGTTTCAGGGAAAGGTCTCTCTATGATCATTGTAAGCGTAGGGAGATGTCATGGGAAGATAGTCTTTATGATATCCTCCAAAAGTTCCTGTAACAGTCAAATTTACGGAAAATCCTGTTACACCTTGTATAACTCACTTAGAATTTGATTCTGTACGGATCCGCACTCGTGTGATCGCTCATTTTAAATTATTTTCAACTTTCGCAGGCACATGGAATCGTTGAGATGCCAGTTCCTTCGCCTCAGCAGCTCCTATTTGAGCCATTTATTGAGACAGATGATGTAGTAGTGGTATCCTCCAATACAGGAGGCAGTGGGAGGGAGGGAGAGCTCTATTGGGAAGGCAATAGTCGCTGGCTAGAGGTCACTGTAGGAGTTCTAGGCTTGGATGGGGTCATGCATGCACTCAATCCGAGTATCACTGTCAAGGAATCTGGAGGTATATTGACGCTCGAAGAAAAATTTCAAGGTTGTGAATCATTCTTTTTCTCTTCTCTGAAAATTTGCTCCAGATTGGACGTGATAGAGCTTGATTCCAGAATTGCTTTTCTCTATTGAAAATGACGAGGACATCTGATTGATGAGATTAACTGCGGATTCTGAGCAACGTGTATTCATTGTGTGCAGGTGGAACTGGGGTTAATTTGACTCCACCACCTCCGTCACTCATCAAGTAAGTTTGATGTTTTGATATCTGATTTTCAGTGTCGAATAGCAAGTGTCCTGCCTCGAATAGATAATTTTCTTGTCTCATTTTCTATGTAATCCGTTGTACATTTCTCAACATTTTTCTTAGTCTAATCGACTACATGAAGAATAGAAAAACCCTATTTGACAATCTTGAAATACCTCTATTTCTACAGCATATGTCACAATTCTACTGAACATTATAACTTCATTCTTTGAAATGATAGACATGCCTTAACATGCTATTGTTGCATTAAATTTATGTCTATTTCATTAGACAGCGTATCTTTCTAAATTTTCGAACCATTCCTTAGTCTCTCCCCTGGGTTAGAGGCAACAAATCTGTCACATTCGAACTTTCCAGCGGGAATTTAATGGTGTTTGGTGGTTTGTTTACAGGGAAGAGGCGATTGCAGCATGTAGACACCGCATAGAAATCGTGGCCAATACTCTGGGTCTTGAAGGCTTTGCACGTATCGATGCGTTTGTGCACGCTGATACTGGGGAGGTGAAGCTGATTCTTCTGCATTTGAAAAGGCTCACCCAGTCAAAGAGCTATGGTAGAAAAAATGCCTTATTGCAAGGCTTAGGATTTTGTATCAGTTTTAATTCTCCTCATTTGCAATGTGTCAGGTAATTGTTATTGAAGCGAACACAGTGCCCGGAATGACTCCATCGACGGTTCTTATCCATCAAGTATATCTTGCACCCCTTCGATTGATGCGGTCTGGCTTATGTTGTAGAATGTATGTGTCATTTGTTACTGTCTACTTTGATGTCCGCCAGAAATTTATTCTTAGATTATGGACTTGACACTGTTCTGTGGCGGGTTGAGATCATTATCGGACATAAAATCAAGTCAATTTACACTTTGAAGAACATCCAGATCTGTGCTTTCTGGTTGTTTTAAGGGCTTAGAATGAGGAGAAGGATTATGGGGTTTAATTCCCTACTGATTACCCAATGACATAGTTGCCCTGAACACTGAACTTGGCTTTATTTACATAACATGAATTTTGGTGAACCTACTAATCCTCTTCATTCTGATTCCATGTTCCAGGCGCTCTCAGAGATACCACCAATGTACCCAAGGTCCTTTTTCAGGAAAGTCGTTGATCTGGCGCTTCTTCAGCACTCTAGAAAACAAATCTCCTGAGTTTCAGAGGATGATAACGTTGAACCTGAACGTTGATACCAGCAAAGCCTTTAGTTGCTTCAAGTATTACAGGTAACGTACTTAGCTAAACAGTAGGGTGGCATCAATTAAGATGACCAGTTTAATGATACAGATTTGCATGTACTCATGTACTTTGTTGCTTCGATATCCTAGATGGAAAGACCAAAAAGTATTAAAATCATATGGTACAGTGTATGTAAACTCTTTAGTATGACCTCAAAAAATGGAATTCTGAAATGTCCTTCGCTTGTCACATCTGGAATATGAATTTCTTGGGTATCATGTCTTGGGAACCGGTTCTTTTCTTTGTCTGTGTGGAACGAAAGTGGCTTTTTTGACAATTGCAGGTCGGTCCAGAATCTCAGTTTCTACGGACCTGAATTGCATTCCTCCAAGTGTGAAGGGGCAAAAGGAACATGCTTGAGTACATACTCAGTTTCATAAAGGTATGGAATAAGTTCAACATAAGTTACTTGCAAAGCTCTTCCGAGGCTGCTTTCAATACAATTGTAAGCTTTTTATTCCGGTTTGACCAATTGCTGGGTTTTATTCATTTTTGAATCCAACCGACGAAGTGAAGGACCGTGCATATGCCAATTGTTAGAGGGGGAATATGCCACTTCAAATTTCCAGGTGTAAGCTTGTGTATGGTGACTATTTTAAAAGGGATAAATGAAAAAATCCTTGTTGGCATATCCTCATTTTTTAATCTTTGATCTTGGCATATTTCAAACTTTGTTTCGCATATCCGCATTTTGTAAATGTCTTCGCAGCACCCAGCTGGGTCTCTAGGCGGCTTCGATACGGAGAAATTAACGGCTTTACGACGTGACACCATGCGCACTTACCTGAACGCTTTGATTTTGAACTCCTTGATTTTACAACAACTGACATTGGTCAGCATGCCTCAATTGCAATATCCAACTTCATCTGCAGGGACGACAGTAGAAGGGAGACTTGAATTCATTCAGGTATCTAAAACATTGCCTTGAGCAGTTCATTCATCAATCAAAATATGGATGTGGGAGCACTAAGAGGTTAAGAGGGTGGCAAATTCATAATTTCATACAAAGAACCTCTGTACTGCTGCTTGAAGGTCAAATTAATGTCATTAACACTAATTATCATGCATTGTCCTCTGAATATGGCTGTGGGATCTGCAACTGATGAGCTTTTGAATACTGCGGGTTTCAATGCTACATTTCATTGCAAAAATGTGTCCCCGGTTTGATTCATACTCCTCTATTATCTTGAATCTTGAATGGCTTTTAAAAGATGGTCATTATATATGTTCAATTTCATGCAATTGAGGTAGTTAATATATTTATACAAAGATATAAGAAAAAAGATGTGCAAAAAACCAAAGGAGGGTTTAAGTGTTAATGGGTTAAAAAACTTATCAAACAAATAGAGGGTCTTCCTTACAAACTAATTTTGTGCAAAAATGAGTGTCAACAAGTTCATAACATTCTTAAACAATGAGGTTGTACATTCTTCACTATAGTTGCTACAAAATCATGTTGGGAATACTATTGGAGTCTCTTTCTTAACATAGAATGCAATTTTGGTTTCACTTGATTATATTCTATGAAGTAACAATAGAGATCCAAAATGAACCAACCCCTTCAAGTAGATATATTGTACTTCCAAGTCTTGAAATCAACCAAGCTTTTGTAGTGAGACAATGAAAAGTTTTTTGGAACTCTACATAGAAGTTTACAATATTTGCAAGGGGGAATCAACATAATTTGCCAACAAGACAATAGGGAGGATGTCACAAAAAGTGTAAAGAGCCAAAATTTCCAACTTCTTGAAAAACTACTTTTCATATCAAACTTGGAATTTGAAGTTGTTTTTTGTTTCACAACATAAAGCTACTCCTAAAGTGTAGTTTTTGCCTATTCATATGGAAGTGTAAACATCTTGGAAGTTGCCTAAAGCAATTTTGATTCTGGAGAACTTGACATCTATTTTCTGATTTTGACTTCACATGGAAGTTTGCTTGGACTAAAAGAGAATTGGTTGAAATTTCTTCTCTCTTTCTAAACACTATTGGATGAATGATCACATTCTTGGATGACTAAACTGGTTCATTGCCGTGTTGATTCATTCAAATTTCATTCATGTATACATAAAGCTGCGTTTTCCCAGTGCAGATCGCTTCCTGCAAATCAAAAAAACCCTAGTCCAAAGTCAAGGTCCAAGGTCCGGGACCTTACGCGAAGGTGCGACCTGGGTTTTGCGGGGCCCAACTGTGCCTTGCCGAGTCTCCCGAGTGCGTCGGGATCCCTCGCATCTTCCCCGATCCGCCTACATGTAATTTCCTTTATAAGGCCTAGCCCATGCAATCCAGACGCCCGCACAAGCTCCGCACAAGTCCCAAGCAAGGTCCAATTCATTAGCCTGCAGCTAGGACTACGCCCCAATAACTCAACGCTTGGTGAGTCCATTTCGCAATCATACAGTATCACCCCTGATGAGCGAGAACGTTTCTACTGCTGTGAACACGGATGCTTACCCAGCACATTGCCCCCCAATTCTTCGAGGAAACCCACAAAATATAATAGTGGCGATTCCACTTGGGCTTATGGTTTTGGAGACCGTGTATGGGATGCTTAGAATAGGAGGGTTTCACTGCCATGGCCTTTGAGTCCGTCAGCTGAACTAATCGATCACCAGCAGGATGAGTGAAGCATTGGATCTCGACGCGAGTGTAGTTTTTGCTTGCTCTGTCATTGATGTAATCCCCGTGTGGATCCTGCAGGGAGGAAGGTGGGTTTTGCAATTGGGGAAGGATGGGGGATGGCAGCCAGGTCTGGGTTTGGCTCTGTGTACTGCTGCTGGCTTCAGTGTCGGTGACGACAGCTGAGGAAGTGGGCTTCGACTTCGGCGCCGGAAGCACCAGCCGGTACGTCAGGAAACTGGCGGAGAGTGTCGATTTGCCCTACTCGTCGCCTTTGTTCGCTGTGCCGCCAGGCCCCAATCCGGCGCAACAGGTATATATCAAAGATTGGCGTCGCCTTACGTGTTGGAAATTTGGAATTTGTCCATTGCGCTTTCGCGGGGTTCAATTTTGATCGATTTTGAGGTGTTGGCGACACAACATTGTCGTATTGTACTGGCTGCTAATGTACATTGTCTGCTTTGATCCTCCTCTCCCCGGCCAACAGTTATAAATCCTCCCGGGAACCAATTCATTGTATTAGGGGTTTTAGTGTGACAAAGGCCGAGGTTGAGCAATGAGAGTTTAGAGTTTCGTACTTTGACATTGAGTGGAAACAGAGGGTGTCATAGTTCCGTGCGGGGTACAACACGAGAGACCTGATGATGGTACAAACGGCATATGCCTTTGAGATATTCTGTATTCTGAGGTATATTCCAGGAGAGGTTCAGAAGGATTACTCCGTATATTGCTTGAAGTCAATGGAGTGATGCTGGAAAGGCTGTTCGGGATTTGGAGAAGTCGTCAATATTTTTGCGGTGTCATTAGTGTCTACTGGTGAAGAGATTTTTAGTAAGAGTTTAGTAGGGTTTAAAGTCAGTATGCTTAATTGATTAATCTACTGTAGGTTATATGAAGTCGATGATAGGATTTCTGTTAATGAACTGTGTGAGTTACTTGAGAGTAATAAACCAATCTAAATGACCCCAACAGCATCATCGTCATTGCATCTTGAAAAATTTAGCTAAGTTTGGATTTGTCTTTGAAATTTGGGTATAATACTTTGTGTTTGATCTAGAAGCATGAAATCAATGAATTGCTGCTTAGGCCATAGTCCGCACCAAGCAAGTAGCGCCAATTAGCTAATTTGGACCGTGTTAATGCCCATCAACAAATTAGAAGTTCATGGCCGCGCTTTCAATGTAACTAATCTGGAGTTAGTCTTCCAAGTTAGCAAAAAATTGTCTAACTGCAGCTGGTGTAAGGCGTGGTGGAGTTAAGTGAATTTAGCTGGTCCAAAATTTTGTACGTAAATTCATCTCCAACACTCAGCTCACACGATGCCTAACTCTAAGTTCGAGTTGTTGCTACCTGGTTGATGCGAGCATAGGCTTAGTTAGTGCACTTGTTTAAATTTGGGGAGTTAAGACAGTTTTGGTGATCAATTCGGCAGGTGCACCTGACTCAAGGAGATTACGATGGCAAAGCTGTGATCGTCTCTTATGTGACAGTCAAGCCGAGCAAGCCGAAGGTGTGGTACGGCAAATCAAAAGGGAACCATCCTTGGGAGGCCAAGGGCTACACAACGCAATACCAGTTCTACAACTACACCTCCGGCTTCATCCACCATGTCCTCGTGTCCAACTTGGAGGTAGTTATCTCTACTTTCTACGAGCAAACTCAACGTTCTCACTTCTCAACTGAGCTCTTTGATGTTTTTGTTGAGCTTGTCTATAGCACACTGCAGACAGTTTCATCTCTGATATATGATTTGTCTACAGTTTAACACAAAGTACTACTACAAAATCGGTGCAACAGAGGATGGCCCCCGCGAGTTTTTTTTCACAACTCCTCCTGCCCCTGGACCTGACACTCCTTACACTTTTGGAGCAATTGGTGAGTTGGAATTCTGACTTCTCTTCAGTAATGGACTTGCACACGAAGATACTGTTTTTTTAAAATCAGTTGTGGAGTCTTGCATTCGAATCTCAATTTCCTTAATTATGGTAGATATACTGTTGGCGTCCTACTTTTATCATTTTAACCAATAAGTAGGAGTGAGCTTTCATTGTGTGATCACAATATAGAGCCCACTGGAGAGATCAATCGAAACCGAATTGTTGAGATCAAATTTTCATCAGTGGATGAAACTCTCTTGAAATCATTTACAGTGGGAGGTTGTAGACCGCTATTGAAGTGATAGAATATAACTCCATTTTCATTTCGATGATGAGTGAGCATAGATATATTTAGCCAAGTTTGCGTTCTCCTTTCGCTGATTGAAAGTCAGTCAAGTACATGGGAAGAGGCATGTTGGTAACAGGCGTCAGTCTAAGAGATGGGATCAGGTTCCGAATGGTTTTAGTATTCTCTATCAGAGCTCATACATGACATATGGTTTAAATTCTGTCTGTTGGTTTATCCAGGGGACTTGGGACAAACATACGATTCTGCCAACACTTTGGAACATTACTTGCAGAGTTACGGGCAAACCCTTCTCTATTTGGGGGACCTAGCGTATCAGGACAATTACCCGTTTCATTACCAAGTCCGTTATGACACCTGGAGTCGGTTTCTGGAACGCAGTGCTGCTTACCAGCCATACATATGGACAACCGGGAACCATGAGATTGATTTTGTCCCTGAAATTGTACGTACCGACCTTCATTAATTCTTTCTTTGCATCTGATTTGAATTCTCTGCTAAGGTAGGTCTGGATAGGCCTACTTCTGAGTGTCGTGTTATACGTCTGATGTCTTATTATAGATGGGTGTTGAACATGCTTGTGTGACAGGCGAGGTTGTCTATTGGACGATGTGTCAAACTTAGACGTTTCGTCTGCTTGTCTGCGAAGATTAAACTCCGCAAGGGGATTTACCAAGTGAAACTAATGAGATGGGTGTTGAATCCTGTGTTTGCATAGGGGGAGAGCACTCCATTTAAGCCTTTCAACCACCGCTTCCCCACACCTTACTGGGCGACCAACAGCACTTCACCTCAGTGGTATTCAATCCGCCGTGGACCAGCCACTATCATCGTTCTTTCATCCTACTCTGCTTACGGTATAATCATCTTCTTCTTGCATATTATTATTGTTTTGAATACAAATGAGACTTTATTTCATTGCAGCAGTAACACATGGGGTACCAGACTCTAATTGTGTGTTAGACTTTAATTTCTAGATTTTCTTCTGTTTTTCCATTTGAGCTCTGCAAAATATTTGATCTCCAAATTCTTGCCAAGAAATAGTAGAGACTGATTAGGCGTCACATTGTTGCAGGGAAATACACTCCCCAATACATTTGGTTGCAGGCAGCCCTTGCGGCAGTGGACAGGAAAGTGACGCCATGGCTGATCGTCTTAGTCCATTCTCCGTGGTACAACTCATACAATTATCACTACTTGGAGGGCGAGACCTTGCGAGTCGTATTCGAGCCTTTCATTGTAGCTGCTAAAGTTGATCTTGTGTTTGCTGGCCATGTTCATGCCTACGAACGATCTGTAAGCTCTTGCGCCCTTTTTCCTTATTTTCAATTTCCTTCTAGTTTGTTTGGTACATCTCTTCAGTTCACTTGCTATTAACCCCTAAAGGCCAGGAGTCCCAAATTTGACCACACGTTTCTTGTAGCATCATATGGTTATATTTTGAGGAGATCGTATGCAACTTTTTTTTGTCAAGTTTTATGTATTCTTTGACCTACACATGCAATGTATTTCATTGATTCTAGGTATATAAAATTTGGGCCCAGGTGATTTATATTTTTCTCAATATGATCATGAATTAGAGTTGGTCATTTTCGAACCGTGAGTTGTGTTTTAAACTTTTTAACCTGTTTAATGTGGTACTCTTTTGCTGTTTTTTAACAGTGGACCACTTCATGCTAGACCAGAGTCTAACTGTGGTACCCTGTAATTGCAGTATCCGGTTTCAAATATCAAATACAACATAACCAACGCGCTCTGCACTCCAATAATAGACCCAGCATCTCCAGTCTACATCACTATTGGTGATGGTGGTAACATTGAAGGTCTTGCAGCAAAGTAAGTCACTCACGAAAATGTTTTGTATTTTTTTCCCTCACTACCTTGATCCTCAAAAAAAGTCTTTTGGGGGGATCAATTTTTTGATGCAGTGCAATACGTTTTTCTTGGTTGGTTTCAGCTACACAGAGCCACAACCCAGTTACTCAGCGTTTCGGGAAGCCAGTTTCGGCCATGGCCTGTTGGACATCAAGAACCGTACAACTGCGGTGTGGACATGGCACAGGAACCAGGACGGCGAAGCTGTCTCAGCAGACTCTCAGATCATTCGCAACAAGATTTTTGGTTAGAGGATTGGGTATTTGAATAATGAGAAAATTATAGATGCCAAATGAGTATCAAGTCTTCTCCAAAAAATGAGAGTGGATCACAAGTTGTATCATATGAAATCAGTGCAACACAGAAGGAACTGTTCCTTGCACTTCAACAAATAAGAAACAGATCGTCTTCTTGGTCATTCACATGGAGTGCAGATTTTCTCCATGTCCATCTATTCTTACGAAGAAGAGTGCCAAGAAGTTGGTAATCTGATTATGAACCTTTTGCAAACAAATTTTTTTTACCACTCGATTGCAAGAAAATTTATCGAATTTCTGCCAATTTGATGGTGAATTGTGATATTTCTGCTCATTTATGGACTCATTACATTACTAGCCGATAGGCCCCTCATAATTAAATCTGTCGAAGATGGGCATACGATTCCGCAATTGTACCTCTGCAAAGTCAGCAAGAGCTACCAGCGAAGTTACTGTATATATCACGCGCATACTTTTCTTGGTCAAGTCCAAGGAAGAATAGGGTCTCATCTCTAGTTTATGGATCTACTCAGGAACATTGAGAATCAAGCTGATAACTCGTAATACCATCGGCGTGCAGAGGCCACGTATCCCCATCTACAAAACTTTGTTAACACACAAATGAGAAAGACATGGTGCAGACTGTCGTTAACTGAGCGGAATTCACGACATTGGTAATCTTCAGGTCCGTCTCTCTGAAACGTAACATCCATGGGCAAGCCAATCCAACTTTTAATTATCTGAGCATTGTGCGTTGAAAACCATATCCTAATGTTGAAGCTCAAAATTCTACCAACCTAACAGAATTGAAGTTAGATCTTCAGACATCGGCACAACCGCGTCGAGGCGATCGATAAAGAAACCAGTTGGATACATACGCACTACGCAGTCTGCCCAATTCTCGGCAGACTTGAATTTCCGTTGGTCGTATTTGTTAACTCCTAGTCAGTCCGGGAGCTCAAAGAAAACTGATAAACTGCTGATAATTAATAAGATCACTTTTAATGAATCGTAATGAATACGGAGTAATTGTATCTATAATATTGATTCATATCGAACGTGTGTATCATACTTTACTGGGAAAAGTGTACTTCGCCTGCTTGCCAGTAAGTCGGGGTAGTTGAGTAAGACGGGTTAAGTGAAATCCGTGCAATTCTCTTCCAGCCAACCGACATTACGATCATTCAAGTTCACAGAGCTCCAGAAATGATTAACTGAACCACGATTGGCACAGACAGGCGCCTGGAAAAGTCTGCGACTCTGTGCCCAGGCACGGATCTCTTTGAAGCCAGTTTCGCCATTTGAAGTTAATACGGTCATCAAGCATGGCGACGCGCCTTCCAAGAACACATTGCAAGGTTGGCAATTCGGCATGGGTCTAGAGCCACTCTCTAGGTGAGGATTTTCCTGCCCTGAAGGAGACGATTGAGGCTCCCTCAGTTTGTGGAGAGAAACGAACCCAGGTACAGTAGTAAGGTGGGCAGTTGGGCACCCCCAAAACCCGCCACTTTTTCCAGTGCAGTATGATACACACATGAACATGTTATTAGACTAGTCAAAGTTTTATTGATTTCCTAGCTGGCAATTGAAAGTAGTGAGGTTCCAACATGGTCAATTTCGTTGAAATGGTGGTATTCCAAGTGCCATTTTGACATATTTCATGTGCCACTTTGACAAATTTCAAGTACCATTTCAATTGACATATTTTGTGTACCGTTTTGACATAGAGGCCTAGAGGTAGAGGAAGAAAATGTGCCATTTTAACGGAATGTTGTGCCAATTTGACGGAATATCATGCCATTTTAATGGAATGTCATGCCATTTTAACGAAATTGACCATCAACGCATTAAAGAACGCGACATTTGAATTCTTAATGCAAAAGTTATGAAGAGTCAAAAAAATTTGGACCACTTGTGGCTGGCGGTTTGTATTTTATTTCCCTTGCAATGATATTCGCTTCACTGGTGTCGAAAGAAAAATAAATAAATAAATAAATTGGATGTGGGTTCTGAAATCGTTTGCTTCATTATTGGTTTTGGAGATGCACCTGGAGTGATGATAACAGTTTTGGAGTGGTGGCAAAGTAGGAGGTGTCTAATTCTCATTCGTTGACTTTTTAGGGATGGTGGAGTCAATTTCGTTTAAAGATGCAACTTGGATACAATGGAGAATTTTCAGTTGAAAAGAGATTGTTGAGAAACTTCATACTAAGCATCACGAACCTGTTCAGGAAATTTTGGTTTGCAAGTCAAGCGGCCCGCTCTTGACAGGTAATGCTTTGCCTTTTCTTCAGTCAACCGGCAGGTTTCCAGATTTCAAGCAGGTTTCCGGGTTTCCAAAACTGTGAAGATGCATTGTAAAATGCAACTTGGAAGGATAATCTAATGATGACTCTTTAACCTTGTAAGGACGGAGTGGTCTCCATGGAAATCCATGTCTTTTGAAATCGTGCAAATCATCTACTTTAAAAAAATTCAAAAGTATTCAGTGCAAACCAAGCTACTGTTCATGACCTCCCTCTTTAGCACCAAATTGCAAGGATGAACAATAGCAATTTTGTCTTACATGCAAGAATTCTTTGTCATCCATTGGACACTTATTGTTCATAGCAACATTAGAGAGTAAAGCTTAATCTTGTTATAGTGGGGTGGTTTCTATGAAATCATTTCCGTGTATAGTAGTATGCTCTAAAAGTGAACATTTAAAGGTTGGTATGGCCTTTTCATAGGTTTCTATGGGTAGAAATATTTTTAGCTCATTTTCCAAATAGAGAGAATTGGATGTAGAACTTAACACATGTGGTTTCATATTTTTCCAAGCATTTATGAATTACAAATGAATTTGTAAAGATTTGGTCTATTTGTGACCATAGGTCTCTTGAACTAATCTGTCCACTTACAACTTGTAAAGAGATGGGAGGGAATATAGTGTCTTTTTTATTATCCTATATGAATACAGGGAGATTCTTGGTTTAAATTTTTTAAATAGAATTTATTTTAAGAAAATTAAATAATCATTTTTTTAGTTTAAAATAAAATAGAAAATAATAATAATTTAAAAAAAATTAATGAGATAAATTCATTCGAAACAAAGATGTCTTACTTGTCTTCTTAAAATAAGAAAAGGAAGGTAATGCTACTACAAAATGAAATTTTGAATATACTATTCTACAATGCATACATCTAAAATCACACCCTACCTAAATTAAAATGCCATCATCATTTTGAATACATCTCCAAAACCAATATGTACATATATTGGAGAAATAATTTTAGAACATCTACCAAAAAAACTTTGATTTTTTGTAACTTTTGCATATGGTATCCACATGTTGCATTCTTTATTGCATTTAAACCTTCTTAAATTACTTTCCAACAAAAAGTTATGAAAATTTGTCTACTCTAATAATAGTAAATAGGCATAGTAGCAAAAATTGACGATTTGTGGTTACCCACCTTAAACATACAATGGCCACACTATCCCACCTAAGGGCAAAACACCCATTCCCGCACCTATTCCTTGCAATGGACTGTAGATTCATCCAAATGCGTCACTAGACTTCCCTTAACCCCTAAAGGACCACAACTATGTTTCCACCAAAACTGCTCCAAAACTGTCAT
This sequence comes from Thuidium tamariscinum, assembly GCA_947034885.2. Taxonomy (NCBI): domain Eukaryota; kingdom Viridiplantae; phylum Streptophyta; class Bryopsida; order Hypnales; family Thuidiaceae; genus Thuidium; species Thuidium tamariscinum. The sequence continues at coordinate 36,478,582 of OX344750.2, forward strand.
TTCTAGGATAGCTATCAAATTTCAGGAAAAAAAACATTTTTTGACATATGTAACCGTAGGATCTTTTACTGTACTAGTTTGGGAAGATGTAGAAAAAATTTCAGAAATTTCCACCATGTAGATTGCAAGATATTAGCGTTTGAAGTTACGAAAATCATTTTTTTTCCACTGCGGAAATCCGGGCAGCTGCACTTTAGAAGGCCACATTTGTATGAAAAAATGTTCAAAATGGTTGAAACTCTTTGGATTCATTCTCCAATTCAAGTTGGCTACATGCTTGAAAATTTTCATATCATTTGAAATTGTGCAACATGTACAAAAAAAATGGTAAGTAGAAAGAAGTAGAGAATGATTCAAAACACAGAAATTGTAACAATTTATTTATTGAATTGAAAAATACCAATCCCAATGGTTCAAATGTTGTAATAAACAACCTTAACCCAATGTTTTTATTTTTTTTTCAAAAATATTGAAAATTGAGTAAAATAAAGGACTTCAAAGTTTATTTTAGAGTAGAGAATCCATAACTACCCACAAACTAAAATTCTTCATAACTTTTGATTCATTAATCCAAATGGAATGATTCAAAACTTTCCATGTATATATAAATCTATAAAACCAATTTCAAATTTTTATTTCCAAAAAAAGTGATTTTTTCTGATCTGCCCGAACTGCCCGAGTTGAGAAACAAACAACATTTTATGCCATAACTTTTCAACCATGAAGTCAAAAGTCACGAAAATTGTTGGGCTTTGAAGATACTCCTCGTCCACACCTTCTATTAAAGTTTGGTTCCAAAATATGGAAATCTCTAGCCACACGTACCTGCCCAAAATCGCTATGTTGCCAAAAAAGGCATGTTGGTCCTTTAGGGGTTAATGTGTTCGCCACATGTATGATTGTAATTTGTTGACGCAATTGAAGGACACATAGGGAAATTTGGTTGGCTGAGTGCTGATTTTCGCAAGGTTCAGTTTTGGGGGCACCTACAGGACGGTTCCACAGGTCTAGGGAGCCAAGACTTTGAAAATTTGTAGAAATTACATATTGTATCCGAAAAATCTAATTTAAAAAAAAATTCACTTGCAAATACTAGAAAAATATCATTTTTAGAAAACGCTGCCTCCAACTATGCTGAATTCCTTATTTGGACGGTTTTGGGTGTTTCCACTGTATCCCACTTTCAGTCCCCAGTTGAGCGTACTGTAGTGGAGTAACTTATTTCATTTTCAATCACGGAATCTATGTTATTATTAGCAATGAATTTTCATCTTTTTCATTTATTGGCTCTACTTGGGAGACGGGAGACTGCCTTCTAAGAGGTTACCAAGACCTCCATCTACAGTTAACTTAACTTTGTAGTAGGAAGTGTGACGACGTCGGTTTGAGTAGACTGTAAGTTAAGTTACTGCCTTCTCCGAAAAGCCCAAGCTGTGCTAAGGAAGTTTCAAGGCCAACTAATAGGAGCCCCTCCTTGCGTGGCTTGCTGCTTGTTTGTAGAAATCGCTTGAAGTGAAGGTAAACTAGCCCATTTTCATTTGCAACCCAATTTCACTAATTAGACTAGCCCATTTCCATCATTCTATTTTGGTCCCATGTCTATCTAAAATCCCTCCAATACACTCCATATCTTCATTTTCCTTTAATCTACAACAAAGTCAAAGTTTCTATGACAAAATCAAGGATTTTATGACAAGTTGGGATGGTTATAGGATGTTTATGAGATGTTTATAAAATATTTAATTTTACAAATTTTTCCAAAATTCCAATCAAAGAAGAAACTAGAGTACAAGACCTCCATTTTATTAGTTGGGCTCAAATTCAAAACATGTTGTTTTCAAGGAGAAATTTCAGATTTACTCAATTTCTCAAAATACACTAAAAAGGCAAATTTTGCCATCCGTTTTTCTTAATTACTTCTCAACTACATGAAAAAAAACATCAACTAGAGTAAGAATTCAATTGGACATTCTATGTAACTCAACATGAAAGGTCATTGAAAAAAAATGGGTGAAAAAACTAATGTTAAAGCCCTTCTGCTAACTCGACAAAGTCAACCGAAAAGCCACAAAATGGCTCCCTGGCGTTAAGGGGTTAAACGTAGAATGGGCACACTATCCCAATTATCCCACTTAATATCCCACTTTCAGCCCCAGTTGGTAAAATTCAAGAGGCTTGAGCTTATACTGTAGTGCAGTAACTTAGAGCATCTCCACTGGCTGTGTACAGGAGAAGTGCGGCCAGGGGATGCTTGCCAAGCCATTCAAGAAGGCCGGGCCTGGGCAAATGAATTTCCCCCACCCCAACATGCCAAATAAGCACGTGGAACAATCAATTCCGGATTCCGAGGCACTTTTCCATGGATTCCAAGAAAACAAGTCAGTAGTCAATGGTAAAGCTTCTTGAAAAGAGGAATTAAATTTAAAGAAAGGCACACCGAGCCCGTCCAAGGTTTCTCCATTTGGCTGTGCCATCCTTAAATTTGCCCGGGCCCGGCCTTTCTTTTTGCTTGGCCATACCTCCCATGGGACAATTTATTCACCCGAGCCCGGCCATTCCCCGAGTTGGCCCACTGCCTAAGTCACTACTTGAGGCCCATGGGGATGCTCTTAAGTTTCATTTTATCCCGTTTCATTTTATCCCGTTTCATTTGTTTAAAAAAAAATTCATTTTCTTTCATAGAAGCATACTCGGCACCTCATCACGGAATCTATGTTATTATTAGTGATGAATTTTTCATCTTTTTCATTTATTGGCTCTACTTAGAGGTTACCAAGATCTCCATCCAATCCATAGTTAATTTAACCCTTAAATGACGCGGGCATTGTTTTTTGGTCAATGAAGGACTCTAAAATAGGCTACAGAACGGAAAAACGAAGCTTTTCATCCAATTTTTTGGTATCAAATCTAAGATTGTGTGCCATCATGTACTGCAGAAACTAGCTTGCATTAATGTTCTCATAATTTTACAGAAGACTAGATTCTTTTAGCATGCCATGAAGGTTTCATTGCCCAGTTCAAAATTTGTATTGCTGGCTAAATTCTACGTCCAAAATAGTGACTTTCTCCTTTGGGCTTTCCTCAATTGGTCTTTGTTTACAACCCACTGCTCCCCCACGGTGACCCGCCTGTCGTTTAGGGGTTAATTTAGTATTAGGAAGTGTGACGATGTTGGTTTGGGTAAACTATAAGTTAAATTAGTGCCTTCTCCGAAAAGCCCAAGCAGTGCTAAGGAAGTTTCAAGGCCAACTAGTAGGAGCCCCTCCTTGCATTTGCCCATTTCCATTTGCAATCCAATTCCACCAACTAGACTAAACCATTTCCATCACTCTAGTTTGTTCCCATTTCCATCTAAAACCCAATACAAAAATCCCACCCCCATTTCCCTTTAATCTACAACAAAATCAGGGTTTTTATGACAAAATTAGGGATTTTATGACAATTTGGGTAACAAGTCACACCTCATATAGGTAATATCTAGTTGTTAATTAAGTGGTTATAGGATGTTTATGAGATGTTTACAACCTTAATTAGTTTAGAGGTGGTTTTGTAATTTAGGGCTGACTACTTCAAAAATTCACAAAGATTAGAGTTTTAATCAGAAAGTTATTGGGTTTGGTTCATGAAACATGCACTCACTTCTGAAAAATATGTGCTCATCTTGGAATTGCACCCAACTTAACCAGATTGCAAAACAGGTTGGTAATAGGCACGTCTACCTTATTCCACCGCGCAACTGAGGGTCGCTTTATCACTTACAACTCCATTGCCAGTGACTGACGAGTGCATGTTCAGTTTGCTCATCGCCGGCCTTCAGTTGGAACAGTCGTCATCTATCTTAGGAAAATGGCCTGAAGTTCTGGGCATCCGGCGGTGCAGCCTAGCTACCAACTGGTTCCTGTCGACTGAAGTCCTGTCCAAGCTCCGTCCCCCCGCACTTCATTCAGCCTGCAACATCCAGGCAGCTGACGCATGGGACTTAGAACTCAACTTACTCGGAAGAAGACTGACTCCGTAAGTTAACTTAAGTTCCTGTAGATGCGCAGCACTGGTACGGTCCGCAGGAGGGAGGGAGGGAGTGCGGCGCTTGACGGAAATACTGTATGGAGCCAACTGAACTGCAGTTCATCCTCAGTCTGGTCGTTCCAGTCAAGCACATGCGTGACTGACTGACTGAGCGGCCGGGAGGCCAAGAAATGGCACTCGCGCCGCAGCGCAGCTTAACTTATGTTGGAACAGCAGGCAGGCCGGCAGGGTGGAACAAGCACGACATGCCAGGCTCGAACACTGACTGCCACACTCCTCCCGCCTGGCTGCATCAGAAAAAACTCACTGGAACCAAGAAGAGTAACCAGGGATTTGTATATTGTAACCAGCTCTGATTGTGTGCGTCTGTGTGCTCAAATATGTTGCATCCACAAAGTAGGGTAATTTGTTTGTAAGCAAACAATAGCCATCCACAAAGGCAACAATTACGTGAGTTTTCATCCAGGGACAGAGCTAGTTACATCTCACGGAATATAACCCACTCTCCGATGGCTCAAAGCGGTTACCTAGTCCATCATTTGGGAGAAGAAGAGAGCTCTATATTTTCATAGTACTATGAGGATACCTAGTCATTAGATGTTTTTTCAGAGATTAGAAGATTGTTTCAGGCCCGTTCCCAATGCTGGGAACAGTCAGAATATAAATAAATAAATAAAAATAAATAATTTTTTTTGAATTTAAAAAAAAATTATTATAATATGACGTGGCAGTCTCTCGGCCACGTCAGATTGCAGACATGGAAGTGTTCCCACAGTCGGGAATTCACAATCTTGTTACTAGCAAAAAAAACATCTAATGGATATCCCCGTGATATTCAAGTGATACCCCATGATACTCTATTGATATTTTGGTGATACTCTGGTGATATTGTGGTAATACTTGGTGTCAAAACCTATATATTTCAAAATTAGGTGATACCTACAACAAATAGAATTTGGCTCCTTGTCTTAAAATTTAACAAACAAACAAAGAGTAAGATCATGATGTTTACTTTGAAGATTATACTTTGAATTTTGAATTTGAGATTTATTTATTAGCTAAAGATTAGCATTTAGGTGTTAAAGTTCCTGTGGCTCATACCAAAGACAAGTTGAAACAAAGTTCTTGGTACCCCAATCACACTTGAGGGAGTTTTTAAAAATCTACCATAGAAAAAACAAAACAAAGTTTACCACTTAGTATATAATAATGAGTTCCTATGTCTTCTTATTTTTTCAAGAAGACATAGGATTGTTGTCTCTTTGAGGGACATAATAGATTTTCGGAAGGTTCTATGACCTCAATTTTTGGTGAAACTTTTTGAAACTTTCACATAAGATAGAAAATTATAGTGATTAGCTTTGTGGAAATATCATTTTTATTTCAATTGGTCTTCAGGAGCAAAAGTTATATGACAAAAGTCTAGAACTAAACTCAAAGAACAACAAAGTTTTGTTTGAAAGAAAAAATTAAAATTAATTTTTTTTTCAAAAAAATATTTTTTAGTCTACAATTGAAGCTTTGATTCATTCTATTTGGACTAGTAATGAGAAAGTTATAGACAATATTGTTTTGGGGGGAAATTTTAGCATCTTCTTGAAAAAGTAACTTTGATTACTCATATCTTTCAATCTATACAATCAAACTTCATGAAAAACTCAATTAGATTCTATACAAATGTTTTTTTGTTTTCATAGATGAATTCAACAGAATTTGCAGTTTTGAGTGGTTATAATAGAAAAAAGATATCAATCCTTTAGGAGGTAGATACAATCATGGAAAAAATATTGAGTGACTTCAAATGTTAAAATGAAGTTTTCAACAACTATTTTTATATCTTCCTAATGAAGAAGAACAAAAAATTAAAACCATATTGAAATGGTTTGATGGGGGCTTACTTACATTAACCCTTGAAGGACAAGGCCTATTATTGAGGTAGTAAAACAAAAATGATCAAATTTTGGATGAATGGGTGCATTATTTGTTCCTTCAATTTTTCTAAAAGTCATTCATCAAACACTTTTTGTTTTGTACAAAGTTTTATGATTAATCTTGAAGTACTCTAATGTCCAATTTTTGGACAATGAACTCAATGAAAATTAGTTTTTTTTTCTCAATACTAATTGGATGAAAGTCATTCTAGTTAGTGGGGACACTTTATCAAGTTATTATCCTATATAATGGTTGGATTTGGTGTTATTAGAGTGCATATTTTCTAAAATTACAAATGTGAAAGTATATCAAGTGATTGACCAGGACAAAATTGCATTGATTCTAGTTCAAAACCAAAATTATAAATATGAGGTCATAGATAAGAAGAGTAAAAAAACTTTAAAAAAAATCACTATACTAAGAAAACATCATTTCAAATCCATTCCAAGAAAATTTACTCAAAAAGTAAAAACATATTAGTTTGCTTGTAATTGAATTTAAATAAAAAGAATTTAGAGATTTTCATTTTAAATTTTATAAAAAAATATTCGTGATATCATAGGTGAATCTAACTAAGTATATGGATGGAACCTAAAAGTCAATCTACAACTTTTAGTTGCATCTCAATTCTAAAATATTTCTTCCAAATAGTACTTTATAATGATTTTTTCCAAACCACCAACCCTCAAGAAGACTCTAGATGCTTAGAGAGTAAGAGACTTGCCATTAGTAGGTGCAATTAGAGTTTCTTGATAGGTGGGTGGGTTTTACAAATGAATTTTTGCTTGTCAAATGCCATCATCAACAAAGTCTAATGCCTTCCAATAAGTTTTAACCTTATAACACCAGATGGGTTCACATGGAAATTAAATCATCCTTTTGGATGGTTCCATATGAATCATTTGATTAAGAGAATCCCAAGAATATTTGTAGACATCAAACTAATGTGCAAGACCTCTTTATTTTCCACAAAATTCTGAGGGTGAACACATGCAAACACTTTTAGGTTGTTGCACATTCTTTTACATGGAGAAGCAAGCTTACCTACCTTACCTACTAGATGACTTGTTTTAAAAGTGGTCATCTAGTTTGGAAGGTAAATAAGCACCTCATACTTAAAAATAAGACTATTTTTTCAAGCTTATTAGTTGGTTTACAAAATAATACTTGGTTGATTGGTGATTGATTAAAGCTTGAACTACTCTTGGTGCAAAGTGTTGGGCCTATGCACTAAGAGATTTTTTTGCATGTTAGAGAGGTGCATTGAGTGGTCATTTATATATAATATGTCAACTTCCAACACTATTTTCCAAAAAATGTTCTTCAAATTGGCCCTACCTACAAACTCTATTACCGAAAGGTTTCTACTAGAAGGGGGTGCACTACAAAACCTCTTGAGCACATTACTGAACTTCTATATCATTCTTATTTCCAAGTTATTTTTTCAAGCTTGCAAACTAAAGAATTGGCTGAATGATGGTTGATTATTGGCATTAGATGAAATTTGAGGGCATTAGAAGACTACAGTCTCCTGGATTGTAGGAATGCAGTTTCTGCCACGAGAATAGGAATCCTACACGGTTGAGAGACTACCACGTCATTAATTTCTTTAAAAAAAAATTTGGACATTTTTTCATATTTTAGGACCCCAATTTTTTCTTGGTTCGTGATGGCTTGACAGAGGCCAACGATATTGGAAACCATTTTGGGAATAGATCCGAAACAACCCTCTAGAGTCCTCAAATTTCTTCTAATGGCACATCACTCGGCTTTTTTCGCCGCGTTAGCTTACATATTGGCCCGGTGGGAAAGTACAGTACTTGTTCAAGGAATAAGACAAAAGAGGCTTCACCGTTTGTCTTGTCGGTGTGGGCAAGCAGGAATGGAGGAGGAGTTTCACTAATTCTGGTGAACAATCTCATTGGTGGAGACTCATCAAACTTGAGAAACTTGAAAATGTGTGATTTTCTTATTGCATCCCTCCAATCCACTTGGTCCACATGAAAGTGCAAAGACTATTTTTTCTTTTCTTATTGTATCCCTCCAATCCACTTGGTCCACATGAAAGTGCAAAGACTATTTTTTCTTATAGCACTCCCTGTGAAGTTTCCTTCACCCAAACATGTAAAGAGACCCTTTATCATTCTCTTTTTGGGTTGATTTTTCAAGCCAGGTGGTGATGCCCTAAAAGGCCACTTACTCCAAGATTTTGGTGCATGAGAATTGCACCCGTCGCCCCCCTGCTTCCCTCAAAACGTACATATCCACCCCTCGACCCACTTGTTTGGGGGTGGTTTTTGGTTTCTGCACCAAAGTTCGTCAAAGGAATTGAAACAAGCACAAGCCTTCCAAGTGGAGGCATTTGAAGTCCGGGTCTTCCCCTTCCAATTCACAGATGCCTTCCACCTGTTGCTGTTGTGGGGATCCCTCCCAGCCATTATTCACTGCCTCTATCTTCTTTCATGCTGTGATTCCCTGGAGGTGACAGCAAGGTACAAAGTGGCTCCTCCATTCCGGATACCATGCTCGGTCTTCTTCAGCAGGCTTTCCAAGTGCATCCTGAAAAGGTAGTAACGAGCAACAGGGCTGGCATGGCCTTCTCCGTCGTAGGCAAAATCAGTGAAAACGCCTGGATATTCGATCCCACCGCTTCAACAGTGCGGCGCTTTCGAACTCCTGTAGTGTAGATCCTCACCGCCCAAATAAAAGTAAGAAAAAGAACTGTCAAGCCACACCTACGCTACTTCGAACAGTATTATTGCAAGTCAGGACGTCCTTGTTGTAGAGTGGACGGGTGTATCAATCTTTGTATATTCGGTTCGGACTCCACGATCACGGGCCCCACTTCGGCCTCGGGAGTCCAGCCCGGAGAGATCTACAGTGCAGTACAGTATCCTTATCACGGGCTCGCTTGATTCCTCCACTGCTGTGACCGTCGTCCAGCTCATTGAAGGCGCGTCCTTCACAGAATTTGGTGTAATGCTGGACCTTTTTTCTTATTTTTAATGGTCCTCGATCACTTCACTCCGACCAGGGATGGACGAAGAATTTCAATAATAGTTGGATTCGTTTGGATCGTGGTCGGAGTGTTGTCAGCTACGCTGCAATCGAGTACTGTAAGCTTAGATCCCACGCCGCATCACGGCAGTTGCTGTAGACAGGAATTGAGGGTTTGAGATATGTGGAGGCGAGGTCACTTGCATGCAAGAATCACAGTTTCAAGGGATTATCGTGCGCATGTTTATGCTACAGTGTAGGGGTGGTACGTAGTCTTGATGGACGGGTTCCAAATTTGGTAATTGGACTTGAAGCAGGTGATGAGAACGGGGCGATCGGTTGCACTGTCTAATTCTTGTTGCGAGCAGGCTGTAGTGGTTAGCTTGTGATATAGTTTTCGTGGTGCAATTGCGCGTGTGCAGCGAATGTTTCGATCCATGGCAATTGTAGAGGTGTCGTGTCTCCACTCACTGGTGGGGATGATTCAGGTTCGAGACCATAGGTTTGACGCAACAAGGTTCGTGATTGTTCCACGGTCTGGAAGTAACTGAGATTCGACCAGAGGCTGTGTGTGTGAATGCAAGTGGAATGGCAGAAGCTATGGCGACTCGCCGCAGCTGCAAATTCGTCAGGAATTTGTGCGCTGGAAGTGCTACAGCATCGAAATTGGGTACGATGCTGGCGACGGTGGCCGTGATTGCGATGATTTTGAGCGTGGTGACAGCCGATCCAGCGTCGGACAAGCTAGTGTTGGCCTCCTTCAAAGCGGGGATCACCAACAGCGACGTTCTGGGCTGGACCGCGAGCGACCCTTGCTTGTGGACAGGGCCCTCCTCTGTACCCGGGGTGGGATGCGACAGCGCGGGCAACGTGGAGTCGCTTCGCGTCCGCGAACTCGGTCTCACGGGGACCGTCACGCCAGATCTCAACCAGCTCACGAGCCTCAATTACCTGGAGATTAACCTCAACAACTTCACTGGCGCAATGCCTTCGCTCGCAGGCCTATCCAAGCTCACCCAAGCGAATCTCGGCAACAACGACTTCTCGTCGATCCCCGCAGATTTCTTCGACGGATTGAGCAGCATCCAGGGGCTGTACATCAACGACAACCCGAAGCTCAACCTTTCCTCCGGCGGATGGACGTTACCCGCGGCTATGACAGACGCCGCCACCACGCTCACCACGCTTTACATGAACAACGTCGGCGCAACGGGCGCGGTGCCGGCCTACTTCGGCACCATGCCAGCGTTGAAGACCTTGCGGATGGGGTACAACAGCTTAAGCGCGGAGGTGCCTGATTCGTTTGCAAGCTCAGGAATCCAGGAGCTTCGGTTGAACAATCAAGCAGTGGGGGGATTCTCGGGGAGTATCAAGTTTATTGGGACGATGACCGGGTTGACGATTCTTTACTTGCATGGTAACTCGTTCACGGGGTCGGTCCCGGATGGAATTACAAACGCGGTGGGGTTAACTGATTTGAGGTTAAGTGGGAATCAGCTCGTGGGGCGGTTGCCTCCCGGGTTGTCGAGCTTGAAAGCGTTGCAGTTTTTGTGGTTGGCGGATGGGAACAAGTTTTGTGGGGAGCTTCCGGTGTTGCCGGCTGGAAGTCTTGTCGACACGACCACGTTCTGTGCAGCAGCCGGAGTGGCGTGCTCCGCGCAAGTGAATGCGCTTCTGGATTTTTTGGCTGGGGTGGGGTATCCGCAAGCGATCGCCACGGTGTGGGTTGGTGGGGATCCGTGTTCATGGACGGGCATTGCATGCAACGCTGCGACGGGGGAAGTCACGTCAATTTCGCTAAATAAGGCTAATTTAACGGGGACTATTTCCCCATCTCTTGCGAATCTGACGTCGCTGGAAACGCTCAGCTTGTCGGGAAACGCGCTCACGGGCGTCATTCCAGCAGAGCTCACTGGAATCACCACCTTGAAAACGGTGGACGTGAGTTTCAACAACCTCTCCCCGCCGCTACCGTCGTTTCCTGCTTCAGTGAAGTTCACGTACACTGGAAACGCCCTTTTGACCGGAACTCCCGCGCCAGCCACGCCTCCCATCGCACCTGCTACTCCGCCAGCCACAGTTCCCGCTCCAGTGTTGACGCCCCCTGCGCCTGCTTCGCCTCCCATCGCACCTGCTACTCCGCCAGCCACGGTTCCCGCTCCAGTGTTGACGCCCCCTGCGCCTTCTTCGCCTCCAGTCGCGACGCCACCAGGTACGGCACCATCTTCAATTGTACCCGTTTCGCCGGGGCCTACAACCATTGTGGCGCCAGGGCCTTCATCGACTGCACCTCCACCTGGAATCCAGTCTCCCGGAAGCAGCCCTGCGCCGACGATACTGAATTCGTCGAAGAAAAGTAGTAGCATCCTTCCAGCTGCTGTGGGGGGAGCTGTTGGGGGAGTTGCTTTGTGTGTTATTTTCCTTGTGCTCCTTTGCTGCTACAAGCGAAAGATTTCGCGCAGGAACGCCGAAACGAAGAACCAGGATCGCTCGGAAGCGCTCCCTAGTACTATTACAGCCGCATCACCGGATGTGGTGAATGTTGTTGTTCATAGCAGCAGCAGCAATGGGACATATAACCCCGACTCTCCGGTATGTGATTAAACCCTAATCCTCCGCCACTATGGAATTTCTAGATGTGGTAATTTGTTCTCCGTCAGTCCCTCTTCCAAGTAGGTTAGGGTTTGTACCACTAAACCGCTCAATTTATTGATTTTGGTTATTGAGCAAGCGATCTAGAATTCAAATCACATGCATATCCCCACCCTCCGTTTTACATCGCTTTCTCAACAATTAACGATCAAAACCTTTTTAGTGGTACAAACCCTAAACCGATTTGGAGATTTTTAGTGGGACTGAGGGCGTAGTACCTTTAATCCGTATACTTTAAAATCCTGTGTCGAAGCATACATATTACCGAAAGAAGGGGATTAACTATAACCCATATTCCTTCTTCTAATACTAAGTCCATTGTCAGTCCATTAGCACAGATGTGGGCTTCATGAAGTAGAAACGACTTGGCATTTTGTCCGTCAATGATTTTGAACCTCCAAGATGTCAAACAACGTCGACGATCTTATTCCATAACAGTTGGGTGTGTATGGAAACAAGTAGACCAGAAGTTGAATATCAATGGCCTTCAGTTACAGCGCATGTTTCTTGGCATTTCTCTTGCAGCATTACAGTACATGCTGTGTCTCATCAGCTCTTACATTGCTCATCACGGTTGAAATTTGATAGTAAGTTTCTCAGGTTGTTAGCGTCCGCCATGTAGCAACAGCCATGAAATCCCAGTTCTCTTATGTACCAGCTGGATTGTCTATTTCCCTCGATGCATGTTGAGTACCGGGAATTTATGGAATTCGGGCTGCGAAAGAAAAGAGTTCACCACTTCAATTGTATATAACGACCTGAATGGTGCTTGTTTGCAGGGCTCGGGGTCGTGGAACATGACGTACACCATCGACGAGCTTCGATCCGTCACCAGCAACTTCGCGGAGCGTAACATCCTAGGCCGCGGTGGCTTCGGCGTGGTGTACAAAGGCATCCTTCCGGACGGCACCAAGATCGCAGTGAAGCGGATGGAGGCCGCCGTGGTGAGCAGCAAAGGCCTGAGCGAGTTCCAATCCGAAATCGAGGTCCTGACCAAAGTGAAGCACCGCAACTTGGTGGGGCTACTGGGCTACTGCACGGATGGGATTGAGCGGCTGCTCGTGTACGAGTACATGTCGCAGGGTACGCTGTCGCAGCATTTGTTCAAGTACCAGGAAATGCAGGTGAAACCACTGTCGTGGACGCAGCGGCTGACGATAGCGCTCGACGTCGCCCAGGCTGTGGAGTATCTGCATGGGCTGGCGCACCGGAGCTTCATTCACCGAGATCTCAAGCCCAGCAATGTGCTTTTGAACGACGACTTTAGAGCGAAGGTCTCGGATTTCGGGCTTGTGAAGCTGGTGCCGGAGGGAAATTTGTATTCGGTGGAAACAAGGCTCGCGGGGACGTTTGGGTACCTTGCTCCAGAGTACGCGGGTAAGTGCACGCGGCCATATGCAATTTTATTTGGAGCTTATTTTGGTTTCTTAAGCACATTCTGTAACCAAGCCGCAGCCGGAATCAGTAAGCAATTCGGAACTGCTTGAACTTGAAATTTCAAATCGAGATTTCGTGCTCAAATCTCAGCAAGCGTCTTGTTGAGTGATTACTTGCTGGAAGGTTACTGAAGCTCTGCTTCTAAGTCTGAAGTATTGAAGCACAATAAGCAGTCGAAGGTTTTCAGAGAGTATGGCAGCAGCGAACCAACATGAACTTTATTTTGTTGAGATTTTCTTTGCTCATGTATAGGTCGGATCATTTAAACTATGGCTTGTAGGAACGCTAAGAAAAATGCGCGTTTAACACCTTGTAGCAACTGCTCTGATTCAAATCGTGGCAACTGAATCAAGTCATTTATGGTTCAGATCGTACAATTAATACCTTGTTGGAAAGCTCTGAACGATACGCTTTCACAAGCCATTTCTCATGTTCTGATTCTCTGTATAGAAGCCGTAACAGTCGATTGTGAAGTTTGCTTTCCAGTTAAACCCTAATTCGAGCACCTCGATGATTCTGATTGTCGGTGGGGTTTTTGCGTGGTCGCAGTGACGGGCCGTGTGACAACAAAAGCGGACGTGTTCAGCTTCGGCGTGGTGTTGATGGAGCTGCTGACCGGTCGCCGCGCGGTGGATGAAACGCTGGAGGAGGAGGACATTTACCTGGTATCTTGGTTCACCAACAAGCTCCGAGGCAGGTCGGAGCCTCCTCTTCGGGACTTCCTGGACCCCAACCTTCTCTCTTCCGACCTCGACGACAAAGCCACGTTCAAGACCATCGTCACGGTTGTGGAGCTCGCGGGCCACTGCACCGCAAGGGAGCCCTCACAGCGTCCCGACATGGGCCACGCGGTGAGCGTGCTGCGGCCGCTGGTGGACGAGTGGAAACCCCGGGAAACGTTCGACGAGGACTACAGTGGCAACACGCGCGACATGTCGCTGTCGAAAGCCTTGAAGCAGTGGCAGGAAGTTGGGGACGACTCCGCGTCGGCCGCGACGGAGAACAGCGCCACAAGTTTACCGACGCGGCCTGGTGGATTTGCGGATTCCTTCACATCTTTAGATGGACGATGATGAAGGGAAGCGTCTCGTTCCACCGGAGGCTGAAACCCTGGCCAACCCCAGCTGTCTATGCAATCAATTCCTCAGTTCACCTGTAAGCTGCCTGAATCTTGTTACAAGTAGCTCAGAGAATTCAGTTTTGTAAACTACATCGCAAACGGTGAATCTTATTGAGCAACGTTTCTGAGTGGAAATCGGGGATTGTTTCAGGGGCTTGAGTGAATGGAGGATCAATTGGGTTATGTAAACTGCAGTGCAAATGGTGCATCTCACTGAGTAGCGTTTCTGTGTGAAAATTGTGAATCATTTCGAGGGTTTGAGTGAATGGTGGGTCACTTACAAGTTTTCGCCCTACGCTCCTTGACTCTGTGCAGGAGTGTCATCGGTCTTCACTACACCAGATTTGGCATCAGATATGGTGCCATTGCTGAAGTTCCAGAAGAGTGATCGACTGCAATCTCAAGCTTTCAATAAGTTCACGAGAGCTGCTGCTGCATCAGCTAATTTACGTTATATGCCGAACAAATCAAGTTCAGAAACGAATGTGAGACTCGCGCTTGCAAGCCATTGCCTGAGGATATATCAGCGCAATCTGCTTTCAAATAGCGTCTTCTCCAGGCTGCTGGGTACGTGTAGACTATGTGGGTATGGCGCCGGCTGATACGCTGAAGTTATGCAAAGTGATTAAGAATTTTTCCGGTGGGTCACAGAATTTTATACAAGGATATTCGAACCATTGTTCTGATCGCATTTCACTGAAACCGACTCGTTGCATGAATTTATGCATTGTTCTACAGGAATACTTTCTCTGTGTCGATCCGTCATTTATGTTCTATGCCATGATTCTGACGAGGTGTTACTAGCAATGGCGAACTCGCATAAGAAGTAATACGGAACTTGGACACCGCTCGGTACATTCCTACTCCATGAACCAATATGTTAACCCTAATTTTCTAAAGTCTAAGTGTAAGTCCAAGTGTAAGTGTCTGTTTCCATTCTACGGGAACTGGAAGAAGAATTTGTGCGACTGTGCATTGTCAACAAGTATGTTTGACAAAGGTCAATAATTGATTGTTGGCTTCTTAACCCTTAAACGACGCCCAAGTCATTTTCTGGTTGATGAACTTCAGGGAATCTTTTTATGTAGGACAGAATTGCAATCATTCATCCTCAGAATTAGGGGTGAAAAAGGAAGATCTTCTATAGTTCTTTGACTTCTAAAATGTGTTTTTAGATTTTTTTGAATCAATGATTCCCACAGTATCAAAATTCCTCAATTCCATGGCCACCGGCTCGTCATTTAGGGGTTAAGCACACTCTCTTTATTTCCTCTTCAAGGTATCCAGAGGCTTTTATGAATGGTTGTGCCTTCCCAACTCAAGTGTAGCATTGCCATCAGGAATAATCAAATAGATATGCAAAGGCTTATTTTGAAGAGTTTCCTTTTGAAAATATTGACAAGGTCGAGGAATACTTTGGAGGTATCCAGAGGCTTTTATGAATGGTTGTGCCTTCCCAACTCAAGTGTAGCATTGCCATCAGGAATAATCAAATAGATATGCAAAGGCTTATTTTGAAGAGTTTCCTTTTGAAAATATTGACAAGGTCGAGGAATACTTTGGAGATATTGATCTTGGTAGGGTTTCTAGGGAAAACTAAGTAAGGGCGGGGTGGTTAGTCATTGTATAACCCAAAATCGTACCCTACCTAAAATTGCCATCATCACTGTGTATATTTGTGAAATCAATATATACACATGTTGAAGAAATAATTCTAGAACATTAATCTAAAAGGAACTTTTGTATATGACATCTAATTGTCATATTCTTTAATGCATCAAAATTTCCTTTCTCTTGCCAATTAAAAACTATAAAAATTCTAATAATAGTAATTAGGTAGAATAGCAAAAAGTGGTGGTTAGAAGAAACTTCTTTTTTATTGCCAATTAAAAACAATAAAAATTGTAATAATTGTAATTAGGCATAGTAGCAAAAAGTAGTGGTTAGAGGAAACTTCCTTTTTTTTGCCAATTAAAAACTATAAAAATTCTAATAATAGTAATTAGGCCTAGTAGCAAAAAGTGGTGGTGAGAGGTATCTACATGTCTACCTTATATTGTTTATTGGTTATTAACTTTGTAAGTTTGTTGCAAACGAGTATGGTGTAATGGATGACAAAGAGAATTCTTGCATGTAAGACGAAAGGAGGAAGTCATGAAGAATAGTTTGGTCTCCAATGAATACCTTTGAATGTTTTTAAAATAGATGATTTGCATTGTCATAAAAAAGATAATTTCCTCAAAGACTAGCTTGTCTTTATAGGATCAAGCAATATCTTACCATTTGTGAGTTATTTCTAAATTGCAAGTGGTTAGGGCCTACAACAACTTCTTCTCTAGAATTGAATAAAAATTCCTATAAAATTATTGGATTCAATGCAAGGAGTTTGAAGGTAGACCTAGACAAAACTTCTTTTTTTGGATGGTAATGGTGTGGATTAAAGTAGACTAGGCCAATGAAATTTCATTCTTTCTTCTTTAGAATGGGCCTTATTGCTTGAAGTAACTCTAGGTGTAAAAGTGACCTTTTTCTAAAATCAACCCTTAAAGATTCTTGCCTAAAATGTATAAGTTTTATTCATGAAAGTTTAGGGATGTTACAAAGTATAATTTTTTTTTCAACACTTTAAAAATGTATAAACTCAAATAATCTAGAACCTTCTTTAATCCCTAAAGACCAACTAAATTTGGCAACATAGTAATTTTAGGTAAGTACATGTGATTTAAAGATTTTTATATTTTGATCCCAAATTTTAATTGAAGGTGAGGAGAAATATCTTTTATACGCACTAAAATTTGGGACATTTGAAAATATAAGCTAAAATTTATAGCCTAATATGTATTTTTTTAAAAATAAATGGGTAGTCTAAGCAAATTGGAAAAAGTCACTTTTTTCAAAAAGTAAAGTTTGAAATTATTTTTTTCTTTCATTTGCAGTATGGTGTAGTAAGCTTTTTAAATTTTAAATTTTTCAAAAGGTGATTTTTTAAGAAGTTTTTTGAGCTACGTGAATTGTCCAAAGATGAAAAAAAATCACATATCATGCAAAAACTTTTTAACCATGTAGTCAAATATTATGAAAATTGTTAATGAATTGCCCAAAATTTCTATATTACCAAAAAAATCCAATTTGATCCTTTAGAGGTTAAACTTCCTACAACATCCAACAAGGTATTACATACTCCATTAATAAGGGGACAATGCCCAATTGTTTATTTGGTGTAGTTACCTTATATTGAAGCAATCATAGTTTGTTCACATACTAAAGAGCTATTCATACAAAGATACCAATTTTCAAACTTCAATATGTAAACCACACAAAATTCATTAGTGTTCATCTTTCATTGATTCTAAAAGAACATGACTGGTACACAAAATTCATTGTTCATTGATACTGCAATGATATGATAGACAAATTTTGACATAAAGAGGAATTCACACTTCTCTTGCATTTATATGAAATATATGTTTATAAGCTTCTCATTGTAAATCTTTTATAGTTCAAGAAATATAAGTAAATCTTTTGGCAAAGATAAACTTCACAAATTTATATTTGACCATGAAAATTGACTTTTCCAATTCAAAAAATGATTTTACTAAAACAACTTGAATAAATAAGTAAAGTAAATTAATAAAAAATATCATCACAATTAGAAATTAATATTTTGGACTTAAAGAAATTCTTTTTTTACAAATTACAAAACCATATTCAATTTATAATCAATATTACAAAGATTCTATGGATCATATTTACAAATATTTTTTGAAAATATTCATTATATTATTTAATTATTTTATTTTTATAAATTGCATTTTATACTACATTTCTACAATTTTAAAAATTTGAAGTATAATATGGGACTTCAAGGGGTTAAGTTTAACATCATAGAAATGAACATTCATTCAATGCATTTAATTATCATCCTATTCTAGTTATATCTGTTTGTTTTCTATAAAATTAAACTATGTTAACTAGTGGGGTTTTTTTGCATTATAGATGAATAGGAAACAACCTTCCATGCCCTCCTACCAAAGGGCAATATTTGGAGGGGGCCACAAATAGTGGCAAATACTGTCAAATTAGATTTGGAATCTGGCGATAAATCGCCAAAAAAGAAAACCCTAATGTTAACTATGCTTTATATAGTCAAACATGTTTGATTTTTATTTGCATTGAATTCATCAAGTATGATTCAATTCCTACTGATAACGTGATTGATGATTGTTGATATTCAAAATTTGGGTTGTAATGTCTATAATTCAATTCCTATTAATAATTGTCTTTAATCCAAGCTTAGTCCCTAAATGCCCAAATTGCATTTTTGGCAACATTAATAGTGATTTTGGAAAGCTTATTACAAATAAAGTTTTGTTTTGTTTCTTTGAAATTTTCACAATTCACACAGCATTAAATTTGAAGAGTAGTTGCACGGCACAACAATTTTCATAACTTTTGAATAAATAATTAAAAAATTATTGTAAAAGATGTCATTTTCATTCTTTAGTCGGCAACTTGGGTGACTCAAAAAAATTCTTCAAAAATTAATTAATTTTTTAAAAATTTTAAATTGTTTAGAGATTTATATATATATATATATGTATGTGTGTGTATGTGTGAAAAGCTTGGAATCATTCCATTTTGATTAATGAAATGAATGTGTTGAGGAGTTTTAGTTTTAGGTTAGTTGTGGATTCTCTATTCTAAAATAAACTTTGAAGTCCTTTATTTAAATCAATCTTCAATATTTTTGAAAAAATATTAAAAATATAGGTTTGGATTGTTTATTAAAAAATTATAACGATTGAGATTGACATTTTTCAATTCCTTAATAAACTATTAACAGTTTAGTATAATTTTGAATCATCCTCCACTTCTTTCTATTTACTACTTCTTTTCTATATGCTAAACAATTCCAAATGATCTGAAATTTTTCAAGCATATAGCCAACTTGCCTTAAAAATGAATCCAAAGAATAACAGCCATTTTGGATATTTTTCGACACCCACACACACAACCTAAACCCTAAATCCCTACTCCGTTTCCAATCTCCACTTGTTCCAAAAAATTAGACTCACACGCAGGTTACGATGTCAGATGTCTGTTGATTGCAGATCTCTGCATCGGAAATGAGAAGATTTGGGTTCTCTGGCTCTTCAATGAACGTCCGTCCCGCAGCATTTGTTTTTTTGGAAACAAAGATTTCAAATCCCTTCCTCAGTCTGCAGTCTGCACACACTCGGACCGACGATCCGGCGTTAAGCGCAAACAAACATTCATCCATGTCTGCAAGGCATGCCAAACGCGCATTGAAGAATCCCGAGTCCAACTGTCGGATCGATGAATCCCTTAAAAACTGTTGAAAGCGAAAAGAAACGGAAACACTCATGTCCCAGAAAATTAAAAACAAAGGCCTGAAATTAGATCCAGCTCACCATATCATGGATATATTGTAGTGTAGTATGCTAGACACGAACCTCGAAGCAGGATTCTCACTTCAATTCCAAGTGCTTGCGGTCAAGAACGAATTGAAGTCGTGAATATATTTTTGTCCAAGCAAGCTTTTCATGTGCACTTGGATTGCGTAGAGCAGCTTAGCATGTCGATTTCGTTGCATTGACGTGATTTCAGAGCTCCAAACTAGACGCGAGGGAAAATGGTCCAAATCTGGGAAATCCCAAGTGCACATGGAAAGTTCGCATTGACGGAAACCCAGCTCTGAAATTTAGAAAGCAACCACATCTGGTTCCTGTGATCTGGTAATTACCCGCGGCAAGTCGCGCACAAACTCAGTGAACAGGAGATTCCAAGTGACTTGTACGGAAATGATCGAGGAGAGGAGTGAGCGATGTGCAAAATCACGAGTGTTTGTTTGCTTTTTTTTTACAGAAGAGGAAGATTTATTACATTTTAAAGCACCTCAATACAAAGCCAGGCCGGGCAGCCGATCGATTCTGATGAAAGAGATGGACACTCTTGCAGTCTAGATTGTGTGTGCCTGGCAGATGTAAGTTCCATCATCAATTTCACCAAATTGCCGCAATTGTGGGCATTCATCTTCACAAAACTCTGAAAACTTGAACTGGTGTAGATTTCCATTTTTCCTTGAAAAGTGTAAAGTCGAGTGAAATTCCGCCAATTTTACGAAACCGACGGTTTACTCTGAGTTTGCACTACTGTAGAAGCAAATTTATCGCATGTGCCAAAATATATATATCGTACTACTAGAATTGTAAGACAAGTGAAAACTTCCTGTCATGAAACGCAGTGATGGACCTAGCTTGTTGGCCGCCTGAGTTTTAGCCCGTCTATACGTCTTCCACCCGGTCGAGGGTACCACGGTCCAAGCGGAGCTCGTGATTGTTGCCACCAACTTACTATAAATGGAATCCCAACTGCTTTCATGCATCCCAACGAGCTTCCAACATTAGACAGCTCGATCAGATTGAGCACTACAAGGAAAGCACCTCAGTGAGTCGGTGAAACAGACGTGATTAAGGCTCGGTTTCCTGATCGACAGTTGATATACCAGACTTTCGATCTTAATTCTTGTTACAATACAGAGAGAGTAGTTTTTGAAAGAACGGCTTGAAGTTGTTATTATACTGCACTTCGGTAGCTAGCAACAGTTGCACTTGTGGAGCTCAGGAGACTTAATGTATTCAATTCTTTCTTCAATTGAGTCAGCGCTTGCTTCAAATGATCGTAGTAAGGGATGAAGTTTAGTACGTTTCCATGCTGTTTACAATCCCATCTCTAATAGGATTGCAATCGGATGGTAGTCCAGGCCTCTTTGAATTAGAACGAGCTAGATAGCTGGATCATGCAGTGCAGCGTAGCTTGCCCGAGGACAGTTTGATCGATCATACGTTCACTTGGCATATATTAATTCAGAACGGATCGATCGAGTGGAGGAAACAATTGAATATACAGATTCAGTAATCCTCTTCTTGCAATTGTTTTATTTTATTTTGGAGGACTTTCATCAGGTGCATTTCATGGGGAGCCAAGTTGAGATGGGGCGAATTCTTCTCGCTCTTCTCCTGTGCCTAATCTGCACTTGTGTATCGGCTGGTGATATCCCACAAGCTAGCGACGGAGGTAAGACGAGCAGATCGAACTTGCTATTTGGCATACATTGCTATAACTCCCAAGAGTTTCAAAGATTCAAGCTAGAGGAGTAAATCGCCGTATTCGTTAATATGACATGTTTAATTTCAGAGTGATGGAAGGTTGAAATTCAAGTGCACAACACTCTGAAAACAAGGACTTGCAAGTATAGATCTGAGGTTCCGGACGGGGGCATATGGAGAAGTGCCAATCTCTTGAAATTTTGCCATTTTAACGAATATGTCGATCGATGGAAGTAGCTTGGCGTTTGATCGTCATATTTGCTGAAATGGCAGAATTTCATGAGAGTGGCACTTTCTCGGACGCCTGTCTGGAACCTCCGATCTAAATATTTCTGTCCTATACATTCTTTAGAGCATTCAATTCTACACTGGAATGTTACACTTGAAGAATGTTAAATCTTTGGCACTCTGAAGCACGCCATTTTATCAAATATGACCTTGAGACAGTGAGACTCCTCGCTCGCTCGCTCGCTAGCGTGTGTTAATAATATAATGCAGAGTGTGGCGTGGCATGTAATTGTTGTGCAGTGAGCTTTGACTACACGGATGGGCCGCGAGGGCCATCCCGGTGGGGAGACTTGAAACCCGCGTGGTCCCTGTGCAAAGAAGGTCTGCACCAATCCCCCATGCTCATCACCCTCGACAACATGGTGGCGGACCCTCGCTTGGGCAAACTGGATGCTCACTACACTTCCCAGCGAGTGCCTTGCAACATCTCCCACGACGGCCATGAAGTGGAGGTAGTTAATGCGATCGTCAATTTTAATTGATTTCCTCGTCTGAGCATTCATTTCTTCCACTTGATCGAGTACGTGTCATGTCAAACCTCCCCCATGTAACGAAATAATTATGATCCGGAGAACCAAGGATAGTAAAGAAACCATATATGCAGGGCGAATCAAACAAGTGAACAGACCCAAATCAAAATTAAAGCAGGTTGAAAATCAGCTGGAAATTAAGAAGGCTCTGTGGTCACGCACAATGGATGCCCGGTGTTCAAGTGCACGAGGTCCTTGGATCAAATTGTTAGTCGAGCAAATCCTACATGCCTGTTTTTAAAAGACCAACTGTGCAATCTGACAAGAGTGCAAGGGCACCGGATGCTTCTGTTTTGCAGTAAAATTTTAGTTTGCATAATAACAAGGGAAACCGCACAGAGTCACATGCAGACTGCGTGCGGTTTGCGTGCGATGGGGGAGGTTTAATGTGACTCCTTCAATAACCAAGCAATTCTTTCTTTTTCTCTTTTTTAAGAAGACGTTTTTGAAGTTTATATTTCGAAGGTCAATTTTACTGAACTTAAGCTTTTGAAACCGCGACTTCGAATCTTTCAATGCAAAGAAGATTGCTCGATATCGATCGTACACGTGATTGGGTTTCCTAACGTTCACGCTGTGGACGGTTGTTGGCATGGGGGATATTGTGGAGGTCAGCTGTCGATGCCCACCAGTGCTGGAAGGTTAAAGATCAATAACGTGGTTTACCGACCTGCACAGATGCACTTCCACATGCCTAGTGAACACAAGATTTTGAACCTCAGGTACGCAATCAAATCAAATCCTCAAAGCATCGCTACACTGATTTGTGTATAATTTTTTAATTTTTCATTCGTTTTTTCGAAATTGGTTGCATAGATTTCGTTGAAGTGGCTTGTTTCAGAGCATCAAATTGTCAAGGTGCGCAGAATTGAACCTCTAGTTTAGATGCTCAGGTCTCTGAGCTTTGTGCAAATGAATGTCACATTTTCTTACGGCAGGAATCATAGCGCCAATTTAACGAAACTGAACGCTCTAATCAAATATTTTGATTCGACAATATTTTGAACGGTCCTCTAATCAAATTTGCAGCTTTCCATTGGAGCTACACATGGTGCACTTTTCCAAACGCGGTAGGATAGCAGTCATCGCATGGCTCTTCAAGCTCGGAAAACACAGTCCGTTCTTAGCTCAGGTCAATTCCCATCCTCAGCTTCAATGTTCAAATCCTGTTTTTCATTTGCTGCAAATCCAAAACCATCTTCTTGACAAGAGCTGAAAATCTTGACACAAAGATTTTCGATTTTAAAAACGAAAGTTTCGAAAACAACACCCTTTTCTGACTGAGATTCCTGGTCGCTGGGAAGATCGTGAGCGCCTGACTTGGGCTTGTTGTTTCCACAGTTCCTTGACAAGCTGCCCTCAAGCAAACTCCCAAATGTGCCAACCAAGATTGCAGCTATCCAGCTTCCGAAGCTGGAGTGGAGCTATGGCCGTTACCGGGGCTCCCTCACCACACCACCTTGCTTGGAGCATGTCACTTGGACTGTCATGCTTTGGAATGTAAGTTCCTCACTTGTGACATTAATCTACTGACCCAAAAACTCTTAGTTACTTAAAAATCTAGGACTGATATAGATTTATGTTTTGGGGTTGGGTTGTGCACGCACACAAGTGTCAAACTCATGGAATCTTGCCAATTTAAGGAAATGAAATTGATGTCCTATTGAAGGCAATAATGCAAGAGTGTGAGCATGAAAATGTAAGTATGTGAGCCTTGAGCATATGTATTCAGTAGATATCCTACAACCACTGAAGGTGCTTATAATATAGGTATCTATTACATAATTACACTATAATCATGACATTTTTTTATAATGTAAACACCTATAACATGTGTAGTCTTCTAGGCTCATGAAGGCTTGCTTACGCCACTTCCAAATTGAAGGCCAAGAATATGTTGACAGGACCCTAACGCATCTGATTTCAATAATTTTCCATTTGGAGAATTTGACCGTGTTTGGATTTGTGTCAAAGCTCATTTTGTGCGTGGGTGTTTTGTCAAAACTATGGCACAGTTTCCAAGTGTTTCAGAGAACCAGCTCCAAAAGTTGAAAGCAGCAATGCCGGTGCGTTGATTTCTTCTCGACAAACTATTCCTTGTTTACTTACTCATTATGATTTTGGTTCAAGTTGCTGAATTTGAGTTGTCAAGTCCTTGTAATTCAAGTGACTGACTTTGCAGAGACACAAAACTGAATAATTTTGTTTGTTCATAACTGTCTTTGTTGTGCTAATGCTGTTTAATTGCTTGGTTGCACTCCAGCATGAGAATGCACGGCCTTCCCATCCATTCCATACAAGGAAATTCCGTATCAACACTGCTTAACAGAAATTTGGGGAGAAAGATTATGAACACAATTATAATACAACATTGACGAATAGAAGAAAGTGGAGTTGTTTTTTGAGGGAGAGTATCAATGCATCCAAAAGCAGCTCTGCCAATAATCATTAGAAAAAATAAGTAGTTAGAGAATACACTTCCATGTACCCTTTGAAAGTGGAGGCAAAAGGTTGTAACCTTGTAACACAACAAGAATAATATGCAACCCCAAGTTTGAGTGTGTTTTGACCTCTAGAGGATAATAGGCCTAGATTGGGTTTTAGGGTTTTTTTAATCATGTAAGGTAGATTCCCCTAAATTGTGCCATGACTTTAATCACTTCATTAGGAGATGTTCATGTTTTTAAATCTCGAAAATCAATATTTACCTATTCTTGTGAAAATAGCTTTATAACATCTATCAAAAAAACTTTTACCCTTCATAACTTTCAAGTGTGTTATTCAAATGATGTATTCTTTGGTGTATTGGAACTTTTTATCTAATGCCAATGATAAAATATAGAGAATTCTCCAATAGAAAAGTGGCAATTTTGGATGTCCTTACCTTACATAACATTGCAAAACAAGAAGGATTCTCCTCTCTTCCTAAGAAGGGAGATAATTGTCCTTCTTTGGAATTCCTGGGGACCTTCATTTTAATTGAAAGACTCTCATCCATCTCCAAAAAGTGTTGTCACACATTTTGCCAATGTTGAGATTTGAAGGAATGAAAAAGGGATCCCATAAATTCTATGAGTGACAATGTGGAAGTCATTTTTGGTGCAATTGATGACTGACTAAATGTGGAGGATAGAACGAAGCAAACCTTCATCCAATTTTTTTCCCTTGGGGACCATGCAAATTGGAAGAAGAGAATTTATCACTTCATTCAAGGGTTTTGCTTTCTTTGGGTACAAAAGATTTTTAAAAACGACAATGGCTACTCCAAAGTTTTTATGCTCGCATTGACAATTCCTTTATTGCAAATGTCTACATTTCAAGAATATGTATTGTCTTCAACAATATAAATTTGTTTCTTTTAATAGAAAGAAGTCCTAGACCTTCATAAACAATCATAAGAAACAACTTGAGCAAATATCAATCCATCATTTCAAGGTTGAGTATTGTTAATTTATTGAAAACCATATGCAATTATTTTTTAAAAGGTTGCAAACAATTTGAGATATTGACAATTTTCAAAGTATGCCTCTATAAGAACTAAAAGCCCTCATATCAAGCAATGATCCCCCATTGATTAGAAGTTACAAGCATTTCTTACCCTCAAGATATAAAAAGATGAGTTTGAAAGAAAGATGTAAAAGGATGAGTTTAAAAGAAAGATGGATCACACATGGCATTGTGAACCGTCCACTCTTAGGAGGGCCCTTTTACTTCCATGGAAATTGGGAGCCCCCCCAAACATGGCACCTTTTCAACCAACGATCCCATAAAACAACCAGCCACAAGAAGCTCAAAAGTTGGGGGTCAATTGGGAGAGAAAGGGTTTAGGGTATTAGTCACATGGTATTAATCACATGTACAATATATGTGCAGTTGCAGACACACAAGTATAGATATGGATACACAGGGATAAATATACTTGTGGGAAAAAAGTGCAGTGCTTCCTTTACCGAAAAAATGGTAACAACATTAACAGAAATTTGATAATTCCACAGCCATCAGAGCAGTAAAAAAATCACTCCGGGCTAATTCTATGAAGGGATAGTACCACCGCAGTTCACAAAGAATAAAGTATCAAGAATAACTTATGTTCACTGAAGGAACTAATTGCTGGAACTGTCGGATGTTAGTCCCACTTCTTGTGAAAAACCCTGAAACAGAGTTCACGCACCTCACTCATGAGAGCGAGAGCTTCCGAAACACTAAACGTCCACCCTCAATTGCTCATCTATGGAAGTGAAGTGCTGGAAAAATGCCCTGAAATGTCGGAAAGTTATATCTACGTCCTCAGTACTGCACATTTCTCGCACACTGCACACACGAACATGTAACGAGTTGAATCAGCCATGGAAACATCATCACGCATAAACTCCAAACTAAAATATGACAGATCAATCTAGCAAGTGAAGGATCGACGCGTTTACACCCTGCTATTACATTTCGAAGAAACATTCTACAGCAAATAAGTCCTTTGCACAGACTGTCAGTTTTTTAGTTTCTTACAAAATTATGCTTTATCAAACAAATGTTTTACAGTTATTTCTTTGATTTTATATTATTTTCAGCTGTTTCAGTCTTCCTAATTTTGTAACAGCAATCAAAACTTTACCTTAGATTTATTCTTAATTTGATTTTTTGACTCAAAAGAAATTACAATGAAGGGATCGTTTGTAAAATTTTAACAACGTGACTCATTGACCAGTCGCATTATTTCAATGGCTTCTTATGCCCAGAATTGTAACAAGAGTATGAAGGATACCTGTGCATGGAAAGTAGGGGCAACCCACAGTCAACCAGTCGAATTCCATATCCCGCAGCTAATATTGAACTCACTGTAGAGCAACAACCCATATCCCTTGCCACAGGAAAATTCTACAGTCACCAAAACAAGGATAAATTAATAAGATCCAAAATACCCAATGTCATTATCTGGAATTCCTGATCAAAAAAATTCATACAAAAATAAACACTTAAAAAAGAGATACTAAAAAGCGAGCGTCTACAAGGTACAGAATCCATTTACACGCGGTGCTTTTCGTAAGGGTTGAAAGTCACCCATTTAAAATGCAAGGGTCATGCAAACATGTGACTAGTAGGATGAGATAATTCTAGGTTCATTCAGTCTAAGATACTTTCATGAGATACATTGCATATGCAATACTCATGATTCAAGGGTAGTTTGGGCTCGTAATTGAGACCTTACTACTTCAAACCTCAACAATTCACAACTTATACATAGTGTTCAAATAATAAATTATTAGAGCGTTGAAAATCCTCTCAAAAATGGGGACTAAAACCACCAGAAACAGTTCATTCTAATAATGGAAACCATGGGAATGAGTTCACCACACTACACTACAACCAAACGCACGCCAGTCATGAGAAAGCTACAAACCTGAGTCGGGATGCTGCTCCGTTTAGCCACTTCCCGAAATAGAAACGACGTTACAATGTCATTCGAGTTGCCGGCATCGTGCTTCAGGACAAGGCCATCTCGGAGTTTGGGTTGATGGAATGTTTCTTCCTGACCTGGTAAACTCACTTGGGAAGGGTGCATTGCATCCGCCATGTCAGCTGACACTACACAAGTCAACACAAATAGCGTGGAGTTAGCATTCAAATAGCACCCACAGCTACACCCTGCAAATTCGGGATGTGGCAGCTACGACAGCTGAGATCAGAGAAATGAAAGCCAGGGCCAATACACCACTCATTTCAAATACTATGAGAGATGGCGAGAGTTTGAATTGTGTGATTATACCTTCACATTAATTTTGGTTTCGAAGCTCTGCTTTGTGTGACAACATAATACCATATATTCAACTAATAACCATTCAGTTAGATATTTGATAATAACCGTTCAAATTTCATAAATTTTAATATTTAATATTTTACTACAGTTTTCACTCTAGTCTGTCTCAAATACTGTGAATTCTAATATTACTGCCACTCGAAAATTTACATGATTCTAGAATTAGTGCGAGTTATTCAAGGCATAGTAGTTGAAATAAGTTGTGTACCACGCACGCATAAACCGAGTCCCTGCTATGCACTTACCAATCAATGATCTTCGAATAGCGCGCTCTACAACCCCTTCACTATCTGTACCCCGAGCAAGCCACCTAGCGATGCGCGTCATACCCTGCAGCATTGTATGTGGTCCAACAGCCTGCGCCGAATCTGGTCCTGCCACCTAAATCCATCAAGAGAGAGTAAGTAATAAAGCACTGCAACTTTTAGAGACCGCTAAAAGGTCAATAATGAAGTGGTGTCTGATCAAAGTATTAGAGGATTTAGTACCTCTCCACTGTCAAATAGAGCAATCATGCGAATGCAGCTTTCATCCAGAAGGGACGAAGGATCCGCGCATGTGTCTAACAGGGCCCACAGTGCACAGAAAGTTGAGGCTAAGTTGTCCAGCCGTCCAGCAAAAACAAAGTCATCTCGAGCACCCCCAATACAACCAGGTTGTGTGTCGTATAAATTAAGTTCGAAATCGGCAATCTCGCTTACATCGCACTTGAGCTCCTCTGCTAACAACTGCAGTACCCATCAGCCCCATTTCTCTTACAGTAAGATAGAGCAACCGGTTATCCCACGGAGAAACTGGAACAATTAGTTGTCATGGAGATCATTGATAACTTGAAAATGCAAGGAACTAAACTAGAACAGCAGTTTAGTCTATATTTCTACGACACGAATTAAAAAATGCAGTAAATGAATGAATGGACACACCTGGATTAAAAGTGGGTGATGAGCAGTGGCAGGTTGGGGATACACATGGGACCCATGATCATTATGCTCAATAGGCATTGACGACTCCGAATCGCAAGACATGGCAAGTTCTGACTCAATCTGCATTGCAAGAATTGGTGCCAGATTTACCTCCCCTTCAACTTTACTACCATCTGCACCCAACCCCCTGCACCAAAACTGTAATAAGACATCTGAAGTAGACACGGGTCTTCACGAAATGGACAACAATGAAAGCAAACCAGCATTAAGCAGTGACTCTTCCCTTGCCAACTACAAATTCGGGTAAGCCATCACATCCAACTCAACAGAAGAGTCCTTCGCCATCAAGTAAAGACTTCAATCACGCCGACACAGAGATCTGTTTGCAAAATGTGCACATATGACGGTGAGATTAAGCAGGCGAACCTGTCTAGAGGCTTAGTCAATGTTGGAATTCGAAGTACAGGGCGCCTCACCCGCACAAGCTCATGGACAAGGACTCCGTCTTTTCTTCGAAGCAGGACCCGACCAGCAATGCTTAGATCCCTATCATACCAGGACTGCCAAACCCCCGTTCCATATGGTTGTACGCGTACGTGCAAGAACCCTCCTTTCGCTGAATATGAAACTGGTTTTAGCTTAGGACATGGGCTGTCCGTATGGGCAGCAACCACATGAAATCCATTTCCAGGCTTGTATCTACGCAAACAACCATCGTGTCAGAATAAACTTAGGCAGAAAAGAATACACGCACGCACGCACACAGACACACAGCAGAACATAAAAATCCCAATTAGAGATCTTGACGTGGATCTTTGTGAACAAAACGGTAATAAGTAAAAAGACACCTCCAGACCCGGATGAGTTGCAGTACAATAATGACGACTTGCCAATGTACCCCAAACAAAATAATCATGTGTAGGCATCAGCTCTACACATGATTGCGTGTCTTGAGTGATTAAATGGACATAGAATCTTTATTTTTTTAAATTTAGACCTTGGTATGTTTGATATACAAATGTAATATTAGCCCCCATAGGGCCACATATGAAACGTAGGGCTGAAAATGTATCCTTACTTATGACCAACGGCAAAAGCAAATATGGAAGACAAATTGCGGGTGAAGAAGTAGCGTCCTCCTGGTTGCAATGCCCATTCGTCACATTCACTTAATTGATGAAACCCTGCACTTAGTAAATGCCTCCTTGCCTCCGCTGCCAAAAGGACCCACCCAACAGGCTCAGAATGCAACTTAGCAAGATGCAGATTACGAGAGCAGAAGTTTCATGGAGGACGAGTACTTGTACGTACGAAGGTGTGCTATCTAGATGACCACTTGCCTCTACCAGAGAGTATTACATTACCGACAATGTAGCACAGTGCGCCAGGGAAAAGCAGGTAGGTAAGAGAGTAGGAACTAACACGACTTCACACGACTTTGATTGAAAAAAGACATTAAAACGTGGAACCTGCCCTAGTACGCAACTATTCATGACCATAGAATCAATAATAAGGCAATTTTGCTTACATGCAGCGTGAAACGGTGTGCAAGAGTTGTTCACGTAGTCAAGTAACTGGGGCACAACACTTGACTGTGACTCCCTGCAAAGAAGGCCCTGCATCAGAAGATACGCACACATCTGACAGAATCAATATTGGCTCATTGGCTCATCGAAAACTCAACACACTTCCATGCGTTGATCCTCCTGTGCAAGCCAGTGATTTTGCTCAAGTTATCCTCAGCAGCAGCACCACGGTAAGCATCATCCGAGTGACAAAAGCAACTAATTGGCTACAGAGAATGATAGACCTCCTGCCCCACCAGTTCACATGAGCATTTCCCAAACTCTACTGGTGAACTCAGGACCCTAAACCCCGCCACTTAACAACATCATACTCTCCCTTTGTTATCCTTGTAAAGATTCACCAAACTTCTTGTAAAAAAATTTGCTCGAACTCTCAGTCGTGATTAACCTCGCGAATTCACCTTGTTTCAGTAAAAATGTATGATATCATCACTTTGGAATATTCAGAAACTGCCAATAAGTAATGGTCATACAGCAGAGGCGCCCAAATACAGTCTACCCAAAAGCAATACTCTTAACTTCTGACCAAATCTGAATTACTCAAATTTTATTCGGATAATTTGACGAGAGATACATTAAAATCCTATTCGTGTGCACTTCTAGAAGAAGTAATCATTTTCATCTAATGAATAATATTACCAATGTTGGAAAGCGTTACTTCTCGGAAACCTGTCATTTTTGAGCAGTTCTACCTTACCAACGGGTTCATTAGCTACAAGTCTCTGCATACCCTATCAGGCACTATCAAGAGATCAACCCCCGAATATGTAACAACTACAGGCAAATGCTAAAAGTTCCCAAAACCACTTTCTGACATGATAAAAGCCATTGACCACAAAAAGTAGATGACAGGTACTCATATAAACATGAAAAAATGTGACAAGCAGCACTATTTCAAAGTCCAACACTCTCATTTCTCAATCTCGGAACCAGTATTGTTAATTCCCTAGGCTCGCATTTGCACGACCATACAATAAACTACCGCAGAATTCGAAATAAAAATAGAGAGACGAATCTGATTTTCGGGGCCTTCTTGAAACTACAGCCAGTGACGGTAACTATGCGACCAAAATTTCAATAATTAATTGATCAGGTATGTCAGGAATTGCTGCCCAGGGATACATGGCATGTCTAAATTTTCTGGATATATCTGAATTATATTATGATCAATTGAATTCGTCGTTTTAAAAACCATTGATTCGTAGTCCTTTAGGGGGTTCACAAACTGCAGATTTGATGTTGATTGCGTTCTAAGGTAGAGGCTCCATTAACCATACAGTACATCGAGGGCTCCATTGACCATACAGGCGCGCATTATTTGTGCTAAGTGCAGAAAAACATAATCAATTGACATTTAGTTTCATGATATTGATTATTAGCTTACCACAAAATAAAATTTGCAAAATTGTAGACAGTGCAAGTTTCTAGATTGTTTTAAAGAAAGGTTCAAAATTAAACGGAGAGGTGAAGAGAACCTCTGCATTACTGCGTGATGAATGGAGACTTTACATTTTATATATCATAATTCTAGTATATTTTTCTATTCCGATAAAGCCTTCAGTAGTCCAGATCATGGTTATGCTCTTGCAAATATAGGGAGGGAGTAACTTCAACTTAACCTGAATCTTCATGAGTCCACAGCAACTGAGGAAGGGTTGGTGTGCAACCATTAATGAAGGAATTATTTTCACAATAAGCACAATCAGTACACCATGAGAAAAGGATTGACGAGGCAAAAACCTGCCTTCTCAGAGAAAAAGGGCCGTGGCGGCGGCTGCGGTTGTTGATGCATGGCAGGAACGTAACGAAAATCCGAAACAGGAGAAGCGTGCATGGGAAGCCCCAACCGCACATGCGTCTCCCCAACTCCAAAATTACTCTCGTCCATACTGTGCGCTTCGTTCGTCGGACCACCCCGTCCCTCACTCGACACCCCATCGTAGTCCCCATCGCCCGCTGCTGCCAAAAGCACCGAGGCCACACCTGCGACATTGGAGTGACCGGATGGCCCCAGCAGTGACCGTGTGGGTGGCAAGGGATTCTCTTTCGCTCGCTTGGCTCGCTTCGTATGTTTCTGTGGACAGTTGATGCACTCGGCCTCGCCTACCCTCGCTTGGCAATGCCAGCAGCACAGATTGGGGATCTGCAACAGTCACTGATGTCCTTTGAGATCGCAACAACTAACGTAAAGTCTCCATTCACCATACAGTAAGGAAGGGGTTCTATTCACCATACAGGCGAACTTGAGCCTTCCCTCTAACAATCTAGAAATTCGCACCATCTAAAATTTTGTACATTTATTTTGAGGTAAGCTAATAATTAATATCACGAAAACTAATTGTCAATTGATTAACTGTGTCACACTTCTAGCACAAATCAAAGTTCACTCGCATGGCCAATGGAGCCTCTGAAGTACTGTATGATTAAAGGAGTCTCTACCTTAGAATGTTAACAACATCAGTTCTGCAGTTCGTAAAACCCCTAAAGGACTACGGATCAATGGTTCTTACAACGACCAATTCAACTAATCATAATACAATTCAGATGGATCCGAATTACATGTCACTAGAATCAATGATGAACACTGCGATTGTCGGTCAAAAACTGAACAGAGCTTCTCATTGAACCTTCTCAAAAGTATGGAAAAAAACACGAGGTCCAATCTGAATCTCCTGATATTTTCAGTAGTTTTGAGTAGATCATGCGAGGACTTCCATTTGTTCAGAATTAGAGAAAGAAAGACAATGATTTTCATAGATTCTCGTGATATAAACTCTTGACCCATCTGAATTGTGCTTTCCACGACATGATGAATTTGCAATTGGTGTGAAATGTTTCAAAAAGGAGACTGTTTCCGAGGGACACAGGGAGTAAATTGCAAACACGCAAGCAACTGATGGTTGCACCAATGAATCTACGCAATGATATGACAATTGGAGATGCAATCGAGGCGTGACGATCGCAAAACACGCATGCACGCACGAGCAATGAGCATGAGCTTCACGACGCAGCCAAACACACACCTGGATCCACTTGCCTTGCACCTCATCGAGCTGAAAGAAATTCTTCAGGTCCACGCCCAAGTGCCGATTGATGCAGAATCGGCAGAACCATCGCCGTCTTCGCTCGCCCTTGGCGTTGGAGTGTCCGGCGCAGTCGGGTGCGGGGCAGATGAATAGCCCTCCGAATTGTCGCGTGGAATTTTTCACTTTACGCGAGATCCAGTCGCGCGGCCAGCCTTCCCCGCGTTCCAGCTGCTTGGCGGCCTCGGCGGGGGTGGTCGTGTGGTGGTGCGTGCACCAGTGGCACGCCGCGCGCAGCTCCA
Source organism: Thuidium tamariscinum (assembly GCA_947034885.2). NCBI lineage: Eukaryota > Viridiplantae > Streptophyta > Bryopsida > Hypnales > Thuidiaceae > Thuidium > Thuidium tamariscinum. Next base: position 36,512,340 of record OX344750.2, read on the forward strand.
GGTTGAATTTCTGCCATAGCTCGATGTCGATCAAGAACGACGGAGTTCTGGACGCCTCCTCCATCATGGCCTCCCACTGCTACTCCTCGTCCTCGTCGTCTTAAAACTACTCCTAGTCCTCCTCCATTCTTTCTTCCATTGAAACGACCCCAGGCGCTACCCCATTGCCTCAAATTTCACGAATTCGGGCGCCTGCGATCCTCTGCACATCCCACGCTAATATCAAGCCCGGCATAATACCAGCCCCGATCGTCCCCACCAGCAGCCCCGATCCACCCCCTCACCAAACCCTACACCCTCCCGCACCACGAATTTCGCCCCAGAGCTAAACCAAACGCCGGTTAAGTAATCAGCATTGCAACCCAACAGAAAACGACTCCCTTCCTTCCTCTTCTTCCGAATGCGCTTTCGCTCAAACAGTCCTCTGAGAACTCCTGTGACAGAGCAAGGCTGGTAGGTAGAGAGGTAATAAAACCTTGTGCGTGATGACGAAATGAGTAACAGAAGGAGAGGGGGAGAGTTCGCGGGAGTTCCTCTTTCGAGAGAGTTAGGAGATCAAAGTAGGTCGAGTGCGTGCGAGCGAGCAAGGGCTTTGACTGCCTTGATCATTTCACTTACATGGAAAAGCAGGCGGGCGGGCGGGCGGTGTTTGCGGAGGGAAAGCAGGCGGGGAGGAATGTTGGTGCTGCTGCAGTGGTGCTTATGATGGGGGGCGGGCCTGAGCATGCATGCATCGTCTGATCGTCGTCCCAGGCTCCCAGCAGCAGCGTAGAAAGCAAGGTAGGCGGTCTGTAAGAAAAGCGAGCCCAGCAACAGGGCAGCAGTAGCAACAGCCGCAGCAGGAACAGCAGCGACAGGAAGGAGGAAGCAGGAAGCAGGCAACAGGAAGCACCAAGCACCAAGCAGCAGGAGCAGCACCCCCGGCACTGCACGGCACGGTTGGTGTAACTTAGACTAGGAGCCACCACCTCGCCCGCCCTGCCCTGCCCTGGATGAATGAGATTCGGGATGAAACATCCGTGATTTCATCCTTTTCGGGCGGGGTGTCGTTCAGGGCCACGTTCAGGGCCACGTTCAGGTCCACATCCCCAAGGCGGCGGGTTCCGACTTCCAAGACCTGGGTTGGTGCGTGAATCTTGTTGTTGGCGGAACTTGACCCTGGAATGACACCGCGAGGACCAGGGTCAGTGGTCCGATGCGTGACTTCATCCAAGACTGCAGGATGAAAAACATCCATTACCACGGCATCCGCTTAAGATACTGGAGGCTGTTTGTTTCTCTGTTTGTTGTGTTGAGTTGAGATCTCCCAGACTGTGAGTCCCCATAGTCGCGTTCTTGGTCCCATCACAAAGCGCTTGGCAAGGAAGGGAGCCTAGTCTTGGTTTTCTCATCGACCTGTAATTTTCCTACTCACAGAACTTGGTCTTGTGTAAATTAGAATCTTGGTCATTGATGCCGTCCCCATAACATTCACTAGCAAACTGTCACACTGCCTCCCAGCGGATGAAATGGTGTGGAATATCCCACACCATTCCATCCAGCAGATGAAATGGTGTGAAATATTCCACACCATTCAGTAATTAAAGTTACAAACTTCAAGAAATGTCAGATAAGATTAGGTGAAGGGGACTACACAAAGGGAAAGGCAGTCCTTCTATGGGCTACTGAATGTTATGCGTCCTGGAGGATTTGATCGTCTATCCATGGGCACAAGCCAATGAAGGCATCATGCTAGAAGTGTGTATCACCCAGTGGAAGTTCGACCTTATACCTTATCATTCCCGCTCGTCTTGGGCTGCCAATATTGCATGGTCAGTCGCTATCATTCAAACACATGGCACCATACTGGGGGACCACACCTTTGGCGTTGCCGCAATTGATCCGGGGGATCCAGACCCAAATGGCAACAAGCTACTGTACTGGTAAGGGCAGAGGCTCAAAAAGCGACCATTGAAGCGCTGATGGGCCTTTTTCATGTATCTCCTGAGATGGAAATATTTTTAGTTTATTTTTCAGTCAAAGAGAAATAGATGAGGAATCTAACACAAGTTGTTTCATATTTTTTGAAGCATGATTGAATTAGTTATGAATTTTTGAACACAATCTGGTCTAGGTCCCTATTTGTGATCATAGGTCCTTGGAAACCCATTCATGCTTAGTTTGAAAAAAAAATAGGGCTTGTTCAAAAACTTGCATCGCAACATGTATAAAGCAATAGAAATGGTTTCTAAAAGCGTCCCTTCCTAAATTTGAAATGCATGCTTGAATTAATCATTATTTCAGATTTTTCAATACTTGTAAGAAGGTAGTTGAACAACAAATTCTTATTTTGAATTAAATTAGTAAACACCTAGCCATTTAGTTAGAAATGAACCCAGTGTGGTTCTTAAACCATTCATCGAAGAAGTAAAAACAAATCTTATCAAGGTCCATTGTAATCCACAATTCATTTTCCCACAATTCAAGCATCCGTTTCACAACCCCTATTGGACGATTGAAAATGCCCGCTAAGTTTAAGAACCTTCTCCTATAGTAGTAGGTCCATAATTCGACCATTCAAGCGATGGAATTGAATTTTAGGGAGGTGAAACATCTTAATGTATATTTTAGTAGGCTTTTTATTGAAAGACAAGTGGAATAGGCATCTAACCCAAATTGTTTCATGATTTTTGGAGCTTTGTGGAATTAGTTATAACTTTTGAAGTTGAAAAAAAGTAGTCATTTGTAGTCATGGTAAGGGACCGCCTCCTAAAATGTACAGATTTGGTACATAGAAGAAAGCAAAATCTACCCCTAAGTCATATTTGCTTTTAATGCCGAGTTGGAGTTAGAGCCTCCTACTTTAAGACCCAACCTTTGATTCAACCACTTTGCAAACCCTTCTGTCATCCCTACTCACACTACAATTTGTAATTTGGGACTCATTTTTGGGTGCACCATCACAATAGGTAACTCATTTACATGTAACCACTCATGTGGAAATTCAAGGAAACTTAAAGGTAGACATACTCATTTCCATTCCTACACCAATTCTATCCCTGTGTACCAAAGGTATACATTCTAGAAGGCAAATTGTGCACTAATGGTATATGAGGGAGGAATTCATAGGGGTTGAAATGGATATGTCTACTTTACATATTGTAATTGCTTTTATATTTTGAATTATATAAGGAAACATATAAGGTAACCCAACCTATGATAGATGAAATGGAGAGAGCAATTGCGGAATTTCTTAGAATCACTACTCTACAATAGTAAGAATAAATTCTAAAAAGTCAAAGATGACACTCTATATCTTCTAAATGATTTCAAATATACTTTTTTTTTCCAATATCTTCTATGTCTTCTAGAGAACATTTTTTCATTCAATTTTGGAGGGGAGTTGTTTGTATGCATGTTCACAGAATGGTGTAGGATATTCCTTCCTAGTGATATTTTTTATTTTCATACATAAGAAAATAGAAATCCAAAAATCACCACATAGTATATTTCAACAACATTAATTCTTTTCTCTTTTTTTAAATTTTAGCCACAAAATTGATCTTTTGCAAATTTTAGTCCAACCAATGAAATGAAGCTTATCAATTCTAGTTCTAATTCAAACTCTTTGAGAAAATCTTCAAATTGAATGCTTTATTACAATTTGAACCTTGGGCCTATAATTGAAGAATTTTGATTTTCTATGTTTAGAAATATATAGTAAATTGATTTGCACAATGATGATCTAAATTGTACTATACAACTACAAAACAAACTTCTATATTTTTAAGCATATTTTGAATTTTATATAAGACATTTAATTGTATTTCTCTAAAATAAATGTAAGAAATTTCATTTATAAATACTTCTCGGGGGGGAGACTAGTGATGCAATAGCAAACAATATGAGATAAAAAGTAGGGTCAATTTAATTCATTGAAGGTAAATTTATACTTTGTGTAAATCTACCATAGCATTGGTAATTTGTACTTAGGGTAATTATAAAAAAATAGGGTATACGAAAAAGCCTTCATTTTTTAATATAGTAGAAAAAATAGGGTGCCAAAGGTTGGATTCTCCTAGAAGTGTTTAGTAGGTTGAGTTTTTTAATGATGTATTAAAGGAGGTAGTTGGAAAAATAATTCTGATTTTGAATTAGAATTCAATATGGTGGGAAATTTAAGCTTAGGTGGGAATCCAAAACTTAGAGTTCTCTTGCAGTTTGAGTAGCAAGAACACATAGCAGGAATACATGGCAAGGGCTTAGGATGGCGTTGAGTCCCTGACACTCTCCAGCAACTCTTTCTTTGCTTCAACAACTTCTAGTATTTTGAATTGTCTCAATGTTGCACCGTTGCCCTAAGCCTCAGCTGCTAGTTTTTTTTTATTAAAGTTCTAAATGCATATAAACATGTATTGATAGCAAGTTTAATACAAACTACTTGTATTTATAATACAATTTTCAGTATATAAGGTCTTTGAATTAGTATGTTTTGTATTTGAATATATTGTTTAATCTTTCAACTTCATATTGCAATTGTTTTGATTTGTGTTTGAAAGTGTTGGGCTAAATTACTAAAAGCCTATTTTCCAACACTCTTGGAGCTTTGTTCTTTGTTACATTGGAGGTTCTTTGGGGGGTAATTGTGTTATCAACGTATGTATAATGTTCTTGATCATGGCCAAGTTTAAATGGTATAAGTGTGTTGCATCTTCTTTGTTTATGTAATGCATTGGAATGCTAGGAGCGCACATGCTTGATCTTGGAGTGTTCATGATCTTTTCAAAGTTTTGTAATTGTAAAATGTATCAAAAAAATAGGGTGTTATAAATTGGTCATTCAAAGACTTTACAAAAAAAATAGGGTGTTGACAAATATACACTCGTAGCTTTTTTTCTACTTATTGGAAGAGAAAAAAATGGAAAAGAGATAAGTACACACACACACACATTAAATACCCCATTATCGCACGTGGTTTTTAAATCATATAGGGTGTGAACCCCCAAGAAATACTTACAATAAAGAGCATAGATAGATAAGGACTTTGAAGTTTGAAAATTGGACCATTAGCTTGTCCTTTCAATAAACCTAATGAAGACCTTACAGACAAATAAATGTTTTTTGTTTTGTTCAATTTTTTTTAATTAAAAGGAAGAATCCTTATTTCAATTTTGATATGAAATTTTATTAGCGCTAGGATATGTCTATATTATTGAATTAAATTCAAGTCAAATTTAACTAATTTTGTTGTTTTTTGACTTTAGACCAGGTAGTTCATGAAAAAAATAATATACCTACATGGTAAACTTCTATGTTTTGGATTTTATTCTTTAAAATTTGATTTTGACACTTTAAGGGAATTATTAATCTGCCTTTTGAGAGAAATACTAAGTGAGGCTTCTTGAAATTTAAAACATAGTTTCCATTTGCTTGAAAATTTGAAGAATCTTTAGAAGGAGTATTCACGGGAGTATTTTATTTAAGTTTAAAGTTGAAGGTTTGCAATTACATCTTTGAAAGTACAATGGAATACAAATTTTCTTCATACTTATATATTATATCCTACTATGATGTGTGTCTATTATAAATTTTTGGAGTTTTTTAGTACATTTTGAATTAGATATGTGTTTTTTTTCAAATTTCCTTAAAAAATTGGTAGAAATCATTATAAGATTCTAAATTTAAATATTTTATTTTCAAAAGATAATGTTTAGAATGTTTAAAGAAATGATGTTTTATTTTTATAGAAATTGTTTAAAAATTTAATGTCATAATGTCAATTACTTGTGATTTCAATAATAATTCAAAGTAAAATAAAAATTATTACTCAATTGAGTGCAAATGGAGGATAGATTTTGAGTTTTGATTACAAGATTATGGATTCCATTCTTTACAATTAAATTGCATGAAACAAAGTTTGTATAATTATCTTTGGTACTATATCCAATTGGCAAAAAATAATTATAAAAAATTAGGAATTTTTTAAAATTTATTTATTTTTTAAAATTTTGTATTGAAATATGTGAATTTTGAAGAAACATTTCTATTTTTAGCATTTGCCAAATTTGACATACCAACTTCAATTAAACACTCAATACAAGATGTTTGATTCTTATAGCCTAATGCAGCATTATCTATTATGTTCATTGTTTTGTATAGAAAGACATATTTATCTATAAACACATTAGCCTCATAAATGAATCTCATTGCTTCAAAAATTTCAAGTAAATTAAAACTTTTACATCAATTTTTACTTCATGAAATCATGTGATATGATAATATGAGTTCAAAGTTGCAAAGTGACAATTTTACAATTAGTGAGGATTCTCCAATGAATTTTTTGTGCAATTGTTGGCTTAAAATTATAGATTCTTTTTGTGACTTTATTCCACAAATTTCATTTCATTTTCTATAAATTCATATATATATATATATATATATATATATATATATATATATATATATATATATATATATATATATATATATATACTAAATTTAGTTAGTAAAATATTGTTTTTCTTAATTAGTTGATAGAAATTCAAAAATCTTCTAATATTCATATCCATTAGCTTATTTTTATAAGCACTTTAATACTTCCATGTTGAATAACTATAATTTAAAATTTAAAATCAATGGTTTATAATTTTAGGTTCAATTGTCTTCAAAGATATGTTGAACTCTTACAAATAAATTCACAACCTTGGTTATTTCAAGCAACTTTGATTTTATATGATAATAGGTTTGTACTTATTGTTGTTTTTATAAATTAGGTATAAGACTATTGGTTAGAATTATGTAGTTGCATGCAATTTCAAATTTAGTACAATTATGTTTTATGTGATAAATTTGAAATATGCTAAAACATTTACTAGATGCAGTAAATTTAAATTTTCATCTTTATACTAAAAGGGACATAGGTTTTGTTTTGATTTTGTGGAATTAAAATTTGTAGTTAGTTTCTTGTATCAATTTAGAGATAGCTATTGCCACAATATCTAAGAACTAAAAGAACCATCAAGTGAGGGAAGCGGACAACTTGATAAATAAGTGTCAATACATTGTAGAAGTATATGGCTTTATGAGAGCAAGAAATTGACAATCACAAGTCACTTCAATTCCATTAATATACATGGTGTCGAAATGGAAGTAAGAATGGCAATGCATACGGATCTAGAAGCAAAATTGTAACTCAATAGAATTAGTGTATGGTAATGCAAATGAAAGATATAGATGAGAAATGGTTAAGGAGGTATTTGGATATTAGAATAGATTTAGACCATGTCAATGGGGCATCACTTCTTTATTACAACAAAATTATAATTTTATAATATTTTTTACATTAGAGGGGATTTGAGGGCTCCAAAGGACCGTTTCAAGAATGTTCCCGAAACTGGTCCGAGAATGGCTAGCTGCTATTAGGCCAACATTTCCCAAAAAAAAAATTAGGGGGGGTTCCTAAAATATGAAAAAAGGTCCAAAAAAATTTCAAAAAATAATAATTTAATGACATGGCACTCTCTTGACCACGTAGGATTCCTACAAAACTATACTCCCGCAATAGTTTCCACGTTTTTGGATTGTGGGAACTCGTTGGCTCCTAAAGCCCTCAAATCTCCCCTAATGGAAGTGTTTGATGTGTGACTAATCTAGAGTGTGAGATGTATATTATTCTTTTTTTTTAATACTAGTAGAAGCATGTATAGCAAAATTTAATTTGGAGTTAGCCTAATATTTATTGTAATAAACCTTCTAAGCAAAGGAGGATAAATACAAAAGCTATCAAGCACAAAAATACACCGTTAAGAAGAAGCAAAGATAAATATTGTTGTTATGTATACTACATAGTCTAGAATATTATGTGACCAATAGCAATTGCACCCACCTAATTGTTTGAAATGTGTTTTTTTCAAGGTGCCAAATTCATGCCAATTGCAATACCAAATTTTCAAACTATGTGCAACTTCTAAATCCATAGGTGTGATTTATGTGCAACTTCTAAATCATACTTGTACATGCAAAGCTCTTGGCATTAGATGTTTTCTCTGCCAATTAGAAGACTACGAGTTCTTGACTATGAAAACGTCGTGGGAACTTTGCCACATATGCAATCTAACATGGCACCGAGACTACCACGTGAGATAATAGTTATATATATAATTTTAATCATTTAGATTTTTATTTAATTTTTATTTAGACTATGGAAATATGGCTATGATATGTACAAAAGCATTCGCCCATATTGTTTTGTCTTGATATTACATTTGAAAATTATATAAGGAAGGGCTGAAAACCAAACAACCTATAAATAAATTCCTCTATAAATCCTCACTTTTAGGTGGATAGAAACTTGTGCCTTACTATCCACCGCAAAGACACCTTTGCTATAAATTTCCTATAGTTTTTGAAGTCACTACTTATAAAAAATACTTTGAAGAAGTATAAGAAATGGCTAGTTCTCATTTGAAAATTGGCTTAGCTTTTGCTATATCTTATTAGCACTCAAGGGACAATTTTAGACGATTTATGCATGTATTTTTTAGTACAATATAAATAAGCCATGAATTTTCAAAGCATTGATTATGGATGTGCATGAGATCAATCTAATACTCTCATATTGAGGTGGTATGTAGTAAAGATAAGGTTTATGTTTAGGTCAACACTTTTGAACCACATAATCAATTGCATTTCAAAATTAAGGTTCAATAACTACTAAAAATAAAGATAAATCCAAAGATTTATTTTCTGCACATAGTTTTGTTTATTTTCAAAGAAAATAAATCTTCACAAATATTGGTATCTAATTTTAGAATTATCCAAATTTAATATCTACTTACAATAAATTAAACAAGAATAAGTAAGAATAGATTTTACTACCAAGTTGCAATTAGGTGTAATTATCAAATTATATTTTACTATAAATTGTGATGCAGGCTTTATCTCAAGTGAAGCTAATGTATGCACATTGATGATAGACATTTGCCCCTAAACATATCCATGAAAGATTATAATCCAAAAATCATAGATAAATATAGTAGAAGGATTGGAAGAAGGTCTAAAATGAGTATGCTTTCCTTTTTAAGAGGAATAAAGTAAGATGTTTCATTATGTTGCAATATAAGGAGATCAAAAATGGACTAGAAGTTTTGGAAAATAGATTAAAATTTTTGGAGGATGTTACTTTTTCAAAATAAATTGTAATAGAAAAAACTTATCTTTTAATCTTTGAGGATGTATTGAATTGCATTTGCCATTTTTCATTAAATTCTAAATGATTGAGGCACCAAATTTTAGTGGCAACAATGCTTTGAACTTAAATAAAATCTAACTAAATTATCATTTTTGGTAGATTATACATTTTTGAAAAATCCTATATGTAGTCTATTTTGAGCATCAAAAATTTGATTTTGGAAATGCTTGATTATGATTTTATTTTTAGTTATTATAGGTTTAGTGCAAGGGTGTCCATTGCAATCTTAACTCTTTATAGTGTTTAGTGCTCTTGAAAATGAGCCTGAAACACACTAGATCTTCAAGAACAAAATGACATTACAAATTCATTTTAAGAAACTATAAAGTAGATTTTGAAAAGGTGTTTACAATTTGATCGGGTTTGTGCATGATAAGTCCTCTAATCTCATATTTCTTTGGTGACCAATTTTTTTAGATTTGGCATGTATAAAAAAGGTTTGAAAGACTTCAAATTACTTTCATATTTTTTAAACCATCATGATCTAACATTATAATCTTTCAATCTATAAGTGATGTTGTTTTTCATTTTCCATGTCATCTCTAACATATCTTGTTGGAATTTGTATAGTACGTCATGATTCAACAAAAATTGATACAATTTATCAAAGTATTCGCTTTTTGTTCAATTTAGAGCAAATTCCTACATTTTTAAAAATGGACTTGGAAATATAGCGGTTAATCATCCAAAATCCTTAGAGTAATTACAAATTTTAATCCCAAAGGGCTAAGGCAATTTTCTTATCAAAAACCACTTTAAATTGTCATTTCTATTGCAAAGAGAAAGAAACTTTGAAAAATATATATTTTTTGCATATCCAACCATAGGATCTTGTACTTAATTAGTACTTAAACATGTGGAAGAAATTTTTAGAAACTTTGATTGTATAGATTGAAAGATATTTGCATTTAAAGTGAAGAAAATAAGGTTTTTTTGTACCTTGCTCAGTTAGATTTTTTGGCTTTGAATCTTTTTTGTTCGAAGCTTTTGCACTGCTTATTTTGATTTTCTATCTATTTATATCAAATAGTTGAATTGAAAATCTACCAAACAAATTTAAGGAAAAACAAACACTTGATTTTCACTCATTAAATTTTTTTCAAGTAGAGGTAGGTTCAAGATTGAAGAAAAAACTAAATTGCTTATAGCTTTAAGATGGAATTGATTCAAAATAATTCCAATGGCAATATCATTTAAGCAAGTGAATCTAACCTTGTCTAGCAATTATTTTTGAAAAATTCTGAAAAATGCATTCAAAAATGAAATATATAGGTTATTTTTTCAAGAAGATGCTTAGATTGCCTGTAAAACTAAGATTGTCCATAACTTTCTTCTTATTTGTCCAAATAGAATGAATTAAAGCTTCACATGTAGACAAAAATATAATTTTTGAAGAATTTATTTTTAAAAAATTATTTTGACTACCTATGATTTTCTTGATGTTGCCCACCAAACTCCATTTTTTCTTATTGTGCCATAAATTTTGCTCATATACACGTATACACCATTTAAAATTTTTAAAAATAATATATTCACAAAGCTCTCACAAAAATACACAACCTCATAAAATTTCAAAAAAATTACAAAAAATTAAGACAATAGGAACCTACTTGGAACCAAATTGTCCCTTGAGGGGAAAAATTATCCTTTGGGATTAAGAGAATCAATTCTTCATTTATACCAACTTCCTTTATGGATTGGAATTCTTGTCTTTCTTTGACAAAGAATGTCAACCATGATTGTTAATCTCCTCAAAAGATGGCTCTTCCTTCCCTAAATCCCCCCAAATGAACGACAATCATAGATATGAAGAGGGAAAAAAAGAAATCCCCTCCCCACCATTGATTTGGTAGTGGGAGGGAAAAAACAATAGTTGTTGATTTGGCCATTGATTTAGATATGGATATGAATATGGTATATTGAATATGGATATAATATAGAATATGGAATAGAAATTGATAGTATATATATATGGAAAATAAATGTTTACATACATATATATACATATAGAAAATACATTATTCCATATAGATTGCACGAAGAATTGTGTGGAAGAAAATACAAGTAAAGGGGGATGAAGTGGAAAAAACAAATTAATCTAATTACATTAGATTGATCAGATTGAACACTCATGTCACTACCTACTATCCACCCAAAAGATGTCACAATAGAGTCAACCATGACTACTAGACTCAATAGACTTTAGGATAGGAGTTCTATAAAGCAACGTTTTACAAGTTGATTTGCAATTTCAAGATTTCAATTCCACAAAACATTTTTTTCTAAAATTTCCATGAAAATCAAATGAAATTAGCATTTAATCCAAGTTGTTCTATATTTTGGGGACCATTGTAAAAATCGTTATGGATTTCAAAGTGGGAATCACAAAGGACTCAAAAATCATTTACTCTATGATATGGTCAATTTTTTGGTACATTGATGTCCACAATTGGTTTGTTGCAGAAAATAATATGTACCTTTATATTAAAGAACGTCTTTAGAACTTGAACTATGTGAAGACCTAAGGGAGAGGCACCCAACGGCGTCCTTGTACCCAATGCTATCCGTTTCTACAACACACAATCATTTCAAGCTATAAATGTAGTCTAAAACAATAAGCAGTCTACAGTCCCGCTACATTTCTATTCTGGAATGAATGACTGACTTAGAAACGGACGACATTGGGTACAGGGACGCCATTGGGTGCCTCTCCCTTACCTTAGTCTTTGCCCTATGACAAGAAAATGACAAGAATTTTTCTTGTCCATTTTCTAGGGTAATAAATAGGGATTTTTTACTAGCAAAATTTCAACAAGAAGCAAATTCAAAGGATGCTTCTTTTTTTTGGTCACCTAAAAATGGATGATAATTTCTAAAATATAGATGGAGTCACCACAAAAGAATGGAGAAAGTACAAATTTGCAGGTGAAGAATATTATTTTTTTCTCCCCAAATGGCTCCCTGATGGATGGATAATTGCTAAAGAATTTAAATCCCTGCAAATAGCCATGCTCCAGTGGCTTACTGGTACCGAGACCGTCACATGAAGCAGGTTGCGTTGAAACGGCAGGAAAGGGGTCAAACAGGATAAGCGTGAGTCACAGTCATTGGGAGGAGCTGGCCAGGCAGTGCCGGGAGGTTGGCAGGTCCAAGGTAGGTAGGTAGGTACGTACTGCAGGTTGGATGGTAGCTGGGTAGGTAGGACGGTAGGTTGGCCCGATCACCTACACTGTACTCCAAGCCTGTCCCTGTCCCAACCTCCTTCACATGTTTGTACCCTGCACTCTTGGACCCCCCAGCCACGTCAGATCAAGTGCTTGGACTGGTCTCTGTGGAAATCATGCTTTTTGAAACCGTGCAAATCGTCTACTTTAAAAAAATTCAAAAGTATGCATTGGAGACCAAACTATTAGAGGATTTTTGAGGCTATTAGAAGATTGCGGGTTCCTAGACTATAGGAACATAGTTTCTACCGCGTGAACAGGAATCCTACGTGGTCAAGAGAGTGCCACATCATTAAATTAAAAAAATATTGGGCCTTTTTTCATATTTTAGGATCCAAAAGAATATATATATTTTTTGGATAAATGCTGGCTTGACAATGGCCAACAGTTTTGGGAACACTTTTGGAGAACAGCCTCGAAATGGCCCTTTGGAAGCTTCAAATCTCCTCTAATGTACTATTTATGACCTCCCCCTTTTTGCATAAAATTCCTAGGATGAACAATTACAATTTTGTCTTACTTGCAAGAATTCTCTATCATCCATCAAACATTTAGTGTTTGCAATTGAGTTATTTGTAAAGTCCCCCCCACTTTGGGCATGACTTTTTTTGAAGTTGAGAAGGCAACTATAGTTGAAGCGTCAAACTTTTTTGCAAGATACTTATGTCATAGAACTTCAAAAGTGGGGACCAAACTTTTTTAGGCACCATTTTGATGGAAAAATAAGTTTCATACTCTCTTTTATTTCGACTTTTTTTTAACTCAACTGGCTTTTTCACCAAACTCATGGGTTAAAAACCTGGTTTAGGGTACTTTACGAATAACTCAAGTGTTTAAAGTATTTCACCCATTTCCAACCACTTAAGCAATTACACATATGTAGAGTGTAGCTTTTTTGAATGCAAATTTTTTTTCATGTACAGAAATCGAATTTGGAAGGATGCCATATTTTTTCAAAATTTTATTACACAAATTGTAATTACTATGAATTTTTAAGTATCTAGAAGATTCTCTACGACCTATAATGGTAATATAGGCTGATTGCAAAACCAACCAAAGACAAGTTGCATTTATGAGAGCCTTGCAACCAATTATAATGTGCTACAATTGCTTTGGGAACTATACCATAACTTCACGGAAAGAAAATAGCCTATTGATTTGAAATGGGGGCTAATCAGAAATAAATTGCCATCTTCTATATGGTTAAATTTAACCCTTAAAGAATGGACTTGTAACTACAAATTTTTAGCCTCATTGCTTATCCCTCAATTTGTTGCCATTTTGGAACTAGATATATATGAAAAATTTTATGCATATTTTTTAGAGATGAAATTACATATCTTCTCTACTTTACAAAAACATTAGATTTTTTTGAGGAAAATTGATTTTTATGAGAATTTTTGAAGAGAAAGTGAAGAAAAAATCATGTTGAATTGAAAATTACTTCAAAAAATTTGAAATTTTCACCATGTGTGTACATTATAATGGCAAATATCATGATGTAAACTCAGTTTTGATGTCATTCTCTAATTAGAATACAATGGATATTAAAAATATATCCAAATTACAAATTATTGTAATAGAATATTCAATATTACAAAAAAATTCAAAATTGGAATTGGAATAGAAACTAAAGAAGATGAGTTAGTTAGTTGAGCTCAAACTCAAAAAATATCATTTTTATAGAGAAATTTGAGATTTAAAGAAGGAAACAACAACTTTTCAAAATACATTGAAATAGGCATATTTTTCCATTTGTTTTTTTACTTGCTTCTCAACTACATGAAAACAAATATTGGTTAGAGTAAAAACTCAATTGGATACTCTTTGTAACTCAATATGAATAGTTACCAAAGTAGATGAAAAAACTACTTCTACTCTCATCTTAAGACCCTAGACTATCATCCAAATGCCACAAAATGGTATTGGTGGCAATCCAAGGTTTTAAATATGGAAAGCCCAAAATGACATTGGTTTTTTTAAGATGTTTTTGACATGGGGTATAATATTTTTTATTGATGGAGAAAGGATTCCTTTTGCATCTTTGAAATGGAGGCCTATACAATGAATAAGTCTACACATATTGTTTTACAAGGCTCTTCAATCAATTTTAATGCTTAATCTTATAAAGTCATAACAAACACTAAGTGTCTAATGGATGATGGGGAATCCTTCTATATAAAATAGAAGTGCTATCGTTCATCCTTGGAATTTTGCACAAAAGCAAGAAAGTCTTGTACACTAGCTTGGTCTCCAATGGGTACTTTTGATTTTTCTTAAGGTCAATGATTTGCACTGTATCAAAAAGGCATATTTTTACAGTGACCAATTTGTCCCTATATTATTAACTATACAAAAAAATTCTTCTAAGTATCAAACAAAAAATAATATTTTTTGAGGATGTGGAAGACCATTACTTAGTTATATAATGTTTCTAAATGTTCTTGGAATAGAGGGAAACATTAGTGACTAAGTTTGTCTTCATGATGAAATAAATTTAACATTGGACACATGATACTTCTAATTTAAATCATTAGTAGGTGCAAGTCCTACATGTTGGTGTAGTTCTACAATAGTCATGTATATGATTTGTCTAGGGTTGTATTTGAGTAGAGAGAGGTAGATGTCATTCAAACAAAACATATTAATTGTTGAATTACCACCTTGATGGTGAACATCTTGTCATATTTTACGGTATATAAAGTACAATATTCAACTCTAACATGACAAACACCATTGGTATTTATATACAACTTTGTTGAATCCTTTAAAGGCTAACCCTTCAATGCTTATATGGGTGAATGCAACCAACAAATAATAGCTATATATCAAATATCAAGTGAAAATGTGTAATTTATATATCTTTTTTATTAGTCCTTGGCAAAATCTTCTATAGAATGTTTCATTAGATGGAAATTTATAAAATTCAAATTGACAATTTTCTAATGGCAATCTTTTGATTCTACTATCCAGTAAATATGCATAAGAATAATTAATTTTATCTTGCATAAGAAATTAATTCTCTTGGAAGATGGTCCTTGTAATAATTTTAAGAATGTTTAAACCAAAATTATCTATTTCAATGTGACTTGGAATTTTCACATTCCAATGTTACATCACACATTAGATGTTTTTTAGGCATTTAGAAGGCTATGGGCTCCCAAGCTATAGGAACTCTAGGAACATTGCCACATAGGCAATCTAATATGGTCAAGAGATTGCCACGTTAGATTTTTAATTAAAAATAATAATTATTGAATATTTGAAAAATTAATTTTCAATTTAAAATAAATAATATTTTAGTTTTTTATAATTTTTGAATTTTTTTTAAAATAAAAATAAAAATAAAAATCCAAATTTTAGACTAGTATTTGCTAATATATTGTATAGGAAATGGTTTTGGAGAATAACCCTGAAATTGTCTCCTATATAGCTAAAAAACATCTAATGTCATGATTCCATCAAGATTTTTCCAGAATATTGACAACCTTAAATCTAACTTCTAAACTCTAAACATTTTTGGAATTATTTTTCACTATTTTATAACAAATTAGATGTATCACATTTTTAATTTTTTAATATGTTAGTCTAATATATATTGTTTTTCATAAATAATTTTAGGATACTCTATTCAAATGATTGGAATATGCTATCAACTTTTCTTGGGATAGTTGTCATTTTTCTTTTAAAGAAAAAAAAATTCAAATTTTTTTAGGCCAATTTACTATCTCAAAAGAGAATCAATCCTTCAATGGAAGTTTATAAGCATTTTACCTTGATGCATTGCCCTTTTTGTGATCACCTTGGATGCAATTGGTTTTTTTGATACATGGCTTTGGTGTACTTTACACATTCTACCTTTGTATGTTTTGTAGTTGTCATATTTGTAAAATTATCTTTGTAGTAAATGGTTAAAAACAATCCATCAAAAATGTGAACATTCAAGTCATTTGTTGTATGTGCATTGATGATTTTTATTTGGTGAATCATTTGTAGCACTCTATACAAATGACTAAATAATTCTTTTTTGTTCTATTAATAAATGTAGAATGTACACAAAGTATTTTGATACTTTATAAGTACGTATTTTCTTGATCTTGACCCTTAATTAGTGTGTCATAGTTATGTGAAATCCAAATGCAAATATCACCAAAAAAATTGGGTAGAAATTCAATGCCTTCCATTCAACTTTGTTTCATAGTTAGTTCAATTGTTCATACATGTAATCAACAAAGTATGCTATGAATGACATTGATATTCAATGTCCAGAATAATTTCAGCATTTCCGTGTGTTACCTTGTCCACTAAGACTTTGCAAAGCCTTTGAAAGTTGAAAGATTCCAAGGTGGCATGGCCATTGATAAACCATAATCATCTCGCACTCATTGGAAGCTTGTTGGTACATGGCAAAGTAGGTTATTTTTGGCTACATAGCTTTGAGGCTTTATGAATTGGTAAGATCATTGTTAGAATCACAACATGTTCAATTTGTGTACTTTTATTACGGTAACATTTAGCCATTCAATAGTTTAGTGCAAGTAGTTAAGTGGATCACGTACATCTCTCTCCTATTTTTAAAGCTTTCAAGCTTGATGACAAAGTTTATTTTTCTCTCTACATGAAACAACTTTCAAGGAACTTGCCTCCCAATGAACTCTAAAACTACTTTGTTTTTTTAACAATTCTAAGTAGTTAAATTGCAAAATTCCAACATGATGACTATGGATGTGAGATGATTGTGCATAGCATGGGCAATTATTCTCAATATTAAACTTGTGTTGTCTTTTGATAATCATTTTTTTGAATGATCAATGCAAGTCCAAAGCTAGTCATTGTGGGTTCATTCTTCAAACTCATGTTATTTCAATTTTGAAAGAGGGATCTTGCAATTTCTATAGAATCTATGAATAAATACTTGTCATCACAAATGAATGTTGCAATAGAAGTAGTCTTAAGCTTTAAACTTTACATTCCATCATTCTACTAGTTTAGAATATAAGCCTAGTTCTCTTATTTCTTTGGCTTTGCTTCTTTAGTTACTTTAATGCTCATCCTTCACTCAAATTCTCTCCTTTTTAGCATTGTTGTGCCAAAGTTCAAGTGTTTGGAGATTTGCCTTCAAGTTCAAATCTTTGTTGTTTGTGTACAATTCCAAACTTATTAGATTTGCTTGAAATAGTGATAATGAACATCAAAGCAAGAAAATCATAACTTTGTAATTGTTTATGTAGCTCCAACAACTATAAATTCATTTATGAGTAAGCAACTTCTAAATTATTAGTTTGAATATGAATGAAAATTGTCCTCCCTCATTCCAAACTTCTTTCTTGAAACAACAAAAGGAATGGGGAGAGAAGATGGGTGCGATTTCTTTGCTTGGTTGCAAGCTTCTTCAATTTTGTAAAAGATGAGGTTTTCCTAAGGTTGGATTTTTATAGAGGACCTATTGGCCACCTTGGACAACCATATGAACTTTAATTTGGAGTGTGTGAATCTACAAAAGTCATTGCAAGGATAAACATTGGAGAAATGACTCAAGATGTAGCTTAATTTTTAAACAACAAACCAAGCTCCCTAAGCTTGGTTTTGCAAGAATCATTGACTTTAAAGTAATTTTGAAATTTTTTGGAACATTTCAATATACTAGACCTACTTGTACACTAAATATGGCTTGCCAAGCACTTCATTAGGGCAACAAAGTCAAAGGACTATTCACTCTTTATTTTTGCATGTCCTAACCAAACAAACTTTGGGCAAGCAACAAGACCCATGCTCTACTTAAAGGACATTTATTATTCTCCCTTGACTTGCTCGCTAGCCAAGGGAATATGGTGTAAAGGTTAACCTAGCCTACCATTCAACGTCATTGATGATGTTCCTTTAGTCATTGAAGAAGCTCGGCATTGACTCCCTTGTCAAATTTGAAAACAAAAGAAGGAAGTATCTAGAAGCCCCTTGAAACCCTTTGTTAAGGTCTAATAAACACAAAAGACTACAAGAGTAAGAGACATTTCAAAAAAAACATTTGCAATTTATGATAGAGGATTACACAAACTGTTGTAGTAAAAGTTATGACCACAAGAGTAAGTGTACACAATCATGACAAACAATTAATCCATTCAACGTAGTCATTATAGTAAATTGCATTTTCAATTCACTGGTCACTAGTATTCAATTGAAAAAATCTTTTGAAGAAATTACAATTTAGTCCATTCTTGCCTTAATCTTGAAACCTTCATTTTGCATTTCTAAAACCTAAACCCCCATCTATGTATACTTCTCTTTGATCACAAAAGAATGGACATTGCTGATGAAATTGTATTCTATATTCTTGTACATTGACAACAAGGTCACTGGTCACTGGTCACCAGGTCCATCACAAAAATTCATAAATTCAATCCAAAATAGAAAAGGGTGTAGATTACCTTGCTGCAAAGGTGACAACAATGGTGGAGCAACAACTTATTGGCGGAAAAACATGTGGAAAAAAGAAGGCAAACAATTTGGAAATTGGTGCACATGCAAATTAAATGTGTGTGCATGCAAATTCAACTAGCATTAGTCATGGAAAAAATAAGAATCATGAGGTGTAAGATGGAGATGGCAATGTTCGCAAGTGGGGAGGAGGGCTTAGACAACAACTAGTGGGGGAGGAGTTGGAATGTATTGGAGAGGGCTCTAGGCACAACAATTGTGAGATGGTTGACAAAGAATAAGGAAACAACCTAAAGGGATTGGGATTCCCATGCTAAAACTTATTCTCAAATCTTCTTGCAATCTTTGTCGTTCATTCTTTCTATAAAAGTTTTTGTACTACTCTTCATGCTTGCTACATTGCCAAGTGCTCTCTTCCACTTCTTGATGAGCTCTTCTTCTCAAAACAATTCTAAATTATATTCTTTGATTTGTGGAATCAAGCATTATAAAAAAAATCCAAGTACTACTTCCTTTAGTAGAGATCCTCATTCAAAAAACATCATTCCAAAATGATGGTTTTGTATTAAATCTACATTATTTCAAAGATAATGTGTTTGGTTCAATCTAGACTTAATATAAAACCATTGTACATTTCTACTAGTCTTGGTAGCCAATAGCTTGTGACTTAGGCTTACACTTGTATTGTCTACTCTTTTGACTTTGCATAATAATGCTAAACCTTTACACCCTTGTTGTTGATCATTCTAATGGAGGTATTTGAAGTGTTTTTCAAATAGTCAAACGTCCAAGCCATCATTGTCTTGCCCCCCCCCCCCCTACTAAGCCTCTCTTAGCCTTATAGAGGGCCATTTGACTTTCGGCGGATGTGTAAATATAGTGAAATAAAAAAAAATTTAATGATACAAAATACAAATTCTAACAAGGCATGCAAGTTGACTTTCATTGGCTAGATTCTCTCAGAGCTAGTTTGGGCTAATATTTCCTATTGTTGTACATTTTCATGTATAAAAATGCATTGGAGAAAATATGGACTCTCTAGAGGGCCGCTAAGAAGTGCTGGAGGGGACCCTTTCGATAACATTTATTTTCCCTTCACAAATGTTTTTCCCCTATTGTCGTTCATGTCAGTTTTGCAATTGTTAGTGCATTGAATTGCAAAGAATCATTAGTTAAATGGAGGAGCATGCGATAGTTACCCTTCACTGACAGATAAGGAATTTAAAAAGTCAAGAAACTCATACATACCCAAGATATTCACACAAGTTGACGCACCTCTGTCACACACCTCTGTCAGAGATTCCGCCCTTTCTGTAGCTCTGTAGGATTATGTATATAGATTGGTTTGTCAAACCCTAGCGGCCCTCTAGAGAGTCCATATTTTCTCTAATGGATCCTCTTAATGCCTAAAATTTTCTTTAATAGAAGTCATTCATTACATTTTTTTGCAATGCATGCATAGAATTGAAGTATTTTATAGGAGGAGGTATTATTTTGGTTCCCTTGAATTTTAGACAATCTTCAATAATGTAAATTTACAATTTATTATATTATTAAAAATACTATTATTGATTACAAAATATACTAGAACATTCAAGAATCTTTTTTATTTACTATAAAAATGTGTAAAACAATAAAATAACCTCTTGATATATAATTTTGCATCCTTTAAAAACTCAACATACTTTATTAGTACCTTGGAGGGGAGGGGGCACTCCTTATAAAAATAAGGATACAGGTGTGAATATTGGATAATAAATGGGGGGGTATCCTTTTTTTGCACACCCTATCATTATGAAATTTTCAAATTGGATTCATTAAAAAGGGAACATACATTATTTGTAATCTCCAATTGTCACAAATATATCATATGCTATTTTGCTTCAATTTTTTTTTCTACGACATTTTTTTCTTTGACATTCATATTTTTTTTCTTACACCCAAATTTTTTTCCACTTTTTCTTCCCTACACTCTACTTCTCACTACAAGAGATTGAGGTAGTAGGCTTTTAAAATAACCATGTTCTACAAGCTATCATGACACATATGTACATTTTCACTTTCTTCAATGTCCCAATAGTATATGTTTCAAGAGGTGTTTGCTTCTAGTGACCATTGCTTTTCAAAAATGTATAATACATCCATGAAGGTCCAAAAATGATAAACTCACTTGGGATAGAAGTCAATACCATTCTTCTACCTACATAAATGTTATCAAAATTGTCCGAAGGAGTTTTTTCTTCCCCAAAATAGAATGAGCTTTCAAATGGTCACTCGAAGAACTTACTACCTTCAAGTCTTGAAGTTGTATTATACCAACGGTAGTTCCTTAAGCTTGTTTCTTCTTCACTAGCAAAAATTCTGTGAAGTGCCATACCATTTTTGAAGTGCCATAGAATTTGTAAAGTGCAACACATTTGTAAAGTGTCATACAAACTGCAAAGTAGAAATTGAATGTGCACATCATAGATGATAACCAAAGTATGTTGTTAACCCCTAAAGCTATGCATTGCAATTTTTTTGCAACACATCAATTTTGGAAGCTCATTACAAATGGAGTTTTTATTTATTTTTCTTTGAAATTTCACACAACATGTGCTCTAGGAGTAACAATTTTCATAACTTTTCATTGCATAGTTACGAGCATAGTTAATAAGTTATGGCATTGTATGTTGTTTCCTTTGATTGGTAGGCAACCTGGGCAACAAAAAGAAATTCTTTAAAAATTCTTTTTCTAAGAAATGAAAATTTGAAATTGATTTATTAGATTTATATCTATGTGAAAAGCTTTGAATTATTCCATTTTGATTGATGAGTCAAAAGTTACGAGGAGTTTTAGTTTGGAGTACTTTGCGGGTAGTTATAGAATCTCTACTCTACAAAAGTTTGAAATCCTTTATTTAATACAATTTTTTATATTTTTGAGAAAAATTAAAACATTAGGTGAAGAGTGTTTATCAAAATATTACAACCATTGGGATTGGTGTTTTTCATATGCATAAATAAAAAAAATTTAATTTAATATTTTGAATAATTTTCTACTTCTTTCTACTTACTAATTTTTCCTATATGTTGTACAATTCCAAATGAATTGAACTTTTTTGAGCATATAATCAACTTGCATTGAAGAATGAATTCAAAGATTTACCACCATTTTGAATATTTTTTCATACAAATGTAACCTTGTGAAGTGTAGTTGTTTGAAATTTTGCAAGGATATAAAAAGGATTGTTGTCAATTCAAATGTTGATATATTGCAATGTACATAGTAGAAATTTTGAAATTTTTTCCACACATTTTCAAACTACTTTACTACAAGATCCTATAGTTACATGTATAAAAAAAAAAAAAAATTCTAAAATCTTGCACTTGTATTAGAAATGATAGTTTTAGAGCATTTTTGGTAAAAACATAGTCAAAAACCTTTGGGGGTTAAGCTAAGAATGCCTTGAAAATCTCAAAAATCTTATACACATATGTTCAAAATTCAAAGTTCATGAAACCTATTACAAGTCTAAAGTTTACAAATGCGCTTTTAGGAGACTAATGTAGATAAGCAAAAGTTTCACAAAACCTACATTATCCACAAAAAAATGAAAGCATGAATGCAAGGTTAACTTCCACAACCCCTAGTTTTTTCATGACAAAATCCATCAGTTGTCACATGTCCCCTACACCGCAAAAGCATTAGCATCAGAAGTGTTTTCCATTGAAATGCAGGCCGGGCCCTATCAAAACTTGGGACTTTACTGTAGATTTTGGATTTGGTAATATTTATTAAAAAAAACTCATTTGAATTGAACATCTTCCTACCGTGGTTCGCAAATGTATTACAAATGAAAAACATGAGGAGGGTCTGGATTTAGGAATTTTCAAGTGCACATACCTTAGAATCTAAACAAAGTGCAACCTCAATTTGTACATTCCGATGATGCAATCCACAGTCTTGGATTTGTCTCCAATTTCTCTCCTATTCCAATATTGACCTAGCCCTTCTGTAGCTTTGATTGCAACTCTTGCAGCTACAAGACACTCAAGTTTTCTAGTGGTGTTGTATGCAGGGTCTCATGCACAACTAGCAACAATGTCAAGGGACTCATGCTTGAAGATGCATTTGAGAATTTGATCCAACTTGTCCTTCAATTTGCAAACACAACAACCCTAAACCTAAAGTAGCAATCACAAACTAGGCAATCTTGAAATTGTATAATAGACCTTGAACAAAATCCAAACCTTCAATTCGCAAATACAATAGCAACCCTAAATCAAACAATAGCAAATACAGACTAGGTGATCACCAAACCCTGCACCAAACCCGATAGTGGACCCTCAACCGAACCAAAACCTTTAATTTGTAAACACAACAATAACCCTAAACCAAACACTGCCAAATACAAATTGGGCCTAAATCCAAATTCTAGAGTAGATCTTGAATGAAATGGCCACAACGACAAACATAGGGCTTAGAATCTAAAACCACCAAAATTCCAAAATTAAATGATAGCCATCTAGAGCTAGCCAACATCTACTGTAAAAATTTGTAAAGTCTCATATGAAATAATTGAACACTTTGAATATGCCATTCAGAAGATACCAACATTTAATACTTTTGGCAAAAAATAATAATAGAAAGGGAAGTACTTTAGGTCTATTTTTTAAATGAGCATATTTTTCTATACCCTATAGTAGTTACAAGACATGTCATGTCATTTTTTGTATCCTAAAGTATAAAAAAACAAATCAAATTTTTTATCTCAAATGTTTTTTAGGCACCTTATCATTTATTCACATGTAGTTTTCTATTGTTACTGCTCATTGCCTCCCCCCCCAAGATTAGCACACAATTGAGTATGTAAAACATTCAAGATTGAAAAGTATAAATAAATGGAACAATGCTTCAAAGCTAAAGCTTGATTTCCTTGACTAAGGTAATAAATGGAACAATGGAAAGGTGTAGCAAGTTCATACCACAATAGTGATGGAAAAAAATCATGAAGACAAAAAGAAAGTTCAATAGGAACTTAATGTCATAGAAATTATAGATTAGATTAACATAGAATCTGACTATGACCTAAAGTAAGGTTGGAGAAAAAAAGATCAAAACTCTAGCAAACATGCAATGATTGAATCCCTAAATTGGTGAGAAAAGACCAAAAATAATAGATCATGTATGAAGATTTCTTATTTTGTTTTTGTTTTTGCAAACAAACAAAACACCATTTTCTTTGATTCAATTTGATATTCTAAATAGTATTATACTTAGATTTGCACAATAATAAAGGCACTTCTATCAAAACTTGGTATTCTCATCCTACCATCAAAAAAACATTCTAAAATAATAAAATGTATATTAATATTGAAAAAAAAATTAAAAAAAAAATTGGTCATAAAAATGCCCTTATCTTCTTTATATGAATGAAATATGAAATTAAACAAGTTGTATTTAGATCTTGTTATTTTCTTAAAAAATTTCATGGTTGAATCAAATTAAAAGGTTCTTATTCTTTTAGTGAATGTAGTTTTCTAAACAACCACAAGTAAAGTCTTTGGGTCTAAACTTTCAATATCATAGCTTGGCTAGAACAAGCTCTTCAACTTTGTGGAGCTAGAGTCTTCAAGTGTAATGACCGTACTTTCTTCTTAGATGTTTTTTAAGCCACCCTCAATTTTTTTAGAGCCCAACAATGCAAGAAAAGAAATGATTGTTAACTAGAGAAGGGCAACAACAACATGATATTGTATAACAACTTCTAATGTATTTTTAAGCAAATCTTTGTAGATTGTTCAATGTCACTAAGGTTTGAACTCATAGTAGAGACATAATGGAATTTAGGGTTAAAACATATGCAACACACAGTTTGACCTCCAATATGATTAGGAACTACCAACCATTGTTACAAAAGATGCCATGTAGGAAGTGGTATGACTCCGAAGAGGATACCTATTTTTGTCATTGAGTCCAACTTAGATTCTTGCCAACCATATACAACATCAAAAGACATGGTGACTTTACGGCTTGCCTATTCAATAAAGCCCTAAGCACCAAGCCCATGTTCATTGAAATCCAAACCCTTTTGTACTCATTCCAATTAAACTATCACCTAAAAAAAGATGCACAATAACTTTGTACCAATTGGTAATAGAAACATGCCTGGAGGTACATAGAAAGGGGCACATCATTTGACTATACATGTCAAACAATAGTCAAATAAGGACATCTTTCAAAATTGAGAGGAAATCTTTTTGCCCCTAGGGTACTCAGGGGTCAATCTAGTACCCATGTCACTTATAAACATAATAAAGTTGATGTGTTTGTTAGAGTCATTACCTAAAAACTTGGTCCTATTCTTTGTCACAATAGTAGTGATTTTTTTCTCTTCCATTATAACTTTTGAATTCGAAGTGTTAAGAAAATGAAACAATTAGTGAACCTATCTAACTTGATGGTACTTACATCCCCTATTAAATTTAAAAAAAAATTATAACTAAATATTCATAATACATTTTACTTTGAGGTTTGGGGTTTTTCACTAAATTCAATGTACCAAAATTGAATGATGTAGAGTTGAAATTTTTTTGTGGTCTATTCCTACAATAGGTGGACATATGCCTACTAGGGGGCATCTAAAATATATTATATTATATCCTCTAGGTTCATGCCAATAAGACTCCCTTGCACAAGCACTTAAAGATGGTGTCAACTTCATTTTTTGGGTGAAATTTGATCATCATGAAGTCCTCACAAATGACCAATTTTTCAATTTTTTTATTCATCATTTTCTAATTTATTATTAATGTATATCTCATTGTTTCTAATTTTTATGACAATTTTTTTAATATATATTGTTTCAATATTTGCAAGTAATTCTAAGTACTTGTAATGGTACTTTTAGTTGTTGATTCTTCTAATCATCAACTAAGATTGTTTTATTATGTAGTAATCCTAGTACTTATTTCTAGTATCCCAGGACTAAAATGTAGATTTTGTAAAAATGCTACAAAAAATGGAGGGTGCTTCTTGCAATTGGGCCAAAAAAGTATAGAACTTTTAGATATATTAGTGTTTGTATAATTTCAATTAATAAATCATATATGTGTTTTATTTAATATATCAATTGTCACCCACAATCCTTCAATGCTATTAGCTGATATAAAACCCTAATATATTTCCTTTCAATCCAACCCTATTTTTTCCATATCATAATACTCTTTTTTTTTATTGCCTATGTATAGTCTTTTAGTCTACTAAATAAAGGAGAAGCTAACATAAAATAGATATCAACCAATTTGTAAGTTAACTAACCTACAATTGTAGATTTAATATAAAAATAAAAAGATGTCCTACTTTTAAACTCATAAACAACCTACATCACAACAACATTTGTTGGGCAGATAAACTAAAAGACCTAAATGCATTGTTGTACTTGCATATGTTTACATGTGGAGCATGAAAAATGCTTGCATCATAAATTACAAAATGAAAAGGTACCATGTAGTTTACATTTTGTCTAAATCCTACAAAATCCAAGACTATAGTATAGGGGTTCAAATCTAGGAGAATGGTCAAATAGTCTAACGTATTATGACTAGAATCACATGTAAATTAGAGTATATTGAAATATACTAGCTAATTCACACATAACATGACAATTGGATAGGCAATTTAGGGTTTCATTCTTATTCCTATGAAATAATTTTGTGATCAGTCCATTAATAATGCTATGAACGCATGAGTGTTGTCCCAGTCTTAGACTAGTGTACTAAAGAGGGTACATCAATTTGTAAAGTGTATGTAGCAATTTGTCACTTGCATGCACTATCCGATTTAATCATTGCAACAAGTTATATATAATATAAATATAATATCCTTTGGCCAATTCTTTATTTACCGTGAAATTCTTTTATCAAGCAATTTGTCTTCAATCACTACTTATCTAGCCTAATCACAAATTACGATGAGTATCAAATCAGTCCAATCCTAAGGCAATTTGTTCCTAATTAATGCAAGGCATGAATGTATCTACATATGTCACCATTTCCATGCTATTGCACACATCCACGTCAAATGGTTAATTTGATTTTATCTTAGAATGATTTATGATATCAATGACAATTTATCCCTCACTGTATTAATTGAAAATAATTTATTAATAACTTTACCAAACTTCCAAGCAAATTGTCATATTCATCATTGAGACCAAGGCAATTTGTCATAGTAACTTCCTATGGACCTATAACCATAAGTTCTCTCCAATTGGCTTTATTCAAAAATTTAATATTTTTGGATAATTATTATTTAATTAATTCCTTTGGAGAATTAATTTAATTTGATAATTTACCAATTTCAGCAATCAGGCCCTAATTTAATTCAATCTTTATATTGTCAAATTGTATTTTCTATAAAATTAAAATTTTCACAATTATGATCGTACAAATTATCTACAAAATTTTATTTAATTTTAATTCTAGAATTTTTTTCTATAATCAAAACTCACAACAATTTCACAAATAGTTTTACTATAAGGATTCAACACATGATAGCAATTTGTCAAAATTTCTAATTTTAATTATTCATTCATTCACTTTTAGAAATATAGCAATTGGTCATTATATCAAATACAATTAAACATTAATGCATAACTTAATGACAAATATATGAAACTCCTTGATTGATGCTTGATGTCAATTTGCAAGTTCAGCGAATTTGCTACATTTGTTGTGCAATTCAGGCTCCAACTTGTATTTTGACAATTTGCCAAAATATCTTCATTTCTTTTTAAGTCAACATCGATTTGACTCAAGGGAATTTGCTATAGCTTCTCACCAACCGCACCAACTCATGCTGGACAATTGGTCTAAGACTATTGAATCACTCAGGTAAATTGGTAAAAGATTTCTTTCAAATTACAATGAATCAGATAATTTGATTTGCAATTGAATTTTAATGCAATTTGAGTGAAAGCACAAACAATTCCATCACATACAAACAACTTGACTCACACACATCACATACGTACTACACAAAGTCAATTAGTTGCATTATTTGTTCCCAATAGTTTCCAATACTTCATAACTAAATACAACTCAAACAATTAAACTGAATACAAAGACAATTTGATCCAACAACTTCATAACTGATCCATATAGAAAATCACAATCCCACAACACTTAGAATGCACACAACAAATTGCTCAACACTTACAAAATTAATTATCTCCAATCACTGGATTAAGGTAACATACAGTAAAATTCCACAATTGAATTCCAAGACTATTTGTCCTAGTAGCTGGCCCAATCACATGTACATAGAAAGACAAATTATTAAAATTACACACACAACCAATCCAATCAATGGATCAAAAAGAATACGCACAATGAAGAACCTCTTACAAATAAAGTCAAATTGCTTTAATAGCTGGTATACAACCAGCAATATTACAAAGACAATTTGCTAAAGTAAGAGCATCCCCATGCTTGCACTCTACAAGCCCAAAACACTTCACTCTGGCGTGTCAAGGCTATGGCATTGTCCCATGCCAACACTTCAAGTCAAAAAAATACCTAGTAAACACGCCAAATTAATAAGGGCATTGGCAAATTGTGTGTGTTGGGCGTGCCTCACTATCCTAGTCAAAGCAGCCACATCTTAGTCCTATAGCTTGATTTACTCAACTGACAGCTCGTTGAACTTGACCCTCATAATGAGAATCCTATTGCAGCTAACCACTTGGCCTGACATTTACAAATGTGTTGAGAGGATCCTTGGGGGATGTGCTTGAGGGGTGGAATTTGAGTTTATGCATGGGGAGCCTCACAAACAAAGGCCCCTGCGAAGTTCCCAACCCATGCCACATCCCCTTTAAATGGCATTTGGCGCCCATGTTTGGGGGGTCTGGCATGGGGATGCTCTAAATATATATTGAATTGAAGGCATTCAATGTTACATAAAATCCCGGTAAATATACTTGCTATGAAAATTGAGTGTGGTGTTCAATAAAAATGGCAAATTGACTGATTATATCACTAGGCTGAAAGACAACTATTGATGGGAAAATCAACCAAGTCAATTTTCCTTGCTTCATATCTTTAAATATTATGTCTTTTAGGATCCGAGATGACAAATAGCTTCTATCCTTTTAAATGTAAACTTGACCTAGCAAATTGCCTCTATTCTCACTATACAAGGCAATTAGCAAAAATCAAAATTTTTTAATGACTCACATGCCCTATGCCGTTTCTTGATGTTCAAATGTCAAGATGAGAGTACTTGTATGCAAAGCCAAACATGTTAATGCCAAATTTGAAGTGCATTGATAAAGCTTTTGCATTTTCAATAACAATGCAAATGCAAGAGATACATGCCTTGAAGTCCTAAACTAATATCTATGTATTATGCTACACTACATATCAGTGTTCTGCAAAGAGAATCAAAATTATACATTGACCTCATGTATATGTCATACCACATTTGATTTTGGATATCAATAAAGTGGGGAGCATCTTGTACACTTTGTACACTTTACCAAGGCACTCATACACAATTTTAAAATGTGTCATCTTTAGTAAAATGTTGATATTGTACACATTGCTTAAATACATGAAAATTGTTAGTTAACTTCATGTTGATACCTCTTGTTTGTAAAAATTAATCAAATTTAAACATATACGACACAATGGTACTAAAAAGAAATTGAAGAATATTAAAATCATTGTCAAGTTTTTATAGACAATGGCTATGGTAGGACTCAAGAAGATTCTAATAAGACTTAAAGACACTCTAGTCTCCTATCTTTAAGCAATGTTGTTTGGGATAGTTTGCCTTATACTCCATAATATTCTAGAGACCTCTTGAATACATTTTATAGCAAAATACATTCTTCCTATACAAACTTGTAGACATTGATAGATTTATTCACATCATGTGTTATGATGAACTACTTGGTTTCCAAAGATCTAAAAGCTTGAGATCATTGTTTGTATCATATAATAAGATTGTACAAGATATGAAGGAACAAGGGCTTCAACTTGCCTCTCTACCCTAGGAAATGTTTATACCCCCTTCTTCACCTCAATCTTTTAGTCACAACTATTGGAATTGATGCAAAACTTTCTAAAGCAAACTAAAAAGTTTAGTCCTCTAGAAAAATACAAATTATTCAATATAGGAGACAACAGTCTATTGCACCTCTTAACCTATTATTTTAGCAAAGTGTTGAATGTAAAATTTGAGCTCCATCGGGCTTCTATCTACTAAAATTTATTGTTGACCATGCAACTTTTCAAGCAGCTTATCAATGATGCATTGAGAGGATCTTCTATATACCTTCAAAATTATAACTTGCAATAACTTGTTTTGACCATATTGAATGGGGAGGCTAAATGAGAAAAATCCCCTATTTCCATACACCAAGTAGCACTATATGTCACAAGAAATTGAATGCATGAACTTGAAAGGCACTCCATTAAGGAAAAGTGGGATGAATATGGAAGATGAAATTGATGAATATTGCCTTGGGCCACTTGAATCAATGCCACTAGTCATGATTGTATATTTAATTTTTTATAATTTAGAGAGCTCACAAAATGAAACTTAGATAGTAAGTTGGATTCATTTATATCACAAGATTGTGGTTGTAATGAACACTTGGAGGTGAGGAAGGGACCTAAAAAGAAGCTCTAAATGCTTTAAATTGCCAATTATAGATCATGGTCCAGGTTTACAAGTAGATATGGTATTGTCAAAGAGTATTCACAATGGAACCAAGATTTTGGCCTCCAAATGCATTATTAAATCAATATTGGTTCTTCATGAGAATTTACAATTTACTACAAGAAAAAGGGATGTTTTAAGTATAATCCTAGAGATAAGATTTTAAGTAAGAAATATGTGTCTTTCTAATAAAAAAGTTTTACTAGAAAGAATCATATTTCTTATTTAGTATTCAAAGTTAGACGTTTAGAAAGTTTTTTCAAGAAGATGCTTAGATTGCCCAAAAAATAAGATTGCCTAGAAATTTCTTATTACTAGTCCAAATAGAATGGACCAAATCTTCACTTGTAGATAAAATTATAGTCTTTTAGAAATTAAATTTTTTTTAAACTTCTTTTGATTTTTTTGTACTACTAGCCACTGACTTCCAATTCTAGCTATTTGTCCCATAACTTTTGTTTCTAATACTAGTTAAAATAAAAATTACATATTCATAATTAAATATCCATGCAACTCTTATAAACTTACATGTCCTCAAAATTAAAGTTTCATATCCATTTACTACAAATCCTTAATTTAACTAATTATAGACTTATACACAAATTATGGACATTCTCTGTAATAGAGACGATAAAAAACTACCTAAGACCCAAATAATCCTAAAGGAACAAATGGTCCTTTAAAGGTAAAGATATAACAATGGTCCCAAGAAGTGTTCATATTGAAACCTATATTCTCTCCCTCTACAATGGCTAGTGCAATCCCGTGCTTTTAATTCCAAAAAATGAAATCAAATATTATAGAAACCAACATCATTTGTACATTTGTCAGATTGTTAATATTTTTGAATCTCTAAATGAGAATTTCCTTCAATTTTTGTATACAACAAATTAGAGTGATGTATACCAATATGCCAAGGCACAACAATTTTTAATAGATTTCTAGAAAAAATTGACTTCCAAGAATTGAAAAAAGTTAAAGTAATTTTGAATCATGATGAACAAAATTGAATTTTAGACATGATTAACTTTGAAATTAATTTTCTTTCTATTTTTTTTTCAAAATTCTATATTAACATGCACACTACAGCTTTCATGTATACTAGTGTACTCTGTGTCGTTGCCACAGTCAAATCCAAAGCAAAATATATTTTCTAATTTTTTAATTCATTAAAACTTTGCAATTCAATAACTTTTTCACCATGAGTCCAAATGCCCCCCAAAACAAGCCCATGCACCCCTCCTTGCCGAGAGCTTTTCGATGGTATCAAGCACATGACCGGAAGACACACAGATCGGGAGATCTCAATGTGATAAACAAAACAAACAAAACAAACAAACAAAACAAACTACTTGTCTTAAGGTATAGATACTTTTGGACTTTGTTTATTGATGCTTTTAGTATGGTTGTTAGAATAGATACATTTCAAATTTATACTCAATTTCATTTGTCATTGTAAAATAAGTATTATTAAAAGTACACTCATAAATACTTTCAATAAATACACTACTATTTGTATTTAGACTTTGGATGACTGTCTTCTTTAGAGTTTAGAATCAAGATGGTCAATTTCGTTAAAATGGCAATAGTCCATTAAAATGGCATGATATTCCGTTAAAATGGCACAACATTCCATTAAAATGGCACATTTTTTTCCTCTACCACTAAGCCTCTATGTCAAAATGGTACACAAAACATGTCAAAATGACACTTGAAATTTGTCAGTGGCACATGGAATATGGCAAAATGGCACTCTGAATACCGCCATTTTAACGAAATTGACCATCAAGCTAAATTAGACCTCAAAAAATGAGGTAAAATCACACCAACTGTACGTCAATTTGTTGTAAAATTGGCATGATTTTATAAAATTTGCCCAAACCTCTGTTATAATGTTTGGCTTTCAATTTATTTAAGGTGGGATATATTTTGGTGGTTCAATATCCAATTTTATGTTTCTTTGTATTTGTTTGAGGTACTTTTAGATGTGCTTCCAATGTTGTTCATTCCAATTTCGAACTAAAAACCAATGAAAAAGTTAGTTTAGAAATTACGAAGGTTGATGTACAGGTTTCATTGAAGATGCCCTTAGAGCATTGCGACTAGTTGCACTCCATTTGACTACGACATTAAGAAGTAGCAAGGCATTTACTACCCTTGTAAGATGCAGTTGAATACAAGGCATTATTTTAAACAAAATTTTGTTAGATATATTAGAAATTTGACTACTATTCATTTGTCCCTCCAAAAATTGACCTATGTAGTGAGGCTAGTAAGGTAGACACTAGTCTTAAAAAAGACCTAGTAGTACACCGAAGATTCAATTCTCTACACCAACCACCTTATAAAGTCCTTGCTAAAGTTCTTTCTCTTTTTTAATAGCCCTAATTAGCCTCCATGTCTTCCATTGATGCTATAGTCAAAGCTCACTAACTAAGCATGTATGTAAAATTGGTTGCGACATTGGCCTTTTGTTGCTCAAAAAATGTGCAAATGATAGAGAAGATGACACAACTTGTAGTGTGAAAGAGAAGAAATAAGGATCTATTTGTGGCAAGCTTGGAGTAGCATTGTTGAAGATGTTAGCAAGGCTTGGTTGCAATGCCTTTATTAACCTCAAAGGAGGGGATGATGATTGTAGAAATTGTTCCTTTAAATACCGTATAAATCATTGACATAAAAAATTGTAAAAACACTATTGGCAAGTAAAATGATTATAAAAGACATTTTGCTTTCACAACAAAATTATGATGATGAATAGTTGCACTTTTGTCCTAGTTGAAGAATTCTCCTTAGTTGTCCATCATACAAGAGATGTCTTGTTGGCATTCAACCATGCAACCTTGCTGCAAATACTAAATGTCAAATGGATGACATAGAATTCTTGCATGTAAGACAAAACTAAAATTGTTTGTCCTTGAAATTTTTTGCAACAAGGTGGAGGTCACGAAAAGTAATTGGTCTCCGATTGATTCTTTTGAATTAAAAAAAAATGAATGGTTGTTTCAAAATGCACAATTTTATGGAGACCAACCCATCTTATAGGATTAATCCTAGAAGGACGTTGCGGACAATTAGTGTTTGATGGATGACAAAGAATTCTTGCATGTGAGACAAAAGTTAATCTTTGGAATTTTGTAAAAAAAAGGGGAGGTCATAAACAATAGTTTGGTTTTCAATGAATATTTTTTATTTTTTTTATAGTAGATGATTTGCACTATTGCAAAAAGGATGATTACCATGAAGACCAGTCTATCCTTCTAGGGTTAAGGATTAACAACAATCTACTCCATCCCATCCTACTTTGCTTTGCAAGGTCAAGGTGAATTAGCTCCCTTGCTAAGCCACTCCAAGTAATTCCAGGGGTGCAAGTAAAACAAAAAGCCCTCTAGTTTGTGCTTAAATAATTTATTTTCTACACTCTTAGAAATAATTGTGGGGCCTCGGATTGCAAATATGAACTCAGAATTTGCAGAAAAAATTATTTACAAAAAATAAAAAATTCCAGCATTTTCCCAAGTGGCTGAGCGAGGGGTCGGCCCTCTGCAGCACTTATTCCATTCCCCTCTGTCCATTGGTTGATTTATTTCGTTTCGAAAATTGCTGTCGTTTCAGTCATTTCTTGTAGGAATCATGCAGTGGGTACCCTATTTCCAATCGGATTTCATTTTCAGTCTAGTTCAGCCAATCAGAGATTAGAGCTCTCCCCACCAATCCGCTTGCAGGAACTGGCCCCACAAATCCCGGCATGCAGAGACCGAGAAAGGCAGGCCCGCCGGTCGGGCCCATTCACACAGCACGCGCCACCGCCACGACGAGAACCGTTGAAATCGCCCCGCATCCACCACGAGCAGGCGCCCACGTCGACGCCTCCATATATATAGTCCGAGCTGGACTGGAGCCGCGACGGAAGGAGGCATAATATCTGCGGGGCCGGAAAGTTCAGGACGCCTTTGGGCCAAAAAGCTGTGGAAGGAAAGCTGGACAAGTCGGCCAAATCTGCAAATGGAGGCCCGCCGATGTGCTCCAAGCCCATTGGCCGGCTCCCCAGTGGATTCGCAGTTGCCATTCCAGTCTTCACTCCATAATCGATCGGCTCTTCCAAGCTCACACACAGCTTGAGCACTTTCGAAGCCCTTCGGGATCGAGGCATTTCTCGGTTTCCATCAAGCCCGATCCCACAGCGGGGTTGCAGTGGGGTTCCTTACATTGGGGTTGGATTCTGGGAGAGAATCAAGCTTCGGAAGCTCTCAGCTATGATGGGTTTGCAACTCGCGATCTGACTTCCTCTGGCAGGGGGTGTTGGAGATCATATCATGAGCTGTGAGGTATGGCCAGCCGGATTCGTGCTGCGCTTGGAGAGATGGGGATGTGAAGAATGAGTGTGGGAGGTTGTGAGTTTGTGAAGAGCTTAGTGAAGAGGAGATATGGGTTGCAGGTCTTGGGGTGTGATCGTGTCTGTGGTGGGGGGATTCGTGTTGTTGGATTAGCTGTGGTGGGCACCTACAATGCAGCAAGTTCCCAACCCTGGAGATTGCGCTTCCGCTGACACGACGACTTCCAGCCATGTGCCGCGGTGGAGCCGAATTCCGAGGACGCAGCTGCTTCGCCACGGGAACGACCAGCGAGTGCCGTTCTACATTGATCAGACCGTGCCCGTGTGGCCTCTGCGGCAGAGTGTCCGCCACCGCAGCCACTCTTCGAACACGTCGCCTTCCCCCCCGAGTCCGATTTTAGTAGCGGAGGGCTCCCACCAGGGGGATGGTAGTGCGAGTCATCGCGGCTATGGCGTGGCGAAGCCGGCCAGGAAGTTCGCGGGCATCAGCCAGACGGCCTGGTTTCGGAGCATCAAAGGCGCTCTGAAAACGTCGAACGCCGAGGCGCACGCGTGCAATGTGAGCGACATTCTACGTGAATGCTCCTGCGAGACGAACACGGCGAATTCGTCCTCCAAGTGGTCTGGGATTGAGCAGGATCTTTTCACGTGCACAACGGTCGACCCTAAGGTTTTCGTGGTTCCTTCAGCTACAGATTTTATTTCGAACAAGAAGAGCAAGGGCAAGAGCCAGAGTGAAGACTGAGGTTCTACTCTTCCTCTCCTTTGTATTCAGTATTGGCAAATTTGGATTCGAGAGCTACATTAGGGCTGTTGGAAATTTCTTGTCAGTCTTCCTGGCGGTAATCCTCAGCTGTGATTATGAATCGAAACTCCGAGGAGGGTTAGGGTTTAGGGTTCCATTATGTTGCCGAATAGATGAATCTTATGAGGTGATGAATTTTGGTTCATATTTCAGAATAGATGATTGAGCTTGTTGAACATTGGAGTAGAGATAGTGTAGGTTCCTCAGAATTGAGGCTCTTAGGTTAGTATTTAAATTAGTATTCGTCATTTTGATGTCTTGCCGTGGGCAACGACGTGGTGACGGGTGAGACGATGCAGAAATACTTATTAACTTGAACATCATTTGATCAGTTTATCTGGATTCATGATGAACTGATCGAATGATATGGAAGGTGAAGCTTCTGATTGGTTTGGGATGCTCGCAAGGGTTGAAGTTTTATTTATGTTTTGGATCATTTACTGTTTATCGTGCTTTGGGTTCTCTAATGATTTCAATCTATTCTTGCATTGATGTGGTTCATGAGCGCAATTTCTGGAAAGGGTTGTGAACTAAGTTGTTTACTTCTGTTTAGGAATGCATATCCAGGAGACTGTCAGATCGAAGATATTCTTTAAATTTATTCTGTTTTGTGGATTGTCGTTGAGCTCCTCCTATTTGTGAAGTTGAAGTTGACTTCTGTTTTTCTGTTGCTGTGAACTTTGTCTACCATCTAGAATCAGTTATCGGTACCCTTTGTTGTCACAGCTCAGGAAATCAAAAATGCACACGATAGTTTCTTTACTTCGTGACTACTCATGCTGTGGCAACGAATTGGGGTTGCAAACTGAGGAAGGTGAAGTAGGATCTTTTCATTATTTGTTGAACTTCTTGTAACATAACGGAAGCATAGAGTAAAGAATGAGTTTCGAATTGTGTATGGTCCTAACAAGTCGGTGTTCAAGTAGGGATTTGATAGTAGAGAATGTCTCTATTATAGTATTCGGGAGTATATTCCCGGCCCTGAAGCGTGAAATTTGTAACATCATAGAGTTAATCTTACCTCTGATGTTGAAATCTGGGTTCGTTTTGCTTTGAATTGAGGGATTCAGGGATTGAATATCTTCAGCTGTGCAGCCCTGCCAGTGGAAGCTAGATTTCATGTGGCAGTCTTTATGATTAACGAAGGCTGTAACTTTAAATGAGATCTCAGTCATTTTGTCGCGAAGACTCCTAGTTCCGTGCATTCTCCATAGCACAACCCCTGCAGAACTTTGAGTTTGCATGACGATGATGGACTGCTGGACAGAAACACTTTGTTGGCATAGACTCGGCGATTAGTTACATTTTGATGTAGCGAGTGATCACAGTTACTATTATTAAACACAAACTGTTTTCACTGATTTTGGCCTATGAAAGAGCATTTATACGCACTTCGCCATGCATTATTTAGCTATTCTATGAATATATGATGTAATTTTGAACTATCACTTCTGGGTTTATCAAAAATTGACACAATGCTCTCTTTGATCGTCATGTTTCAATTGTGCTCCTCTTGGGTCATCAATATCTACACAAAATAGTGAAATTAAATTGTCTTTGACCATTACGTTGCTTTGCATCAAGAAAGTCACTTTGAGTATTTAGCGAGCCATTAAAGCCAACAGATTCTTTTAAAAGTATTTCCATTTGTTCATATGTAAGTTCATAAATTCCTACAACAATCCTGAATTCAATCGTAGTGCATTCCTATGTAATAATTTAGAAATATTTATGAAGTGTCA